>CM077150.1:250093493-250693493 GCA_039583875.1 Platanthera guangdongensis
TATGGAAACAGAAATTTATCGTAAGTCCAATGAGCGTTGAGTGAAACCAGTTCACTCATGCCAATGCCAAAAGCGCAGAGTAAAGCAGACATTCAAAGCCTAATAATATACAAAGCAGAATAGCGTCGTAATTCCTTATCCATTAGTGAACGGTTATACACACAATGACATATAATACAGAGCTTCATACATTTTGCATGCAGTTGAGCCATTAAAAACACCTCTCTTAATATCTGTAAAGGATTTTCCGCCTCGAAGATAATGTATATTGCTGAGCATTTATTATCATCTACATCAATTGTTATTATTTTTCTAACACTGCATGCCATACAGGATGACCATAATTCCTCTTGAAAAATATAAAAGTTTTTTGTGTGTGTATCCGACTTGCATGTTTTTCTAGCCCCAAACTTGTTTTTAACATAGGGTCACCATTTAATGTATCATAATTCGCCTTCAACTCCTTATGTCTTTGAAAATCTATAGCATTTTCAAATCTAGAGTAAAACTCAACTAAACCAAGCTTGTTACTCATAAATGTGTTGAAGAATGAATTTTTACTTTCTTAGCGAGAAGTTGTGCGTAGCAAACCGTACAAAGGTATATCTGTAAAATATTTTGGAATCCACATTAATCGAATACTAAAGATATGGGTCAACCAATCATTGCATTCAAGATTAAATTAAGCGATTAAAGAGTACCAACTAGATTCGAACTCATGAGGTGATTCTGACTTCCATACACAGAAATGCAATTTATTTTGAAATATGTCATCAATCATAATATTTCCTCCAAGCTTCTCTGAAAAGTTTTTCAATATATGCCACATACAATACCTATGTTTTGTATAATTAAAAGTTGTGTGAAGTGCACTAGTCATAGCAAGATCCTGATCAGTCACCATTAATGTAGGCTCAGTGCTGATACACTTCAAAAACTGTTTGAATAACCATGTAAATGAATCTGTACTTTCATTAGAAAGAAAGTCAGATCCAAAATTAATAGATAATCTATGATGGTTAATGCTAGTAAAAGGTGCAAAAATCATAGAATACTTGTTTGTTCTAATTGTTGTATCAAAAGAAACAAGCTCTCCGAACACAGAATAATTGTGTCGCGCAATTCCATCTGCCCAAAACACAGACTTCAAATGTGCATTCTTATATAATTCATATGTGTAGTAAAAAGATGGATGTTTACTCTGTTGCATTTTTAAATTTGTATAAAAATTTGAGCATCTGAATCTTGGACCAATGCTTTCAAATTCCCTGAAAAATTCTGAGCATCCCTCAATGTAAAGCCAATATGTTCAAATCCTCCAACTTGTTCCTTCATGATGTGAAATGCCTTTGTGACGCCTACATTTACTCGGTTTAGAGAGCATATTATGTTCTTTTTTGCATCGTTTAATTTCCTATTTGATCTTAGAAATTGCTTCTTGCTCAGAGTGCACAATTCATGGTTGTGAGCCTCATAGAAGATATTGACCACATATTTGCCTTCTTGTATACGTTTTACCGCTGCTTGTGTATTACAATCAGTTCTTATGTTTGATCTTTTCTGACTCACTCCTTTACCCTTGTTTGTATTAGTCAAGTGTAGTTCAGCCTTATTATGTCCCTGTTTAGAGCATACAAAGCACTTATATTACAGTACATCATTTGAATCTAGTCGTGTTGACCAACTACGGACACTGAATCTCACTATATGAGCATAATCCTTTTAAGAAGATTCAAAATCTTTTACAGAATCATATTAACGGCCTACAATTGGCTTTAGTTTCTCATCACATTGAGGTATAATTTCGAGATCTTATACATTTAAAAGCACAACTAGTATGTTGAGAATAAAATGAGATTAAAGCAGAGTGATATGATGCTTATAGTACATTTTACCTTCACCCTAATTGGTGATTCCACTGTATCTATCATGAACATTAGGTCTCCGACATCCCCGCACTCATCAACGCCCTTTTTGGCCCCGCAATTGTCGACCTCCGCCATAAACCCTTTTGATATTGTTGGGGTTTGACTATGTTGACCTGGTCAACAAGTCAGAGTTTGTTTTTGATATTATTTTATGCTTTATGGTTGCGTGCATTTAATATGAGAGAGATGTTGTATTTATTAGGAGAGAGAATTTTGTATGTTTTGTCTTGCTTATATATAAGCACACCCCTTGTACTTATGATGTTGTTGAAAAAAGTGAAAATATTCCTCACTCCAGTTTTCTGGTTTTTTGAGTAAGAGCGCTGCAGCGCCTACTTTTCTTAAGGGAGAGCGAGTGAGATAGAGAGTCAGCGGATTGCTCACCTCGCTGCTCTTGCCGTGTGAGTAAGAGATCTTCCTGCTGTATGGTGTTGTTCTCACGAGCGAGTAGAAGGTCTCAAAAGTTACTCCCACCTGCTGCTTTGATCTCGCCGCGCGAGAGGGAGAACCTGCTGGGAGGTTATTGACGCATCTTACAAACTCGTCGGATTTGTTCTCGCGGGCGGGTGGTCTCTCCTGAGTGGGTCTCACCGACAGGAAGTGTTGTGCTCGGTTTAGGTGTAGGAGGAACTCGCCCGGTGCTCTACTCGTGCGAGTAGATTAGATCTCGCCGACTGGTTTTAGTGGTGTATAAGTGCGGTAGAATTGTGTTTGTGAAGTTATATTGTGTGCGCAGGGAGTCCATACACGTTTCCAACAAGTGGTATCAGAGGAAGGTTGGACCCCCTGGAAGTTGTTCGGAAGTTTAAGTGACGAAAGGAGATGGAGATGGGAGGTGCCAAGACGGGGCAAGCCCCCAAGTTGACAAAAACCAACTATGGGAACTGGAGTATTCAGATGCAAGTGCTTCTCGCCTCAAAGGAGTTGTGGGAGGTAGTAGAGGACGACGTCGAGAAGCTTACTGCGGAAGCAGAGGCGGCATTGACTAACGCTTAGAGGAAGGCATTGAGGGAGTCCAAGAAGAGGGATAAGAAGACCCTCTTCTTACTATACCAAGGCGTGGATGAGGCGACCTTCGAGAAGATCTCAGATGCGGAGACATCAAAGGAGGCATGAGAGATTTTGCAACGCTGCATGCAAGGAGTTGATAAGGCCAAGAAAGTGAAGTTGCAATCCCTTCGGGCCCAGTATGAAGTGACAAAGATGCAGAGCTCAGAGAAGGTTGGTGACTACGTGACCCGTCTGCGGATGCTCACAAATGAGATGAAGAGAAATGGAGAGACGACAGATGACGTAAACTTTATGGTGAAGATGTTGCATTCTATGTCAAAGAAGTTCCGACATGTGGTGGTGGCGATCGAAGATTCGAAGGACCTCACTTAGATGACCGTGGATGTGCTTATTGGCTCACTACAAGCTCACGAGTACCGAATGTTGCAGGATGATGAGGAGTCGAGTGGCTTGGGTAAATCACTGTAGACTCAGTTAAATTTTGGAGAGAGCTCAGGAAGAGGAGGAGGCCAGCGTGGCTGAGGAAACCAAGGAAGATGTAGCGGAAGAAGAGGAGTAAGAGAACAGGGAAGGAACCGGTACAACCAGATGGAGGCGGAACAACCTCAAGGTTGGAGGCAAGATGCAGGAGGAAGAGGTAGAGGCCAAGGTAGAGGCCAAGGAGGAGGTCAAGGAAGAGGTAGAGGCGATATGTCCCAAATACAATGTTACAACAGTAACAAGTTTGGGCATATGAGCTACGATTGTTGGGCTCCAAGGAAGGGAGGAGATGTAACACCCCATCCGTCACATGGCATATAACAGAAGGTCCAGCTGGAACCCGACGCCATATACCACAGACAGTCGGAAGGGTTGCATAAGAATATTCAAACTATCCAATTAAGACTACTCGTCCTGTACAGAGCATTCTAGCGGAAGCTTTTAAAGTTGAAAGAACCCAAAACTTGAATTCATTAAACATGAATGTCCACAACCACACTACTGGAATGAAAACCAAATACACTGAAAGGGGTACATGGCCTTATGGCCTTACAATAGTCACTTAATAAATAGTGTTTTCCATACATCGGCTCGCAGGCCAGCCACACATGACAAAATTAAAGTACAACTATTCGCTTGGGCCTTCAAGGGCCAGCACAGCAACATGTGCTCCAGCCCGCTATTTGGTACTCGGCTCCGCAGCACCTGCAAGCACAATTCCACCGCACTGTGGCAAACAAAGCAACGGTCAGCCAAAAGCCGACCAAATTATAAAGACCACGCCCCTTTCTCGGGACGACGGTGCTCTTTCCCTGCATAACATTAGTCAAGTAAAACAATAAAGCGCAATTATACTACGTCACAGGTGTAGGCTCGCACAGCCAAACACCCCGTGCACTAAGGGCACATTAACGATGAATCCTGACACTTCAGCGTCTTCACCATCATCCCAAAGATGGCAACCACGTGAGCATTTAGCCTTTCTGACCACCGTCTAAGGCTCCCAACTATGCCAACAGCCAGTCCCTTTTTCGGGTCTCTTGCACTGAACCACATAGCCTAGGTCCAATTCCACTTGCTCGTTGCTCACACCACATAGTCACCTTAAGACGTACGCACGAGCCAAGCTTCTCTCGGATCCCAAAATTGTCCAAATAATCACATAACCCAGTTATGTTCAAGGCCGGTTCCCTGACCGCCAAATTAGTAGAACAACAATTTCGCTCAATTTTCCGGGTGCGCCTTGGAGCTAACCTCCAAGGATCCCTGCTGCAATCTACCGCATAGAAACCCGAAAAATCCAAAGCACAGAGTCTTCTCCGACAAAACATATCAAATGCAACATCACCGATCCAGACAATACACGTCCGGGTAGGCTTCACACACAATGCCTATGCTCGTACTTCGATTCCGGACTCTATATGCAACACAAGGTGGACTATTCACATCAACCCCAAGGAACACCACGCACTCACCGCACACTCGCGGGAGCGGGATTCCCTATACAAAAAGAAAGAGATTCACATGCTCAAGTAGAGAATCGTTACTCTTGTAGTCTTCTTTGGCGCCATGGAAAAACTACACGGATAGAAGTCTTCGCAACGACCTTTCCTCCACGGATCCGCTCTCAGATCTCAAAACGGTGCTCTGATGCTCCGCCGGCGGCCGGAATCCCTTCCTTCTTCCTCCTATTTCCAACTCCTTGAGAGAGAGAATGCTTGGAGAGAAATGAAGGATTAACTCCCCTATTCCCGGCCTTAATAGAGAAGGAAACCATCTGGGTCGTTGGATCTTATTTAAAGAAAATGAACGGCTCAGATCCGCTCAAAAATCTCCAAACCTGGGCCGAACACGGCTTGGCACACGGTCGTGCCCCCGGCTGCGTGCCTCGATCCAGGCACGATCGTCGAACACAGGGACTCACATGGGCTCAAACACGCCCGTGTCCCACCTGACAGGCCCGTTTCAGGTCTCTCGACACGCCCATGTTCGGGGGCGTGTCACACATAACTGCCACGCCAACCGACACGACCCAACTGAACACGAGTACTGACACGGCTAGGCACACTCCCATGTCAAATAACACACCCGTATCATTCAGCTGTGTTCCTGGCCGTGTCCTTCTCGGGATGAAAACAGCCAAAAATCACCAGTCAGACACGGCCTTGGACACGCCCGTGTCCAAGGCCGTGTACCTCTATACAGGCACCAAAAATCCCTTTTTATGCGACCGACTCAAATATAATTTTCGGGGCGTTACAAATCTCCCCCACTTAAGGAATTTCGTCCCGAAATTAAGTAAAGGTACACAAATTTAAAAGTTACCTGAGTGGAATAACTCGGGATATTCCTCCAACATAGCTTGCTCTCGCTCCCATGAAAGCTCCTCACGTCAGCAATTATCCCAATGGACTTTAACCATTCGGACCTCCTTGTTGCGGAGTCGTTTGACTGCAACATCTTCAATACATACTGGCTTGACCCTTGTTATCAACTCATAATCAACCGGTACTTGTTTTTCTGCAATGATCTGTGAAGGCTCTTGCACTGCCTTACGCAACACCGACACGTGGAACACGCCATGTAGCCCACTCAATTCCGTCGACAGCTTCAATTTATACGCCGCCTCGCCAACACGCTCCAGGATTTCAAATGGTCCAAGGTATCTCGGACTCAACTTCTTCAAGCGTCGAACCCGCGAGACACCCTTGAACGGCTTAATTTTTAGATACACCATGTTGCCAACACTGAACTTCATGCTCCTATGCTTGGCATTGTAGTACTTTGACTGTCTATCCTGAGCGAACTTCAACCGTTCTTGAATTGTCCGTATCACTTAGGTGGCATCTTCCACTGCTTGACGTTTGTACAACTTCGATTCGCCTGCCTCCAACCAAGACAACGACGTACGACACTTCCTCCCGTATAAGGCCTCGAAAGGCTCCATTACAATACTTGCCTGAAAGGTTTTGTTGTACGCAAACTCCACCATGTACAGGTGATTTTTCCACTGCTTTCCAAAATCTAGGACGCACATGCGAAGCATGTCCTCCATAGTCATGTTGACCCTCTCGGTCTGACAATCCGTCTGCGGGTGAAAGGTTGTACTGAACTTTAGCATAGTACCCAACAGACTATGCACCAACCTCCAGTCATTCGACGTAAAACGTCCATCTCGGTGACTAACAATACTGCGGGGCACACCGTCCAATCGTACAATATTCTCCACATAGAGTTTGGCTAACGTTTCCACCGGTTCTTCCTTCCTGACCGGAATAAAGTGCGACACCTTTGCAACATCTTCAATCCAGGACACCAGAACAACTTTTTCATGTCTCTATACATCTTCGTGCTCCCCGAGTGGATTGAGTACTTGGTATGATGAGCCTCATACATCAATTCCACCCGAAGATTATCCGCACTAGGAACGCATAGGCGACCGTCCTTCCATAGCAACCCATCCTAAACAACAAACTGGGAATTTGACCCATCCAATGAATCATCCAAGATCTGCTTCATGTTGTTATCCTGAACCAAAGCCCACAGAACTCTATCAGCCAAGTCATACTGCACCTCAGTCAAACACAATATCGCCTCGACACTAGACTGCTTATCGACGCAGGAAATCTCCAATGCCTCCAAATCACGGACCAAGCTCTCATCATGTACCAACAACCAATTAGCCTGCGCAGATGCCTTGCGGCTCAATGCATCCGCCACTGCATTTCCTTTCCCAGACATATAATGTATCTTGAAGGTGTAGTCCCCTAAGAACTCCATCCACCTCCGCTGCCTCATGTTCAGATCCTTTTGATCCAACAGGTACTTCAAGCTCTTATGATCGGTGTAAATGTCGACCTTCACACCGTACAAATAGTGCCTCCACAGCTTCAGAGCAAATATCACGGCCGCTAACTCTAAGTCATGAACCGGATAATTCCTCTCATGAACCTTCAGTTGTCATGATCCATAGGCTATCACTCTCCCATGTTGTAGCAAAACACAGCCCAGACCACTGCCTGAAGCATCACTATAGATTTCAAATCCTTCGGTTCCACTCGGCGAACATAAAATAGGCGCCGTGGTCAACCGCCTCTTCAATTCTTCAAAAGCCTGTTCGCACTCCGGGGACCACACAAACTTTTGATCCTTCCTTGTCAACATCGTGAGTGGAAGTGTTATCCGTGAAAAGTTCTCTAAAAAGCGCCTATAGTAGCCGGCAAGCCCCAAAAAGCTCGGAAATTCCGCCACCGTAGTCAAAGTAGGCCACTCCCGTATCAACACTATCTTCGTCGGATCCACGGCTATCCCTTCTCCACTAACAACATGACCAAGGAACGCTATCGAGGATAACCAGAATTCACACTTGGAGAACTTAGCATACAACTGATTTTTCCTCAATGTCTCCAACACCATGTGTAGATGCTTGTAATGGTCCTCCTCACAGCGCGAGTATACCAAGATATCGTTGATAAATACTATCACGAAGCGATCCTGGTACTCTCTGAATGTCCTGTTCATCAGATCCATAAATACAGATGGCTCATTGGTCAAACCAAACGGCATGACTGTGAACTCGTAATGCCCAAACCGCATACTGAATGCTATCTTTGGGATGTCGCTCTCCCTTATCCTCAACTGGTAGTAACTGGATTTCAGATATAGCTTCGAATATACCGTTGAACCAACTAACTGATCAAATAGATCGTCAATCCTGGGGATTGGATATTTGTTCTTTTCCGTAAGCTTGTTCAATTCCCGATAGTCGATACAAAGCCACAAGCTCCCATCTTTCTTCTTAACAAAGAGAACTGGTGCGCTCCAAGGCAACGAACTTGGATGCACATAACCTTGCTCCAACAACTCCTGCAGTTGCACTTTCAATTGTGCCACCTCTCTTGGCGCTATCCAATATGGAGAGCGTGACACCGGTTTGGCACCCGATACTAGCTCAATGGTAAAATCAATCTACCGCTGAGGAGGGGATCCAGGTAGATCATCTGGGAACACATCGGGATATTCGGACACAACTGGAATACTGTCAAGACCTGGCTTAGGCATCAAAGTGTGCACTAATGTGACAAACAGCTCTGCCCCAGACCGAACTGCCTTAATCACCGGAAGGGCCGACATCAAAATCTTACCCGACCCCTTCATGCCCGCAAAAGTAGTCTCCTGATCAGTGTTCAGACCCAACTTAACTTCCTTACGGTTGCAATCAATGCATGCACCCTGCTCCGAGAGTCAATCCATACCGAAGATTACGTCGTACTCTGCCAATGGCAAAAGCGACGCTCGCAAATCAAACTCTTGGTCTCCCATCTGAATCTTCACTACGCAGATCCTATCAGCGCGCATTGAGCGCCCCTTAGGCAACAACACATCCAATTTGTCTTTTGCCATCGAGGACGGAACCCCGATGTGCGATATGAATTTTTCGGATAAGAAGGAGTGTGATGCTCCCGTATCAAACAGGGCTCTCGCCAGAAACTCAAAGATCAACACAAAGCCTAGTATCAACAAAAATAAGCTAATAAATACGAAGGTAACAACTATAAAAGTTAAACCACTATAATTTAACTCATACCTGTCACCACGTCCATTTGCTTTATGGCCTCTTGCAGACCAAGGTTGTAGACTCTAAGCTGGGCTGGAGCATGGTGGGACACGGTTGACTCTACCGCCTTCCCTTTCTCCTCATAAGTCGTTCCAAGCTTCCTCTCGGACTTTGCATGACCGCTCTAACACTCACGAGCAAAATGCCTCGTCTTCCCGCAGTTGTAGCAAACTCCTGGGACTCGACTTGTAGTTGCCCGCAACACACCAGACTGAGGGGATGAGTTCGAAGTCCTTTGTTTCTTGTTCCACCTGCGGAAACTTGACTTGGCATTTGGCACCTTGAACTCGGACTTCTTTTCTCCTTTGTACTTCTTCTCTTGAACTTTCTTAACGACCTTCTCCAACGAACGAGCCGAATTGACCAAGGCTAGGAAGCCTTGCACCTTAGGCCCAGCAAGTAGTAACTGTAGGTCTCCATGTAGACCCTCATAGAATCGGTTGGTCTTCTTCTCTTCCTCCATAAACGTAGCACCAGCATAACGACCCAACCGTGTGAACTCATGGAGATACTCGTCCACACTTCTGGATCCCTGAGTCAACCCAAGAAATTGGTTCTCCATCTCAAGCTTCTAAGCGGAGGGTACAAATCTAGCTAGGAAAAATCTTAAAAATTCCTTCATAGGCACATCAGCAAGCTGCCTACCCACTAAGAGATGAAACTCCAATTCATCGCACCACAACCTCGCTTCACCCACCAAAAGAAAAGTCGCTATGGTGGTCTTCTGCCACTCCTCAGTTAACGTGGTTGTCAACACCCTTTTTATCGAAGAGAGCCAGTCCTCAGCTTGAGCTGGCATTCCAACCCCATCGAACCTCGATGGATTAAAGCCCATTACATGCCTTAGCTGCTTCTCCGTAGCTCTCCTCGGCTCTACCAGATCGAATGTTGCGCACTCCACCACTCTCGGCTCTGCCGCCCTAACCGGTTCTTGCTCATTCGCAGGAGTTGCGCGATGCATTTACCCTGCAGGTTGGGCATTTATCATCGTAAATACGGCTTCAGCCACCATCCTGATGGTTTCCGCTGAAGGAGGAGTAGTAGGCATGTCTCTCGGTGCACTACTTTCCGCCGATTGCGGACGCTCTAACTGACCAGCACCGCTCCTAACTGCCTATATTAGCAAAGACACACGATTAGACGACAAACAAATTGCTAAAAGCAATCATTGGAACACTCAGATTCCACAAAACAAGTGTATTTTTCATTCCTAAGTGGACATTTATGGGTTATTTTTGATGTTATAACGATGACGCACACATGTGCTCATCACCCCTTAAACGAATTCGTCCACGAATTCATTTAAGCCTGACCGTAACCAGAAGTCTGATACCAAATTGTAACACCCCCATCCGTCACATGGCATATAACAGAAGGTCCAGCTGAAACCCGACGCCATATACCACAGACAGTCAGAAGGGTTACATAAGAATATTCAAACTATCCAATTAAGACTACTCGTGCTACACAGAGCATTCTAGCAGAAGCTTTTAACGTTGAAAGAACCCAAAACTTGAATTCATTAAACATGAATGTCCACAACCACACTACTGGAATGAAAACCAAATACACTGAAAGGGGTACATGGCCTTATGGCCTTACAATAGTTCACTTAATAAATAGTCTTTTCCATACATCGGCTCGTAGGCCGACCACATATGACAAAAGAAAAGTACAACTATTCACTTTGGCCTTCAAGGGCCAGCACAGCAACATGGACTCCAACCCGCTATTTGGTACTCGCCTCCGCAGCACCTACAAGCACAATTCCACCGCACAGTGGCAAACAAAGCAACGGTCAGCCAAAAGCCGACCAAATTATAACGACCCTGCCCCTTTCTCGTGACGGCGGTGCTCTTTCCATGCATAATATTAGTCCAGTAAAATAATAAAGAGCAATTGTACAACCCCATATTCGCTGAGCCAGGCCAGGAGGCCCAATGGTCACAGTTGGGTTAGCCGAAGTGTTCCCGCCCTAAGGAAGATCTCGCCCGAAGAAGGCGGGAACGATTGTGCCAGATCGTCAAACGGGGAACAGTAGGCCAAGATCTTCGAGCGCGGCCTGCGCGGGAGGGCTTGCGCCCGAACCAAGCTCCTATCTCAAAGAGTTCTCGCCTAAGCCAGGCGAGAACGTTCGCGCCATGCCCTGGGCAGAAGGGTCTTGGCACAGCTCTCGCCGAGTGGGGCCCAGGGCCTTGGGTAGAGTGTCCTAATTGCCCTCAGGAGGAATTACTTTAGTACCCTCAGAAAGACAGCGGGATTCGGCTATTGGCAGACCAACTAGGGGCATTTCAGTAATCTAAAGGCAGCAAAAACTATAAATAGACCCATAAGGGCTCTTTGGAAAGCAAGCGATCATTATCTCTCGAATTCCAGTGCTTTCTGAGGAGCTCCTAGCCCAGCTTTGGCTTTGGAGGGGAAGCTCTCAGAGATCTTCCGGGTGTGAGGTGGGACCTCCCTGCTGAGGCTATTGGGTCGGTCTTAGGTCCTTTGAATCCAGTCGAGGGTCGAGGCTTGAGAGTAGTAGGTTTTGGCTGCACCCCTTTTTCTTCGAACTCCAGTTGAGGTCATATTTGGATTCAACAGTTCTGGTGCGGTGAGCGTGGAAGGCAGCTGATACAAGAAAGCCTTGAGTTTTGTCCCATGGCTGGAGGTGAAGGTGAAGGGTCAGGTTCTGGAGGCTCCCCCACCTGGGGAGAGGAAGCGACGAAGAGGATGCTGGATGAGTTCAGGCGAGAGGTTCTGCAGACGATCAGTTTGGCCTTCTCGGCGAGAGGCGAGTGGGCCACCCCTCAGGTCCCAATAGAAGAGGTCCCGCTCTTGGGCGATAACGCCCCAGGGCAGCGCCCGGGAAAGGAGGTCCCGCGGGAGGCTGGCGAGAGAGATGTGGCAGCGCGGGAACTCTTCCCGGGCCAGAGCCAGCGCCCGGGTAAGGAGACCCTGACGGATCTGGGCGAGAAGGAAGCGGCAGTGTGGGAGCTCTTCCCGGGGCACGGTCTCGCGGATTGGGCAAGTCAGCCGAGGCCGCGAGACGTACCTTCTCGCCAGGCAGGAGGCGAGAGCCCATTTAGCGAGCTCATCATCTCAGCTCCGGTACCGGAGGGGTTCCGGGAGCCCGACATGTCCTACTACTCGGGGAAGGATGACCCTGTACAACACGTACAGTGGTTTGAAGACGTTGTATCAATAAGGCAGATGACAGATGCCTTCAAGTGCCGGCTGTTTGTCATCACACTGAAGGAGAAGGCTCGGGACTGGTTCCACCAGTTGCCAGCAAGATCGATCTACAGTTTTGAGGATCTGCAGAGAAGTTTCCTGTTGAGGTTCTCTACCTCGAAGAAGCGGAAGAAGGAAGCGGAGTGTCTGTTTGCGGTGAGGCAGAAGCCGGAGGAGATGCTGGGTCCCTATGTCGACCGGTTTCAGGAAGAGATCCTCCTAGTCTAGGAGGTCCCAGGGTACACACTGATGCTGGCCTTCACCCTAGGGCTGAGACCGGGATTCTTTAGCATGGAGTTGAAAAGGGTGCCTCCCCTCTCCTTTGAGGAGCTCATGGAGAGGGCGGCAAAGGAAATTGACTTTGAGAGAGCAAACCCAGCTTTCGCCAGGAAGTTGGCCAAGCTAGCAGAGGACGATGTGAAGGAACCAACAACGGGAAGACAGAAGGAGCCGAGGCAACAGAGGGAACAAAGGGAAGAAAGGTGAAGAGAAGAGCCCCGAAGGTTTGGGCAGCAGCAGGGATGGGGGCCCGGGAGCCGAACAACCGGTTAGGTTGGAGGCCCCAGGAGGGTCGCCCCCAGGGCCCAGGAGAAGGCTACCAGGGGAGAGATAACCTGCGGGAGCCCCGGAGGTACGACCGACCCGCGTGCAGGCAGGAGCCGAGGGGTCGTCCCCCACCACCGCAGGAGGCCATGGAAGTGGGAAGAGGAAGAGGAGCTGGGAGAGGGGCTCGAGAAGGAGGTAGAAGAGGGAGAGGAGAAGGAAGAAGGGGCGGGGAGGCGTTGCTTTTCTGTGACTTCCACCAGGAGGAAGGTCACGCAACGGCCACCTGCCCGGAGTTCTTGGAGTTAAGAGAGGCAAGAGGGGCAGGGAGGCAGGATCCACCGGTGAGGATAGTGGAGGTGCAACAGGGCGAGGTGGAAGATAGGTGCAAAGATCGGGTAGATGTAGGGACCCGGGGAGGGATCGGGGTGATTCTAGGAGGAGTGGGGATTGAGGCAACCCGCAAGGGGAGCCTGCAAACCATGTACCGAAGGGGGGTGGCCTCTACCTCCCAGGCTCCCCCGCCCGAAGAAAAGATCACATTCTCATCGGCAGACATGCCGGACTATGAAGATCCATTCTGCGACGCTCTGGTGATCCAGACGGCGGTGGAAAACTTTACGGTCTCAAGGATACTGGTAGATAACGGGAGCTCAGTAAATGTCATCTTCAAGAAGGCCTTTGATGAGATGAGGGTTGAAGGGAAGAGGGTCTTGGCGTCTGACAGACCTCTGTTCGGGTTTTCTGGAGAGAGAAAAGAGGTAGAAGGGGGAGTAGGGCTACACGTAAGGTTGGGGGGCGTGTCACGAAACTGTAGGTTCGTAATCGTGGACGCCCCGAGCAGCTATAACGCCATCTTCGGGCACCCCTCATCAGCTCCTTTCGCTGCGTCCCCTCCTCGTTCCATCAATGCCTCGAGTTCAACAATGGGGGGGTGCAGGTCAGGGTAAGAGGGGACCCGAAAGTGGCAAGGCAATGTTACGTTATAGCAGTCAACACCATTTCGTGGATGGCAGAGGAAGAAGAGTTGAAGATAGAGATGACGGCCCTAGAGGAGGTTGTTGAGGAAGAGGAGATGGTCCTAGAGGAGGCAAGAGAGATAGCTGGGGAGGAAGTCGGAGATGAGAAGACTGAAAAGCTGCAAGAAGATGTGCAGGTGGTCCGGGGGGACAAGGGGCAGGAGAGCCCGGAAGGGGCGTTGGAAGTAGGAGAGCAAGCGGCAGGAGTAGTTGAGGGGGAGGCCCCGAGGGGCGTAGGAGTCGAGCAGCAGCAGGAGGGGCTGGAAGAAGCGATGGAGATCGAGGAGGAGGGAGGAAGAGGAGAGCTGAAGCTGGAGGAAGAGGCAAGGGCTGGTTGGGAGCAGTCGCGGCTGGAGCCGGCCGAAGAAGTGGTAGAGATGGAGGTCTTCACCAGCGCAGGGAAAGTTCAAAGGGTACGGGTTAGCGGGGGCTTGAGTCCCGAGGCCCGGGAACAAGTGCGGGCTTGCATTCAGGGCAACGTCGACATCTTCGCCTGGAGCGCGGCGGACATGCCGGGCATCGACGCTGATGTGGCCTGCCATCGCCTGAACTTGGACCCCCACACCCGCCCCATACGCCAGAAGATGAGAGCCATCACCACCAAGCTGGAGGATCCCATTCGCGAGGAGGTCAAGAAGCTCCTGGAGGCGGGCTTCATCTCAGAGATCCAGTATCCGGGCTGGATCTCCAATGTGGTAATGGTAAAGAAGGGAGGAGGAAAATGGAGAATGTGTATTGACTTTTCTTTGTTGAATAAATCATGCCCTAAGGATTGCTACCCCCTGCCTCGAATCGACGCGCTGGTTGATTCAGCCGTCAGTTTTTTTGTCATGAGCTTTTTAGATGCTTTTTCAGGTTATCACCAGATCCGGATGTACCCTTCTGATACTAAGGATGTTTCCTTCATCACGAGAGAGGGATGCTTCAGCTACAAAATGATGCCCTTTGGGTTAAAGAATGCAGGGGCCACCTATCAGCGCATGATGGATCGAGTCTTCCGGGACCAGAGGGGAAGGAACTTGGAGGTCTACGTCGACGACCTAATGATCAAAAGCAAGTGCATGGTTTCACACCTGCAAGATCTGGAGGAAACATTCGCCACCTTAAGAAGATTCAAGATGAGGCTGAACCCCTTGAAGTGTGTCTTCGGGGCCAGCCGCGGTAAGTTCCTCGGGCATCTTCTGACTCCGGCAGGGGTAGAGCCCAACCCGGACAAGGTAAAGGCCATCCTGTATTTGGAGTCACCTCGCGACGCCAAGGAGGTCCAGCGCTTGACAGGAAAGCTAACTGGGCTAAGCAGGTTCCTCTCCAGGGCAGGAGACAAGTGTTCTTCATTCTTTAAGGTGCTGCGGGGGAATCAAAGGTTTGAATGGACAACCGAGTGCAAAGAGGCCTTCCAAGGGCTGAAAAGACAACTCTCTCAGACTCCTCTGCTTCAGAGCCCAAAGGAAGGAGAAGACCTGACCTTGTACCTCAGAGTAGGAGCGGAGGCAATGAGCTCCGTCCTAGTAAGGGAAGAAGGAAAGAAGCAGCTGCCCATCTACTACGTCAGCCAGATATTGAGGAAAGCAGAGCTTCACTACCCCATCCTGGAAAAGCTTGCTTACGCCTTGGTCATCTCGGCAAGAAAACTCCGGCCGTACTTTCAAGCACATTCGATTAGGGTGGTGACCGACCACCCTCTTCGCAAGATCTTCGAAGGAGTGGAGCACTCGGGGAGACTGGCTAAGTGGTCCATTGAGCTTAGCGAGTTCGACATCTCCTTTATCCCAAGGCTCTCCATCAAGGCGCAGGCAGTGGCGGACTTCCTAGCAGACTACGTCGTTGAGATCGAGGGGGGGGGGAGCAGCAACCTCGAGAAGCATGGAAGTTGATGGTTGATGGGGCCTCGGGAAGACACTCCCTCGGGGCAGGGGTGGTATTGACAAGTCCTCAGGGGGTAACCATAGAGCAAGCAGTCATTTTGCATTTCCCCGTGACCAACAATCAAGCGGAGTATGAGGCCGTTATCGCCGGCCTCCGCCTGGCAAAGGAGCTGGAGATTCGGGATGTGGAAGCTTTCACCGATTCAAAGGTAGTGGCATCGCAGATCCGGGGAGAGTTTGAAGCTCGGGAGCCTACCCTCATCAGATACCTCTCCAAGGTAAGGGCGATCATCGGCGGGTTCCAGACGTTCTCCATCCAACACGTCCCAAGAGAAGAGAGCGCTGCTGCTGATCGATTGGCCAAGTTCGGACCTCGGGGAGGAGGGACCTTAATGGAACTATTCCGACCGGCTATTGATGAAGGAGAGTTGATGGTGGTGGATCGGCAACCCTCGTGGGTGGATCCATTTGTGACCTTCCTAACCATCGGTGAACTGCCTGAGGGGACCAAGGTCGGGAGAAGCTTCAAGCGCAAAGTAGCTCACTACTTAATGATGGAGGGGGGCCTGCATCGTAAGATGTTGTCAGGGCTCCTAGCTAGATGTGTGACCGAAGAAGAGATCCCGAAGATATTAAGGGAGGTTCACTCGGGGAGTGCGGCAGTCACTCTGGAGGAAGGACGCTGGAGGCAAGGGTGGTCAGGCAGGGGTACTTCTGGCCCACCCTAAGGAGGGATGCCATGGAGTTTGCGAGGAGGTGTCAGAAATGTCAGCTCTACGCCCCCCTTCAGCTCTTGGCAGCTCAGAGGCTCCGGAGTATCACGACACCGTGGCCATTCGCTATATGGGGAATGGACTTAGTTGGGCCCTTTCCTCCGGCTAGTGGGCAGAGGAGATTCCTCTTGGTCATGGTTGATTATTTCTCAAAGTGGCTAGAGGTTAAAGCCTTGGCCAAGGTCACCTTGCAGGTCATAAGGAACTTCGTCTGGGGGGAGATTATTTGCAGGCATGGGTTGCCCCAAGCCATAGTGACTGATAACGGCCCCCAGTTTGCCAGCGAGGAGTTCATCAGCTTCTGCGCCCAACTAGGGATAGACCTCCGGTTTGCCTCCGTCCATCACCCTCGGAGTAACGGCCAGGTGGAAGCAGAAAACAAAATCATTGTAAACCTACTAAAGAAGAAGGTGGAGAACTTGAAGGGAAATTGGGTGGAGCAGCTCCCCTCGGTCATGTGGGCCTTGCGGACGACCCCAAACACGGCCACCGGTGAGACCCCCTTCAAGCTCTCTCATGGGTATGAGGTCGTCCTACCAGTGGAGTTTGAGGTCCGGTCCCCGCGAGTCACGGCCGCGGGCGAAGGAGACGAGGCTTGGAGGGTGGAGAATGAGGAGGGGCAGCGCCTCTCGTTAGATATGGTGGAGGAACTGCGAGACGTGGCGGCTATCAGGCAAGAAGAGATCAAGCGACGGATGGCCAAGCATTTTGATAAGCATGTCAGGATCAAATAGTTTGCTAAGGGGGATCTGGTGCTGAGAAAGGTCGACGCAGCAGGAAGGTCGGCTCCCGTGTGCAAGCTCCACTCGAACAGGGAAGGTCCATACATAGTGAAGGAAGTCCTCGGAACGGGAGGATACTACCTCCAGGACGTGGAGGGGAGGGCCCTAAGCCACACCTGGAGCGGTGATGACCTAAAACGCTTCTACCCGTGAAGGGGGAAGGATGTAACCATGTATCTCAAAAATAAACTTATTATACTACATCGATTGATTCTCCCTTAACTATTGTCAAATTTTTCATAACATAGCGTAGTTGTGTGTTTTGCGATACCCCGAGCTCGGCTCGGCCCCAGGTAGACCCGCTGCGCAGGCTCTCATCTAGCTGGCAGGTCCGTATGCTCGCCTGTGGGGGATAGGTTTGGTTGGTTTGAGATCTTCATCGGCACCCCGAGCTCGGCTCGGCCCCAGGTAGACCCGCTGCGCAGGCTCTCATCTAGCTGGCAGGTCCGAAGGCTCGCCAGTGGGGGATAGGTTTGGTTGGTTTGAGATCTTCATCGACACCCCGAGCTCGGCTCGGCCCCAGGTAGACCCACTGCGCAGGCTCTCATCTAGCTGGCAGGTCCGAAGGCTCGCCTGTGGGGGAGAGGTTTGGTTGGTTTGAAATCTTCATTGGCACCCCGAGCTCGGCTCGGCCCCAGGTAGACCTGCTGCGCAGGCTCTCATCTAGCTGGCAGGTCCGAAGGCTCGCCTGTGGGGGATATGTTTGGTTGGTTTGAGATCTTCATCGGCACCCCGAGCTCGGCTTGGCCCCAGGTAGACCCACTGCGCAGGCTCTCATCTAGCTGGCAGGTCCGAAGGCTCGCCTGTGGGGGATATGTTTGGTTGGTTTGAGATATTCATCGGTACCCCGAGCTCGGCTCAGCCCCAGGTTGACTCGCTGTGCAGGCTCTCATCTAGCTTGCAGGTCCGGAGGCTCGCCTGTGGGGGATAGGTTGGGTTGTTTTGAGATCTTCATCGGCACCCCGAGCTCGGCTCGGTCCCAGGTAGACCCGCTGCGCAGGCTCTCATCTAGCTGGCAGGTCCGTAGGCTCGCCTGTGGGGGATAGGTTTGGTTGGTTTGAGATCTTCATCGGTACCCCGAGCTCGGCTCGGCCCCAGGTAGACCCGCTGCGCAGGCTCTTATCTAGCTGGCAGGTCCGAAGGCTCGCCTGTGGGGGATAGTTTTGGTTGGTTTGAGATCTTCATCGGCACCCCGAGCTCGGCTCGGCCCCAGGTAGACCCGTTGTGCAGGCTCTCATCTAGCTGGCAGGTCCGTAGGCTCACCTGTGGGGGATATGTTTGGTTGGTTTGAGATCTTCATCGGCACCCCGAGCTCGGCTCGGCCCCAGGTAGACCTGCTGCGCAGGCTCTCATCTAGCTGGCAGGTCCGAAGGCTCGCCTGTGGGGGATTGGTTTGGTTGGTTTGAGTTCTTCATCGGCACCCCGAGCTCGGCTCGGCCCCAGGTAGACCCGCTGCACAGGCTCTCATCTAGCTGACAGGTCCGTAGGCTTGCCTGTGGGGGATAGGTTTGGTTGGTTTGAGATCTTCATCGGCACCCCGAGCTCGGCTCGGCCCCAGGTAGACCCGCTGCGCAGGCTCTCATCTAGCTGGCAGGTCCGAAGGCTCGCCTGTGGGGGATAGGTTTGGTTGGTTTTAGATCTTCATCGGCACCCCGAGCTCGGCTCGGCCCCAGGTAGACCCACAGCGCAGGCTCTCATCTAGCTGGCAGGTCTGAAGGCTCGCCTGTGGGGGATAGGTTTGGTTGGTTTGAGATCTTCATCGGCACCCCGAGCTCGGCTCGGCCCCAGGTAGACCCGCTGCGCAGGCTCTCATCTAGCTGGCAGGTCCGTAGGCTCGCCTGTGTGGGATAGGTTTGGTTGGTTTGAGATCTTCATCGGCACCCCGAGCTCGGCTCAGCCCTAGGTAGACCCGCTGCGCAGGCTCTCATCTAGCTGGCAGGTCCGAAGGCTCGCCTGTGGGGGATAGGTTTGGTTAGTTTGAGATCTTCATCGGCACCCCGAGCTCGGCTTGGCCCCAGGTAGACCTGCTGCGCGGGCTCTCATCTAGCTGGAAGGTCCATAAGCTCTCCTATGGGGGATAGGTTTGGTTGGTTTGAGATCTTCATCGGCATCCCGAGCTCGGCTCAACCCCGGGTAGACCCGCTGCGTAGGCTCTAATCTAGCTGGCAGGTCTGAAGGCTCGCTTATGGGGGATAGGTTTGGTTTGGTTGGCTTGATTTGGACAAGGCAGGAGGCACATTGGGAATGCAAAATGAAAAAGATAGGAAAGGTCTCGACAGGGATAGATCTCGGCGGGGAAGTCCCCATCAAAGGGATCTCGCAGTGGGGGGGGGGGGGGGGCTTTTGCCAAAAAGGCTCCTCTTAATGTTCTCGAACAAACAGGCGGAATCATTATGCGACGGGCCTGAAGGGACTCGCGCAGGCTAAAGGGCACGGTCCCGTCCTAAGGGTTCGTGAGCCACGCTTCCGGCTGGCAGTTTGCAGCGGGTTCTTGCTGATCCATCGCTAAGGAAGGTTATCCTAGGAAGGCCAAGGGCCTCGGCAGAAGCACACGCAGAAAACATTCGACCACGACAATTACATCGAATGCATTCACAATAACAGGACGAGATATTCGCAAGAAAAACATTTGCATTAAAAATATTATATACAAGTACAAACTGATAGCGTCTCGCGCTTTACATAGAGGCGAAAGGAGAAGAGAGAAGGGGGCCCTCAAGGAGACAAACTGTACCCCTCATAACTCCCGCTTGAGCTCCCGCTGGAGCTTTCGCCGGAGCTCTCCCCGGAGGTCTCACCACCCGCTGCAGGGGACTTCGGGACATCCGAGGGAGGGGTATTAGGGGCGCCCGGGGGCTTCGGGATGGGCTCGAAAAGCCATGGAACTAGATGTTGAGCAGTGATGTCTTTGCCCCTCCCGTCCCAGCAGTTGATGTCTCGCAGCGTCTCCAGCGTCAACTTTACTGTAGCTTGCACGTTCCCCTGGAGCAGCTTGTCGATATCATAAACCGAGTAATACCGGATCTTCAGCCTCTCGTCCAACGGAGGGGCCGCACTCGCCTCGAGACGCGCAATCTGCTCCCACAGGAGAATGTTGTCGTATCGGGCTTGGGACAGCTCCTCGCGAAGCGTGGCTTGGGCAGAGTCCTGAACAGCGAAAGGTTAGCATAAAAAAGGAGTTAAGGTGGCGAGATTAAGCAATTGTGAAAGATCTCGCTCACCCCTTCCGCTTGGCGCTAGGATAACAGTTGCTGGGCCTCGGCCAGCTCCTTGGCCAAAGTAGCCGCCTGAGCCACCGCATCGTCCCTGGCCTTGAACATGTCCTGAAAGTTGCAGTCTATCATGATGCTCCGCCGGGCACACATGTGCGCAAGCTCCAGCCCATACATCAGGGCGCGAGTGGAGTCATAGGCCAGCAGCCGGGTCGACACCTGTCGTAGACGCTGGCATCCTCCCGGCTGTAGAGGCAATAGCCTAGGGCAAAAGCTTCGCTGGTGACCTCGTCTCGCTCTGCCCAACTTGGCAAGAGGGACGAGATCGAGACCTTGTTGGCGTCAGGATCCCACTGCAGCAGCGGCTTGTTTTCCTCATCCAGGCACCTCATGTTGAGACCAAAGTTGTGATGGCCCCGCAGCACCTCTTCAGACAGGGGCTGGCCGGAGGTCCCGGCGGCGGCACCCTCGCTCTCTGCGGCACCAGGGGCCTGAGGGTTCTCGGCAGGAGTCTCGGGGCCGCCACTGGTGGTCGCAATCTTGCTTACTGTCTGCAAGACCTCCTCAAAGGAGCGGCCTGCAGGGAGAGGTTGGACGGGCAGCACCACGACGGCCTTGCCCTTCTCGGTGTCAGTCGTCTTGGGTCTCTTGATTGGTTGAGGCGCAGGGACGCCGGTTTTCCGCTTCGCAACTCCGGAGGAAGAAGGTGGGGGCGGCTCTTTACGGCAGGCATGTGCAGCGGCCTTTGCGAGAGCCAGCGGGTCTTTGGGAGGTTGGCTCCCGCCTGTGCGAGCCTCATCGAAGGGCTGGCGAACGGGGATCTCGCGCTCTCCTGCGAAAACGGTAATACTAAGTTCCAACCTTGAAGAAGGCTAGGAAGAGAGATAAAGGCGAGTCTTTACCTTCTCCTGGAAGCACAGGGAGGAGAGAATCGACATCTCGCCGAAGGTAGAGCACGTCGAAGTCCTTGGTTCCGAAGAACTCAAGGAGGGCGCTCTCACGCGAGCCCAAGGAGGGGGGCTTGTAGGCGGCATCCTCGTATTGGATGGGGGCGAGAGGTACGTTCCCGAAGTCGCCGGAAACGTAGATGAACCTCTCGCCCCAGTGATGGTGTTTGTTGGCGAGACCGATTGTCTTGAGCAGTTGACCTGAGAAGAAAACCACGCCTCCTTTTGCGCGGAAAGTAAACAGCTTGCGGAAGATCGGCAAGCTGAACTCGATCCTCTCGGACCGCATGTAGCATATGAATGCCACGAGAATAGCAACCGAATTTGGGTTCAGCTGCGCGGGAACCACCCCGTAATACCGGAGGGTCTGCCGCATCTCAGGCCACAGCGGGAGGCGGAAGCCCACCTCGAAGTGTTCAATGGGGATGGTGAGCTCCCCCTCCCCTGCGGTGTTTACCTTGTCGTGATTGCCCGGGTTCCGCGCGGTGAAGCCGGCGGGAACGTGTTGAGTCTTTATCAGGTTGAACTCATCCACGGTAAGGGTGCAGGAAGGGAAAAGATGCTTTTAAAAAGCTTCCGCGCAATTGGATCGTCCTTCACCTCCACCCGGCATCGTGATGGAGGGTTTGAAGGCGAGAGCTTCAAGAAGAAGGCGAGAGCGATGGCGGCACGAGAACGGCGGGAGAAGGCGGAGACGGGCGAGAACTCTGGAAAGGCCGCGAAAGCAATAGAAGAGGAGAGAGACTGAAATCGGAGAAATGAATGTGGTAGGTGAGCTTCCCTATTTATAGAAAATAATGATAATGATGGCTGTTTTCAGAAAGTCGGCGGGGGTACAGCCGACGCGTCCTAGGTCAGCGATGCTTCGTTTTTCCTGCCCGAGTCTGACGGTGACCGATTGAATAAGTGACTAGCGAAAACGTGGCGAGATGACATGCGAAAAGCAAGATCGGCGAAAGCAAGATAGCTCTCGCCAACCCAGAGCGCGAAAAAATAACATGCATACCCGGACAATAATAGAAAGTGATAAATACCGAATTATTACTCTCGCTGAGCTAAAACCGGATAAAATATAAATGATAAGCGCAGAGTTATTAGTTACATTTCTAAGAAAGTAAATGAAGGTACATCTGAGAAGGGAAGGCCTGGGGAAGAGGAGGGTAGGTCTCGCGCTTCAGTAGGGCTCCCAGCGCCATTTCCCTTGCTCCCACCGCCATTTTCCTCGGTCCCGCAGCTTGGTCCGGGGTGGCGCCTGTGGGTTGAAGTAGGACGACAGAACGCTGCATCCCAGGTCAACCCGGCGGGACAGATCCCGGATTCGCTCGATGCACCTCTCGGGCGAGGTTCCGGCGGTAGCTCCCCCCGGCTGATCCATCTCGCCGATAAGGTAATCCCGCTCCAGGGTCTCTAGCCTCTTCTCCACTGACTGGCGGAACTCCTTTGCCGCAAGGTCGCGGACTCGTTCTCGTCGGATGAGCTTCGACAGGACGGCGGTGACCTTCTTCCCCCGCCTTTTCGCGCTCCCGGCACCGGTCAGGATCTCCTCCATCTCGTCAGACGAAGGGAAGGGAGAGCTCTCGCCATCTTCTCCCTCTCTTTCTTCTTCTTCTTCTTCTTCTTCTTCTTCTTCTTCCTTTACCTCAGCTCCAAGCCGCGAGCCCATGTCCCCTGTCAAAAGAGTCCCTATTTTAGTGAGAGCTAAAGGATAGCTGTGGTAAAGTTTCCATGTACCTTCAGCATGACGAGGCCCCCCGGTTGACGGCAGGCGAGAAGGCCCAGCTCCCCCCTCAGCTCCAAAGAGGAGGTGGATTGGCTTTCCTTTTCTGGGGGGGGGGGTAAACTTTGCGAATGGTGATCCCGGCTTGTTCGGGAGCGGGGGAGCGGGTCTCCTCTCCCGCAGGAGGGCTGGCGTCTAACAAAGGTACGGAGGACTCGACAGCATTTCCTCCCGTCGGTAGGAAGGAATCGACCGTAGGGGCAGGCTGATTCGCAGTTCTCACCCCGCTCTCCCGGGTGGCGAGATCTGGCCGTGCGGAAGCTGGCGCTGTGAGAAATCAGTTCAGCATTCAAAAATTTAAGTTGAGGGCGAGAGGGGAACTGTTACCGGCGGTGTTCGGGTCAGGTGGAGGGGCCACCTCTGGAACCCGCGGTTGGACCTCGTGATGGCTAGGGAACGGATCCAGGGGTTCTCGCGGGGACGCGACAGCATCGGGAATCGTCTCCTGCAAGAGATATCGAGTCAACTACTGAGCAGCAGGTGCTTTCAATAATTAGCAAATCGAGCATACCTTCCGCGGCGAGGGGCCGTCCGCGCGGCTAGGGGTTGGGGTAGGCGGGCTCCTGTTCTCGCGGGGCAGATCCCGCTGAACCACCTTCGCCCTCTTCTTCTTCTTCTTGGGCAGAGAAGGCTCAGTGACCGACGATTGTCTCGCGAGCCATGGGGAAACCAGGGCGGTGTTATCCCGGGCTCGCGCCCGTGCCGCGTTAATACGGTCCCACAGATCCTACGGAAGCGGTTTGTCGGCACGCTTGGAAGGCATCGCAAGAGGAGGTGAGAGCTCAGGGGGAGAATGACAACTTGAGGGAAGTATTATGGCCGCCTATCGGCACACATATTTATAGACACCGTACGGCCCACCGAAAGATTCCCTGATGTTGACACGTGCTCAGCGAATATTTTTGGGTTGGACATGTCTTTTCGAGCGCGGTGCTAGCTCAAAAAGAGCGGGGATTGTGTACAACCCCATATTCGCTGAGCTAGACCAGGAGGCCCAATGGTCACAGTTGGGTTAGCCGAAGTGTTCCCGCCCTAAGGAAGATCTCGCCCGAAGAAGGCGGGAACGATTGCGCCAGATCATCGAACGGGGAACAGTAGGCCAAGATCGTCGAGCGCGGCCTGCGCGGGAGCGCTTGCGCCCGAACCAAGCTCCTATCTCAAAGAGTTCTCGCCTAAGCCAGGCGAGAACGTTCGCACCATGCCCTAGGCAGAAGGGTCTCTGTACAGCTCTCGCCGAGTGGGGCCCAGGGCCTTGGTTAGAGTGTCCTAATTGCCCTCAGGAGGAATTACTTCAGTACCCTCAGAAAGACAGAGGGATTCGGCTATTGGCATACTAACTAGGGGCATTTCAGTAATCTCAAGGCAGCAAAAACTATAAATAGACCCATAAGGGCTCTTTGGAAAGCAAGCGATCATTATCTCTCGAATTCCAGTGCTTTCTGAGGAGCTCCTAGCCCAGCTTTGGCTTTGGAGGGGAAGCACTCAGAGATCTTCCGGGTGTGAGGTGGGACCTCCCTGCTGAGGCTATTGGGTCGGTCTTAGGTCCTTTGAATCCAGTCGAGGCTCGAGGCTTGAGAGTAGTAGGTTTTGGTTGCACCCCTTTTTCTTCGAACTCCAGTTGAGGTCATATTTAGCTTCAACAGCAATTATACTACGTCACAGGTGTAGGCTCGCACGGCCGAATACCCCGTACACTCAGGGCACATTAACAGTGAATCCTGACACTTCAGCGTCTTCACCACCATCCCAAAGATGGCAACTACATGAGCATTTAGCCTTTCTGACCACCGTCTAAGGCTACCAACTATGCCAACGGCTAGTCCCCTTTTCGGGTCTTTCGCACTGAACCACATAGCCCATGTCCAATTCCACTTGCCCGTTGCTCACACCACGTAGTCACCTTAAGACATACGCACGAGCCAAGCTTCTCTCGGATCCCAAATTTTCCAAACAATCACATTAAACAGTTATGTTCAAGGCCGGTTCCCTGACCGCCAAATTAGCAGAACAACGATTTCGCTCAATTTTCTGGGTGCACCTTGGAGCTAACCTCCAAGGATCCCTGCTGCAATCTACCACGTAGAAACCCAAAAAACCCAAAGCACGGAGTCTTCTCTGGCAAAACATATCAAATGCAACATCATTGATCTAGACAATACACGTCCGCGTAGGCTTCACACACAATGTATATGCCCGTACTTCGATTCCGGACTCTATATGCAACACAATGGGGACTATTCACATCAACCCCAAGGAACACCACGCACTCACCGCACACTCGCGGGAGCGGGATTCCCTATGCAGAAAGAAAGAGCTTCACATGCTCAAGTAGAGAATCGTTACCCTTGTAGTCCGCTTTGGTGCCATGGAAAAAATACACGGATATAAGTCTTCGCAACGACTTTTCCTCCACGGATCCGCTCTCAGATCTCAAAACGGTGCTCCGATGCTCCGCTGGCGGCCGGAATCCCTTCCTTCTTCCTCCACTTTCCAACTCCTTGAGAGAGAGAATGGTTGGAGAGAAATGAAGGATTAACTACCTTATTCCCAGCCTTAACAGAGCAGGAAACCATCTGGGCCATTGGATCCTATTTAAAGAAAACGAACGGCTCAGATCTGCTCAAAAATCTCCAAACCTGGGCCGAACACGGCTTGGCACATGGCCGTGTCCCCGGCCGTGTGCCTCGATCCAGGAACGATCGTCGAACACAGGGACTCACACGGGCTCAGACACGCCCGTGTCCCACCTAACTCGCCCGTATCAGGTCTCTCGACACGCCCGTGTCCGGGGGCATGTCACGCATAACTGCCATGCCAACCAACACGACCCAACTGAACACGGGTACTAACACGGGTAGGCACACTCCCGTGTCAAATGACACGCCAGTGTCATGCAGCCGTGTTCCTGGTCGTGTCCTTCTCGGGATTAAAACGACCAAAAATCACCAGTCAGACACGGCCTTGGACACGCCCGTGTCCTAGGCCGTGTACCGCTATGCAGGCATCAAAAATCCCTTTTTACGCGACCGACTCAAATACAATTTTCGGGGCGTTACAGGAGAAGCCAACCATTATGCTGAAGCAAGCAACACGAGTGGTGACCCGATGATGTTCCTAACCTACAGAGGTGCTGAAGGTGGAACGAACGATGTATGGTATTTGGATACCGGAGCTAGAAACCATATGTGTGGAGAGAAGGAACTGTTCCCAAGCCTCGAACCAAATGGTGGTGAGGTCAGTTTTGGAGACACCTCGAAGATATCAGTGGAAGGAAGAGGAGTCATAGAGGTCACCTTGAATGGGAAGGAGGTGCATCTAAATGATGTGTTCTATGTGCCAGGCTTAAAGAGTAACATCTTAAGCCTTGGCCAGCTGGTGGAGAAAGGGTACTGCATGCTGTTGAAGGATGGATCCTTGGTCATGAAGCACCATCAAGGGAGAGAGGTAGTAAAAGTAAAGATGATGACGAATCATCTTTTCAAACTGAGGATGGATGTCAAGGAGACGTTGTGTCTCACGAGGACAGAAGAAGAAAAGAAAGCATGGTTATGGCACCACAGGATGGGTCATCTGGGATTCACTGGGTTGAAGCTCCTATCCCACTCCCAGATGGTGGAAGGACTGCCTATGATCTCGCCTCCACAGGAGGTCTGTGAGGCATGCACGAAGGGGAAGCAGAAGAGGTTCACGTTTGAAGGAGGCAAGTCCAGAAGGGCGAGAAGACATCTTGAACTAGTTCACTCGGACATAGCTGATCCGTTTGAGACTACCTCAGTAGGTGGGAGCAAGTACTACATTACCTTCACTGATGACTTCAGTCGGAAGTGTTGGGTGTATTTCCTGAAAGAGAAGGCTGAGGCTCTTGACAAGTTCAAGGAGTTCAAGGCAATGGCAGAGAAGGAGAGTGGTCAACCTCTGAAGGTGCTGAGGACAGAAAGGGGTGGGGAGTACACCTCTAGGCTGTTCGATGAATTTTGCAAAGAATGGGGAATCTCTCATCAGCTGACGGCAGCATACTCACCTCAGCAAAACGGAGTGGAAGAGAGGAAGAACTTGACCATCATGAATATGTCAAGGAGCATGGTGAAGGTCAAGGGGTTGCCAAAGAAGTTTTTGGAGGAGGCAGTACAGGTAGCTGTGTACTTACTAAACTGATGTCCAACGAAGAGTGTGAAGTTTATTACTCCGTTCGAAGCCTGGAGTGGGTGGAAACCAAGTGTGAAGCACCTAAGGGTCTTTGGGTGTGTGGCTTATGCCCACATCTCGGACCAAAGAAGGAAGAAGCTGGATGACAGAAGCGAGAAGTGCATCTTCGTAGGTTACACTCCGATGAGAAGGCTTATAAGCTGTACAACCCGGTAGCCGAGAGAGCTATCATCTCAAGGGACGTGGTGTTTTAGGAAGGTAGCAACTGGAGCTAGGATGAAGCGGTGAGGAGCATCAAGGGAATGTTCTTTGATGATGATGAAGAGGAGGGTGGTCAGGAAGTCGAAGCTGAGATGGGTGGAGCTGAGCCACCATCACCACCTTGCGGAGAGTTAGGGGTAGCTCTCACCCCCTACTCAAGTGGAGCAAGTACCAGTGGAAGCAGATATGGTTGATCTAACACCAGCGGGATCAAAGATGATCGTCCTCAACCTCGGATGAGGAGGTTAGAGGAGATCTACGAGGAGACGACACCAACTGCTAACAATTTTTCTTTATATTGTCTCTTAGCATATGTTGAGCCGCACTCGTACGAGGAAGCAACCAAAGAAAAAACTTGGAGGAATGCTATGGATGTGGAGATAACATCCATAAAGAAGAATGAAACCTGGAAGTTAGTGGATCCACCTGCTGGCCACAAACCCCTCGGGGTGAAATGGGTCTATAAGGTGAAGAAGTACAAAGATGGGGGCGTGGAGAAGCACAAGGCACGGCTAGTGGTGAAGGGCTACTCAGAAGTCCAAGGAGTGGACTATGATGAAGTCTTCGCCCCAGTGGCACAGATAGACACCATCCGATTGATCATTGCTCTGGCTGCCCATCATGGATGGAAGATCATGCAGATGGATGTGGTATCTGCCTACCTGAATGGCTATCTGGAGGAGGATGTGTACATCGAGCAGCCTTCAGGTTATGTGGTGAAAGGGTAGGAGAGGAAAGTATGCAAGTTGGACAAGGCTCTGTACGGGCTGAAGCAAGGATCTCAAGCCTAGAATGGGAGAATAGATGCTTACCTGCAGAAGCATGTCTACAGGAAGAACCCTCATGAATATGCCCTCTACACAAAGGATGAGAAGAATGGCGACATGATGATCGTATGTCTATACGTGGACGATATGATCTTCACAGGAAACAACCCTTCGATGTACGAGGAGTTCAAGAGAATGATGAAGAATGGGTTCGAGATGACGGACCTGGGAGAGCTTAACTACTTCTTGGGCGTGGAGGTGAAGCAGATTGAAGACGAGATCTTCATCTCACAGAAGAAGTATGCGGAGTAGATCCTGAAGAAATTCAGGATGGAGAACAGCAAGCCTATCTCTACTCCTGCCGACCCAGGACTGAAGTTGAGCAAGGAGTCGAAGGAAGGAGCATGGTGGGGAGTCTACGCTACTTGACCTTCACCCAACCGGACATCATGTATTCAATCGAGGTGGTAAGCAGGCACATGGAGGAGCCAAAGGAGGATCACATCATAGCAGCAAAGAGGACCCTGAGATACATAAATGGGACAAGAGGTCATGGATTGAAGTACTCTACAAGCAAGGAGTTGAAGCTGGTGGGGTACTCAGATAGTGATTATGGCGGAGATGTGAACGACTGGAAGAGCACTTCCGGGTACGCTTTCAATATGGGAACAAGAGTGTTCTCATGGAGTTCGAAGAAGTAGGCGACGATCGCCTTATCATCATGTGAAGCGGAATACATAGCAGCGGCAGCCTGTACCTGCCAGGAAGTTTGGCTAAGGAATCGTTTGGAGGAGCTACATCATCCGCAGGATGGACCTATGACCATGTTTGTTGACAACATGTCGGCCATCCAGCTCGCAAAGAACCCGGTGCTACATGGGCGTAGCAAACACATCGAGACGAGGTACTACTTCCTCCGTGAGTAAGTGAAGTAGAAGATGGTTGAGGTTGTGTATTGCCTAACCAGAGAGCAGATCGCAGACATTTTCACTAAGGCATTGAAGGTGGAGACGTTCCTAAAGCTCAAAGGCAAACTCGGCATGTGCTGCCAAGTTTGACGGGGAGTTTGTTGGGGTTTGACTATGTTGACCTGGTCAACAAGTCAGAGTTTGTTTTTGATATTATTTTATGCTTTATGGTTGCGTGCATTTAATATGAGAGAGGTTGTATTTATTAGGAGAGAGAATTTTGGATGGTTTTGCTTTGCCTATATATAGGCCCACCCCTTGTACTTATGATGTTGTTGAAAAAAGTGAAAATATTCCCCACTCCAGTTTTCTGGTTTTTTGAGTAAGAGCGCTGCAGCGCCTACTTTTCTTAAGGGAGAGCGAGTGAGATAGAGAGTGAGCGAACTGCTCGCCTCGCT
Source organism: Platanthera guangdongensis (assembly GCA_039583875.1). Taxonomy (NCBI): domain Eukaryota; kingdom Viridiplantae; phylum Streptophyta; class Magnoliopsida; order Asparagales; family Orchidaceae; genus Platanthera; species Platanthera guangdongensis. Next base: position 250,123,204 of record CM077150.1, read on the forward strand.
GCTCTTGCCATGCGAGTAAGAGGTCTACCTGCTATGTGGTATTGTTATCGCGAGCGAGAAGAAGGTCTCGAAAGTTACTCCCACCTGCTGCATTGATCTCGCCGCGCGAGGGGGAACTTGCTGGGAGGTTGTCGCTGTAGCTTACAAACTCGCCGGATTTGTTCTCGCGGGCGGGTGGTCTTGCCTGAGTGGTTCTCGCCGGCAGGACGTGCTGTGCTCGGTTTAGGTGTAGGAGGAACTCGCCTGGTGCTCTACTCGCACGAGTAGAGTAGATCTCGCTGACTGGTTTTAGTGGTGTAGAAGTGGGGTAGAATTGTGTTTGTGAAGTTATATTGTTTGCGCAGGGACTCCATACACGTTTCCAACAGATATGAGCACATGCACAGCCGTTTAAGATTTATGCTGTCTTCACACAGTTGATTCTAGGGCACAAAAGAAGGTGCCCTCTCTGCCTGCAGCAGGCACATACATAAAATGGTTACAGGAGCCCGCTGGCGTGGGAAAGAAGGAGGCGCCGGATATTTCTCCCGCGGTCGTCGATAAGGCGGCGTTGTAAATTTCTCCCGTCGTTGAGAAGCAGGAAATTTACCGCCTTCCGCCTTAATCCATTGAGAAGAACTCACTGTCGCCGCCGTATACTTCAGCGCCCGTCGAGTATGAAGGTATGTTGAGAATGTTAATCCTTCGCACCCTTTTTTTCCACTCCAAAACCCGGGTCAAGGGTTGGAGGGGCGGGGCTAATATAAGTTCGAGAGGACCGTCTGGGTAGGCGGTGTGAGACTAATCAAGCATGCCTATTTTTTTGGTTCATGCTGACCGTCCAACATGCCCCCTCAGCGTGAACCATTCTCTGATACCATGTGGAACCTCCGCAACCTTTTTTCCACTCCAAAACCCGGGTCAATGATTGGAGTGGAGGGGCTAATATAAGTTCGAGAGGACCGTCTGGGTAGGCCGTGTGGTACTAATCAAGCATGCCTATTTTTTGGTTCATGCTGATCGTCCAACATGCCCCCTCAGCGTGAACCAAGCTCTGATACCATGTTAAACCTCCGCACCCTTTTTTCACATGGGCATCAAGGATTGTTAATCAAATCCGCAGGCTTGGTGATATTATAGAGGAGAAGAAAATAGTTTTAAAATTATTACGCAGCCTTCCGTTAAAATTTGATCATATAGTTACAGCAATTGAAGAGTCGAAAGACTTGAATACTTATTCACTTACCGAACTAATGGGCTCATTGCATGCCCATGAGTCAAGGCTCAGAAGATTTGATGCACCTAAAAAACAAGCTCTAAAGAGCACTCTACAGATATCAGATCAAAAGAGTGAAAGTCAAAGACCTTGGAAGAAACCTTCTAACAGAGGAAGGGGGAGAGGAAGAGGTAGTATGGCTGACAGTCGTACTGCCAAATTTTTCCCCATCCCACATGCGTTATATGCAAAAAAAAACAATCATGAAACCAAAAATTGTTATTTCAGATGTAAGAGGTGTAGAAATCCTACACACAGTGATAAATATTGTTGGTATAAAGAAGTGCTTAAAACTCAAGAAGTAACTGCCGAAGCAAAATTTACCATAGATGAGGATACTAACACAGCTCTCCTTGTCACACAGGAACTCATGACAAATACAACCTTAACAGTTCAAAAGGTCGTACCTATTACTGATGAAATGTGGTATATTAATAGTGGTTGCTCTAACCACATGACCTTTCATAAGACAGCTTTTACTTCCCTCAATCTAAAGCAGAAGTCCAAGGTATTGTTAGGAGATGGTAAATCACAAACAGTTGAAGGAAATGGTACAGTTGTTGTTATGTCCACTCATGGCACTCGAAAGTTAATTCACGATGTTCAATATGTTCCAAGTCGAACACACAATCTATTGAGCGTGGGGCAACTAATAGAAGGAGGATACAAGGTTGTATTCGAAGAAAGATTGTGCAAAATAATCGAACCTTTATCTTCCACGGTAGCATTCATGGTTCAAATGGCACCCAACAGAGTATTTTCCATCAACTTTCAAAGGAACACGACACTGGCGCTTGCTGCCCCCAATCTAGAAGAAATTCAGTTATGGCACTTCAGGTATGGGCACGTGAATTTTCAAAAGCTTTCTCAACTAAGCAAAGATTCCTTGGTGTCAAGTTTACCAAGACTAAAATTCAACCAACAAACCTGTCTGGATTGCTCCAAAAATAAAATGCAAAGGCTTCCATTTCCAAAAAAACCACATGGCGTGCTGAAAAACCACTTCAACTGGTCCATATTGATTTATGGGGAGCCGCAACTGAGGAATCACTTCTAGGCAAAAGGTATTTCTTACTTATAGTACATGATTATACACGTTTTATGTGGGTATACTTCTTATCCACTAAAGCTGAAGCCTTCATCAATTTTGTACATTTTAAAACACTCGCGGAAAACGAGTTTGACCTGAAAATAAAAAAAATAAGGAGTGACAGAGGAGGTGAATTCACAAGTAGTAACTTTAACAATTTTTGTGTTGAAAACGGCATCTCCCATCAACTAACTGTACCAAATTCACCACAACAGAACGGAGTCATAGTGAGACGAAACTGAGCTGTGGTAGAAATGGCCAAGTGTATGCTAAATCACAAAAATATGGCCAAGATGTTTTGGGTAGAAGCAATATATACAATAGTCTATATCATCAATAGAAGTTCCACTAAAGCCTTGGTAAATGTTACCCCTTTTGAGGCACTTTATAATATTAAACCTGATGTGCAGCATTTCAGAGTTTTTGGCAGCATTGTATATTACTTGCACCCACAAGATAACAGAGACAAATTGGAAACTAAAGCAGAAAAATCAATACACATTGGATATAGTCGAGAGTCAAAAGGATATAGACTCTGGGACCCAATAAAACACAAGTTGGTAATTGCACGCAATGTTGTATTCGATGAGTTAGATGAATGGAACTGGGAAGAGCAGGATCAGAGACTTAATCATTCGAAACAATCATCCTTGGTCACCCTGAGGTTGCTAAAGAACCTAATGAGCCGTCCTTCAATGAGGTTACAAATCAAGAATTCATTGAGCGACCCTTCAATGAGGTTACTAATCAAGAGTTCATTGAGCCACCCTTCAATGAGGTTGCTGATCGAGGTTCTATTCAGCCATCACTCACGGTGCCATCAGACTGTTCTAACTCTCCAACTGAAGCCGGCAGCAGCGACTCTGGTTTTTCAGACTCATCATCTCCCAGAAAATATAGACGGGTAAGTGATATTTATCGCAGTTCCGAGCTTTCCCTTTTCACAATTGAACCACAGTCATTCCAGGAAGCAGCTAAACAAACCCCTTGGTTAGAAGCCATGAATATAGAAATACAAGCTATAGAGAAAAATAATACCTGGGTCCTTGTGGACAAGCGCCCGATAGAGACATAATTGGTCTCAAATGGGTATATAATTTAAAGCGAAATGCAGATGGCTCGATTAACAAGTACAAGGCTCGCCTCGACGCAAAGGGATACTAACAAATGCCCGGAAGGGATTATACTGAAACTTTTGCGCTCATCGCTAGGATGGAAACAATACGACTTCTTCTAGCCTTAGCAGCCCAAAGAAAACACCAAGTTCATCAACTTGATGTGAAATCAGTATTTTTAAACGGTGATTTAATAGAAGAAGTTTTTGTCGAACAACCACATGGATTCGTTATAGTGGGAAGAGAATCCCTAGTATATAAATTGAGAAAGGCGTTTTATGGGTTGAAACAATCCCAAAGAGCATGGAATTATAAAATTGACACTTACTTAAGAGAGGCAGGATTCCTAAGGAGCCCAAGTGAAGCCACATTATATATCAAACCTTTGAATCTGGAGATTACCTTGTGCTCAGCATATACGTGGACGATGTCATAATTACTGGAACAAATATTAGTCTAATTGAGTCTTTCAAATCAGCCATGAAAAGTGAGTATGAAATGAGCGATTTGGGGCTAATGAGTTATTTCCTCGGCCTACAAATTAAGCAATCTCCTGAAGGAATCAGCATATCCCAACAAATTTATCTACTGGACCTCCTCACAAGATCAGGAATGTTAAACTCAAAGCCAGTTAACACTCCAATTTCGACGAGTAAAAAACCAAGTGTGCAGGATGGAAGTAGTAAGGTTAATGCTGAACCTTATAGAAGCTTAGTCGGATCTCTAATGTACTTAACACATACCCGACCAGATATAGCATATGCAGTAAATGTAGTGTCCAAATTTATGTCAGAACCAAGTGTCAAACACCTTGAGGGCATCAAGCGCATATTAAGATACTTGAATGGAACTCAAAACCTTGGACTGCTATTCAAGAGTGAAGAAGATGGTTTTTACCTTAATGGGTACTCTGACAGTGATTAGGCAGGTAGTATTGATGATCGTAAAAGCACAACGGGTTACATCTTTTTCCTTGGAACAAAACCTATTTCATGGAATGCTAGTAAACAAAGGTGTGTTGCCCTGTCAACAGCTGAGTCGGAATATGTAGCATTAGGAGAAGCAGCTAAGGAGAGTGTTTGGTTGAAACGCCTTGTGGAAGAAATGAAAGAAATGAGAGAAGGACCCGTCAGTATTTTGTAGACAATACCTCAGCTATTTCAATGGCAAAAAACCCGGTAATGCATAAGAGAGCAAAACATGTAGAGATTCAGTATCACTACACCAGAGAACTTGTAAAAGAAGGAGAAATAGAGTTGGTATACTGTGTCACAACCCGCATTTCCTCAACGAGTACATCGTATCAGAGCAAGAGGCACTACGGGTTATGATGCCACGTCGTGCAGGGGATAACTGCACACGCTCAGGCAACTCTTGACGCTTACTTTATGAGTTGAAATTCAATAGTGAAATGTAAGAAAACCTTTGGATTGAATGGTCGTATCCCTCGGCCGTAGGTATCAAAAACTATATTTGTACGCGGCGGAAATACTTTGTTTATTTATAATGAGCTCCTATATGCAGCCTATCATGATACTACTATAAGAAATCCTCTTTGTTTACGTCATTTGGAAAATAAGTCTTAGTTGATCAAAACATGTATGCATGATATACAATAATAGGTTTTGTGTAGCTTAGAAAATACCTAATGCAACCTACCATAAATCCTTCCCAAGAGCAAGAAGACATCGTCCAAATGAGTCACATAGCAGTCTCTTATTCATACATCACAAGGAAAGAAAACCACCAATGGGCGCCAACAAGCTGACACGAACCCATTGGGGCATATGTATGTCTGTACAACAAAGAGAAGAACTACCTCGCTAAGTATGCTCGGTTAGCTCCCAAGAAACGCCACCAGCCAACCTAGCCGCTCAACCGGCTACAACCTGCACCTGAGGCATTCAAGAAAGAATACCTCAGCAATCAACCAAACCATACAAAAGAGAGCATGAATTTCATAATCGATAAAGAAGGGGCTTACCGACCCCATAGCAATGCTTCATATAAGTAAAAAGAGTGCATAAAACTAGTGCGTACAAGTAGGAAACAATGCCATTCCAAAGTGTCACACCAAGTGCGTACAAGTTCAACAAGTCCTGCTCCACCCGTAGGAGCAAAAGGGCAATACACATGCCCAAACTCAGCATCTTATAACCAAGAAACAACCAAGCTAGTGAAACATATGCAGCGGTTAAGTTCAATTCTGCAAGAGTCTTTCGGTGGCGGCCCTAAAGTGGAACGCACCAAACAAAACCAGCCCAAATCGGGGCCAACGTGGTCTCTCTAACCACAAAACCAAAACCCGGTGGCCACAGGCTGAAACCACACCACTCCTTGCAGAATTCTCACACAAACGCTCCTGCCATGGTTCACAAGTCGCCTCGCAAAACGCCTCATAACCCAAGCTAAACACGTTCCTTTCATCTTTCTCACGCATGACGACAAAATGCCCAAGTTATGTCAAGAAAAAGACTACATGATGAACTACAGGAATTACACGATTCATGGCGCTACATGAACGACATGATGAAGGACAAGAATACATCACATGATTAGGCAAGAAAAAGGCTACATGAATCAAATTAGAAGGGCTAGATGAACAAGAATCCAATAGCTACATAAATCACATGAACAAGAGAAATTTAAGAGCATAGGGAAATTAGCTACATGAATCAAAGTCGATCAGCATAGGGAAATTTAAGAGCATAATAAAGCTAGTGAGGAAGAACCCAAAACAAGAAGAACAAGCTCATGAAACTTGAAAGAGAAACTAGCTATTCTGTTTGCACAATTAAAATCAAGAAAGAAGATTGGCAAGGGTGAAGAACACCGCTTGCCTGAACCGAGACGATGCCACGACGGCTGCTCTTCTCTTTCCTTGCCTTGCTTGCTCCCTTGCTCTCTTGCTTTCTCTTTGAGGATGAAGAAGAAGATGAAGAGAAGGTGAAATGAGAAAGACAATTCTCTGTTTCGGCCTTATTTCCTCCAGAACAGAGCTGGACCGTTAGATGCAGAATCAAGGAAATGAACGGCACAAAAAATCTGGAAAAACTCGATTTTCGGGCCGGTCACGCCGTGTGTCACGCCCATGACACAGGGCGTGTACCATAAGCGGCGCAGAAAGTCGGCAATTCCAAGTTTATCCACATGGTACACGGTCGGGTACACGCCCGTGACGGGTCGGTCACGCCCGTGACCTAGGGCGTGTAGCCCGTGTCTCGACACCTCGTCGACACAAAGTGTCGACACTCTACACAGCTTGACACGCCCTGTGACACGCCCGTGTCACAGGCCGTGTCCCCTCTCCCGACACCCGACACTCGACACTCGACACACGACACTCGACACGCGACAAGCTGAACACGCCCTGTGACACGCCCGTGTCATAGGCCGTGTACCCTCACTCGATACCCGACACTCGACACTCGACACAGCGGGACACGGCCCGTGACACGCCCGTGTCACGGGGCGTGTACCCCATTCGTCAAGCTCAACTCGACGCAAAAAAATTCGTCGAGCCAAGGAGGTCACGCACAGGTCACGGCCTGGGTCACTCCCGTGTCAGGGGGCGTCTCGCACAAAAACGACCATTTTTCCTGTTTTGAAAAATTTTTCTGTGACGTCCTAGACCATTTTTGCCTTAAGAACTTTTTACCCTTTTTTGTTTCCTGAACCAGCAACTTATGTTGAGCAACCTTACTGAAAGATATGGTACCTAAACACCTAGAGGGGGGGGGGGGTGAATAGGTGACCTAAACCTTTTTAGACTTTTGTTTGGCAGCACAACAGTTTTTCACTGATTACTACAGCTAACAGCAAATACAGAAATTAAGCATTCAATTCACAGCACAGCACAGAAGACACACTAATTTTATAGTGGTTCCCCAATCTTTGGGTACATCCACTTTCCCCCTTCGCCTATCTAGCAGTGTACTAGATTCGGCCAAACTTCTCCACTAGCTCAGAACCCAACAAGGTTCCTACCTCAGACCCAAAGCCTTACACTCAGCCAAAAGGCCTACACTCAGCCACCCAGGCCTACACTCAGCCAATCAAGGCTTACACTCAGCCAATTAAAGGCCTACACTCAGAGTTCTTCAACTCCTACACTCAGGCACCAAGCCCTACCCTCAGCCTTTATAAAATAGGCTTACAATCACTCAGATCCAATGGATCTTACAAGTTTAAAATAGAAATTACAAATGCTAACTCTACAACTCAGAAAGGATGAGAGAAGTTGAGAGTTCCTTGAAGAGTTCTTGGAAGAACTCAGCTTGATCCAAACTGACTTAGCTTTCTTCAAAGCTTCTTGAGTAGAACTGAATTACTCTGAATCTACTGCAGTTGATCCTTGATCTCTGCTTCTTGAAATCCAGATGACTCTGAATTGTTCTTCTCAGCCTTAGTTCCAAAGACTGAATCCTTGGTTGGAGCTCTCTCTCTCCAACTACTTAGATCTGCAGTTGGACTGCCTGATCTTCTTGTGTTGATCCTCTATGTATCACTTCTTGATTTAATCTGATCAACCACTTCAGTTATTCTCTCAACATGTAATGATAATGAACAACCTTCTATCTTTTTTTTTCTGTAAACTATGGGGGCCTATTTATAGGCTTCCTTCATGGTAACCGGCTGGTCCGGTTCATAACAGACTTCTGACTTCTCTAACAGTTGATGTAGACCGGCTGGATCGGCAGCTGTCATGTCAACCAGTCACTTCTTGAAATTCTCTAACTGTCAGTTAGTGTCGAGACTTTCTGTTCTTAAGTGTCGACACTTATAGACCAAGTGTCGACACATATTGTGTAAGTGTCGACACAAGTCTACAAGGTGTCGACACAATTCCTTGTATGTCTCGACACAGTTTCTTCTGCATGTGTCGACACTGAAATTGAGTGTCGACACAAGTACTTGCACTTCATTCTTTATCTGTATTCTTCTAAGTGTCGACACATCTCCTTTGTGTCGACACATCTTCATGTGTTGAAACTGTCAAGTGTCGACACTGCTTCTTGGTGTCGACACAAGTCTTCAATCTTGTTTCTTCAGTTGAGTGTCGACACATTCCTTTAGTGTCGACACTTGTACTTAGAATATTTTACAACTTTTCTGTTCTTTGCTAAGTGTCGACACAGCTCCTTGTGTCGACACTTTCTTCAAGTGTTGAGTCTTCTGGTTATGTGTCGACACATTGTGCTGAGTGTCGACACAATCTTCAAGTGTTGACTCCTTTGAGTGTGTGTCGACACATTGTGTTGAGTGTCGACACATTCTTCATATTTTGACTCTGCTGATTGAGTGTCGACACATTGTGTTGAGTGTCGACACTTGTACTTAGTCTCTGCAGAATTTTGCTGAGTGTCGACACAACTCCAAGTGTCGACACTTTCTGATGTAGACTCAGCTCTTCTAGGTGTCGACACTTCCTGCCAAGTGTCGACACAGCTTTTCTGTATTCTTCTACACTGAGTGTCGACACAGCTCCAAGTGTCGACACTTTCTGACTGGTGTCGACACTTCTTCCCAGGTGTCGACACAATGACTCCAAGTGTCGACACTGCATGTCTGGGTGTCGACACAAGCTTTCTCAAGTGTCGACACTTTGCCTCTGGGTGTCGACACATGGACTTAGAAATTTTCAGCTTCAGTCCAGTGTATAACTAACCTGCACAAGTAACTCAAACAAACATCAAATACATTCTGATGTATATCATTGAGTTAGGTGAGGCTTCTTCAAATCAGGTACATTTGACCAATGTACCCAACAATCTCCCCCTATTTGGAGAAGTCATAACCCTTAGTCAATGATATACACCACTCATAATTAAAAATTACAAAATGATGTAAAACATATAAATGACAACAGGGTAAACTTGAACATGTAATAAAGCACACATGTATACTTATTAAACATTGCAGAACAATTAAGAAACACACATATTTCAGAACATTCATACTATATTTATCATATACTGTTCCAATAATGTTCCTTATACATTTTCAATGAAGTATTACAATGTTTTTCACTCAACAGATTACAACAAGCATCAAGTTAATTCCTAATCTAGTGCTGATCAGGTTCTTTAATAACAATGCCTTTTCCAGCTTTAACTTGAGCTTTCACAGCAGCAGCAGCAGCAGGCTCAGCTTCAGCAGTCTTCTTCCCTTTAGAGTCCTTCTTCTTCTGTTCTTCAGCCTTGATCTTTTGTCTTTCAAAATAATGATAGGGCTTAGGAAAGTACTTGCTAGGCTCCACAGCTGTTGGAGGTAGCTTTCCTAACTTAGCCTTCCTTCTATATTGGACAATTGCTTCCTGCCTACTCTCATGCTTTCTCCATTCAGCCTCTGAGAACCACTTGTTCCTCTCATGAGCATTGTCCTTGGCTGCTTTCCAGGCTGTAAGAATTATGTTCCTAGAAGTAGGGCTCCACTGTTCAAAATCTGGCTTTTGCTCAGCAATTTCCCTAAACTTCTTCTTTGACAGCCTAGTTTCTTCTTCCTTGTCCAAAGCCTCTTGCATTGCAGCTGTGATAGGTTGAACAACCTTTTCCAGAATAATGTTAGGCTTGCCAGCAGGTGGACTATACATTGTGCTTATATCTGCATGAATCATGTCAAAGTCTGGAGGTGGATAGATGACATCAGCCACTGCTTGTTGCTCACCTCCAAGATATGTGCCTTGAATGCCAGAGTCAGCTACATTGTCATCATCACAAAGGGGAGGATAGCCCAGTGTAGCCCTGATGGAATTTGATATCCATTTTGCATGTTCAGAACTGGCCTTGACTAACACTCTCTCCCCCTTTATGACTTCTTGGGCCACATGATCTCTCACATCATCTTTCTGGAATCTGATTTGGCCATCCAAATACCTTATGCCCTCTTTAAAGAAAGGTCTAAGCTTTGTAAGCTGTTCTGAAATGACCTTCTGTGAGTCTTTAATGGCAGTCTTTACAGCAGCAATCTCTGCTTGAAAGAGTTTATCAAAATCAGCTTTGGCAGCAGCAGAGGAAGTTGAAGGTTCATCTGACTTATTCTTGAGTTCAGTGACTATTGCATTGTGAGATGCAGTCAAATTATCATTCATCCTCAACTGATTCTCCAGCACATAGCCTTGTTTTACTGCTATATCTTCTACTTTCTCTTTAATTGTTTCTTGATGTTTAGCTAGATAGACTACTGCATGAGCACCCTTAGTAAAACAATCAGTCATCTCCTTTTTATTAAGGGTCATTTCAAACCTTATTGACTTGATTTCCTGTCCCAGATCAGATTGTAGAGCTTTGTGCCCTTCATCAACATAAGTTTCTAAAGCTTTCCTTTGTTCATCCATCTTGATTTGCATGGCAAGCAGTAGAGCACTGTAATCAGTGGATGGAGCTTGTTGAACTAAGGAATGTTGAGCAACTGTTTGGAGAGCCTTCTTATAGCTCTGGCTTCTTCTTTTGAAAACAAAGAACTTCTTTTTCTGAGCTTGCTCAGCTTCATCATCTTCAGAGTCTGATGTACTGGCTATATCCACCCTATCCTTAGGGCTGGATTGTTTTTCAGTATGCACATCTTGTGCCTTCTCAGTATCTAGCCTTATAGGCTCTTCTTGAATATCCAAATTCTCCCCCTCAGCAGCAGCATCCTTTACTGCATCAGCAGCATTCTTTTCCATATCAAAATCTTCTTGATCTAAGTTCAAAAAGAGATCTTCCATTGTATATTCTGCTGGAGACTGTGCAGGAGATGTTCTGGTTTCATCAGCTACAACAGATGTGTCTTGGAGAACAACATCTGGTTCTAGAGTTGCTGGCTGATTTTGCTGATGATCATCAGACAAATCAGAATTTATTATAGAAAATTCAAAGTATTAAGATCAACAAGTACCTCTTGAATGAGGAGGGTGGCTTGTTCACTCTCCAGTGTAGATGGTTCTGCTACACCTGGAAGCTCCCCCTGGATGTCAGCTGCCTCCTGAGGAGCAGGTGTCTTCTCTGCAGCCACATCAACTGGACTTTCAGGAGTGAAGACCACATGTTCTTCACTGCCTGAGCTGCTGGAGGACTCTTGAGGCACAGCAGCAGTCTTCCTCTTCTTCCTGGGAGGAGAGTCTTTCTTAGAAGCTTGCTTTTCAGGGGTGGTCAATTCCTTTGACACCAGCACCCTTTCCCATCTAGAGAATATTCTTGAGTCCATCTTCCTCATATGATTGATCTTAGTTCCTGCAGCAGTGCTCATTACCTCTGGAATTGATCCAGCCAGGTAGAGACTTAGTATCCTGCCCAGATTGGGCTTCTTCAGGCTTTCCTTCACTTTTTCATAAACCACCATTGACCAGTCTGTTTTCAGATTGAAGATGATTCTGGTCATGACTTCAAACATGGAGGCAGACACCCTGTCATGTCCTCCTGGCTTGCTCAGTATTACCTTGCCCACTATTTCTGACAAGAACTTGCCTTGATTATTCATACCTTTTCTGTTAAAGACTGATCCCACCTTCATCTTTGGATCCAGTCCACACCAAGTAAGAGCTTCCCTGGTCTTAGAAGCAGTTACTTCCTCTTCATCTTGAACTTTAGGTAGCTGAAGTACCTTTCTTAAAGACTTGGGTGAAATCTTGACCTTGGTGCCATGCACCCTTGACTTAATCCTGTAGCCTGAGTCATCTACAGACGCGCCAGAAAGGAATTCAATGACTTCCTTCTTCCATATTTTCGTTGGTTCTGAAACCAAGAACTCCAACCCTGAATTGACAATTAGGGTTATTACTGATTTGATTTCTTGGTCGCTGTCGTCAAATGCGCCTCGCACAAGCTCATAGCCTTCGTTTACGTTCTCTTCCAGCTTGGGAGCCATTAGGGTTTGAGAATTAGTCTTGAGATGAGAGAAATGTCGACACAAGAGTTTAGGTCTCGAAACTTTGAAAGCGTGTCGACAATCAAAGACAGAACCCTATTTATACCTTTCTTGTTTGAAGACGAACAGGCGGGATAAATTTCTAATGATGTGTCGACACTGTCAATAAGTGTCGACACTGACTTATAATGTCTCGACACTCATGTGTCGACACAAATTTAGTCAACAGATTTTATGTGTCGACACTTGGTTAAGTGTCGACACCACTATACTCGACATGTGTCGAGACTTTACTTAGAAAAATTCTGAGTAAAACTTAAGTGTCGACACTTTATTGGATGTGTCGACACCTACTCGACATGTGTCGACACTAACATTCTGAAGTGTCGACACTAACTTCCTAGATGTGTCGACACCATTTTCCTGAAGTGTCGACACTTACTATTCTGTGTCGACATAGACTTGTCTATGTGTCGACACCTTTTTACTTAGCCAATTTTTGTTCTGTATACTTAGTCTAAGTTTATCATACCTAGTTCAATTTTGAACCTATTAAACTTAGCTTCTTCTAAGGGCTTAGTAAACATATCAGCTATCTGATTATCTGTTTTAACATATTCAAGTGCAATATCATTTCTTTCTACATGCTCCCTAAGAAAGTGATATTTTATCTCAATATGTTTAGTTCTACTATGTGATACAGGGTTATTAGCTATGGAAATAGCACTTGTAGAATCACAATAAAGTGGAGTTCTACTTACCTGACATCCATAGTCTTCTAGCTGATGTTGAATCCACAGAAGTTGAGCACAGCAACTTCCTGCAGCTACATATTCTGACTCAGCTGTGGAGATGGCCACACTGGTTTGCTTCTTACTACTCCATGAAATGAGTCTTCCACCTAGGAATTGACAGGATCCAGTTGTGCTCTTTCTATCTTCTTTGCATCCTGCAAAGTCTGCATCTGAATAGCCTGTTAGATCAAAATCTCCATTCCTAGGGTACCAGAGGCCTAGATAAGGTGTGCCCTTTAGATATCTCAAGATTCTCTTGACTGCAGTCAAGTGAGATTCTTTGGGGCAGGCTTGATACCTGGCACAAACACATGTAGCATACATAATGTCAGGCCTACTTGCAGTCAAGTATAGTAGGGAGCCAACTATCCCTCTATACAAGGTTTCATCCACAGGTTTCCCTGCATCATCCTTGCTTAGAGACATACTTGACCCCATAGGAGTCTTCATGGTACTGGAGGAATCCATACCATATTTCCTTATGAGTTCTAGGGTGAACTTTGACTGACATATGGACAAGCCACTTTCAGTCTGTTTAACTTGGAGACCCAAGAAAAACTTCAGTTCTCCCATACTACTCATTTCAAATTGACTTTGCATAAGCTTTGCAAACTTTTTGCAAAGGCTACTTTCAGTAGACCCAAATATAATGTCATCTACATATATTTGGACAAGTATTACTTTGCCTCTAGATTCCCTAAGGAATAGAGTCTTATCTATTTTCCCCCTTGTGAACTTGTTCTCAATGAGGAAACTAGATAGGGTTTCATACCAAGCTCTAGGAGCTTGCTTTAACCCATACAATGCTTTCCTAAGTCTATAGACATAATGTGGAAGAGTAGGATCAACAAAACCTGAAGGCTGCTCCACATATACTTCTTCTTTTAAATTACCATTAAGGAATGCTGACTTCACATCCATTTGGTATACTTTGAATCCTTGGTAGGTTGCATAGGCCAAGAACATCCTGATGGCTTCCAGTCTGGCTACTGGAGCAAAGGTTTGATCAAAATCAATACCTTCTTCTTGCCTATATCCTTTTGCAACCAGTCTTGCCTTATTCTTAATGATGACTCCTTGTTCATCTAACTTGTTTCTGTAGATCCACTTTGTTCCTATCACATTGTGATCTTTAGGCTTAGGAACTAAGTCCCAAACCTTGCACCTCTTGAACTGGTTTAGCTCTTCCTGCATAGCTTCAGTCCACTGTGGATCTTGTATTGCTTCTTCAAATTTCTTTGGTTCTATTTGAGACAGAAAACTTGAATATACTGCAGCATTCTGATTTCTGCTCCTTGTCTGAACACCTTGTCTTGGATCTCCAATGATCAGCTCCACTGGATGATCTCTTAGATGCCTGTTGGCTGGAGGCATCCTTACTTCTGGTTGTACTTCTTCAGCATCTTCATCATGCTGAGTTCCTTGAACTTCTTCAGCTCCTGGTACATGTAGTTCTCCCCCTGGACATAAGCCATCTTCTTCTACTTGCTGTCTTGCAGCAGGTACATCTTCTATGGTTAGCTTGTCCATCTTCTTAATAAGACCTGAGGGGCTGCACACACTACTAGACAACTCATTGTTAATTAGTTGTGACTCATCAAAAACTACATGCACAGATTCCTCTACAACTTGTGTAGTCAAGTTGTAGACTCTATAAGCCTTACTATTATTGCTGTACCCAACAAACACTCCCTCTTGGGACTTGGCAGCAAACTTAGTTAAGTAAGACTTCCCATTGTTAAGTATGAAGCATTTACAACCAAAGATCCTAAAATAGGATAGATTTGGTTTCCTGCCTTTCACTACTTCATAGGGGGTCTTGTTTAACCTTTTAGTGATGGTAGCCCTATTTATCACATGGCATGCAGTGTTAACTGCTTCAGCCCAGAAATATTCTGGCAGTGATGAATCACTTAATAGGGTTCTACCAGCCTCTATCAAGGTCCTATTTTTCCTTTCAGCAATGCCATTTTGCTGAGGTGTTCTAGGTGAAGAGAATTCTTGAAATATCCCATAGTCTTCACACAGCTTTGTCATGCTTTCAGACTGAAACTCAGTACCATGGTCACTTCTAATTTTGACCACTGTACAGTTCAATTCATTCTGAATTTGCCTAACAAAACTGTGGAAGACACTAGGTGTTTCAGATTTCTGCTTTAAGAAGAACACCCAGGAAAACCTTGAGTAGTCATCAACAACTACAAAGGTGTAGACCTTCCTACCTAAGCTGTGAACTGGCATTGGACCAAATAGATCCATATGCAAGAGGTATAAACACCTCACAGCATCCTTGTTGTCAATGCTTCTAAAGGTGGATTTAGTCTGCTTGCCCTTTTGACAAGCTGAGCAAATGCCATCTTTGACACACTTAACTTGAGGACCATTCCTCACTAACTCTTTACTAAAGAGTTTGCCAATAGTCTTGTAATTAAGATGAGCAAGCCTCTTGTGCCACTTGACACATTGAGAGACTGTCTCATCAGCTACAAGACAAACTGGAGAACTATTGTTCTCAACCATAATGTCTAAACAATAGACATTTCTCTTCCTATAACCTGTCAAAATGATCTTTTGATCACTTGACCTCTTGATATGACAACCATTTTTAACAAATGAGATGTCATACCCTACATCACTTAATTGACTTATACTAATGAGGTTATGTTTCAAACCTTTAACATAAGCCACTTGAGTAATGGTAACAAGGTTAGAAGAAATGTTACCAAACCCTTTGATGATTCCTTTTTCAGAACCACCAAAGGTCACCTTTGGACCATTTTTGATTGGGATGTAGTCCTTCAGTAGTCCCCTAGTTCCAGTCATGTGTCTGGAACATCCACTATCCAAGTACCATGTAGGGGTATGGCCACTTGGATTTTCCTGCAAAACAAATTAATGAACCTTAGAACCCAAAGTAAACTTGGGTCCTTGGTGATTGTTAGTTTGCAATTTGACATAGCTACCTGCTGTCTTTCCAACAGGTAACTTGCTACACAACTTGGCACTGGCATTGTGCCAACAATCCAAAGCAAAGTGGCCAACCTTGCCACAGCACCAACATTCAAATTTGTTGTACCTTTGCTTAGGTTCTGACTTAGCTGTCTTAACTACAGCAGTCTTGTTGAATGTTGGGGCTTTGCCCTTGGACTTGGACTGATCCTGAACAGTCCTAGCTGGATTAACAAAACCCAGTCCAGTCTTTCCTTTATGATGAACAAAATCATCAATCAAGGGTAGCACTGATTTAGGTTTTGAAAACCTAGCTGCTAGCTCTTTCTCCTTCTGAAGATTAATCTCCAGTTTCTTAATTTGATCATTCTTAAATGTAATAGTACCCATCTGAATCACAGTAATGTGTTTCAGCCTGGCCACTTCATTCAGTTTTTGATCATAATTCTTCTCATAATCTATTGCAGCTGCCTTGAGATCAGCAATTTCCTTGGCCAAATTTTTGGCTAGGGTCTTGCTTTTCTTATAGGCTTGCAATAGTACTTGATATTCATCTAGGAGTTGATGAATATCTCCCTCAGACTCAGATATATTCTCATCACTTGATGAAGAATAATCTGACTCTGAACTAGAACTGGAATCAGAACTTTGAGTTAAACCTTGTACCTGACTGGGTCCTGGCTGCTCCAGGTTTTTGGTACTTTCAGTCAAAGCCATCAGTCCTTGGCTTTGACAGTCTTCTTGCTCATAGATAGATTCCATGATCTGCATAAACTCTTCTTCTTCTCAGCAAATAGCCCAATATAGGCTTCAGCATCTGTCTCAGTGTCTGAAGAAGACATATCTGAAAGAGTCTTCTCATTCTTTGCAACAAAGGACTTCTCCTTCTTTCCTTTGAAGTGTGTTTTCTTTTTGTCACTGGATTCTTTCCTTCTTTCAGGACAGTCTGCAATAACATGGCCCTGTCTATTGCAGCAGTAACAAATTATCTTGGATCCAGTTGCCTTACTAGTCTTGGTCCTTTTCTTGTCCTTCTTTGAAGGCTTCTTTTCCTGATACTGAACCTCTTTCCCTTTGGAAGATGAAGGTCTAGACCTCCACTGTTTCTTCTTAAGGAACTTCTGAAAATGTCTGGTGAATGCAGCAAAGTCTTCATCACTTTCACTGCTTGTAGATTTTGTACTTTCTGACTCTTCAGATTCTGATTCAACTACCTCAGGAGGAGGAGTTGATGACTTGGTCCTGCTCTTTCTGGGTACATCTGACTTAAAGGCAACAGTCTTTTCTCTGTATTCAGTCCTTGTTGACTTTTCTTCTTCTTTTCTCACTGACAATTGCATCTCATAAGATAACAACTTGCCAAAAAGTGTGGGAGGAGGAATTTCTCCCAACTTTGCCATTTCTCTGATGGCACAGATCTTGGTGTCCCAGTCTTTGGTGAGGGACCTTAAGAATTTATCATTCAACTCATAGTTTGTGAACTCTCTTCCATATGACATGAGTTCATTTACAATTCTATAAAATTTCTTGTAGCATTCAGTGATGCTATCTCCTCTTCCTTGCCTAAAGCTCTCATATTCTTGATTAAGCAAGGACTTCCTATCTTGCCTTACTTCTTCAGAACCTTCCATATAGACAATGAGGGTGTCCCACATTTCTTTTGCAGTTTTACAGTGAATAAGGTTCTGGAAGGTGGCATCATCAATTGCACTAACTATTATATTCTGTGCTCTTTTGTCCATGGTTGCTAGGACAATCTCATCCTTGGTCATTTCAGAGAAATCCTTTGGAGTCCTCTGATTTGCATCCAATACTGAAATCTTCATGGGCACATATGGCCCTTCTTTGACTGTGATGTATATCCTAGGGTCAGAGGCTTCCATAAAAAGCCTAACCCTCTCTTTCCAGATCCCAAAGATCTCTTTTCTGCATATAGGTAGTTTCATTGAACCCAACTCCTTATGATTCTCTGAAGAACCCATGTTCTTGATTTTCTTGAAACTGTTTCCTGTTTCCTGACTTATACTGAATCTGCCAAACTGGATCTCCTCAGACAGTTAGTCCTGATTTTGAGGAACCTGGCTCTGATACCACTTGAAAGATATGGTACCTAAACACCTAGAGGGGGGGGTGAATAGGTGACCTAAACCTTTTTAGACTTTTGTTTGGCAGCACAACAGTTTTTCACTGATTACTACAGCTAACAGCAAATACAGAAATTAAGCATTCAATTCACAGCACAGCACAGAAGACACACTAATTTTATAGTGGTTCCCCAATCTTTGGGTACATCCACTTTCCCCCTTCGCCTATCTAGCAGTGTACTAGATTCGGCCAAACTTCTCCACTAGCTCAGAACCCAACAAGGTTCCTACCTCAGGCCCAAAGCCTTACACTCAGCCAAAAGGCCTACACTCAGCCACCCAGGCCTACACTCAGCCAATCAAGGCTTACACTCAGCCAATTAAAGGCCTACACTCAGAGTTCTTCAACTCCTACACTCAGGCACCAAGCCCTACCCTCAGCCTTTATAAAATAGGCTTACAATCACTCAGATCCAATGGATCTTACAAGTTTAAAATAGAAATTACAAATGCTAACTCTACAACTCAGAAAGGATGAGAGAAGTTGAGAGTTTCTTGAAGAGTTCTTGGAAGAACTCAGCTTGATCCAAACTGACTTAGCTTTCTTCAAAGCTTCTTGAGTAGAACTGAATTAGTCTGAATCTACTGCAGTTGATCCTTGATCTCTGCTTCTTGAAATCCAGATGACTCTGAATTGTTCTTCTCAGCCTTAGTTCCAAAGACTGAATCCTTGGTTGGAGCTCTCTCTCTCCAACTACTTAGATCTGCAGTTGGACTGCCTGATCTTCTTGTGTTGATCCTCTATGTATCACTTCTTGATTTAATCTGATCAACCACTTCAGTTATTCTCTCAACATGTAATGATAATGAACAACCTTCTATCTTTTTTTTTCTGTAAACTATGGGGGCCTATTTATAGGCTTCCTTCATGGTAACCGGCTGGTCCGGTTCATAACAGACTTCTGACTTCTCTGACAGTTGATGTAGACCGGCTGGATCGGCAGCTGTCATGTCAACCAGTCACTTCTTGAAATTCTCTAACTGTCAGTTAGTGTCGAGACTTTCTGTTCTTAAGTGTCGACACTTATAGACCAAGTGTCGACACATGTTGTGTAAGTGTCGACACAAGTCTACAAGGTGTCGACACAATTCCTTGTATGTCTCGACACAGTTTCTTCTGCATGTGTCGACACTGAAATTGAGTGTCGACACAAGTACTTGTACTTCATTCTTTATCTGTATTCTTCTAAGTGTCGACACATCTCCTTTGTGTCGACACATCTTCATGTGTTGAAACTGTCAAGTGTCGACACTGCTTCTTGGTGTCGACACAAGTCTTCAATCTTGTTTCTTCAGCTGAGTGTCGACACATTCCTTTAGTGTCGACACTTGTACTTAGAATATTTTACAACTTTTCTGTTCTTTGCTAAGTGTCGACACAGCTCCTTGTGTCGACACTTTCTTCAAGTGTTGAGTCTTCTGGTTATGTGTCGACACATTGTGCTGAGTGTCGACACAATCTTCAAGTGTTGACTCCTTTGAGTGTGTGTCGACACATTGTGTTGAGTGTCGACACATTCTTCATATTTTGACTCTGCTGATTGAGTGTCGACACATTGTGTTGAGTGTCGACACTTGTACTTAGTCTCTGCAGAATTTTGCTGAGTGTCGACACAACTCCAAGTGTCGACACTTTCTGATGTAGACTCAGCTCTTCTAGGTGTCGACACTTCCGCCAAGTGTCGACACAGCTTTTCTGCATTCTTCTACACTGAGTGTCGACACAGCTCCAAGTGTCTACACTTTCTGACTGGTGTCGACACTTCTTCCCAGGTGTCGACACAATGACTCCAAGTGTCGACACTGCATGTCTGGGTGTCGACACAAGCTTTCTCAAGTGTCGACACTTTGCCTCTGGGTGTCGACACTTTGCCTCTGGGTGTCGACACATGGACTTAGAAATTTTCAGCTTCAGTCCAGTGTATAACTAACCTGCACAAGTAACTCAAACAAACATCAAATACATTCTGATGTATATCATTGAGTTAGGTGAGGCTTCTTCAAATCAGGTACATTTGACCAATGTACCCAACACTTACCCGGGCGCGAAAAAGTGCAAGCATTCCCTCAGAGGCCTCACTGAGTCCCCAATTTGGACTCCAGTTTGCTGGGGAATCGTGCAACTCGGCAACCAAAACAGCCACTCGCAAGCCCGCGGGAAAAACCATGCTCAAACTACGGACAAAGCCAACGTAACGCCCAGCATGCGTACGCAATCAAAATCCGAGGCGTTACAATCACTCCCCTAACAAAAAGTTTCGCCTCGAAACTTTTCACAAAAGCAAATATAGAAGCAAACCAAAACATGAATGCAACCAAACACCAAATCGCATACCAGTTTAACTATGGGAACAAATAAGGGTGAGCCGCCCTCATCGTTGACTCGAGCTCCCACGTCGCGCTTTCCACATCCTGATTTTTCCATAGCACCTTGACCATAGGAATCTTCTTTTTTCGCAATACGCGATCTTGGGAGTCCAATATCCGGATGGGCATTTCCTCATAAGAAAGGTTGGGCGCTAATTGCGGCACAACGTCCAACAATTGCTTGTCATTCCGCACACACTTGCGAAGTTGGCTAACATGAAACACATTGTGAACACCAGAAAAGTTCACGGGTAATTCTATTTTGTAGGCGGATGCACCAACTCACGCAAGAATCTTGAAGGGACCCACAAATCTTGGGTATAATTTGCGCTCTTTTCCAAACCTTTTAGTCCCAACCATTGGGGAGACTTTTAAGAAAACGAAATCCCCCACCGCAAATTCTAATTCCGACCTTCGTCGGTTGGCGTACTTTTCATATCGCTCTTGGGCAATTCGGAGCTTCTCCCGAATACCTCGTACGGCAACTTCCATGTCCTCGAGCGCCTCTGGACCCAATAAAGGCCGCTCGCCAACCTCAGCCCAAAATAGTGGGGTCCGACATCGACGCCCATATAAAGCTTCGAACGGAGCCATTTGCAAGCTTTCTTGATAGCTATTATTATATGTGAATTCCATAAGCCGCAAACGTTCATCCCATGCTCCGCCATACTCAAGAATATAGCATCGAATCATATCTTCGACAATTTGATTAACTCGTTCTGTTTGGCCATTCGTCTGAGGATGATAAGCCGTAGAATATCGCAAATCTGTCCCCAAACCCTCTTGTAGACTTCGCCAAAAACGAGAGGTAAAGCGGGAATCTCGGTCTGAAATGATATTCACAGGCACACCATGCAGTCGGATAATCTCGTTCACATAGAGCTCCGCTATTGTCTTCATCGGGTAGTTGACTTTAAATGGTATGAAATGAGCACACTTGGTCAATCTATCCACGACGACCCACACGGAGTCATGTCCTCGTTGAGATCTTGGTAGACCTGTAATAAAATCCATTGAGATGCTTTCCCACTTCCAGGTTGGAATCTCCAATGGTGTCAACTTGCCATCAGGCCTCCCATGATCAGCTTTCACCCGCTTGCAGGTATGACATTCAGCTACAAATTGCGCTATATCTCTTTTCATTCCATACCACCAGACAATTTGTTTCAGATCACGGTACATTTTTGTTGAGCCTGGATGGTAGGCCATACTTGAGCCATGTGCTTCCCGACACACCATCTCGCGAATGTTTCCAACTACGGGAATACAAAATCGACCACGATACTTTAACGTGCCTGCACCGTCAATCGCAAAATCTGGTAATTCATTCTTTTCAGTCCGAAGAAATAAATGTAAAAGATCAGGATCATCTTTTTGATGTTGTCTTGCAAGCACCAGCCATGACGGTTCTTCTATTGCCGAATGACTTTGCGGGTCATATTTGCCCACAGAAATATCCATCAATAGAAATTCCTCCACAAGACGGTCGACTGAAAGATGAAATAATTTCCCCGTCTTCCGACTCAAAGCATCGGCCACAACATTCGCTTTCCCCGGGTGATACTGAATGTCCACGTCATAATCAGCTACATACTCAAGCCATCGCCGTTGGCGCAAATTCAGTTCTTTCTGCGTGAAGACATACTTCAAGCTTTTATGATCTGTAAAAATTTTACACTGTGCACCATACAGTAAGTGTCTCCACAACTTCAATGCAAATATCACCGCTGTGAACTCCAAATCATGCGTTGGGTAGTTCTTTTCATGACTTTTCAATTGCCGCGACCCATACGCAATCACCTTTTTGTCTTGCATTAACACACATCCAAGTCCAACGTGTGACGCATCCACAAACACTTCATAATCTTTTCCTTCTGTCGGCAAGACCAACACAGGAGCGGTACATAATCTATGTTTGAGTTCCAGGAATGAGGTCTCACACTTGTCATTCCATTCAAACGCCACATTATTCTGGGTTAAGCGAGTCAAAGGTGCGACCAACGTAGCAAAACCTTCTACAAATCTGCGATAATAGCCGGCCAAGCCCAAGAAGCTTCTAATCTCCTTGGGTGTCTCCGGTCTTCTCCACTCCATAACTGCAGCAATCTTTTCGGGATCCACTGATATTCCTTGTTGATTAATGACATGACCCAGAAAAGCAACTTGAGGCAACCAAAACTCGCATTTGCTTAGTTTGGCAAATAATCGTTGGTCTCGCAACATGGCCAATACCAATCGCAGATGTTGTTCATGCTCCTCAGCACTGCGGGAGTAGATAAGAACATTATCAATAAAAACCACCACAAATTTATTCAAATAGTCCTTGAACACCTTGTTCATCAGATCCATGAAAGATGATGGTGCATTGGTCAACCCAAACGACATCACAAGGAATTCAAAATGGCCATGCCTTGATCGAAATGTAGTTCGCGGAATATCAGATTCCCGGATCTTGAGCTGATGATAGCCCGAGCGGAGATCAATCTTCGAAAATACGGAACTGCCACGCAGTTGATCAAACAAATCATCGATTCTTGGCAGTGGGTACTTGTTTTTAATGGTCACCTTGTTCAATTCCCGGTAATCGATGTAAAGCCGCATCGACCCATCTTTTTTCTTCACAAATAACACCGGTGCACCCCAAGGTGATGAACTCGGCCTGATAAACCCTTTTGCCAACAAGTCATCCAATTGGGTACGCAACTCTGATAGCTCACGCGGGGCCATTCTGTACGGCGCTTTCGCAATCGGCCGCGTATCCGGTTCCAAATCAATAACGAACTCAACATCACGATCAGGTGGAAGACCAGGAAGGTCAGTAGGAAAAACCTCTGGAAATTCACGCACAACAGGAATCTCCTCCAAACGCGGCAAAACAGCACTAGTCCCCACAGCGGAGACAAAACAAGCAAAACAGTCGGAAACAAACAACGTCCGAACACATACCGCCGAAAGCCCTGGAGAATCCTGGAAAGAATCACCATACACACTTCCTGGCTGACCATCATCTTTGATAAAATCCAAGCGCTTTCCTCTGCACTGGATGACGGCGTCATAGCGGGATAACCAGTCCATACCCAGAATGACGTCAAAATCTTCCAAATCAATCACCTTGCAATCAGCCCTTGCTATGAAATCCCCCAACAAAATGGGACAATCAAGAAGACCCCAGTCAGCCACCACAGAAGCACCGGAAGGAAATTTCACCAAAAACGCATTCCCCACTCGATCTGGTGTCAGATGATACCGCTCCAGAAAGGTTCGAGCCACAAACGAATGGGTCGCGCCAGAGTCAAAGAGAACACGCGCCCAACGGTTCTTTACCTTAAAGTTTCCTATAAGGTATATATGCTAAGAACTACATGCAAAAGGCAGAAACAAAACAGGAACCAGAGGAATGAATCGAACCTGAGATAACTTGAGGTGACGTCTGAGCTTCCTCTGAAGAGACCACATTCAACTTCCCTTTGCCTTTGTCTACACGCGGAGGCGGAGGCAAAGCCTGGAGTGGTGCGGGTTGCAAAATAGGTTGGATCTGCGGGCACCTTGCACGAAGATGTCCGGGTCTGCCACACTGGAAACACACCTTGTCTTTGGCCCAGCAGCGGCCCACATCATGACCTTTTCTCCCACAAAATGTACACTCCAAGTCTCTGGTTGGCGCACCCTGAATGGCGTGCACCTGCTCCTTCTTTTGCATCCCCAACCGCTTGAAACATTTCTCAAACGGGTGACCGGCTCGGCCACAGAAGCTACATAGTTCCTTCTTCTTCTTGATGTCTGACTCGTGGGACATTTTCTCTCCCACCAGCTGTCTCTTGCCCTGCCTCATCTGCTGCCCTCTTTGTTTGGTATTTTCGATGGCTTCAACCTTTAACGCAGCCTCAACCACAGTGGTGTAACTTGTCGCTCCATAGGCACTTGCGAACTGCTGCACGTCACTGCGGAGTCCGCCCAGAAATCTCTTTACTCGGTCAGCTTCCGTCGTCACCAAACTCGGAGCGAACCGACTTAACTTGCTAAACTCAATTTCATACTCACTCACTGTGCGTTGCCTCTGCTTCAAGTACAAGAAGTCATTCATCAGGCGGTCCCTTTCCACTGCCGGTAGAAACTTGCGTCGTAACATTTCTTTGAATGCTTCCCACGAACAGCCCGCCCCTAGGCCTTCCTTTTCTCGCAACCACCAACCTTTCGCCAACCCTTTGAGTTGATAGGCGGCAAGCATCACCTTCTGGTCCTCGGTAACGCCAGAATACACAAACATCTCTTCCAATGTGATTACCCAATCATCCAAGATCACAAAGTCTGCTTTTCCATCATAAGTCGGTGGTCCAAGTCGCTGAAACTGCGAGATGAAAGTCATCGCAGGAGGAACCACAACTGGGGGTATCACTGCCACTGAAGGAGTAGAAATAGTGGGGCCTCTGACAGTCTCTTGTCCTCTTGGTGCCAGCCCCGACATCGCTGATGACATAGCTTGGAGCTGGGACTGCACTTCCTGCACCTGCCTCGTCAAAGCCTCATTACTTTGGCGTAAACTATCCATCAGGGCATTATTCTGCGCGCCCGAAGACTCGCCCTCGGATTGGGGAGTTTGCCTTGTCACTGGCCGCTTCGACATCCTATTACCACGTTCACTCTTGTCAAGCTCAAACCCAACAAAACACACAACGGCTATGTACAGACCATACATATAACAATATGAACATCAACTGCTAACTTGCTCTGGGAGTTTGAGAATGATGGTATGCCTAGCCTAAAGATGACTCACCGTCATACCACTAACTTGTGCCTAAACCATGAATGCATGACTTTATTTGACCCAAAACCATGTGTGTACAGGTGTCATCATGTACATCTTTAGCTTGGCACGTTGTGCTCATGCAATGTTATGTTATGCGTGATGTGCGATACAATCTAGAAAAGGCCTTAATGCATGGCATGAGCGGTCGTACACATCACAATGCTATGCATCACATACTACATAGCATTGCATGCAACGAAAAAAAGAAAACGTGCTAGTCGCATCCATGTGGTAAGGTTATGCATCCCATACTACATAACCCGCACATGTTGCCCCTATGGTGGATCCATATACAACCACATATTATGCATCCCATACTACATAATATGTATACTTCTTGTCATGCCATGAGTGTAGTGTGCGTGCTTCGGCCAAGACATATTGATGGCACCTCGGTGTGTGTATGATATGATGCTTACAACCAAACCAGAAAGTTTGCCCGACCAATTGTCAAGCAAAACTGGCTCTGATACCAACTGTCACAACCCGCATTTCCTCAACGAGTACATCGTATCAGAGCAAGAGGCACTACGGGTTATGATGCCACGTCGTGCAGGGGATAACTGCACACGCTCAGGCAACTCTTGACGCTTACTTTATGAGTTGAAATTCAACAGTGAAATGTAAGAAAACCTTTGGATTGAATGGCCGTATCCCTCGGCCGTAGGTATCAAAAACTGTATTTTTACGAGGCGGAAATACTTTGTTTATTTATAATGAGCTCCTATATGCAGCCTATCGTGATACTACTATAAGAAATCCTCTTTGTTTACGTCATTTGGAAAATAAGTCTTAGTTGATCAAAACATGTATGCATGATATACAATAATAGGTTTAGTGTAGCTTAGAAAATATCTAATGTAACCTACCATAAATCCTTCCCAAGAGCAAGAAGACATCGTCCAAATGAGTCACATAGCAGTCTCTTATTCATACATCACAAGGAAAGAAAACCACCAATGGGCGCCAACAAGCTGACACGAACCCATTGGGTCATATGTATGTCTGTACAACAAAGAGAAGAACTACCTCGCTAAGTATGCTCGGTTAGCTCCCAAGAAACGCCACCAACCAACCAAGCCGCTCAACCGGCTACAACCTGCACCTGAGGCATTCAAGAAAGAATACCTCAGCAATCAACCAAACCATACAAAAGAGAGCATGAATTTCATAATCGATAAAGAAGGGGCTTACCGACCCCGTAGCAATGCTTCATATAAGTAAAAAGAGTGCATAAAACAAGTGCGTACAAGTAGGAAACAATGTCATTCCAAAGTGTCACACCAAGTGCGTACAAGTTCAACAAGTCCTGCTCCACCCGCAGGAGCAAAAGGGCAATACACATGCCCAAACTCAACATCTTATAACCAAGAAACAACCAAGCTAGTGAAACATAAGCAGCGGTTAAGTTCAATTCCGCAAGAGTCTTTCGGTGGCGGCCCTAAAGTGGAACGCACCAAACAAAACCAGCCCAAATCGGGGCCAAAGTGGTCTCTCTAACCACAAAACCAAAACCCGGTGGCCACAGGCTGAAACCACACCACCCCTTGCAGAATTCTCACACAAACGCTCCTACCATGGTTCACAAGTCGCCTCGCAAAATGCCCCATAACCCAAGCTAAACACGTTCCTTTCATCTTTCTCACGCATGACGACAAAATGCCCAAGTTATGTCAAGAAAAAGACTACATGATGAACTACAGGAATTACACGATTCATGGCGCTACATGAACGACATGATGAAGGACAAGAAAACATCACATGATTAGGCAAGAAAAAGGCTACATGAACATGAATCAAATTAGAAGGGCTAGATGAACAAGAATCCAATAGCTACATAAATCACATGAACAAGAGAAATTTAAGAGCATAGGGAAATTAGCTACATGAATCAAAGTCGGTCAGCATAGGGAAATTTAAGAGCATAATAAAGCTAGTGAGGAAGAACCCAAAACAAGAAGAACAAGCTCATGAAACTTGAAAGAGAAACTAGCTATTCTGTTTGAACAATTAAAATCAAGAAAGAAGATTGGCAAGGGTGAAGAACACCGCTTGCCTGAACCGAGACGATGCCGCGACGGCTGCTCTTCTCTTTCCTTGCCTTGCTTGCTCCCTTGCTCTCTTGCTTTCTCTTTGAGGATGAAGAAGAAGATGAAGAGAAGGTGAAATGATAAAGACAATTCTCTGTTTCGGCCTTATTTCCTCCAGAACATAGCTGGACCGTTAGATGCAGAATCAAGGAAATGAACGGCACAAAAAATCTGGAAAAACTCGATTTTCGGGCCGGTGACGCCCTGTGTCACGCCCGTGACACAGGGCGTGTACCATAAGCGGCGCAGAAAGTCGGCAATTCCAAGTTTATCCACATGGTACACGCCCGTGACGGGTCGGTCACGCCCGTGACCTAGGGCGTGTAGCCCGTGTCTCGACACCTCGTCGACACAAAGTGTCGACACTCGACACAGCTTGACACGCCCTGTGACACGCCCGTGTCACAGGCCGTGTCCCCTCTCCCGACACCCGACACTCGGCACTCGACACGCGACACTCGACACGCGACAAGCTGAACACGCCCTGTGACACGCCCGTGTCACAGGCCGTGTACCCTCACTCGATACCCGACACTCGACACTCGACACTCGACACTCAACACAGCGGGACACGGCCCGTGACACGCCCGTGTCACGGGGCGTGTACCCCATTCATCGAGCTCAACTCGACGCAAAAAAATTCGTCGAGCCAAGGAGGTCACGCCCAGGTCACGGCCTGGGTCACGCCCGTGTCAGGGGGCGTGTCTCGCACAAAAACGACCATTTTTCCCTGTTTTGAAAAATGTTTATGTGACGTCCTAGACCATTTTTGCCTTAAGAACTTTTTACCCTTTTTTTGTTTCCTGAACCAGCAACTTATGTTGAGCAACCTTACCCGGGCGCGAAAAAGTGCAAGCATTCCCTCAGAGGCCTCACCGAGTCCCCAATTTGGACTCCGGTTTGCTGGGGAATCGTGCAACTCGGTAACCAAAACAGCCACTCGCAAGCCCGCGGGAAAAACCATGCTCAAACTACGGTCAAAGCCAACGTAACGCCCAGCATGCGTACGCAATCAAAATCCGGGGCGTTACATACTGCGGTACGAAGAATCAAGTAGCGGACTTCCTTACAAAGCCCCTTCCAGCAGACGCCTTCCTGAAGCTGCGAACGAAAAGCGGGATCGCTGAAATAGCGGAAGTCATAATTAAAGGCGAGTGTTGATAGATGTAATTCTGCCTCCCGCAATGCACCAGCATTAATATAAAGAGAGTCAACGTCAGTAAAGTCTAGAGTCAATATAAGTATTTTATTATAAGTAAATGTTATGTTGAATAGTCGTGTGTCTCCTCCAATAGTTTTATCTCCCGCCATCAGATGTGTCCATTACTGATAATAGTTTTGACTCTTCAGTATGTTTGTTCATGTAAACTCCTATAAGTAGGAGAAGCTGTTAATCATTAAATGAATGAAAAAGGCAGAAAGGAATTGCTCTCTTGCTAGCCCCACTCTTAATTATTAAAACATTCTTAGTTTAACAGTGGTATCAAAGCGGCCAGGTTAAAAACTTGAGAAGGATCGGTTAGTCATTATTGTCATCAGTTACATACTCCGCTCATTGAGAGGTAAGATTCCAAGATCTCTTGCATTTCATTAGTAACATCATATGGCAAGTAGCAATCAAAATTTTGCCTTATCACAAAACGGGATACCAATTTTTGATGGAGAATTTTATGAGTTTTGGTACATCCAAATGAAAACTCTTTTCCTTTCCCAAGGCCTATGGGATCTAGTGACTGAAGGATACACTTCACCGGGTCAAGAGGCTTTAAGCGACGCAGTTGCTTTAAGGAATCATCAGGAAAATATTAAAAAGGACTCAAAGGCACTGTTATACATTCTACAACATGTTACTAAAATCATATTTCCTCGTTTGATTACGGCAGCCACCTCTAAAGCAGCATCGGATCTATTACAGACGGAATTTAAAGGCACAGACAAATTAATGTCAATTAAGTTTTAAGCTTCATGGAAGGAGTTTGACTGTCTTATAATGACAAACAGAAAAAATAGGCATACTTGATTAGTCCCATACCGCCTACCCAGACGGTTCTCTCGAACTTATATTAGCCCCGCCCCTCCAACCCTTGACCCGGGTTTTGGAGTGGAAAAAAAGGCTGCGGAGGTTCAACGGAGAAGCAGGCCGCCATCTCCGTCTAAAAGGTCCGTTGAGATGCAGGTCAGTCCGTCATCGAGAAGCACGCCGTTTTTCCCCTTCCGGCTTGAACTGTTTATCAGCCTGCACGCCCGTACAAATTCACCGCACATATAAATATAGGCGAGCACGTCCATGTGCTGCGGAAGATGAAGATTCCGAGAACAAACTTAATTACCTTCGTTGGATGTCAGCTTCTAGTCGTCAGAGACTGAGGCTTCGTTTGGAGGGACTTATTTTCACCGGTCAAGCGGTTACGATCGTATGAACCGGGCCATAATTAAGATACGGTTCATGCGGTCGTGATCGGTTGACCGGTGAAAATAAGTCCTTCCAAACTAAGCCTGAGCGACTAGCAGCCGAAGATGATGTTAACGGTTGATGAGCGGTAAGGATGAAGAAAAAGTGCGGAGAATGAAAGGAGGGGTAAGCGGGATGCCATGAGAAATCGAGAGGACAGCAAGGAGAGACAAGAAGCGATATTGCAGAAATTGTCTCCAGCCCTTCACAAGCATCCATTTGGCCAGCCTGAGGGAGAAAAATTGGGCATGTCTTGCATATAATAATTTAAAATGATAATGACGTCCAATTGGTCTAATTAATACATTTAAAGTATTTTAGGAAATCTTAATAATAATGCAATGATAATTTAAAATTTAAAATACTAATTTTAATAAAACCATTAAATCAACTTATATTCTACCATAATTATGAAACTTGACTAGATCGGCTTTATATTTATAGATTTATTTAATTTAATCAAAATCTTATATTATATATATAATGTGTTTGGCGCGGCTTAATCGCAGCTTATTTGCTCCGGTAAGATTGGACAAAAACGTCAATGTCATAATAGAATGTATGTTTGGTATGACAAATGTTACAAAAAAAATAGTTTGAGGCATAAGATTTTGATATGACATTAACATTTTTGTCCAAACTCATCGGAGCAAGTAAGTCGCGATAAGCCGCGCCAAACGCGACCTTTGTGTCAAGCATTTAGGTTCTTATTATATTTTGTATAATTCATGCTTAATAGATAAATATAAAAGCGAACATATAATTTTAGATGAATTTTTATTATCTATATGTACAATTGACAGACACGGGGCTCTGACCGAACGATCAACCGTGACAATACCTCAATTTTGATAGTGTACGGAGGTCGTGCCCTGCACGATATTATCCTGGCTACGACATTGTCCCCGCACGACGGCACTACCGCCACTCGCAAACCCCTGAATGTTATATTCCGCTTGTCACTCATTTTTTTCGGTATGCACAGAGGTTTGCCGGTGGCAAGAAGAACACATTTTTTTATTGTAAGTAGATGACTTTTTTTATTTGTGAGCATGATAAAGAAGGGTAAAGTCGAAATTTAAAAGTTTAATCAAAGAGGGTTTTTCTGATTTAATATAGTATAGAAGAGCAACCAACATGGATGAATAGTGTCTAGGGACTTAGCCGTAGCCTGGAAGACCTTCTGTGGAACCGCCGCCATCCTATGGATCGGAGCCTCTTCGCCACTGCCAGCCACTTCCCGTCGCTTGATCGGGACCAAGAATTCTTCTCCCTCGAGATCTCGCCAGATCTGCTCCGTCTCTCATCAGATTGGCAAGGAGGCTGTATTCCGCCTCCAGGAAAGTTGTTGTTGTCGCTTTCGTCGGCGATCACGGTAAAGAAGTAGGACTGGTAGTGGCATAGCCTTATGAAGAAGGAACCACTGCCAATCCCTAAAAACTCTAAGCCGGCGAAGCTACTCTACGAATTCGTCGAGACGTTCAAAGTCCCCTCGATGAATTTCCGCGAGTCCCACCGGGACCACTCAACAATTCGACGAGACTGTGTGGGACCACTCGACGAATCGTCATGACCTTGTGAACTTCTCGACAAATTCAGTCCTCTTGACAAATTTTTGTGAGTCCCTCCGGGACCACTCAACGATTTGACGAGACTGTGCGAGACCACTCGATGAATCGTCGAGACCATGTGTACTTCCTGACGAATTCTACCTCTCGACGATTTTTTTTGTTAAGTCGTCACGCTTTCCTCAATCTCCTGGTGAACTCAAGATGATGAGAGTGAATAACTTCTCCTCTCCAGTTCCGATGATAAAATTAGAAAAGTTCATTATAACGGAGTTCAACGGTTGGAAGTTGAACACTCAGTTTGAAACAAAGCACCTGAATGTGTTCTACACCATTCAATCTGATCGTACAGATGTTTCTGGGACTAATTACGAGGCACAGCAGGTCAGTGACGAGATCTTCTGCCACAAC
The DNA here is from genome assembly GCA_039583875.1 of Platanthera guangdongensis. NCBI lineage: Eukaryota > Viridiplantae > Streptophyta > Magnoliopsida > Asparagales > Orchidaceae > Platanthera > Platanthera guangdongensis. The sequence goes on from CM077150.1 coordinate 250,155,093, forward strand.
TACTTGGCGAACTATCTATCCTCCAGCCTTGCAAAGACTTACATCAAGATAAAGACTGTCAAGGCGATCTGGACTGTTTTGGGGGAGCAATTCAGACAGGAGAAGGATCTGTCGAAAGCTCACTTGGTGGACAAGTTTCACTCCTTCACTTTCGACGGGGAGAAAGACATTCTCCCTCAGATATCGGAATTTGAAAACTTCATAGATTCTTTGCATAGTGAGAGTATCTCTTTACCGAATAGTATTGTTGCTGACACGATTATCTATAAGCTGTCTTCCACGTGGTACAATTTCAAAACTGAAATGTACCACAAGAAGATATAGGTTAGTCTAAATGACCTCATATGTTTTATACGCATTGAGGATGAGAACAGGACAAAATACGTCTTCGAAGCCGTTGACAAGCAAAAAGCTGTGGCTAACATGATTTCAATCTCTAAACGCGCGCCTAATCCTAAGTGTTAGGTCCATTGATCATAATGTCCCAGATTTCAAGAAGGCCCACAAGTTAATAGTATACACATATTTGTATTTGATATATGTTCAAGTTCAATATATGCCGGTTGTCTACTATTTTATGATTAGACATATTGATTCAGATAGAACTTTGGTTAGACTCAAGACAGGACACAATAGAGGCAAAAATTTGCTTAAGTCCAGAAGTATTGAGTGAGCATACATCACTCACGCTAGAGGCCTAGAAGTGCTGATAGAAGCTCAAGCATTCAAAGCCTCAGTGGTGCTGGACTCGAATCTAGCTAAGTCTAGAAGCGTTTAGTGAGGACCTTTCACTCAATGTCTACTCAAAGGAAATTATCCAAGTACAAAAGCATTGAGTGAAGAAGGCTCACTCAATGGCTTATTAAAGATTCAGCAAAGTACAGAAGCGTTGAGTGTGGAAGGTTCGCTCAATACCTTCATTCAAAAATTTTGTACAAGTCCAGAAGCATTGAGTGTAGAAGGTTCACTCAATGCCTGCAGTCAGGATACCTGCCAAGTCCAGGATCGTTGAGTGAATAAGATTCACTCAACGCCTTCTGCCAGAAGATTTCTGTTGAATACAGATGTGTTGAGTCTCAATACAACACTCTACGCTTCTATGTGTTGAGTCACAAGACTTCACTCAATGCATGATCAGATTGTATGTGAAAGTTGATAAGTCCACAAGCGCTGCATCATGATAACATCATCCATGTTGAAGCCAACAAAATTCCCAACCTCGAATTCGGATCAAAGCTGCCTAAGGTTACCAGCTCAGAGGTTAGATCAGATGGCTAGGATGACTAGGATGAAGAACCAAGTCGAACAGGACCCCAGTTATTGCGGTAGGAAGGTCCCACCACGTACCCGGATGCTCAAAAGGAGCAAACCCTTCTCAACCAAAGATGGTCGAACTGGGTACGAGGGAGACTAGCTGATGACGAAGTCGCAAGCTCGCGACTTGATCTCTAAAGAAATGGAATCCAAAGACTCGGCTAGTATCTCGAAAATGAAGCTCACGAGTATCCTCAAGGGATTTCAAGTGCCTCGCCTTGTACCCCTGGGATCCTATTTATAGGCAAATCCAAGGAGGGGGGGTCATATTTATACCCACCCACCCCCACCCCCCACCCCCAGTGTCTAGGCGACTTCCGGGGGAACTCTTACGGGCTGGGCGAGTATCTCGCGTAGTCGCCTACCTGGCGAGTATGCGAGGGCAGCTCGCCATACTCGCACAGGCCTTCTATGACCTTACGCGCTGATGTTGACTCCTATCTTGACTTGTTGACCTTGACTTCTTTTGACCTGGCTGTGGTGGGACTCATCCTCGACGAATACGGGTTGTACACAATCCCCGCTCTTTTTGAGCGACGTAGGAGCTCGGAAAGAATCATCCAACACTTATTTGGCGAGCTGCTATGCCGATTATCAGACTTGCTCGCAACTGATGACTGCCTGCCGATCTCTATAAATATGGGGGGCCTGGCTCTTCAAACAGATCTCCAGAGCTCACGCACAATGTCGAATGCTGAGAAACTTCTTCAAGACATCCTTGTTACTCTCACCGGCATTCTCAGCATTGCTAAGTCCAAAAGGCCGCATGAATAGGACGTCGCCGCCGACTTACCCCTCCTAAAAAGAAGAAAACCAAGAAGGCAAGAAGAAGCCCGCTTCTGACGCGGTTGATCCACTTTCACCTCTTGCACAAGTCGCGGCTGTGACAAATAACCCTGCGCACTCTGCCAGCACTCTGAAGCTGCTCAGCGACCTTGGGCAGGACGACATCCACAATGTAGTCGCCCATGATGCGAGCCTCCTCAGCTCGCTAAATTCTCCAGAAGTCGCTACTACGACGGCACCACAGCAGGTGGAGGCTGTCTCGCTGCTAGGTCGTCATGTTGTCTAGGTATTCTTCTTCTACATCCGCTGGTCGCAGTCATACTTCTCGCTAACACTATATTTTTGCTCGCAAACTCTCTGCCAGAAGACACTGAGGCGGCTTTGAATGTCGCCCCGCTGAACTCTGTGTCGCTGCTCGCCCTCACAGCTAGGAAACCCATCAGGACCGCGCACACGGTCCGGATTAATGTTGGCACCAAGAGGGTATCTGAAACCTCGGTTCCCGTGGCGAGCAAGGAACCATTGCTGAAGGAGCCTCCGCCAAAGATGGTTGCACCGACAAGTAAGGACCTTCCGGCGAGTAAGGCCGCTCTCGCACCTGCGCGATATCCTGCGCTACCAGCGGCGAGCTCCCTACCGTCGCCGCTGAATGTTGCTGCTATCCCGACGGCGAATACTTCTTTGCCACTGCTGCCTCTGGTCGCGCCTCCACAAACTGCTACGACGCGACTTCCTCCGCCTCCTCTGCTGAAGACCCCACCTCAGCTGGCGAGTTCGTCGCAGCCTCAGCCACCTCCGTCGAAGTCCTTGGCCCAGAATCCGGACAAGCCGCTGCCGAACTACTTCCCGCCGAGAGTGGCGGATTCCGTCCATGGAGATCGCGGGCAGGGTAAAGCGATCGATCATGCTGGTGGCCCATCTTATAGCAGGTGAGATGTCCCAGGTCGCGACCCTTCTCCTCGCCGATCAAGATCTCCTCGTCGTGGTAAGCGATGTCACTGGTGCTGCATGCAGCTACTTACATTTCATTTCTAATCTAGCGACTTCATTGTTCTGACAGATCGCCCGGCGACTCCAGGGGTGGCCTTCATTGACGTCATTGGGTTGTCGGGCAGCGAGTATCGACACGCCACTGCTCGCACCTACCTGGAGCTGGAGAGTGTGCTAACAGAAATCAGAAGTCCGGAAAATGGACAAATAGAAATTTTTGTATTCCAAAAAAGGTATTAATTACATGGTATAGCCTCCCTTTTATAGAATGGAGGAGATGAGAGAGATTATAAATAAACAATGTGGGTCTAAAAAATCTCATATACAAGCGGTTTAACATAAATACAGGTCGCTAAGCCGTGCGGTTTGGTGAAAGGGCAAACCACCCGGCAACTATAAGAGAAAGATACCAAGCCGCCGCACTGGACCGCCAGGTCGCCTGGTATCCAAGTCGCCAGGGACAGAATGACAATCCGCCAGAGCACCAACATCAACAAAACGCAGGAGAGAACCCGCCAGACCGCCCGGTCTGCAGCCCGCCATAGTCAAACCGCCAGACTGCCCGGTCTCTACTCTGTAACACTCCCCCTCAAGCTGGAGCATATATATCGATCATGCCTAGCTTGTCGCAAATGTGATGAAAAGAGGCGGATACTGACTTGGTGAAAATATCAGCCAACTCTTTATTGGAGGTGACAAACAGAGTACAAATCTATTCCTTCAGAATTTCCTCTCAAATGAAATGGCAGTCAACTTTTATCTGCTTGGTTCTCTCATGAAAGACCGGATTTTTAGAGATGCATATGGCGGATTTGTTGTCACAAAACATAGGTAGAGGATGGTCGTAGACCTCTCCTAAGTCGAGCATAAGAGCCCGTAACCACTTCAGCTCACACGTGGTCTATGCCATACTTCGGTATTCTGCTTCTGCACTGGACCTGGAGACTACTGACTGTTTCTTGCTTTTCCAGCTCACAAGGTCCCCCCCCCCCCCACAAAGGTGCAAAAGCCTGAAGTAAACTTGCGATCTCCTTTGTCATCGGCATAGCTGGAATCAGAGTACGCCTCAACCCTTAGATGGTCATTCTTCTGAAAGAGAAGCTCTTTCCTGGGAGCTGATTTAATATACTCCAAAATCTTCAGGGCCGACTGAAAATGGCACTCCCTAGGAGCTTGCATGAATTGGCTAACCTTACCAACAACATAGGCAATGTCTGGTATGGTCACTATGAGATATATGAGTTTACCAACCAGATGTTTGTACCTCGTAACATCAGAAAGAAGAGGAAAGTCATTTGTACATATTTTATCTTCTCTAGTCGTCACGGGGCATCGACCAGGTTTAGCCCCTGTCAACTCTGCCTCTTTTAACAAGTCAAGAGCATAGTTCCGTTGGGATAGCACAAGAGAAGCCAGCTTCCGAGAAATTTCTATCCTCAGAAAGTATTTTGGAGAGCCCATATCCTTAATAACCAGGTGTTGCCGAAGATGTTTCTTGGCCAAGAGTTTCCCGGCTTGATCATCTCCAGTAAGAAGAATATCATCCACATATACTGCAAGCACCACTAGGCCCAGAGAAGTTTTGCTAGTAAATAGGGAATGATCAGCAGAACTCCTCGTAAAACCAACAGCCGCCACAATTATGCTAAATTTGTCAAACCAAGTGCGAGGACTTTGTTTTAGGCCATAGATAGCCTTCTGGAGCCGGCAAACCTGTGTCTCCCCCTAAGCAACATACCCCGGAGGTTGCTCCATGTAGACATCTTCTTGAAGATCCCCATAAAGAAAGGCATTCTTCAGATCCAGTTGTGAAATGGGCCAATTTTTGTTGACAGCCACAGAGAGAAGGACCTGAATAGTGCTGAGATGAGCAACTAAAGAGAATATGTCAAAGTAATCCACGCCATAAGTTTGTGTATAGCCCTTGATAACAAGCCGAGCCTTGTAATGGTCCACACGACCATCGGGGAGGAATTTCACCACAAAAACCCAGCAACGGCCAACAACATCGGTGCCAACAGGAGGAGGAACCAAGTTCCAAGTACCCGTTCAGTGAGAGTAGCGATCTCGTCATTCATGGCAGCCTTCCAATGCAGAATGGTAAGGGCCTCTTGATAGGAATGGGGGGTGGAAGTGGAAGAGATAGCCAGGGCGAAGTCCTTGCGAGCAGGCGTCAGCCGATCATATGAAACAACTACAGCAAGCAGATGCTGGGTACAAGCCCGAACCCCTTTGCGAAGGGCAATGGGGAGGTCCAGGTCAGTAGGCGCCTCAGTATCCGGAGCATCCATGGTGGAGAGAGCTGGCCTAAGAGGAGAGAGCGACGACATCAGAGAGGAGGGAGATGACGGAGGTGGAGGGGAAGGAGGATAGGAGGGAGATGTAGGAAGAGTAGGAGGAAAAACCTCAGTAGGGTGGGATGGGGTGGAAGGAAGAGGAGGAGGAAGACTAGAGTCGACAGGAAGCGGAGAGGAGCCAGTAGAGAAATAAGGAGCATTTTCGAAGAAGGTAACGTCTGCGGAGATGAATTGTTTGCGAAGGATTGGATCAAAACAACAGTAGCCTTTCTGAGTAGTAGAGTAGCCCAGAAAGACACATTTGGTGGAGCGAGGGGAGAGTTTGTCGCGGGTGGCAGAGGGAGCATGCACAAATGTCGTGCAGCCAAAGATACGAAGAGGAAGACGAAAGGGATCTTTTCCAAGATAGAGAATGGAGAAGGGCGTTCTACCGCGGAGAATAGTGGAGGGAATGTGATTGATGAGATAGCAAGAAAGGAGAACAGCATATCCCCAATAGGAGCGGGGGACATGCATTTGTGTAAGGATGGTGCGAGCAACATCAAGGAGGTGACGGTTTTTGCGTTCCGCCACCCCATTTTGTTGGGAGGTGTAAACGCAACTCGTTTGGTGAAGAATTCCATGTTGCGTACAAAATGAGGAAAAGGCGTGACTAATGTATTCTTCGGCATTATCAGTGCGTAATACTTTAATAGAAACATCAAACTGATTTTTGTTTAAATTATAAAAGGATTGTCATACATCAAAGAGTTCATAGCGTTCTTGTAAGAGATATACCCAGGTACAATGTGAGAAATCATCAATAAAAGTTACAAAATAAGAGCTACCCCGACCAACGGTGAGGGTAGGAGCAGGACCCCAGATATCAGAGTCCACAAGATCAAATGGTCGGGTATAACCACGACCTTACTTTGGCGGGAAGGAGAAACGGTGATGTTTGCCAATCTGACATGCATCGCAGTTGAGAGGAGAACCGTCCGGAGGGAGGTGAGGTAGCAGCTGATGAAGAAGCCATGGGAGAGGATGCCCAAGGCGGAGATGCCATTGTAGGAGATCAGTAGAAGAGGAGGAGAAGGCGGAGAGAGCAGAAATGTTGTCGAGGAAGTAGAGGCTGTAGCTCTCAGTCCCAGTAGCAAACGTCCTTTGGGAGCTCGGATCTTGAAAAGAGCAAGAAGTGGGAGTGAATGTGACGGAGCATTTAAGCTGCTTGCATAAAGATTGAACTGACAACAAATTATAGGGAAACTTGTGCACATAGAGAGTTTCGGCCAAGTGAAGAGATGGAGTGACATGAACCACTCCCATACCATGAACCGGGGAGGGAGATCCATCCGCAACAAGGACCGGATGCAACCGTTCATGCGTTTCAAGGATAGAGAACCAGTGCAGATTGCCCGTCATATGATTAGTTGCACCAGAGTCGATGAGGCATTTACCTTGAGTAACCACGTGAGCACTACCTGAGGAAGTGACCACCGAAGCAGATGGCTTGGAAGAGGGGGTGTAAGTGTCACCAGAAGGGCGAAGATGGGGATGCCTCATCAGTACCGATCCACAAGATGCCCGGTGTGGCCACAGTAAGAACAAAGGTAGCGGGAAGAACTCCGACCACCGAAATGATGGTTGTGACCACCAGAGCCGCTACGTTGAGTCTGGTGAGCATATTGTTCTGGAGGAGGAGAAGAGAGAAGCGGATACCATGTGCGAACAGAAAATGGAAGTCTGGAAAATGGACAAACAGAAAGTTTTGTATTCCAAAAAAGGTATCAATTACATGGTATAGCCTCCCTTTTATAGAATGGAGGAGAGGAGAGAGATTACAAATAAACAATGTGGGACTAAAAAATCTCATATACAAGCGGTTTAACATAAAAATAGGTCGCCATGCCGCGCAGTTTGGTGAAAGGGCAAACCGCCTGGCAACCATGAGAGAAAGATACCAAGCCGCCACACTAGACCGACAGGTCGCCCGGTCTCCAAGTTGTCAGGGACAGAATGATAATCCGCCAGAGCACCAACAACAACAAGATGCAGGAGAGAACCCGCCAGACCGCCCGGTCTGCAGCCCGCCATAGTCAAACCGCCAGACCTCCCGGTTTCTACTCTGTAACAGAGAGCAAGTTCGACCAGCTAGTGATCTGCGAACCACATTGGTGGATATCATCTGTAGAAGTGGGGTGGCGAAGATTAAAGAGCTCTGGTCTACCCTGGAGTGCTACAAAGCCCGCTTCCACAGGGTGAAGGAGAATGATTGCCAGCTGGCGATTAACTATCATAGCCTCTAGCTCGTGCTCAATGAGTTGGTCGGCATTCGCGCGAGTATGGGCTCCGTCGGGCGGCTGACAAGGATGGAGGAGCAGCTGCGACTTGGCGACGACGCGATGTCGCTGGCGACGGAGCATTATCGGTGGGTGCGAGAGATGGGCTGGGCTGGGCGACATCCTCATCCACCATAGAGACCTCCTAGGACTTAGGATTTTTCGTTTTTCATTTATCTGAAACTCGTCATGTGTGACTTATTGTAATAAACAATTTATTTGCTGTAATAAGCGAGTTTGTATCTCGCTCGTCATTCTTTTCTTTTGCTTGCCTTCTTTGCTGTTATTCTGCGATGTCTGTTGTTCTGCGATGTGCCGAGTTTATTTGTGCAGGTTCTGATAATCGTCGTGATATTCTTCCTCTTTGTCGCGCGATGTTGATGCCGAGATCCACTTGCTCGCCCAGATCGCGACTTTAGGACGACACTCGCCAGGGTACCCCCCTGTTTGCCTTCGCTTATAAATTGAGGGGGTAGGTTGGGAATAAGTACGTTGTTGTGAATTTCAATCCCTAGCTCGTAAGTATCTTCCCCTGCTCGCGCACTTCGGTTACTCTTCCTTTCTCGCCTTACTTCTTTTCTTAGCTCGCCAACTCGCGAAAATGGTGGGAGATGATGTCAGTGCTCGCCGACAAGCCCATGCCGCTAACTTTGCTGATGTCGCCTTCAAGAAATCAATAACCACAGAGCGAGATTTGGAGAACTTCAGGGAAAGGCTTCTTCCCGAAGGATACTCGGCAAGACTTCCTAGTCGCACCGAGCGAATTAACACCTACATCGAGGGTGCGTTGATCTTGCCACTCCGTCACTTTGATGCCGGCCTGCGACTTCCTTTATGGCCGGAGTATTGCGAGATTTTGCTACACTTCGGCATCGTCCACACGCAGATCAACCATAACGGAGTGGCGATCATCATGGGGTTCCTCTGCTACTTGTGGGAGGAGAGGGTCACCTTCGACCATTTTAACTTCCGCAAGATATTCGCCTTCGCCGCGACCGCCGAGGGGGTCATATACTTCAGCAGCCATGTCTGCACCTTGGTGGGGACGGCGAATAAGGTCCACTGCTGGAGCGAGAATCTGGTCGCCGTCTACGACGACTTCGCGGGCATCCTGGAAAGGCCGCACCAACCCGCTGATGTCGCCTTCCTCCTGTAGATATTGGAGGCCATCCGCGAGCAGCTGGTCGAGTCTTTCTGTGGTCGCTGGTTCGATGCCATCTTCTGGCGACTAAACGTCAACACGCTCCTAGAGATCCACCCCCAAAGAGGGTAAGCTTTGGGCGAGAATCATTTCTTGCATACTCGCTTCACTTTTTGTAGCCCGGTATTGATGTTTGCTCGGCCTTTTGCAGTGGCGTGCGAGCTCCCGGAGAAGCTGCTTCCTCCAGCGAAGGAAGTCGCCACCTCCCTCCATGAGTCCAACCCTCCACCTGATGTCGGCGAGAAGAAGAGGCTCGCTAAGGGAAAAGCGAAGGAAAGGTCGCCAGGCCTCGCGACCAAGAGGACGAAGGTGTCATCGCCGCGACCTGACGACTAAGAATCACCGCTGGATGCTCGGCCTCCCCACTTTCACCCCAACTTCAACTTGGGGCTAGGGGCGGTGGACGCCTATGGCTGCCTGCTGGTGACTAGGTCGGAGTATGACCACCTGGTGACGCTGAGCACCAACCTCCCCTCCTGGTCGGCGGACTGGGAGGACAAAGGGGAGCTTTGCCATCCTCCACGCGATATATGGGCGAGCTGATGCTGAGTCCATGGTGGAGCTCAGCGAGGAGGATCTCGCCCAGAAGGCCTCATGCTCGCTCACGCGAGCTGTCTAGCTGGGGCATTATTCAGCGAGGAAGCTGTTGGAGACGACTCCGGCCCTGAAAGTCATCACCAAGAAAGCCATCGATCTGGGCATGGAATCGGTCCGTTGGAGAGAGTGTGAGGTAAGTCGCTTCCCTCGCGCGACTTTGTCGGCGTTGGACTTGGATTCATTTTGCTGAATTTATGTTCTTTGTCACAGGCTACCAAGATTGAGGCCGCCAAGAAGCTCTCTGAGTGGGAGGCAAAACTCGCCAAGTCTCAGGCGGAGTTGGATGTGTCCCAAGTCCGCACCGCCGAGATGCAGAGTGGCCTAACTGCCCTCGAGGGCGGCGCGAGTTCTTCAGCTCCTCGGAAAGGCGCGTCGCGGACGGAGGACGACCCTCATTATGCGATCAAGTGATCTCACTCTCTTTGGAAGGAGAGGTCATCGGTTCGCCGCGAGATAGTTCACGTTATGGGAAATGTCATGATCGCGAGGCTAAGTCTCAACGGCTAGCTTGCCGAGGGGGATAAGCAGCTCACTGTTGACGAGCTCATCCCCGAACTGCTCACCGATGATTCAACCTCGCCGGATCGCCTACCATCTCCATCATTGGGATCCAACAGCAGTGGCAGTGGTAGTAGTAGTGGTGAGGAGGAGAACGAGGAAGGTGGAGAGGAAGAGGAGGATGCTGATATTTGAGACGACAAATATCAGCCTGATACTGGCGACGATGAGTCCTAGTTGCTCGCTGATATTTGTCATACTCGCACATAGCAGTTAGCCAAATTTTATAACAGCCAAATTTTGTAACTTGTAAAATTTTTGATATATATTTATACAAGTTTGAATTACCGCATTGTCGCTCTTTACTTTCATGCTTGTTGGTTGATGATGCTCGCTAGGCACATAGGCTCGGGGAGGATGAGTGCTCGCGACGCCTAACCCGCGCGTTGACATCATTCATAATCGCGCAGTCATTACTCGCACGACCATAGTCGTTCCAACAACTCGTTTCCTGATACTCGTCTGTGTCCTGCACGTATACTCTGAAAGTGAGGGTTAGGTCTACAATACTCTAGAGGGGGGGGGGTTAATAGAGTATATTTAAATTTTGTTAGGTCCCTATAAAAGTGTTGTTACAGCTTTTACTGTAAACTGAAAGGGTGCAGTAATTAATAAACTGGAAAGCAGAAAATAATAAACCTAATCATAGCAACACAGTAAGAACAAAAAGAAAAGGATAGACAACCAGACGATACAAGAAATTTATAGTGGTTCCCCAAATCTGGGTAGTCCACTCTTCTGCCACCCTTGGTAGGAATCCACTCAGGTTTTTGATCAGGTGTCTAACACCAATGGGTTTTGATCAGGTCCCCAAAAACCAACTCAAGTCTTTTGGTTAGGAGACTTGCAACCAGGAATCACTTTTGAAGGGAGATAACAGCCCTGTATACAGGAGGGGGTGAGAGAGTGATTTTGTCTTCTCTTTCTCAATATACTGAGAAGACTTATGTGGATTGATGTTTAGCAAAAGCTCCCCCTGAATTATTCAATGGTTCAGGAAGATTTGCAAGCTTTGCTGTAGGGCGATAGGTCTTCAATCAGAGTTCTTGACAAGCAGTGATGTAGGAGCTTCTTGACTGATTTGATATTTGTTGTCCTCGGAAGTCCTGGAGAGAATGTTAAAGAAGAAGACTCTTGATATTGTATGATTGTTCTTCTTCTTCTGAATGATGATCACTGTCTGTCACTGGAAGCTTCAATATATTTTCTGTGTAAAGCTTTTCTTCTTCTATGAGTGTTCTTCCAGTCAGTCTATGTATTTCACTTTTTATTTCTTGACTGAGTGTGTTCTCGTTCTCCTTGCTAATTCTCGATCTTCTTTTCTTCTATATCTTTTCAAAAATTTGAATCCTCTGTAATTAATGCTGACGGCCTGAGAATAATCGACATTAATGTATTTCCCCAACTGTCTTGTGCAAAATCAGCAAGTAATATTCCTGAGGAAGACTGTAATTAATGCTCCCTCTAACGGATACATTCAAAGAATGTTTGAGCATTAATCTGTCAGGAATTATTGCATTTGAATGAGGACAGAATGCCAGAAATGGCTAAGTATGGAATCGTCAAACAGTTGGCAGAATTCGTCTAACTGAATTACCAATTCGTCGAGCTGAGATATTGAATTCGTCGACCATACAACTTCCTGTTCGTCGAGCTGAGTTCCAAGATCGTCGAGCTGATAACAGAGCTGCATGCTTCAGAGCCTTTGCCTTTTCTGTATGAAGTTCATCGAGCTGAGTTTGTAACTTCGTCGACTGGAGTTCAGCAACAATTCTGGAATAAGTCAAGTATTTTGTGTTGGCTGATATTATGTGTGTCGACGTGAATCTTTTGGTGTCGACACAGGTGGATGTCGACTGATTAGTCTTGGTGTCGACACAAGTCTTCTGGTGTCTATATAAGTTCTCTGGTGTTGACATAAGTTGGTGTCGACACATGCCCTAAGTGTCGACACAAATCTTCTGATTCCAGAATTTGTCGAGTAGAGTACTGAGTTCATCGACCTGAGAAGTTGAATTCGTCGACCTGAGAAGTTGTGAACTTGAGATCCAAGTTCGTCGAGCTCAGAATCTTGTTCGTCGACCAAAGTCTGAAATTGGACTTAGAATAATCTGAATTTATCCTGACTTTAGTTTGTTGAAGTGTCCCAACTTTTGTTGATCAGAGAATGAAGATCGTTGAGCTCAGCTCAGAGAAATATCTCAAGATCGTCGAGCTGAGAACGTCTTTCGTCGACCTGAGTTCGACGAACGTCGAACTCATTTTTACTTGGTCTTGAAATCTTCTAAATCTTGAATCTCTAGTAGTCTTGTTGATAGCTGGTCCATCTGATATTGACTCTAAGGACTTGTCCTAGACTCTAGGACACAGCTTTGACCCTGGCTATACATGTTGGGTCGCATCCTAAGTTAGTGAACCTAGCCCAAATCAACTAGGGATCCAACAATCTCCCCCTATTTGGGTGAGGTCACTAATAGACTCAAATCAAAAACAAAAAAAATAAACAAAGAACGAAAGAGGTATATCTGGCAGAGATTTACTAACACATGCATCAGATATATATATATATATATATATATATATATATATATATATATATATATATATATATATATATATATATATATATATATATATATACATGAGCTTTGTTTTAAACAGCCAGATCAGTTTTAAAAACTAATACAGAGAAAAGAAATTGAAGTAATGTAAAGATTATTTCTTCTGCTTATCTGTGGACTTGTCTTCTTTGGTCTTTCCACTTGCCTTTGTAAAGATAATTTTTCTTTTAGGATCCAAAGCGTGTGCCTGTGTCATTGTCATGTCAGCTGCCCCAATAATCTTCAGGGATGTAGTTCTGGGGACAACTACTTCAAGATATAGCTTCATGTAATCATCAACATTGAATAGTTTATTTGCTTTATCAAATCTTTTGAGTTCTTCCTTCCTGTATTTGGACATAGTGGAATATCCTGATATATCTTTGCCTTCAGCTTTTGCTTTATTAATCAAAGACAGACCAACAAGTTCCTTGAACCTGGCCATTTTAGCAATGTTTGCTGTTTTAGGATCCTCAAAAGGGACAGGAGGTGAATATGGTCTTTCGGGACTATTAGCCTTTTGATCTGCAGGAATACTTTGTTGTTGCTGCTGAGGTTGTTGATGTTGTTGATGTTGTTGTTGTTGATTTCTTGAAGAGTGATGCCTTTGCTGACTGCTTCTAGAAGATCTCCCTTGATGTCTCTGATAAGTTTGCATAGGGGCAGATCTCTAAGAGCTAAAACCAGTGGCACCAGCTGATGGAGGAGGTGGATCTCTTCTGTACTTATGAACTGGTGGAGGAGAGTATTTTTTACTTCTCTTCTTCTCCTTTTGCTGATTTTTAGACAACCACGTCCATGCTGGCATTCCTTTGTAAGGAGTAATATTTTGGAGAATATAGAATGGAGTGTCATTCTTTGGATTTGTCTTAGCAGGAGGAGGAGAAGGGGCTTTCCTTTTCTTTGACAACACTTTCTTCTTCTTCTTAGCAGCTTCTTCATCTGAATCTTCATCATCATCATCATTATCTGAATCCTAAGGATTATCATATAAAACAACTATATCTCTCAAGATGTCCTCAGATATAATAGGTTTTTCAGTTGGAACCTGAACTGAGCTTTCAGCTATTTTTGTTTCTTCATCAATATCAGCCAAGATCAACTCATCTAGATCTGGCATAGGAGAATCATCCATTACAAAAGATGGTGCAGAGATAGCTACTAGAGGGGATGGAATGACTGCTAGGGGTGGTGCAGATTTTGGAATTACAAAACTATCACATAGTTGCTTAGCAACTGCTTTACTGATAGGAGGAGTATAAGGCACAATAGCCAGATATGGCTTAGTGAATGTTGCTGGAAGAGGATGCATATATACAGTATCAAAAGTTTACAACAATTCTCCTAGGTTAACTGTGGGATTTAAGATAAAATCACCAACAGTTGTGAATCCTTCAGAATCTGACTCATCAAAATCCATGTTAGTATTAATAAAATCAATTAAATCTTTATCTATACAATCTGTGTATGCTGCTGTGGGGACTAGAGTATCTGCTAGTGCTGGAGCTAAAGTGTCTAAAGTTGTAGCTACTGCTTTATCATCAGGCATCTCCCCCTGCCTGGTTTTAGTGGGAACTGAGGCCAGGCCCCTGACTGAGGAGGGGGCAGCAGTGAGAGCAGATATTTGGGCAGATAAAGTGGTATTGGTAGTAGCAAGAGGTGTAATGGCCTCTGCTATAAGGGATTTAAGAAGAGGAGTGAGGATGGTGATGATAGATGAGATGGTAAAGCGGTCCAATGAGATAGTGGTGGATGATGTTGCAGTTGGTGTGGAAGAGGTGGCAACTATTGAGGGAACAGAGGGTGGAATATCAGGTTTGTGAAGAGTAGATGGTGATGAGGATGGAGGGGTGGCATCTTGCATCAAGGTGTCTGATGGTAGGATGTAAGATGGTATAGAAGATAGATGTGGGGGAAGTGGAGACTGTGATGGTGTGGAAATGTATGTGGCATGAGGGGATTCAGGAGGTGTGGGTAGTTGATTTTCCTGAAGGGGGGAAGAGGGAATGTCAGTGATGGTGATTGGTAAAGATGGAGTGACTGGAGATTTTGTGGTTGTTGGAAGAGGGGCTGGAAGAGAAGATATTGAAGGAATGTTCTCTTCAGCAGGGTGAGGAGTGGCTTTGATAGCCCTTGTGCCTTCAGAAGCTTTGATGGAAGAGGAGGAAGCCATAGAGGGTTTAGTGATGGTCCTCTCCCATCTGCCAAATACGGCACATGTTAGCCTTTTACTGGCATTTATGAATATGGTCTGGGAGACCAGGGATTCAGCAGCCTTTTCCTATAGGAAGATTCCTAGAACTCTTCCAAAACATACTTCCTTCTTAGAGTTCTTCTTCTTTATCAAATTAAATAGAAGTTGTGCCCAGTTTATTGGCTTATTGTTAATGATTGCACACATAACCAGAAATTATTGTTTGGTGATATAGTCATGTGCAGTATGTTTTCCAAGTAGTACTTTGCCAACCAAGTCTGCTAAAAATTTATAGGGAGCAGACATGTGTTTCTTCAACAGTTTGTGGGGATTGTCTCCAGCATATTTCATGAGGTTCAACATCATATCAGATTCCTCTGTTTCAATTTCGAGGTCCTCTACTCCATTTCTCAATCCAAAAATCTCAGTTAAGATTGTGGGGGTTAAAGAGACTGAGTTACCCGCGATAGTGCCCGTCATGATGTTCTCTTCCGGGGATGACAGCATGTATACCCATTCCTTGATTTCCATGCTGTGTAGTTTGATCCTTTTCTCCATTAGGGTTTTGAGTTCCTATTCTTCAAGAAGTTCCAGGATATAGAGAAAGATTGGATCGGAATGTTGAAATGAATCGAAATCCACATCGAATCCTGTATCAAACTTCATTCCGGTGAGAGTGCTTGCCAGAGTCGCCATGGAAATCACCTGCAAGAAAAAACACAGAAAACGGAGATCAAGTGCAAGGGAACAGAAAGCGCGGGATGGAGGTTGAAGAAAACCTAAA
The DNA here is from genome assembly GCA_039583875.1 of Platanthera guangdongensis. NCBI lineage: Eukaryota > Viridiplantae > Streptophyta > Magnoliopsida > Asparagales > Orchidaceae > Platanthera > Platanthera guangdongensis. Next base: position 250,170,732 of record CM077150.1, read on the forward strand.
TATAAGGTTTTCAGAATATGAATCGACAAACTTCGTTCCACAAAAATAAAATTAATTCTTCGAACTGAGGTTGACGAAATAGTTTAAAGTTAAATAATTCGTCGAGCTCATCAAAAGAATTGAAGACGGTTCGTCGACCTTAGGTCGACGTATATCTTCTGAAGCAATGTTCATCGAATGCTGGTCGACGAAAATTGTTTCACTCACACAGAATTCGTCGAGCTCCGTTCGACAAATATCTCTCAAACTTTCCCTGGTTCGTCGAACTCCATTCGACGAACTCTAGAAAATTAGTCGAATGCAGACAGAACTTAAACTAGGTCTTCTCCATTGATCATTCCCAGCTGATTTAGAAGGAATGCATGATTTTTCTCATCTAGAGGTTTGGTGAATATATCAGCTTTTTGTAAATCAGTGTAGATATAGACAAGCTTAATCTTATTTTTATCTACACACTCTTTAATGAAATGATGGCTTATGTCAATATATTTTTTCCTACTATGGTGAACTGGATTTTGTGTTATGGCTATAGCACTAGTACTATCACAGAATAGGGTTGAATTATTTAAGTTGAACCCATAATCTAGAAGCTGATTCTGTATCCAGAGCATATGTGAACAACAGCTGCTTGCTGCAATATATTCTGCTTCAGCAGTTGAAGTGGACACTGATGTTTACTTTTTATAGAACCATGATACTAATCTCATACCCAGGAACTGACAAGTTCCTGAAGTATTTTTTCTATCTACCCTGTATCCAGCAAAATCAGCATCAGAGTATCCAGTTAACTCAAATTCTGATTCAGCAGGATACCATAGGCCTAGATTAGGACAACTCTTTATATATATTAAAATCCTTTTTAAGAAAATTAGATGAGATTCTTTAGGGTTCACTTGGAACCTAGTACAAAGGCATGTAACAAACATAATATCTGGTCTACTTGATGTGAGGTATAATAGGGACCCAACAATGTCCCTATAAAGTTTCTGATCTACAGGCTTTCCTAGTATATCAGAGTCCACAACAGCATTGGTGGTCATGGGAGTTTTCTTAGCTGAGGCATCAGCCATCCCAAACTTCTTTTGAAGTTCTTTAGCATATTTTGCTTGAGAGATGAAGATGTCATCAGGAAGCTGTTTCACTTGGAGACCAAGGAAATATGAAAGCTCTCCCATGCTACTCATTTCAAATTTAGAATGCATGAGGTCAGAAAACCTCTTGCACAATTTTGAATCTATAGAGCCAAATATAATATCATCTACATAAATTTACACTAACAAGATTTGGTCCTTATGATGTCTAGTGAAAAGGGTTTTATATACAGTTCCTCTTGTAAATTTATGCTCTAATAGGAAACTTGTTGTAACAGCCCAATTTTTATCAGCAGGCAAATTTTCGGGTGACACGGCCTGGGACACGGGCGTGTCCCAGGGCGTGTCCTTCTATCGACGAATGTTGCTCGACGATTGTCGAGTGTCGAGATGTGGTCGACATTTGTCGAGCAGTGAGCATAGCCTGTGACACGGTCGTGTCACATGGCGTGTCCCTTTGGTTCGAAGACCTCAGCCCGACGACTTTGAGCTAGGGCGTGTCGAGTACCGTGTATGGGCACACGACCTAGGATACGGGCGTGTCACAGGCCGTGTGAGTCTTGGGTGATTTTGAGATTTTTCAGCCTGATGAACACGGCCACATACACGGGCGTGTCTGAAGACATGTTGGGTGACACGGCCCATGACACGGGCGTGTCTTATGGGCGTGTTGTAACGCCCCGAAACTCAAAGGAGCAAAGGGGAATGTTTTGGGCCAATTTGAGTTCTAGCTGCAGGCACACGGCCTGGGACACGGGCGTGTCCCAGGGCGTGTCAAGCCTGTGTCGACACTAAGGCGCGAAGTCGACACTTTGGTCTCGACATTGTGACGAGACTGGGCACACGGCCTGCGACACGGGCGTGTCGCAGGGCGTGTCGACTCGTGTCGACACTTAGCCGTGAAGTCGACACAGTGCTTCGACGTTGTGTCGAGACACGGCACACGGCCTGCGACACGAGCGTGTCGCAGGGCGTGTCAACCCGTGTCGACACTCGTCCCGTGAAGTCGACACTTTGGTGTCGACAATGTGTCGAGCCATGGCACACGGCCTGCGATACGGGCGTGTCGCAAGGCGTGTCGACCCGTGTCGACACTTAGCCGCGAAGTGTCGAGACCATGTACACGGCCTGGAGCCCAGGCGTGTCAAGGTGACACGGGCAAGGACACGGGCGTGTCCTAGAACCCGTGCAGTGCTCGGGTTGAAAACGGGAGAAAATCATGGGGTACACGGCCAGCTACACGGCCGTGTCAGGTGGAACACGGGCATGTCAGCTCGAACACGGGCGTGTTCGATACCCGTGTGAGGTTCCAGGTGATTCGATTTTGATGGCGAATGAGGCACATGGCCCTGGACACGGGCGTGTGCCGGGCCGTGTTTGGTCCAGATTGGGCATTTCAGCCCCGAATCGAAGTCGTTCATTTCTTTGACTGAAGATCCAACGGCTGGGGGTTGTTCCTGAAGGGATATACCCGGGTTTTGACTTAGAAAACCCTCACTTTTTCCACTTATCCTCTTTCTAAATCCTTGGAGAAAGGAGAGCTAAGGCAAGAAGAAGAAGAGCTAGATCCGCCATTGGAGGAGCTTCGGAGCTCCGAATCGCAAGCCGACTCCGGATCCGCGGAGACAACGCTAGTGCGGTCATTTCCATCCGATTACTTTCCGATGGCGCCAAAGAGGACCGCAAGGGTAACGATCCTCATCTTGAGCATGAGTCGCTCTCTTTCTTTGCATAGGAAGCCCGCTCTCGCGAGTTTGCGGAGAGTTGGAGGCATTCCTTCGGGTAGATATGTGAAGTCCCCGTTGTTTAGAGTCCGTATGCGAGAACGGACATAGGCATTTTGGTTGAAGCCTACCCGGACATGTTGGTCTGGATCGGTGATGTTGCATTGCATAAGGCCGGAGAAGACTCCGTGCTATTGAGTGTTTTTTTCGGGTTTTCTACGCGGTAGATTGCAGCAGGGAACCTTGGGGACTAACCCAAAGGTGCACCCGGAAAACTGGGCGGACACGAGGTCTTGCCAACTTGGTGGCCTGAGAGCCAGCTTGAACATAACGGGGTTATGTGATTTGTGTTAGAATGGGACTCGGTGAAAGTTTGACCCGCGCATATGGCTTAAATTGTCGTTGCGATGTGAGCACGGGTTAGATGGAGCCGTACCCGCTTTATGTCGTTCAGGTTAGAGAGACCTAAAGTTACATGGCACTCGCCGTTGGCATAGATGTGAGTCTTCGGCGGTCAATGGCTTAAATTGACGTGACCAATGCCAGGAAGATGAATTGCTCATAGGAATGGTCGTCTAAGTGGCGGTGGTGAGTCCGGAATGTTAATGGCTTTAATTGACGTGACATCGACCGGTTCACCGAGAATGTGCCCTGAGTGCATGGGGCGTGTGGCCGTGCGAGCCAACGCCTGTGATGAAATGGCTATGGTTTTTATATTGCTCGCTTATGCTAATGAAATGCATGGAAGGAGCATCGCCGCCCCGAGTTGGGGGCGGGATCGTTATAATTTGGTCAGCATTGTTGACCGTTGCCTTGTTTTGCCACCATGCGGTGGTTTGTTGCTTGCAGGTGCAGCTGGACCAAGCGGTCAATAGCGGGCTAAAGCCCTTTTTGCGAAGCTGGCCCTCGAAGGCCCGACTGGAAATGTGTATTGCTTTATTCATGTATGACCGGCCTGCGTGCCGAGGTTTGTAAATCATGTAACAGTCAAGTGAAACATTTTTGTAAGGCCTTAAGGCTTGTTTTGAGTATTTTGTAGTGACATTCCTATTTTCGTATTAGTGGACATTCATGCTTTTTGCTGGGTTCTTGTTTTGCAACTTATATAAACTGCTTCCGCTAGAATGCTCTGTGTAGGACGTTGAGATTGGTTGGATGGTTTCCATAAGTAACCACCCGGTCTGTCTGTGGTATATGGCGTCGGGCCCCGGCCGGACCTACTGCTATATGCTATGCGACGGACAGGGGGTGTTACAATTTGGTATCAGACTACTGGTTTTGGTCGGGCTTGAATTGAATTCGTGGGCGAATTCTTTTTAAGGGGTGGTGAGCACATTGTGTGCGTCATCGTTATAACAGTAAAAGAACCCATGAATGTCCACTTAGGAATGAAAATACTCGTGTTTGAGGAACCTGCGTGTTCCTATAATTGTTGTTTGCAATTTATTTGGTCGCTTAACGGTGTTTTGTACCACTATAGGTGACCCGAAGTGGTGTTGGGCCGTCAGAACGCCGAGTTTCTGAGGCAAGTAGTGCACCGGATGTTGCTCCTGCAACACCTCTATCGGCTGAGAATATTCGACTGGTGGCTGAAGCGGTGTTGGCCGTGATAAATGCGCAGCCTGGGAGGCAAGCGCAGCAGCCCGCTCCTGTGATGGAGCAAGTACCTCTGCAAGAGGCTGAGCCGAGGAGGGTGGAGCAAGTGATTGTGGAACCAATAGTGCCAAGGAGGGCAACTGAGAGGCAGTTGAAGCATGTAATGAGCTTTAACCCTCCGTTATTCTCGGGGTTGGGAACCCCATCTCAGGCTGAAGACTGGCTCTCTAGGGTGAAGAGAGTCATGACAGCGACGGAGACGGAGGAGTGGCAGATGACCACCATTGCTACGTTCCTGCTGGACGGTGAAGCGAGGATGTGGTGGGAAGGTTTGGAGCTGCATCATCTGCGAGGTAGACAACTGATAGACGTTCTGATGGAAGAGTTCTCGGGATTGTTCTTGGCAAGATACCTCCCTTCTACTCAGAGGATTTCAATGGAGAATGAATTCCTGAAGTTGGTGCAGGGTGAGAGGAGCGTGGATGAATATCTCCACGAGTTTACGCGGTTGAGTCGTTATGCTAGCTCCATCATCATGTATGAGGAGCGCAAGACTAATCGTTTTTATGAAGGCCTGAGGGATGAGCTGAGATTATTACTGTCGGGGCCGATGACGCAGGGTTTCTTAACCTTGGTCAATACTGCCCGGTCCTTGGAGAAGGACATGAAGAGTGTGCAAGCGAAGAAAGGCTTGGTTGATAGAAAATCTGAGTTTAAAGTGCCGACTACCTCAAAGTCCGGCTATCGGAGGGCTTTCAAGAAACATAGGACTTCGGGTCCAGCTCCTTCTGGTGCTTCTGGGGCGACTACGAGTCGGACCCCAGGTGCGTGCTTTACGTGTGGAAAGACGGGGCATTTCGCCCGTGATTGTTGGAGCGGACGTCCTAAGTCCGAGAGGAGGCCGGGAGCCACTTATGAAGAAAAGGGAAAGGTGGTGGAGTCGACCGCATCCCACTATGCTCCGGCCCAACCAAGGGTCTACAATCTTGGCCAACAGGAGGCCATTAAACAAGTTGACGTGGTGACAGGTACGGTTTAATTTATAGCAAGTCAATTCCTTTATATGCTTGTTATGCACATGTTACCTTACCACTACTTGTTTAGGATTTGTGTTGATTTGTGAAAATCCGGCACGAGCACTCTTTGATACAGGAGCTTCACACTCCTTCTTGTCCGAAGGATTTATATTACGCATCAGAGTCCCTTCCTCGATGGCGAAGGATAAGTTGGATGTGTTGTTGCCAAATGGGTGTTCGATGCGAGCGGATAGGATCTGCGATTTTAAGATTCGTATTGGAGAGCAGGAGTTTGACCTGCGGGCGTCCTTACTTCCGTTGGTGGAGTTCGATGTCATATTTGGAATGGACTGGCTCTCAGAGCAGCAGGCCCATATAGATTGCGGTAGCAAGGAAGTCAAGCTGGGAGCAAGTCGTGAGACGAATTTTACGGGCTTAAAGGGGTCGAGCAAGACGTTGATGTCCGCTCTTCAGGTGGTGAAGGCGGTTCGTGCCGGAGCAGAACTGTTCTTTACACTAGTGGAGGTTGCAAAGCCGAAGCCCGTGATGGATTGTATTTCAGTGGTATCGGAATACCCTGATGTGTTCCCCGCAGACCTTCCTGGAGCCCCGCCTCAACGGGAGATAGATTTTATGATCGAGCTAGTGCCAGGTGCAAAGTTGTGTCACGATCTCCGTATCGGCTAGCGCCTAAGGAAATGGCGGAGCTGAAAGTTCAACTGCAAGAGTTGTTGGAGCAAGGGTATGTGCGCCCGAGTTCTTCGCCTTGGAGCGCATCGGTCCTCTTTTTTAAGAAGGACGGAAGCTTGAGGTTATGTATTGATTATCGGGAGCTGAACAAGCTGACTGAGAAGAACAAGTACCCGATCCCCCGGATTGATGATCTCTTCGATCAGTTAGTCGGGTCGACGGTGTACTCGAAGTTAGATCTCAAGTCTGGGTACTATCAGTTGCGGATAAGGGAGAGTGATATCCCGAAGACAGCGTTTAGTACGAGATACAGGCATTATGAGTTTACGGTCATGCCGTTTGGGCTGACTAATGTGCCGTCAGTGTTCATGGATTTGATGAACAGAACGTTCAGGGAGTACTTGGACCATTTCGTGATCGTCTTCATCGACGATATTTTGGTGTACTCGCAAAGTGAGGAGGATCACTTCAAGCATCTCCATTTGGTGATGGAGAAACTCAGGAGAAACCAGTTGTATGCCAAGTTCTCGAAGTGCGAGTTTTGGCTATCCTCAGTGGCGTTCCTCGGGCATATAGTGAGTGGAGAGGGTATTGCTGTGGATCCGGCGAAGATTGTTGCGATACGGGAGTGGCCTGAGCTTGCTACGGTAGCAGAAGTCCGGAGCTTTTTGGGGCTTGCCGGCTATTATAGGCGCTTCGTAGAGAACTTCTCGCGGATAGCGTTACCTCTCACTACTTTGACGAGGAAGGAGCATAAGTTCGTTTGGACGCCGGAGTGCGCGCGAGCTTTTGAGGAGTTGAAGTGTCGGTTGACCACGGCGCCTGTGCTGAGTTCGCCGGTTGGAACCGAAGGCTACGAGATATATAGCGACGCTTCGGGCAGCGGTTTGGGTTGCGTGCTATTGCAGCACGACAGCGTGATAGCTTATGGCTCGAGACAGCTAAAAGTGCACGAGAGGAATTATCCGGTCCATGACTTGGAGTTAGCGGCCGTGATTTTTTCCTTGAAGCTGTGGAGACACTATTTGTACGGTGTGAAGATTGATATCTACACCGATCACAAGAGTCTAAAGTACCTGATTGATCAGAAAGATCTGAATATGCGGCAGCGTAGGTGGATGGAGTTCCTGGGGGACTATACATTCAAGATCCACTACGTGCCTGGCAAAGGGAATGCGGTTGCGGGCGCGTTGAGTCGCTGAGCCCCAGCTCAAGTGAATTGGCTATCAGTGCATGATGAGCGGTTGGTGCAGGAGCTGGAGGCGTTGGAGATTGTTTGTGTGGATAGACAATCTAGTGCTGAAGCGGTGCTGAATTGGACTGAAGTCCAATATGACCTGGCTGATCGGATTCGGCAGGCTTTGGATATGGATGCTCATATGAAGCAGTTCATGATAGAGGCTCTGGATGGGTCAAATTCCCAATTCGTTGTGGAGGACGGATTGCTGTGGAAAGACGGTCGTTTGTGCGTCCCAAGTGTGGGCAATTTACGGGTGGAGTTGTTGTACGAGGCGTACCATATCAAGTACTCGATTCACCCGGGGAGCACGAAGATGTACCGTGATGTAAAGAAACTGTTTTGGTGGCCGGGCTTAAAGAAGGATGTGGCGCTATACGTAGCGAAGTGCCAAACTTGCGCCTTAGTGAAGGCGGAGTGCCAAAAGCCGGGAGGATTTCTTAAGTCCTTGCCTATTCCGGAGTGGAAATTCGACGACATCTCTATGGACTTTGTGCACGGTTTGCCAAGGTCGCAAAAGGGGAACGACGCCATTTGGGTGGTTGTTGATCGATTAACAAAGGTGTCACATTTTATTCCGCATAGGAAGGATGATCCGGTGGAGAAGTTGGCAAAGCTTTATGTGGATAATATAGTGCGGCTTCATGGTGTGCCCCGCAGCATCGTGAGTGACCGAGATGGGCGGTTCACGTCCAATGATTGGAGGTTGGTGCAGCAAATGTTGGGAACAAAGCTGAAGTTTAGCACAGCCTTCCATCCGCAAACGGATGGGCAGACCGAGAGGGTCAATAGAACCATGGAAGACATGCTTCGCATGTGTGTCTTGGACTTTGGAAAGCAATGGGAGGACCACCTTTATTTGGTGGAGTTCGCATACAACAACAGCTACCAAGCAAGTATTCAGATGGCGCCTTTCGAGGCCCTTTATGGTAGAAGATGTCGCACGCCGTTGTCTTGGTTAGAAACGGGCGAGTCAAAGTTGTATAAGCGATTGGAAGTGGAGGATGCTACTTCTTTGGTAAGGACAATTCGGGAGAGGTTGCTTATCGCTCAGGACCGGCAAGCAAAGTACTATAATGCCAAGCACAGGAACGTGGAGTTCGCTGTGGGCGATTATGTATACTTGAAGATCAAGCCGTTCAAGGGTGTCTCGCGGGTGCGGCGATTGAAAAAGCTAAGCCCGAGGTACCTTGGACCGTTCGAGGTTCTGGAGCGAGTTGGAGAAGCGGCCTATCGGCTGAAGCTTTCAGTGGAGCTAAGTGGTTTACATGATGTATTCCATATTTCGGTGCTTCGGAAGGCGGTGCAAGAGCCTACGCAAGTGATCGCGGTCGATCAAGTGCCGGTGGATAGTGGGCTAACGACAAAAGTCAAGCCCGTGCGGATTGAGGACTCGGAGGTCAAGCGGCTACGCAATAAAGAGATCAGGATGGTCAAAGTCCGGTGGGACAATTGCGGTCATGAGGAACTCTCTTGGGAGCGAGAGCAGACGATGCTTGATGAATATCCGGAGTTGTTCCGCTCAGGTACAAATTTTGTTTTGTACATGTTTTTCCCTTTATGTAATTTCGTGGGCGAAATTCTTTTAAGAGGGGTAGAGTTGTAACGCCCCGAAACTCAAAGGAGCAAAGGGGAATGTTTTGGGCCAATTTGAGTTCTGGCTGCAGGCACACGGCCTGGGACACGGGCGTGTCCCAGGGCGTGTCAAGCCTGTGTCGACACTAAGGCGCGAAGTCGACACTTTGGTCTCGACATTGTGTCGAGACTGGGCACACGGCCTGCGACACGGGCGTGTCGCAGGGCGTGTCGACCCGTGTCGACACTTAGCCGTGAAGTCGACACAGTGCTTCGACGTTATGTCGAGACACGGCACACGGCCTGTGACACGGGTGTGTCGCAGGGCGTGTCAACCCGTGTCGACACTCGTCCCGTGAAGTCGACACTTTGGTGTCGATAATGTGTCGAGCCATGGCACACGTCCTGCGACACGGGCGTGTCGCAGGGCGTGTCGACCCGTGTCGACACTTAGCCGCGAAGTGTCGAGACCATGTACACGGCCTGGAGCCCAGGCGTGTCAAGGTGACACGGGCAAGGACACGGGCGTGTCCTAGAACCCGTGCAGTGCTCGGGTTGAAAACGGGAGAAAATCATGGGGTACACGGCCAGCTACACGGCCGTGTCAGGTGGAACACGGGCGTGTCAGCTCGAACACGGGCGTGTTCGATACCCGTGTGAGGTTCCAGGTGATTCAATTTTGATGGCGAATGAGGCACACGGCCCTGGACACGGGCGTGTGCCAGGCCGTGTTCGGTCCAGATTGGGCATTTCAGCCCCGAATCGAAGTCGTTCATTTCTTTGACTGAAGATCCAACGGCTGGGGGTTGTTCCTGAAGGGATATACCCGGGTTTTGACTTAGAAAACCCTCACTTTTTCCACTTATCCTCTTTCTAAATCCTTGGAGAAAGGAGAGCTAAGGCAAGAAGAAGAAGAGCTAGATCCGCCATTAGAGGAGCTTCGGAGCTCCGAATCGCAAGCCGACTCCGGATCCGCGGAGACAACGCTAGTGCGGTCATTTCCATCCGATTACTTTCTGATGGCGCCAAAGAGGACCGCAAGGGTAACGATCCTCATCTTGAGCATGAGTCGCTCTCTTTCTTTGCATAGGAAGCCCGCTCTCGCGAGTTTGCGGAGAGTTGGAGGCATTCCTTCGGGTAGATATGTGAAGTCCCCGTTGTTTAGAGTCCGTATGCGAGAACGGACATAGGCATTTTGGTTGAAGCCTACCCGGACATGTTGGTCCGGATCGGTGATGTTGCATTGCATAAGGCCGGAGAAGACTCCGTGCTATTGAGTGTTTTTTTCGAGTTTTCTACGCGGTAGATTGCAGCAGGGAACCTTGGGGACTAACCCAAAGGTGCACCCGGAAAACTGGGCGGACACGAGGTCTTGCCAACTTGGTGGCCTGAGAGCCAGCTTGAACATAACGGGGTTATGTGATTTGTGTTAGAATGGGACTCGGTGAAAGTTTGACCCGCGCATATGGCTTAAATTGTCGTTGCGATGTGAGCACGGGTTAGATGGAGTCGTACCCGCTTTATGTCGTTCGGGTTAGAGAGACCTAAAGTTACATGGCACTCGCCGTTGGCATAGATGTGAGTCTTCGGCGGTCAATGGCTTAAATTGACGTGACCAATGCCAGGAAGACGAATTGCTCATAGGAATGGCCGTCTAAGTGGCGGTGGTGAGTCCGGAATGTTAATGGCTTTAATTGACGTGACATCGACCGGTTCACCGAGAATGTGCCCTGAGTGCACGGGGCGTGTGGCCGTGCGAGCCAACGCCTGTGATGAAATGGCTATGGTTTTTATATTGCTCGCTTATGCTAATGAAATGTAGGGAAGGAGCATCGCCGCCCCGAGTTGGGGGCGGGATCGTTATAATTTGGTCAGCATTGCTGACCGTTGCCTTATTTTGCCACCATGCGGTGGTTTGTTGCTTGCAGGTGCAGCTGGACCAAGCGGTCAATAGCGGGCTAAAGCCCTTTTTGCGAAGCTGGCCCTCGAAGGCCCGACTGGAAGTGTGTATTGCTTTATTCATGTATGACCGGCCTGCGTGCCGAGGTTTGTAAATCATGTAACAGTCAAGTGAAACATTTTTGTAAGGCCTTAAGGCTTGTTTTGAGTATTTTGTAGTGACATTCCTATTTTCGTATTAGTGGACATTCATGCTTGTTGCTGGGTTCTTGTTTTGCAACTTATATAAACTGCTTCCGCTAGAATGCTCTGTGTAGGACGTTGAGATTGGTTGGATGGTTTCCATAAGTAACCACCCGGTCTGTCTGTGGTATATGGCGTCGGGCCCCGGCCGGACCTACTGTTATATGCTATGCGACGGACAGGGGGTGTTACACGTGTTACTGGTCTAGGTAAGTCGGTTGAACACCACTTGAGGCACATGGCCTGGGACACGGACGTGTCACAGGCCGTGTCAGGCAAAAATGAGGCTTTTCTGGCAAAATTATGGCCATCCATTCCTTCAGCCTAGATCCAAGGGCTGAGAGGCCTCCCTGTCGTCTTAAGGCCGAGAATGGGTTGGAGAAACTCATTTGGCTTTTGACTTTATCTTACTACACTTCTAGAGAGAGAAAGAGAGAGGAAGAAGGAGGAGGAGGAGGAGAGGGGGATGAGCACCGGTGGTGCTGCGGTTTACCGACGAGAGATCCGAGGCCAACATTACGTAGGAAAAGCTCTTGTGAGTCGTTCGAGCCAGCTTTGAGCTCATGGCACCAAAGAGGTCTTCAAGGGTAACGACTTTTCTTCCTAGCCATGTGAAGGCTTTCTTTTTGGCATATGTCTGTGTTTCCCCCACCAAGAGGTGGCTGATGTTGGAAATCTTTGGGTGATTCATGAAATCCCATTTTGTTGGCATATAGATCCGGAATTGGAGTACAGAATATGCATGTTGTGTGAAGCCCATCTGGACAGGTTGGTCTGGATTGGTGATGTTGCATATGAATCGGAGAAGACTCCGTGATAAATGTATAGTGTAAGGAGTCAACGGGTTATGCCTGTGAAGGGTAGTAGCAGGAAGTACTGGAGTGGTAGTCCAGAAAAATATCCGTGTATGTTTATGCTATTGGGTCGTACCTGTAAATGAGTAACAGGAAGTACTGGTGTGACCAAGAAAGGCCATTTGTGATGCTTGATGTCGTAGGTGCTACCTGTGAAGAGAGTAACAGGAAGTACTGGTATGCCCAGGAAAGACCCCTCACATTTGTGATATTGCGGTGTTGTACTTGTGAACGAGGAATAGGAAGTACTGGTGTGCCCAGGAAAGACCCCCTAAGATTGTGAGATGAATCGGTGTACTAAACATACCCAGGCTGAATGCCAAGAACAGGATTGGTGAGACCGACCCGTGCCTTTGATTAAGCCGCAAGTACGCTGTACTCGGTGAAGGCAAGGCGATTTAAGCAACAGGGGGTGGAGGATCCGACCTGCGTTATGTCCGTCTGACGTGGATCAGAAGTAGTGGTCTGTTGGAGCACATAGCAAGAGTCTTAGGCCTGCGCGCCATGACACAATGGGGGGCTACGGGCCATCCCGGTGTAGTAAGACTAGAACTCCGGCTGCACGCCATGGAGTAAATGCTCAAGAGAGTTACCGTTGGGTTGTGACCCTGATACGGTGGTGGGCAAGTGCTTTGCCAGAACACCAAGAATGTGCCCTGAGTGCACGGACCGTTGGGCCGGGTGGCAAACGGTTGTGATGGCATGTGTGCGTGAAAGCACCTTATATGAGATATTTTGTCGTGCTTGTGATGTGTTATGCCTGCAGGGAAGATTACCGCTGCCCAGAGAAAAGGGGTAGGGTCGTTATAATTTGGTCAGCTGAACGCTGACCATTGCTTTTGTTTGCCACCGTTGGGTGGATTGTCCCTGTACAGGTGCTGGAGAGCCAAGAAGGACGCATAAAGGTTGAGGTCTCTGCTGCTACTGCTGCTGCGGCTAGCCCTCGAAGGCTATTTGGAATGCTTGTTATGTTTTTCTTTTATTGTGGCCGGCCTGCGCGCCAATGTTTAGGACACTATTTGAAAGCCTGTAAGGCCATAAGTCCAATGATGTTTACATGTTGTAAGACATTCCTATGATTTATACAATGTGGAGTTGGTTTATATGTTGTACATTCAAGTGTGGAGTTCAAGTGTGATGATAGGCTTCCGCGAGAATGTAGTGTGTTAAGATGCGCTGCGCTACTCTGATATCATCTCGTACCTTCACCGCCTGTTTTGTGATATATGTTGTGGGGCCCCGACCGGACCTTCTAGGATATAATATATGAACGAATGGGGTTGTTACATTTTTGGTATCAGAGGTCTCGGTCTTTTCCTCTTGAAGTCGTGGTCGACTTCTTTTGTGGGGTGGCGAGCACGTGTTTGTGCAAACCACGGTTTTACGAGTGAACTCCTGAATGTCCATGATAGGAATGCAAAGTGTTGTGTTTGGGAAACCTGCATGTTCCTATTTTGTGTTATTTGCTTGTGTAAGGCCGCTAATGTGTGTGTCTTGTCCATCTTTAGGTGACACGGAGTGGAGCTGCACAGTCAGAGCCTCAGCATTCTAATGAAAGTACGGCACCCGCCGCGGTGCCTACACCTCCACCGTCTACGGAACATGTGCGTTTAGTTGCTGAGGCTTTATTTATCATGATCCAAGGCCGGCCACTTGGGCAGGAACAACCGGCTGTGAGGCCAGAACAGGTGGCGGCAAGGCCTAAACCTGTAGTGGATGTGGCTCCTCGAGCGGCTGAGAAGCAGCTGACGTGGTTTATGAGTTTCCACCCGCCTATGTTTTCGGGAGCGGGAACTCCTACGCAAGAGGAGGATTGGCTATCGCGCGTCAAGCGAATCTTGATGGCGATTGGATCGGAGGAACATCAAAAAGTCACCTTAGCTACCTTCCTACTTGAAGGAGAAGCTACACTGTGGTGGGATGAGATGGAGTTGCATCACTTGGCGGGTCGTCCCTTAACACAAGTATCGATGGAAGAATTCTCCCGACTCTTCCTAGCGAAGCACCTTCCAGTGGCGCATCGGATTGCCATGGAGAATGAATTTCAAAGGCTGACGCAAGGTGATGGTAGTGTTGACGCGTACCTACATAAGTTTACTCGCTTAGGGCAGTATGCGGGTTCTACTTTTGTTGACGAGCAGAGGAAGACAAATCGGTTCTATGAAGGACTGAGTGACGAGTTTTGGTTCCTAGTTTCTAGTTCTGTGAACCAAGGCTTCCAGGCGTTGGTCGACACTGCGAGCGCGCTGGAAAAGGATATGAAGAGGGTGCAGGGGAAGAGAGCTTTGGCTGTGATGCAACCGGAGTGGAAGGTGCCCCGATCTGGGAAACCATTTTATAAGAAGAAATGGGGCAAGAAGTCCAAGACAAGTGAATAAGCTCCTTCAGCGGTTACATCGGGAGCAACGTCGGGGGCTACCTCAAAGCTGAATACTCGTATATGCTATAATTGTGGCCGGGTGGGGCATATCGCTCGAGATTGTCGGATGCCGCCAAAGACTGAAAAGAAGGCGGGAGCGTCGTATGCGGAGAAGGGCAAGGCAATCGTGGACTCATCTGCCTCGCAGGCGCAGCCCCGGGTCTACAATCTTGGCCTGCAGGAGGCCATCAAGCAGAGTGACGTCGTCATATGTATGAGTTTAGTTTTGCATATGCTATTGCTTGTATGCTTTGCTTAGTGCATAAGTGTTTATGGTTTGTGTGTGTGACATGATTGTCACAGGCTTTGTGATGATTCGGGACACGCTGGTGCGAGCACTGTTTGATACAGGTGCGTCGCATTCTTTTCTGTCTAGCGAGTTCATAGTGCGGCTTGGGATACCTAGTCGAGCAAAGACAGATAGCGTCAGAGTGCTGTTGCCGAATGGCTGTTGGATGCTTGCGGATCAAGCTTGCGATGTGGCGGTCCAAATAGGAAGTCGGGATTTTCGTTTGACTGCTTCTGTATTGCCGATATCAGAATTTGACGTGATTTTTGGTATGGATTGGCTTGCGGAGTAGCACGCCATGATTGATTGCCAGTCCAAAGAGACCACATTGGGCCAGAATACCGAACATGAGACAAAGTTTGCGGGTATACGCGGAGTGGGCGGGACGTTGATGTCTGCACTCCAGGTAGTCAAGGCTATTCGGAAGGGTGCGGAGGGTTACTTCGCACTGATTCAAGCTGTTGAGCCTAAGGCCAGTATGTGCGCGGTGTCGATTGTGGCGGAATTTACAGATGTGTTTCCCAAGGATCACCCTGGGCTACCACCCCAGCGGGAGATTGACTTCACGATCGAGTTGGTGTCAGGTGCGAAACTTGTGACCCGCTCTCCATTTCGCGTCGCGCCGAAAGAGATGGCTAAGTTGAAGGTCCAACTACATGAATTGTTGGAGCAAGGTTATATACGCCCAAGCATGTCACCTTGGAGTGCTCCTGTACTTTTTGTAAAGAAGAAAGATGGTGGGTTGTGGTTATGTATTGACTACCGTGAACTGAATAAGCTGACCGAGAAGAATAAATATCTGATACCCCGAATTGATGAGTTATTCGATCAACTGGTGGGCTCGACCGTCTATTTGAAGTTGGACCTGAAGTCTGGTTATTACCAGTTGAGAATTCGGGAAGGTGACATTCCTAAAACCGCATTTGGAACGCGTTACAGACACTATGAGTTCACAGTCATGTCATTTGGACTGTGCAATGCGCCCTCGGTGTTTATGGATTTGATGCACCGCACATTCCGAGAGTACCTGGTTCTGTTTGTGATCGTGTTCATTGATGATATCCGTGTGTACTCGAAGTCAGAAGCTGAGCATGAGACTCACTTGCGGTTGGTGTTGAAAACATTGAGGCAAAATCAGCTCTATGCCAATTTCTCGAAGTGCGAGTTTTGGCTATCGTCGGTGGCTTTTCTGGGCCATGTGGTGAGTGGAGTGGGCATTGCAGTGGATCCAGCGAAGATAAGGGCCGTACAAGAGTGGCCAATGTTGTCTTCCGTGGCAGAAGTCAGGAGTTTCCTTGTACTTGCGGGCTACTACCGAAGATTTGTGGAAAACTTCTCGCGGATTGCTTTGTCGCTAACCACGTTGACGCGAAAAGATCAGAAGTTCGTTTGGACGCCAGAGTGCGCACGAGCTTTTGAAGAGCTGAAAGTTCGATGGACCACGGCACCGGTGTTGTCTTCTCCAAGTGGGACCGATGGATTTGTTATTTATAGTGATGCCTCAGGGAGCGGCTTGGGCTGCGTTCTTCTGCAGAATGGAAAGGTAATTGCTTATGACTCACGCCAGCTGAAGTTGCATGAGCGAAATTATCCCGTCCATGACTTGGAGTTAGCGGCGGTGATATTTGCACTAAAGTTGTGGCGACACTACATTTATGGAGTGAAGGTGGAAATCTATACAGATCACAAGAGCCTAAAGTACCTATTGGAGCAGAAAGATTTGAACATGCGACAACGAAGGTGGTTGGAGTTCCTTGGGGACTACACTTTTGAAATTCACTATACTCCCGGGAAGGGGAATGTTGTCGAGGATGTCTTGAGTCAGAGGGCTCCGGCTAGAGCAAGTTGGTTACAAAGGCATGATGAACGTCTTATCCAGGAGTTGGAAGCATTAGAGATACATTGTGTTGACAAAAATGTCACTGCCAATGCTTGTTTGAACTGGACGGAAGTGCAATGTGACCTTGCGGACCGAGTTAGATGGGCAACAGAGTTGGATGAAGATCTCTTATGCTATGGTAACAAAGGGCCAGAGGACAAATTCTACTGGAATGACGGTCTTTTGCAAAAAGAGGAGCGTTTGTGCGTCCCAAATGTGAGTAAATTGAGGGAAGACCCGATATATGAAGCGCATTCTACAAAGTATTCCATTCACCCCGGGAGCACAAAGATGTTCAATGATATGAAAAAGCTATTCTGGTGGACAGTGCTAAAGAGAGATGTTGCCCTCTATGTGGCCAAATGCCAAACATGTGCGATGGTGAAGGTGGAATGCCAAAAGCCGGGCGATTATTTGAAGTCGCTGCCGATCCTAGAGTGGAAATTTGATGATATTTCCATGGATTTTGTGCACGGATTGCCGAGATCGCAATGAGGAAATGATTCCATTTTGGTGATTGTTGACCGGCTAACTAAGGTGGCACATTTCTCCCGAACAGGCGGGATGATTCAGTCGAAAGTTTGGCAAAATTATATGTTGACCAGATTGTACGGCTTCACGGTG
This sequence comes from Platanthera guangdongensis, assembly GCA_039583875.1. Taxonomy (NCBI): domain Eukaryota; kingdom Viridiplantae; phylum Streptophyta; class Magnoliopsida; order Asparagales; family Orchidaceae; genus Platanthera; species Platanthera guangdongensis. The sequence goes on from CM077150.1 coordinate 250,187,868, forward strand.
TTCCTCGGATCATCGTCAGTGATAGAGATGGGCGATTCACATCAAATGACTGGAGGCTAGTTCACCGGCTGTTGGGCACGAAGTTGACTTTCAGTACGGCCTTCATCCCCAAACGGATGACCAAACTGAACGGACCAACAGAATGATGGAGGACATGCTCCGGATGTGCACCCTCGACTTCGGAAAGAGATGGGAAGAACATCTCTATATGGTGGAGTTTGCGTATAATAACAGCTACCAAGCGAGCATTAGGATGACACCATATGAAGCGCTATATGGAAGGAAGTGTCGTACTCCCTTGGCTTGGGTAGAAGCGGGCGAAGCTCGAGTTTATAAACCAAATGAGGTTGATGAAGCAAATTCAACCATTCAGACTATTCGAGAGAGGCTACTTATAGCCCAAGATCGTCAAGCAAAGTACTACAATGCCAAGCACCGGAACGTGGAATTTGCGGTTGGCGATTGGGTCTACTTGAAGATCAAGCCCTTCAAAGGTGTCTCCAGGATTCGATGTTTGAAAAAGTTGAGTCCAAGATATTTGGGTCCCTTTGAAGTGGTTGAGCGCGTCAGAGAAGTGGCATATCAGCTAGCTCTATCGACAGACTTGGGTGGATTACATGATGTCTTTCACATCTCGGTGCTTCGGAAGACCGTTAAAGATCCAGCTCAAGTGATCGTGGATGATCGTGTGCCGGTGGAATATGGGCTAACAACGAGAGTGAGACCCATTTAGATCGAGGATTGAGCCGAGAAACAGTTGCGGAACAAGACGGTCGGCATGGTGAAAGTCCGGCGGGACAACTACGGTCGTGAGGAATGTGAAACCACCCGTCACCACACATCTTCTGAAAACCCCGAGGTGATGGTAAGGGGGGACGGGGGTACATAAACACCAAGGACCACCCGCTGCAGGCAATGTGGGACTAATCCAACCACGGGATGGCGGGGATATTCCGCCACACGGGGGGCCCACCGGGGTCAACACACAGACCAGGAACGCGATGGGGAAGCCCAAATATGCGGTCCCACACACACCCAATCTCGTTGGACCTTGGTTATCAACACACCCCCGCAGCGGGATCCCTCTGATACCATGTGGAAACCACCCGTAACCACACATCTTCACAAAACCCCGAGGTGATGGTAGGGGGGACGGGGGTACATAAACACCAAGGACCACCCGCTGCAGGCAATGTGGGACTAATACAACCATAGGATAGCGGGGATATTCCGCCACACGGGGGGCCCACCGGGGTCAACACCCAGACCAGGAACGTGATGGGGAAGCCCAAATATGCGGTCCCACACACACCCAATCCCACTGGACCTTGGTTCTCAACAAGGAACTTATATGGGTTAGAGAGAAAACCATGCGACAGGAGTTTCCCGAGCTGTTTCTATAATCCGTGGAGAGAATGTTGTTGTTACATGAGAATTTTAATGTTATCACTATTTGGTTACTGATTGCTGGTTTCCTTCCTGTGTACTAATTTCGAGGACGAAAATTTTGTAGGAGGGGAGGGTTGTAACAGCCCAATTTTTATCAGCGGGCAAATTTTCGGGTGACACGGCCTGGGACACGGGCGTTTCCCAGGGCGTGTCCTTCTGTCGACGAATGTTGCTCGATGATCGTCGAGTGTCGAGTATCGAGATGTGGTCAACGTTTGTCGAGCAGTAAACACGGCCTGTGACACGGGCGTGTCACAGGGCGTGTCCCTTTGGTTCAATGACCTCAGCCCGATGACTTTGAGCTGGGGAGTTTCGAGTGCCGTGTATGGGCACATGGCCTAGGACACAGGCGTGTCACAGGCCGTGTGAGTCTCGGGTGATTTTGAAATTTTTCAGCCTGATGAACACAGCCACAAACACAGGCATGTCTGAAGACATGTTGGGTGACGCGGCCCATGACACGGGCATGTCTTATGGGTGTGTTACTGGTCTGGGTAAGTCGGTTGAACACCGCTTGAGGTACACGGCCTGGGAAACGGGAGTGTCACAGGCCGTGTTAGGCAAAAATGAGGCTTTTCTGGCAAAATTGTGGCCATCCATTCCTTCAGCCTGGATCCAAGGGCTGAGAGGCCTCCCTGTCCTCTTAAGGCTGAGAATGGGTTGGGGAAACTCATTTGGCTTTTGACTTTCTCTTACTACACTTCTAGAGAGAGAAAGAGAGAGGAAGAAGGAGGAGGAGGAGGAGAGGGGGCTGAGCACCGGTGGTGCTGCGATTTACCGATGAGAGATCTGAGGCCAACGTTACGGAGGAAAAGCTCTTGTGAGTCATTCGAGCCAGCTTAGAGCTCATGGCACCAAAGAGGTCTTCAAGGGTAACGACTTTTCTTCCTAGCCATGTGAAGGCTTCCTTTTTGGCATATGTTTGTGTTTCCCCCACCAAGAGGTGGCTGATGTTGGAAATCTTTGGGTGATTCATGAAATCCCCTTTTGTTGGCATATAGATCCGGAAATGGAGTACGGAATAGGCATGCTGTATGAAGCCCATCTGGACAGGTTGGTCTGGATTGGTGATGTTGCATACGAATCGGAGAAGACTCCGTGATAAACGTGTAGTGTAAGGAGTCAACGGGTTATGCCTGTGAAGGGTAGTAGCAGGAAGTACTGGAGTGGTAGTCCAGGAAAATATCCGTGTATGTTTATGCTTTTGGGTTGTATGATAATACGGTTTGCAGTCAATTTTATTAGGATATTTTCGTGGTTTTAAAGCAAATCATGTCTTGTAAAGTACTTGTTTTGATTCCCCTTTGTATATATTTTTGTCGCTAATGCATTTTTTTTTGCTTTTTGCAGGTTTTCACGGCTTTCAGCCGAATTTTGCTGTGACACGCCCCAAGGTCACGCCCTACCCGGGCGTGTACCTAGGGCGTGTAACCCAGAGGAATGAAGCAATTGGTCCGAAACTGCATTCCGTGGAAACTTAGTGTACACGCCCTCGGTCACGCCCGTGTCACACCCGACACGGGCGTGTACTAGAGGCGTGTCCCCAGGTTCCGAGGAATCGCCGCAGCGCGCTCGTTTTTCCCGCTCCACCGTCGCACCAAAAGTGTCACGCCCCAGGGTCACGCCTGACCCGGGCGTGACATATGGGCGTGTACTTCAGCAATTCCACCCGTCACCTCCAGCATTCAATTTCAGCTCAACAAAGTCACGCCGCAAAGAACACGCCCCAGGTACACGCCCTACCAGGGCGTGACTTGTGGGCGTGTACCTCAACTACTTCGTCAGAATTCAATTCCTGCCTGAAAAGGTCGCGCTGAATGTGTCACGCCCCAGGGTCACGCCTGACCAGGGCGTGACAGGGGGGCGTGACCCGACCCGAAAAATTCTATAAATAGAGCCCAACTCCAGGGGTTCAGGGACACCTTTTGCTTTGAGAGGGGAGGTTCTGTCCTTTGTATTTCTTAACTTTTAAGCATGTCTTTTCATTTTTAGTTCGTAGCTCTATCTTTATGCTTTCCCTGTATTAGTTTGTAGCTTCGTTCTGTAGTATAATGTTAATGATAGCGTAGCTTACCTTTCCATGCACTTGTAACCTCTAGTTTACAAGCTGTAAGATCTTTGTTTGCATTAATAAAAAGTGTTGTTTTCTTTTTCGTTTCTGCTCTGTTTTCATTATTCTTCTTCTACTCATCCCCTCTCTTTCACCTCACCATGATTAACTAATCCTCCATGTACTCGATCTTAATGATCTGAGGTTCGAGTGATTAGGTTATGATGCTTTGAATCTTACCTTTTCTTTTTAGGGTTTAGCTTTGAATTACTCTTGATTTATCACGGGTTGGAGGTATATCATCGATATATACTCTCCACCTTTGCTTTCATTCTGGGCTAGCCGAGAGGCCGAAAGTTTGAAATGAGCACTCAAGAGTAAAGGGAGTTGTTCGCACCCCTCGAGAGAGGCAGACGTTCAAATCTCCCGGATTGGAGTAAAATTCATTAGAGGGTTTCACCGCGTAAAGCGAGTTTTAGGCCTCCGATTTAGACGAAAGTCGGTCGGACCTTCCTAAACTCAGTTAGGCACGGCCTTCGAGAGAAGCGTGTCAATATTCATTGAACCTCCACGGTCAAGGACCTTTACCCTAATTAGCTTAGGTTTATTTATCGTATTTTTCTAACCACTCTTGCCGAGGTGATTTCTGATCGAGTGCATTTTCCCCTTCATCGTTACTAAGCTTAAGTTAATCGCTCTTTTAGCTCTCTTTAACTTTTCATGCAAGTAGCTCTCTTTCATTGCAAGTAGTTCTCTTCCTTTAGCACGATTAGCTTTCTTCTAAAAAACTTAATTTTTTCGTCGATAAAATAATAGATTTCGTGTGAGTAAGCTTACTCAACTGTTCCCGGATTTCAATACGACACTTGTGTCCCCTAGCTGCATTTCGATAGGTATACTTGCCTTGATGAATTGTTAGTTTGGTTATTTTCTCCTTGCAGATATCTAAGAGACAATCAAGTTTTTGGCGCCGTTGCCGGGGAAGCAACGCTCGTTGATAAATTGAAAACGCGAATATATTAATTTTATCACTTCTCTTTCTCAGCCTCCTTCTTAAATTTTTTTCCGCCTACTCACTTGAGTTAAATGGCTGGACTTTGTTAAGTGTGCGTATTTTTAATTTTTCTGCCTACTCACTTGAGTTAATTGGCTGGATTTATTTCAAGCAAGTGTGCGTATTTTTATTTTTCCGCATACTCACTTGAGTTAATTGGCAGGCTTTATTTTAGTAGAGTGTGTTTACTTTCTGTAGAGTGGGTGTGTTTTAATTTTCTGTCGAGTGCGTGAGTGTAGCTTTTATTTTCCGCCTACTCGCTCAGAGTTAAATGGCTGGATTTTAATTACCGCTGACTTAATAGAAACACACATCACAAATTTTTCTACACCACCTAACTCTCTCGAAAAGGGCAAAGTGGCTCTAAATGCCACTATCTTGTCTAGTACCTTGCGAACCCTTCACCGGGTAGCCCTTGGGAAGTTCGGGAGTTAAAACATAAAAAATCTTTTTCAAAAAAATTTTCGAACTTCATTAGCTCTTTTATTTTCTAGTCTTTCTTCTCCTCTCTTCTTCTAGTGTATGACCCGCGGAAGTCCGTCGGTTACTTTGGACCTGGACCACGAAATTGAGCGTACTCTTCAGAGAAGATCGCGATTTCAAGGCCCTACTACCCAAGTGCCGGTTGAGGATTCCGAGTCATTTTCTACCTTAAGAATGGCAGAACCCAACGTGGAGGAAGTCGTACAAAGGCCTATGTCCTATTATGCACGACCAAATCTCGAGGGTACAGAATCTAGTATAGTTCGCCCTGCAATAGCAAATAATAATTTCAAACTGAAGCCTAGCATAATTCAAATGGTGCAGCAGTATGTGCAATTTGACGGGCTTCAAGATGAAGATCCGAACGCACACCTAGCCAGCTTTCTTGAGATTTGCGACACCTTCAAGATAAATGGTGTCACAAATGATGCTATTAGGCTAAGATTATTTCCTTTCTCTCTTAGAATTAAGGCTAAGCAGTGGCTGAACACCCTTCCTAAAAATAGCATAACTACTTGGACGCAATTAACTGAAAAATTTTTGGCCAAGTATTTTCCGCCTGCTAAAACTGCCAAACTTAGGAATGACATTTCTGCCTTTGGACAAATAGACTCTGAGACCCTTTACGAAACCTGGGAAAGATTTAAAGAATTATTAAGACGATGCCCACATCACGCACTGCCTGTATGGTTGCAGGTGCAGACATTTTATAATGGGCTAAATCAAAGCACGAAGCAAATGATAGACGCAGCTTCTGGCAGTACTTTAAACCATAAGACCCCGGAAGCAACTCTTGAGCTGTTTGAAGACATGACCATGAACACTTACCAATGGAATGTGCCTAGGTCCCGCCCAAACAAACCTGCAGGTCTCTTTGAAGTGGACAACGTCTCCCAACTCGCACTGCAAGTCGAAATATTAAGCAAAAAAATTACGGAGATGACTGCTACCTCCGCCCCTCAGGTATGGGAATCTGCAACTCCTCCCGCCGAACATTTGGATTATGTAAATAATATGCCTAGAACTGCTTTTAATAATTTTTCTGCTGCGAATTATCATCCTCCTGGTTTTAATTTTCCGAATAGTTATAATCCTGCGTTAAGAAATCATCCGAATTTTTCGTGGAGCAATCCATCGAATGCTGTGCGCCCGCCACCGCAAAGTGATTTTTCTGCACCACCACCACCTCCTCAAAGTTTTCCAAAACCTCCAAATTTGGAGGAAATGTTTTCAAAATACATGAATGCTAATGACGCTACGATTAGAACGTTAACCGGAAGTGTTAAAAATTTAGAAAATCAGGTAGGACAGCTCGCTAAAATGATTTCTGAGCGACCCATAGGGTCTCTTCCTTCCAATACCGAGCCCAACCCGAGAGAGCAAGCGAAAGCTATAACTCTTCGGAGTGGGAAGAAAGTTCCCGGTACGATAAGTGAAGAGCCCGAGGCAAGCTCCGCTCCCGTTTTAAAAAATCAAAACTCCGTTCCCGTTTTAAAAATTCCACCCTTTGCCGAAGAAATTATCACTCCTATTTTAGAAAAACAACTCACTCCACCACCCACCTTTAAAAATAATCCATCCCCGCCATACCCCTCCGAACTTAATAAACAACGACAGGATGATCAATACACCCGTTTTTTGGAAATGTTTAAACAAATCCACGTAAATCTGCCTTTCCACGAAGCCATATCCCAGATGCCGAAGTACGCAAAATACCTTAAGGACCTCCTAACTAACAAGAAGAAGTTAGAGAACCTTTCGCATGTCACGTTAAATGTCGAATGCTCGGCGGTTTTGACAAACGGATTACCGAAGAAAATCAGTGACCCGGGTAGTTTCTCTATCCCGTGTGTCTTTGGTGATCTCTTAGTCAAACACGCTTTAGCCGACCTAGGTGCAAGTATTAATCTTATGCCCTTCTCGTTGTTTAAAAAGTTAGGAATTGGTAGTCTCAACCCCACACGCATGAGTATCCAGCTCGCCGACAGATCAGTCAAATACCCGTTAGGAATAGTGGAGGACGTCCTAGTTAAAGTTGACAAGTTCATCTTCCCGGTGGACTTTGTCATTTTAGACATCGAAGAAGACGTCGAGGTTCCCCTGATCCTTGGCCGACCCTTCCTTGCCACCTCCCGAGCTATCATTGATGTAAGCAATGGTAAGCTCTTCCTTCGAGTGGGCGACGATGAGGTAACTTTCTCTATCACCCCCTCGATGAAGAACACACTAGCTAATGATGACTCCTGTTTTTTCATGTATACCATAAGTGAAGAATCCTTCTCTCACTCCTCTGCTTTTGAAGAAGAATTTTCCAATTTTTGTTCCTCTCCTACTCCTCCAACTGAATCTCTACACCTAAGTGAAGAATCCTCCACTCGCCTTTCTGATTTTGAAAAAGAATTTTTTGATTTCTGTTCCTCTTCTACTCTTCCAACTGAATCGCTGCACGAAGCCGCCATGGCCGCTAGCAACACCCCTTTTAGTTTTACATATAAAAAAGTGTACGAGGACATAGTTTTTGAAAAAGAACAAATTTCCAAAACCTCGTATGATGACCCCCCTACCTTGGAACTGAAAGAACTACCAGAGCACCTTCAATACGCTTTCTTAGAAAAGGACTCCAAGCTGCCTGTCATATTTTCGGCCTACCTCACGGATGCACAAAAGGATAAACTTCTTTCAATTTTACAAAAGCATCGCCAAGCTATTGCTTGGCAGATTTCTGATATTAAGGGCATAAGCCCATCGTTTTGCACTCATAAAATCTTAATGGAAGATAATTCACGTAACTCTATACAACCTCAGCACCGTATAAACCCAAACATGAAAGACGTAGTTAAGGGCGAGGTTATGAAATTGTTAGACGCAGGAATTATCTATCCTATATCCGACAGTAAGTGGGTTAGCCCAGTACAGGTAGTACCAAAGAAGGGAGGGATAACGATCGTAAGTAATGAAAATAATGAATTAATCCCGACTCGGACGGTGACCGGATGGCGAATGTGTATAGATTACCGTAAGTTGAATGACGCCACCCGCAAGGATCACTTCCCCTTGCCGTTCATTGATCAAATTTTAGAACGACTTTCCGGACATACCTTTTATTGTTTTCTTGATGGCCTCTCGGGGTATCTTCAAATCCCCATCTCCCCCGAGGACCAGGAGAAAACTACGTTTACTTGTCCATTCGGCACCTTCGCCTACCGAAGAATGCCGTTTGGATTGTGCAATGCGCCAGCTACATTCCAACGATGTATGCTCGCCATCTTTGACAAGTACGTAGAAAGCATTATGGAAGTTTTCATGGATGATTTCTCCGTGTTCGGGAATTCCTTCGATAGTTGCTTAGAGAACCTTGAAAAAGTCTTAGAGCGATGCGAAGAAACTAACCTCGCCCTAAATTGGGAAAAATGTCATTTTATGGTGAGGGAAGGGTTAGTTTTGGGACATAAAATTTCTGAAAGGGGTATTGAAGTAGACGTTGCGAAAATAGAAGTTATCGAGAAGCTGCCGCCACCTACGAACATAAAATCTATAAGAAGTTTCCTGGGTCATGCGGGTTTCTACCGCCGCTTCATAAAGGACTTTTCCAAAATCACCAAGCCCCTTACCCATCTCTTAGAAAAAGACGCCCCATTCATCTTTGATGACCTCTGTCTAGCTGCCTTCAATTTAATAAAAGAAAAATTAGTTAATGCCCCAATCATGATAGCTCCGGTGTGGGATCTTCCATTTGAGATAATGTGTGATGAGAGTAGTTTTGCGGTGGGAGCCGTACTAGGTCAACGTATTTCCAAAAACTTCCACCCCATTTATTACGCTAGTAAAACACTCACATCTGCACAGGAAAATTACACCACAACCGAGAAGGAGCTATTAGCTGTAGTATTCGCTTTTGACAAATTTCGCCCTTATATTACTCTTTCGAAAATTATTGTTTTTACGGACCACTCGGCCCTCAAATATCTTCTCTCTAAAACGGATGCCAAGCCTCGCTTGATTCGCTGGGTCTTACTCCTCCAGGAGTTTGACTTAGAGATCCGTGATAAGCGAGGTGCCAAGAACTTGGCCGCCGACCACCTTTCACGCCTAGACAACCCGTTTATAGAACAATTAGACGAAAATTCTTTTCATTATTATTTCCCTGATGAGAAGCTGTTCATAATTAACACATCTCCTTCTCCTTGGTTTGCCCGCATCGCCAACTATCTAGTGGCCCGTGTGCTCCCAAAAGAGTTTTCATCTCAGCAAAAGAAGAAATTCTTTTCTGAGTTGAAGAACTACTTTTGGGAGGACCTGCATCTTTTTAAAGTCTGTGCAGACCAAGTAATCAGGAAGTGTGTTTCCTTTGATGAAGGATTAGATATTATTAAACATTTGCATGAAGGACCGACAGGTGGGCACTATCAAGCTGCTCGCACCGCTCACAAAGTGTTAAGCACAGGTTTTTACTGGCCTATCCTGTTTAAAGACGTGCATGCCTTTGTGAGTAGGTGTGATAGTTGCCAACGGTCGGGGAATATTTCGAATAAAAATGAAATGCCACAAAATTATTTCCTAGAGTGCGAAGTTTTCGACCTCTGGGGGATTGATTTTGTCGGCCCTTTTCCTTCTAGCTTCGGGAATAAGTACATTTTAGTTGCCGTTGATTATGTTTCACGTTGGGCCGAAGTCCAAGCTCTTCCTACGAATGACGCCCGAGTCGTAGTTAATTTCCTAAAAAAATTATTTTCTCGATTTGGTACGCCGCGCGCTATCGTTAGTGATAGGGGTTCCCATTTCTGTAACGCACAATTTTCAAAAATTCTAACTAAATATGGCGTTACTCATAAGCTTTCCACTCCCTACCACCCACAAACTAACGGACAAGTCGAAGTAGTGAATAGAGAAATAAAAAGAATTTTGGAAAAGACTGTTTCAATATCTAGAAAAGACTGGTCAGCCAAATTAGACGATGCTCTATGGGCCTACCGAACAGCGTACAAAACCGCCCTCAGATGTACGCCATATCGGTTGGTTTATGGAAAATCGTGTCATTTACCCGTAGAGTTAGAACACCGCGCCTTTTGGGCCTTACGATTTTTAAACTTCGATCCCCACTCTGTCGGCGATTTTCGAAAATTTCAACTTAATGTACTCAACGAGTGGCGCTCTTACGCATATGAAAATAACAGACTTTATAAAGAGCGGACAAAACGTTTGCACGATCGACATCTTAGGCACCCAACAATCTTTAAGCCGGGCGACCAAGTTCTTCTTTATAATTCTCATTTACGTTTATTCCCGGATAAATTAAAATCACGTTGGTCAGGGCCTTTTACTGTTTTAGAAGTCTTTTCTTATGGTACTGTTTTAATTTCCCACCCTGATAAGGGTACTTTCAAAGTAAATGGTCAGCATCTTAAACTGTATTTCTGTGATGATGTCAGTCTCAACCCTGTTAACTCTATCTTTCCGGTCCTGACATTTGATTAATCTGAACTTTATTTTTCTTATAAACTTTGAACTTTATTCGAACTTTATTGTTAAACAATATTTGGGACAATCTTATTTTGATGCGTCGAGCTCAAACGACGCTTTAAACAAAGGGCGCTCTTGGGAGGCAACCCAAGTTATCTTTTTCTGTTTTCTTTATTTTTCACTTTTTGCCCCGAATGGCTCCGGCAAGCTGAAACTTCTGCGATCTCCTGCTCCAACGGTTCTGCTTCCATGACAAAGTCCGTCGTACAACGTTTCATGAAGATCCACAGCACAGGCATGGAGGAGCAGCATCACTCAACTTGCCCTGCATAATAAAACCGGGGAAGTACCTGTTTTTTTTCCATTCTGTCTTTCATTTCTGTCCTTTACTTTTCTCTCATTCTCCGACCTCCTTCTCCATTGCGGACAATGTAGATTTTAAGCTTGGGGGAGGACTTCCTCCTTCTTTTTGTTTTGTAAATATCCAAAACATCCAAAACAAAAAAAATTTATATAGCTGCATTTTGGTATTTCAATAGTACCCCATTTTTATGTTTTGTTTTTCGCAAACTTCTTTATAAACAACGCAGTTAATTCTAATTTTTCTAATTATTTTTTTAATCATATTTCACAAGTAAAATGTTGGTCATGCTGTGTTTCTAATTCACGGTAGCATGTTAAGGTAAAATATCTCTCTAAAACGTGCATTTCTATTATGGTTTTCCGTTCTTTATTTTCTTTACTTTCTCTAAAAATCTATCATCCATTATTTTCCTTTTCGTCTTTAGATAATTTTTGTAAGAACAAATTTTGAATAACGTAGTAGATATGAACGATCCAAGTCCCATATTATTCTTATTTTCAAGATAATTTCATCAATCTTCTTTTATTATCTCGAACTTGCTTTTTGAAATTTATTGACTCTATGTTTTAAATAAATTTAAAAAAAAAGCGTGAAAATGATTTAGGCCATTTTTGTTTACGTTTGAGCTTTCCTGCCAACCTAAAATCTTTTACCACTAGTTAGCCGCTTTTGAGCCTTTTTCCAAATTCATTTAATAACTCCATACAGCATTTCATTTTCACCAAAGCCCAAATTCCTACCTATCTAATCACGCTAATTTTTTTTTGTTAGGAAATTTTGTGTTATCTTTGGAGACAATCAAGTCTTTGGAGAAATTGTTGAAAAAAGTGTACTCAAAAGCAATGCATTGAAAAAAAAAGAAAAAATGAATGAAAATAATAATACAAAAAAAAGGATAAATAATTATAAAGAAAAACAAAACAAAAAATTTATTTATACATATTTTGTTTAAAATAAATTTATTTTTTTTGAAACTCGTTGTTTTGGTTTAGTGTGATTTTTAAGCCTCCATGTTTATATTTGAATTCCACTCCTATTCATATTCCTAAACCAAACGTTTCGGTCCTTTTAAGTCCTCTTGATTCACGCTTTTTTTAAAATTTTATTTAACAACTAAGAAAAGAAGAAGAGTAAATCAGTTTTAGTTTTGGATTTAAACTTAGATTTTTGTTATTTAATTGATATAATTATAATGCGTTGCTTGGATCTAGTAATAACTCAATACGTTCTTTTCATTTTCATTGCCTTGCTCAAATCTATTTAAAGAGTTTCGTCAAAATTCTGGATGATTTATTTTTATTAAGTAAAGTTTATAAAAGTTTAACCATACCTAAATAATTGTTTTAGATTTACGTTTTACATTCTCCCTGCCAAGAATTTCGCATAGTACTTGTGTAAGTATAATTAAAACTTTTTGAATTAGTCACTTTTTATGATTAGCTAGTCTTTATATCTTTGCTTGGGGACAAGCAAAACTTAAGCTTGGGGGAATTTGATAATACGGTTTGCAGTCAATTTTATTAGGATATTTTCGTGGTTTTAAAGCAAATCATGTCTTGTAAAGTACTTGTTTTGATTCCCCTTTGTATATATTTTTGTCGCTAATGCATTTTTTTTTGCTTTTTGCAGGTTTTCACGGCTTTCAGCCGAATTTTGCTGTGACACGCCCCAAGGTCACGCCCTACCCGGGCGTGTACCTAGGGCGTGTAACCCAGAGGAATGAAGCAATTGGTCTGAAACTACATTCCGTGGAAACTTAGTGTACACGCCCTCGGTGATGCAGCGATCCAGAGCCGCCCCGCTCTGGCGCAGCCAGAGGAACATGTCTGACGATCACTACCGGGCTGCAGCCCAAGCACCCCACCCATGACCGCACCTATTCTCAGCGCGGCGGGATGTTGAGGCGGGGTCTCGAACCCAGCCCCCTTGATAAAGAGCTTTCCTAACAGCTCTCATCACCAACTGAGCTGCAGCTCAGTTGGTGATGAGAGCTGTTAGGAAAGCTCTTTATCAAGGGGGCTGGGTTCGAGACCCGCCTCAACATCCCGCCGCGCTGAGAATAGGTGCGGTCATGGGTGGGGTGCTTGGGCTGCAGCCCGGTAGTGATCGCCAGATGTGTTCCTCTGGCTGCTCCAGAGCGGGGCGGCTCTGGATCGCTGCATCAAAAAAGTGCAGCGAAATGTCCGGCACGTTCTAGCGACTAAATCTACCCCCACACGATCTAATTTGGAAACACCACACGCGAGCGCAGCCACAATTTAAATTAACGTTTATCGTCACACAACGACTTGAGGATCGCGAACCCTCTTAGGATCAAATAGTGACTAGAGGCCACTATCCTTTCCGGCGAAATGAACCCACACGGCTCGGTCGAGTGAAGTCGCACCAAGGAGATCCACCAAAGAAATGATTCGGAAAAGTGGTTGATCTCCCCCGACTAAGAAAAAATCAAAGGTCACCACCCTTCTTCGAATGCGAGAAACTCGGAGATCAAATACGGAAACCAAATGGAAATACTTCGATGAATAAAATTTCAGATTTCACACCAAAACTTTCGCACAAGAAATATGCGGAGGATGTAGAAGAAGTACACAAGATAGAGAAGAGGAATCATTACCCCAACTCGTAGATAGTTGCACGTGGAGAATCGCTCAACCACGGTTCCGCCGGAGTCACACCGGAAGAAGCTTGCACATCCACCTTCAACGGAGTCACACCGCGAAGTTCCCACGTCGGAAGAGGAAGGCCTGCACTTGGCCGAAACCCTCAAGGAGGCGGACAAGGGTGGGGGCGGCGGAAATGAGGAGAGATCCTCAAAAAGTTGAAATCTTTTTTTAGGGTTATGTTCTTCATCTCAAACCAAGGGAGTGCAGCTCAGTTGGTGATGAGAGCTATTAGGAAAGCTCTTTATCAAGGGGGCTGGGTTCGAGACCCCGCCTCAACATCCCGCCGCGCTGAGAATAGGTGCGGTCATGGGTGGGGTGCTTGGGCTGCAGCCCGGTAGTGATCGCTAGACGTGTTCCTCTGGCTGCGCCAGAGCAGGGCGGCTCTGGATCGCTGCATCAAAAAAGTGCACTTTTTTGATGCAGCGATCCAGAGCCGCCCCGCTCTGGCGCAGCCAGAGGAACACGTCTGGCGATCACTACCGGGCTGCAGCCCAAGCACCCCACCCATGACCGCACCTATTCTCAGCACGGCGGGATGTTGAGACGGGGTCTCGAACCCAGCCCCCTTGATAAAGAGCTTTCCTAACAGCTCTCATCATCAACTGAGCTGTAGCCCGGTAGTGATCGCCAGACGTGTTCCTCTGGCTGCGCCAGAGCGGGGCGGCTCTGGATCGCTGCATCAAAAAAGTGCACTTTTTTGATGCAGCGATCCAGAGCCGCCCCGCTCTGGCGCAGCCAGAGGAACACGTCTGGCGATCATTACCGGGCTGCATCCCAAGCACCCCACCCATGACCGCACCTATTCTCAGCGCGGCGGGATGTTGAGGCGGGGTCTCGAACCCAGCCCCCTTGATAAAGAGCTTTCCTAACAGCTCTCATCACCAACTGAGCTGCAGCTCAGTTGGTGATGAGAGCTGTTAGGAAAGCTCTTTATCAAGGGGGCTGGGTTCGAGACCCCGCCTCAACATCCCGCCGCGCTGAGAATAGGTGCGGTCATGGGTGGGGTGCTTGGGCTGCAGCCCGGTAGTGATCGCCAGACGTGTTCCTCTGGCTGCGCCAGAGCGGGGCGGCTCTGGATCGCTGCATCACTCGGTCACGCCCGTGTCACACCCGACACGGGCGTGTACTAGAGGCGTGTCCCCAGGTTTCGAGGAATCGCCGCAGCGCGCTCGTTTTTCCCGCTCCACCGTCGCACCGAAAGTGTCACGCCCCAGGGTCACGCCTGACCCGGGCGTGACATATGGGCGTGTACTTCAGCAATTCCGCCCGTCACCTCCAGCATTCAATTTCAGCTCAACAAAGTCACGCCGCAAAGAACACGCCCCAGGTACACGCCCTACCAGGGCGTGACTTGTGGGCGTGTACCTCAACTACTTCGTCAGAATTCAATTCCTGCTCGAAAAAGTCGCGCCGAATGTGTCACGCCCCAGGGTCACGCCCGACCAGGGCGTGACAGGGGGGCGTGACCCGACCCGAAAAATTCTATAAATAGAGCCCAACTCCAGGGGTTCAGGGACACCTTTTGCTTTGAGAGGGGAGGTTATGTCCTTTGTATTTCTGAACTTTTAAGCATGTCTTTTCATTTTTAGTTTGTAGCTCTATCTTTATGCTTTCCCTGTATTAGTTCGTAGCTTCGTTCTGTAGTATAATGTTAATGATAGCGTAGCTTACCTTTCCATGCACTTGTAACCTCTAGTTTTCAAGCTGTAAGATCTTTGTTTCCATTAATAAAAAGTGTTGTTTTCTTTTTCGTTTCTGCTCTGTTTTCATTATTCTTCTTCTACTCATCCACTCTCTTTCACCTCACCATGATTAACTAATCCTCCATGTACTCGATCTTAATGATCCGAGGTTCGAGTGATTAGGTTATGATGCTTTGAATCTTACCTTTTCTTTTTAGGGTTTAGCTTTGAATTACTCTTGATTTATCACGGGTTGGAGGTATATCATCGATATATAATCTCCACCTTTGCTTTCATTCTTGGCTAGCCGAGAGGCTGAAAGTTTGAAATGAGCAATCAAGAGTAAAGGGAGTTGTTCGTACCCCTCGAGAGAGGCAGACATTCAAATCTCCCGAATTGGAGTAAAATCCATTAGAGGGGTTCACCGCGTAAAGCGAGTTTTAGGCCTCCGATTTAGGCGAAAGTCGGTCGGACCTTCCTAAACTCAGTTAGGCACGGCCTTCGAGAGAAGCGTGTCAATATTCATGGAACCTCCACGGTCAAGGACCTTTACCCTAATTAGCTTAGGTTTATTTATCGTATTTTTCTAACCACTCTTGCCGAGGTGATTTCTGATCGAGTGCATTTTCCCCTTCATCGTTACTAAGCTTAAGTTAATCGCTCTTTTAGCTCTCTTTAACTTTTCATTCAAGTAGCTCTCTTTCATTGCAAGTAGTTCTCTTCCTTTAGCACGATTAGCTTTCTTCTAAAAAACTTAATTTTTTCGTCGATAAAATAATAGATTTCGTGTGAGTAAGCTTACTCAACTGTTCCCGGATTTCAATACGACACTTGTGTCCCCTAGCTGCATTTCGATAGGTATACTTTCCTTGATGAATTGTTAGTTTGGTTATTTTCTCCTTGCAGATATCTAAGAGACAATCATTGTACCTGTGAATGAGTAACAGGAAGTACTGGTGTGACCAGGAAAGGCCCTTTGTGATGCTTGATGTCGTAGGTGGTACCTGTGAAGAGAGTAACAGGAAGTACTGGTATGCCCAGGAAATACCGCTGACATTTGTGATATTGCGGTGTCATACCTGTGAACGAGGAACATGAAGTACTGGTGCGCCCAGGAAAGACCCGTTAAGATTGTGAGATGAATGGGTGTACTAAACATACCTAGGCTGAATGCCAAGAACAGGATTGGTGAGACCGACCCGCGCTTTTGATTATCCCTCGAGTACGCTGTACTCGGTGGAGGCAAGGTGATTTGAGCAACGGGGGGTGGAGGATCCGACCTGCGTTATGTCCGTCCGACGTGGACCAGAAGGTGTGGTCTGTTGGTGTGCATAGCAAGAGTCTTAGGCCTGCGCACCATGACACAATGGGGGGCTACGGGCCATCCCGGTGTAGTAAGACTAGAACTCCGGCTGCACGCCATGGAGTAAATGCTCAAGAGAGTTACCATTGGGTTGTGACCCTGATACGGTGGTGGTCAAGTGCTTTGCCAGAACACCAAGAATGTACCCTGAGTGCACGGACCGTTGGGTCGGGTGGCAAACGGTTGTGATGGCATGTGTGCGTGAAAGCACCTTATATGAGATATATTGTCATGCTTGTGATGTGTTATGCCTGCAGGGAAGATTACCACTGCCCCGAGAAAAGGGGTAGGGTCGTTATAATTTGGTCAGCTGAATGCTGACCGTTGCTTCTTTTTGCCACCGTTGGGTGGATTGTCCCTGTACAGGTGCTGGAGAGCCAAGCGAGATGCATAAAGGTTGAGGTCCCTACTGCTGCGGCTAGCCCTCGAAGGCTATTTGGAATGCTTGTTATGTTTTTCTTTTATTGGGGCCGGCCTGCGCGCCAATGTTTAGGCCACTATTTGAAAGCCTTGTAAGGCCATAAGGACAATGATGTTTACATGTTGTAAGACATTCCTATGATTTATACAATGTGGAGTTGGTTTATATGTTGGACATTCAAGTGTGGAGTCCAAGTGTGATGATAGGCTTTTGCGAGAATGTAGTGTGTTAAGATGCGCTGCGCTGCTCTGATATCATCTCGTACCTTCACCGCCTGTTTTATGATATATGTTGTGGGGCCCCGGCCGGACCTTCTAGGATATACCATATGAACGGATGGGGTTGTTACTATGTTCTTCACATCTCGGTGCTTCGGAAGGACGTTAAAGATCCAGCTCAAGTGATCGCGGATGATCGTGTGACGGTGGAATATGGGCTAACAACGAGAGTTAGACCCATTCAGATCGAGGATCGAGCCGAGAAACAGTTACGGAACAAGACGGTCGGCATGGTGAAAGTCCGGTGGGACAACTGCGGCCGTGAGGAATGTGGAAACCACACGTCACCACACATCTTCCCAAAACCCCAAGGTGATGGTAAGGGGGGACGGGGGTACATAAACACCAAGGACCACCCGATGTAGGCAATGTGAGACTAATCCAACCACGGGATGGCGGGGATATTCCGCCACACGGGGGGCCCACCGGGGTCAACACCCAGACCAGGAACGCGATGGAGAAGCCCAAATATGCGGTCCCACACACACCCAATCCCGCTGGACCTTGGTTCTCAACATACTTGCTAAGGTCTCATACCAAGCTCTTGGAGCTTGCTTTAGACCATAAAGAGCCTTATTTAATTTAAAAACATAAGAGGGATAAGTTGGAGAGACAAAACCTAAAGGTTGTTCTACATAAACCTCTTCTTGTAATACTCCATTTAAGAAAGCACTTTTCACATCCATTTGAAAGACTTTGAACCTTTTGAATGTTGCACAGGTAAGGAAGATCCTTATAGCTTCCAACCTTGCAACAGGTGCAAAGGTCTGATCATAGTCAATTCCTTCCTCTTGCCTATATCCTTGAGTAACAAGCCTAGCCTTGTTCCTCATAATAACTCCTTGAGCATCAATCTTATTCCTAAAAACCCATTTGGTTCCAATAACTTGGTAGTTTTGAGATCTTGGAACCAAATCCCAAACTCTACATCTTTCAAATTGGTTTAGTTCCACTTGCATTGCAAAAATCCAGTGGGGATATTGCTCAGCCTCATGGATGGTTATATATTCAACCTGAGAGAGAAAACTGGCATGCATCAAGTCTTGGTTGAGTTGATGCCTTGTATGTACACCTGCTGATATGTCTCCAATTACTTGAGATCTGGGGTGATCCCTAAGTGTGACAAAATCAGTGGGTGGAGTTGGTTGTGCAATAGCATCTTGAATAAACTCCTCTTGTGGAATTATAGTTGTTGTTGGTTGAGGCTCATGTTCTTCAGCTTCATCTTCTTCACTATCTTCAATGACTTGTGGAGAGGGATGAGTGGGAACCTCTTGCGTGAGGTTTAGGCCATCCAATGCCTCACACAAGTGGGGTACCTGCAAATTGCTACTGGTAGAAACTTCTTTCTCCGTGCAATACATGTTAGTTTCATCAAAAGAAACATGAATTGACTCTTCTACTTTTAATGTTGATTTATTAAATACCCTATAAGCCTTGCTTACTTGGGAGTATCCTAGAAAAACTCCCACTTCATCCTTAGCTTCAAACTTTCTAATATATTTCTTGTTGTTATTATGTATATAGCATGTACAAATAAAAACTTTAAAATAGTTTATTTTAGGTTTCTTCCCCTTGAGCAATTCATAGGGAGTCTTGTTCTTCAGTTTGTGAATTAAACTCCTATTCAGGACATAGTTTGCAGTGCTTACAGCCTCTGCCCAAAAGGTTACTAGCATGTATGCACCAGCAAGCAATGTGCCTGCAGCTTCAATAAGTGTCCTATTTTTCCTTTCAGCTACCCCATTTTGTTGGGGAGTTCTAGGAGCTGAGAAGCAATGCCTGATACCTTCCTTCTCACAGAACTCATGCATAAGAAGAGACTCAAACTCTGTGCCATGATCACTTCTGATCAATACAACATGAGTATAAAACTCAATCTGTATGGTTCTGAGAAAATCTGTAAGAACCTTGAATGTATCTGACTTTGTTCTTAGAAAGAATACCCAACTGAACCTGGAGAAGTCATCCACTATAACTAAAGTGTAAGATTTCCCTCCTAGGCTTTGTACATCAATGGGTCCAAAAAGATCCAAGTGTAGCAAGTACAAGATCCTAGGTGAATCACTCTTATTAATTGATTTGAAACTAGTTTTAGTTTGCTTGACTAATTGAGAAGCCCTGCAGAGACCTTCCTTCTTGTAGGGAGCAGAAGGTAGACCTCTAACAAGGTTGTCCTTAGATAGCCTAGCAATGTTTTTCAAGTTTACATGTCCTAGTCTTTTATGTCATAAGTCATTCTGATTACTAGTTAGATTCAGTAAACAGATATCAGTTGTGCAGAAATAAAATTTACTAAATAAATGTTCCCTTGTCTACTTCTTGTTAAAACAGTTTGGTTATTTTTATCAATGATAGAGCAAGTAGATGGGTTAAAGTATACCTGATAACCATCATCACATAATTGACTTATGGAGATGAGGTTATGCTTCAGTCCACTTACATATGTCACCTTTTTGAATATGACAATTTCTATTCTTACTTCTCTCACTCCTTCTGACTGTCCACATTTTGAGTCACCAAAAATAACTTTTGGCCTCATCTTGGACTTATAGTTGAGTAGGATGTCCTTACTGCCAGCCATATGCTTAGAGCAGCCACTGTTCAGGTACCAAGTTTGATTTTCCCTTGGACAATTTCTCACCTGCAATATAAACAGTTAATGATTTTTGACCCAGGTTAACTTGGGCCCTTTGTATGGCTGATAAGAGAAACTAGAAATAACAGAAAATTCTGGCTGGGATTTATATCCTAGGGGGTGGTATCTCCTAGGTGGAATGGTCCAGTCAGCTAGGGGATTAAATGATTTTCTAGAAGTATTTAAGTTTATGTTAAAGTTATAGTTTTGGTGAAGTCTTCCTGGGTTCGACGAATTTATGTAAGTTCGTCGAACAGAGTTCGACGAATTGGGTTGAGATCGTCGATCTCTGCCCAGAGAATAAACATGTTCATTCTCTGTGCCCCATGTTCGTCGAGCTCTGCTCGACGAACCATACAAAGTTCGTCGATCGCAGTTCGACGAATAATGATAACTATAGTTGGCGTTCAGAATTCGTCGATCGGGGTTCGACGAACTGGCCCCTTTTCGTCGATCGGAGTTCGACGAAAATTGCTGAACTTTGTTTTTATTGGGTGTTTTCTGTTTTTCAATGTTGTCCTTATTTTTAATTTGTTCAAGGATTTTATTTACTTTATATACTTGATCAGTATTCTTCTTTCCTTTCTCAGAAATAAAATTTATGGGTTGTGAAGGTGGTTTTTCTGAATAATAGGTGGTTCACTAGATGATGCACCTAATCCTAACTTACTTCCATTAAATCTAGCATTAGATATGTTAGTGATTTATGCTAGTTGTTTGCTTCTTCCATTTAGTGATTCTTCTAGTTGTTTTGCCTTATTTAATTCATCTTTCAGAAGGGTGATTTGTTCACTAAACGTATCTATTTCATTTTTCAATTTAGTGTTTTCTAATACTAAGCTATCAGAGTTAACTTGCCTATCTCTGAGAAGTTTGATTTCCTTCTCAGAGTTGATTAAATCCAAACACATGATTTTAAAATCTGATTTAAAAGATTCTGAATTGTAATCAAACCATGATAATACCTGATCAGCTTCTGATTTAGAAGCTTCCTCATTTTCTGACTCTCCTTCTTATAAGTTGCTTCTTGAGGCATCAATTGTCATGAGGCAAACCTCTTTTGCTCTTTCTTCTTCTTCTTCTTCACTGGAGCTTGAAGATGTTGACTATTCTTTAGTCTCACTCCAGGACTCAGGCACAAACCCTTTTTACTTCTTCTTGTGTTTGCTGGAAGAGGGTTTGCTGGTGTACTGTCTCCTGCAATCCTTTTCCTTTTCTCTTCTCTTCTCTTTCTTTTGGTTCTCTGGACACTCAGAGAGAAAGTGCCCAGGCTTTATGCATCCATAACACACCACTTCTTATTTAGGTGCCTTATCATACTTTGGTCTGTCATCTTTCCTTGATGACTTTCTTCTGAAGTCTTTTCTAGCAATCTTGAAAAATCTCTTAGACAAGAGACTTATAAGTTCTTCATTTGATGTTGAAGATTCTGATTCTTCTGAGGCTGTGAATGCTATGTTCTGATCTCTTCTGGCTGCAGGAGGTGTTCTTTGTTCAGCAGCCTCCCTTGTCTTTATTAACTGCTCATAAGATTTTAGTTTGCCCAAAAGAGATTCAGTTGACATCTCATTCAGGCATCCGTCCTCCTTGATGGGCCAAATTCTTGTGTCACATGAGCTTGGGAAGCACATCAGAATTTTGTCATTCACTTCAGTGAGAGCGATGACCTTGTCCAAAGTTTTTTGCTCATTAATAATTGGGCTTAATTTGTTATACATCTCTGACACTGTCTCAGCTTCCTGTTTCTTGAAATTCTCATATTAGGAGATGAGATTTGATCTCCTATACTTCCTTTCATCAGCTGATCCATCAACCATTTGGTTTAGGTAATCCCAAATGGCTTTTGCTGATGTGCACTCAGCAACCTTTTGGAAAATATCATCAGACATTGTTTGTGCCAATATGTTCATGGCTTTTGCATCAGCCATCTTGGCTTTCTTATAAGCATCATTGTAGTCTGGAGGAGGTACTGCAGTCATATTTGTAGAGCTACTTGGAGGAGCTACAGGTGGTGGAGGTACTCCTGTTAAGATGGAAGCAAAGATATCTTCATCAATAGAATTCATATATAGCTTGATTCTTGCCTTCCAGATTCCAAACTTTTGCAAGTTGTAAATTGGAGGTCTGGTGCTTGCATAATCTTTATTCTGTTCCATGGCTGTATTTCTACTTTAAAAATTAAAATGTGAATGAAGGTGATGTGTAGATCTAACAAAGGATCTTTGGTTCAAGGGTTAACTTGTCCAACCAAAGGAACCTTGCTTTGATACCAATTGAAAGTGAGGGTTAGGTCTACAATACTCTAGAGGGGGGGTGAATAGAGTATATTTAAATTTTGTTAGGTCCCTCTAAAAGTGATGTTACAGCTTTTGCTATAAACTGAAAGGGCGTAGTAATTAATAAACTAGAAAGTAGAAAATAATAAACTTAATCTCAGCAACACAGCAATAACAAAAAGAAAAAGATAGGAAACCAGACGACACAAGAAATTTATAGTGGTTCCCCAAATCTGGGTAGTCCACTCTTCTACCACCCTTGGTAAGAATCCACTCAGGTTTTTGATCAGGTGCCTGACACCAATGGGTTTTGATAAGGTCCCCAAAAACCAACTCAAGTCTTTTGGTTAGGAGACTTGCAACCAGAAATCACTTTTGAAGGGAGATGACAGTCATTTATACAGGAGGGGATGAGAGAGTGATTTTGTCTTCTCTTTCTCAATATACTGAGAAGACTTATGTGGATTGATGTTTAGCAAAAGCTTCCCTTGAATTATTGAATGGTTCAGGAAGATTTGGACGCTTTGTTGTAGGGTGATAGGTCTTCAATCAGAGTTCTTGACAAGCAGTGATGCAGGAGCTTCTTGACTGATTTGATATTTGTTGTCCTTGGAAGTCCTGGAGAGAATGTGAAAGAAGAAGACTCTTGATATTGTATGATTGTTCTTCTTCTTATGAATGATGATCACTGTCTGTCACTGGAAGCTTCAGTATATTTTCTGTGTAAAGCTTTTCTGCTTCTATGAGTGTTCTTCCAGTCAGTCTGTGTATTTCACTTTTTATTTCTTGACTGAGTGTGTTCTCGTTCTCCTTGCTAATTCTCGGTCTTCTTTTCTTCTATATCTTTTCAAAAATTTGAATCCTCTGTAATTAATGCTGACAGCCTGAGAATAATCGACATGAATGTATTTCCCCAACTGTGTTGTGGAAAATCAGCAAGTAATATTCCTGAGAAAGACTGTAATTAATGCTCCCTCTAATAGATACATTCAGAGAATGTTTGAGCATTAATCTGTCAGGAATTATTGCATTTGAATGAGGACAGAATGCCGGAAATGGCTAAGTCTGGAATCGTCAAACAGTTGGCAGAATTCGTCGAACTGAATTACCAATTCGTCGAGCTGAGATATTGAATTCGTCGACCAGACAACTTCCTGTTCGTCGAGCTGAGTTCCAAGATCGTCGAGCTGATAACAGAGCTGCATGCTTCAGAGCCTTTGCCTTTGCTGTCTGAAGTTCATCGAGCTGAGTTTGTAACTTCGTCGACTGGAGTTCAGCAATAATTCTGGACTAAGTCAAGTATTTTGTGTTGACCGATATTCTGTATGTCGACATGAATCTTCTGGTGTCGACACAGGTGGATTTCGACTAATTAGTCTTGGTGTGGACACAAGTCTTCTGGTGTCGACATAAGTTTGCTGGTGTTGACATAAGTTGGTGTCGACACATACCCTAAGTGTCGACACAAATCTTCTGATTCCAGAATTCGTCGAGTAAAGTACTGAGTTCGTCGACCTGAGAAGTTGACTTCGTCGACTTGAGAAGTTGTGAACTTGAGATTCAAGTTCGTCGAGCTCAGAATCTTGTTCGTCGACCAAAGTCTAAAATTGGACTTAAAATAATCTGAAGTTATCCTGACTTTAGTTTGTTGAAGTGTCCCAACTTTCGTCGATCAAAGAATGAAGATCGTCGAGCTCAGCTCAGAGAAATATCTCAAGATCGTCGAGCTGAGAACGTCTTTCGTTGACCTGAGTTCGATGAACGTCGAACTCATTTTTACTTGGTCTTGAAATCTTCTAAATCTTGAATCTCTGGCAGTCTTGTTGATGGCTGGTCCATCTGATGTTGACTCTAAGTACTTGGCTTAGACTCTAGGACACAGCTTTGACCCTGGTTATACATGTTGGGTCACATCCTAAGTTAGTGAACCTAGCCCAAATCAACTAGGGATCCAACATACTTGCCACAACATACTCGTACGCTTGCCAAGTCATACTCGCGTACTCGCCAAAATCTGCTCACATACTCGCCAAACTCTGCTCGCACCTGCATAATTATTTAATTTTTTGGAGTTAATCCTGACTGGCTCAAAGACTAGAGCCGATACCCTATGAGGAGCTGAGCTTGGTTGGTGGTTGAGAGTAGTCGACACCTAACAGGAGCCAAGCTCAACTAGCGGTGGGAATCAGTCGACACCCAGGAGGGGCCAAGCTCAACTATGGGTGGGAATCAGTCGACACCCAGGAGGAGCTAAGCTCAACTGGAGGTGGGAATCATTCGACACCCAGCAGGATCCAAGCTCAATTAGGGATGGTAATCAGTCGACTCGGGGAGGCAAGTAGTCGGTCTGCATGAGAGGAACTCGTACAAAGATCTCGGACTACGACATCACTCCAGCGAGGATCTTGATCTCACTCAAGGAGGTCCTTGGACAATATGCAGGAGAGGAGCTCGTGCAGGGACTTGGACTTACGGCGAAACTACCACCCGAGTACTTGAAATGTTGTTGGAGTTGACAGCTCTCAGGAGCCTTGCTCAACTAGAATGGTGTAAGTCGACTCGGGGAGGCAAGTAGTCAGTCTGCAGGAGAGGAGCTCGTATAGAGATCTCGTACTATGACATCACTCCAACGAGGATCTTGATCTCCCACGAGGAGGTCCTTGGCCAATATGCAGGAGAGGAGCCCGTGCAGGGACTTGGACTTACGGAGACACTACCACTCGAGGATTTGAAATGTTGTTGGAGTCGACAGCTCTCAGGAGCCTCGCTCAAACTAGAGTGGTGTAAGTCGACTCGGGGAGGCAAGTAGTCGGTCTGCATGGGAGGAGATCGTACAGAGATCTCGGACTACAACATCACTCAAATGAGGATCTTGATCTCGCTCGAGGTGGTCCTTGGCCAATATGAAGGAGAGGAGCTTGTGTAGGGACTTGGACTTACGATGACACTACCACTCGAGGACTTGGAACATTATTGGAGTCGACAGCTCTTAGGAGCCTTGCTCAACTAAAGTGGTGTAAGTCGACTCGGGGAGGCAAGTAGTCGGTCTGCAGGAGAGGAGCTCGTATTGAGATCTCAGACTACGATATCACTCCAATGAGGATCTTGATCTCACCCGAGGAGGTCCTTGGCCAATATGCAGGAGAGGAGCTCGTGTAGGGACTTGGACTTACGGCGACACTACCACTCGAGTACTTGGAACATTATTGGAGTCGTTTCTCCTATTGCTTAAGAGATTGCCAATGAATCAAGTGCATCAATATCTTTGAGGATGAAGAAATTACAAAGAGAACGATGATCTCGCTACTGCTGAGTTGGGATTTTGGCGTCCAACCCTGTTCCTGATAGTTCCTCCAGTCGGAGGAGAGATGCGGTCGGGGGTAGCTAGGCCGACATGCATGGGGGGAGCTGATCTCGGCCATCAATACAGGGGTCCGGTCTTACAAGGACGCTTATAACCCGAAGCATCGTCTCATCATCCGCTCTGGGCTATGTACGAGAAACAGGTCGAAGGCCCATTTCCCAATAGAACTGTTGAAATCATTTTCAGCTCTGCCACTTGGCTACGAGCGTACATGCATGAGCGATGGGTAATGTTCTTCCAAGGGTCCTCCAAGATGCACTCGCAACTAGCATCTCCCCCTGGGCCTATCCTTGCCCTTTTGGCCGGTTATCCTGTCTTTGAAAATAATGAGGGGTTGTTGCCCAAATTAGAGCTCATTAAAGTCGATCCTCTTCAAATCCGAGAGATTGAGGTCAAAACATGTTCCTGTTAGTTCCTCCAGTCGAAGGAGAGATGCAATCGGGGGTAGCTAGGCCGACATGCAAGGGGGGGAGCTGATCTCAGTCATCAATGCAGGGGTCCGGTCTTACAAGGGCGCTTATATCCCGAGGCATTGTCCCATCGTCCGCATTGGGCTATCTAGGAGGAACGGGTGGACAGTCGGTTTCTCAGATCGATCTCGGAGCGGAACGTTAAGGCCTCAGAAATTTTGAGATATAATAACACAAAAGAGAAGCCAAATATTTGTCACTATCTGTATATATGTATGAAAACATGTGCAAGTAAAATACAACCTTAACCGTTATGGATAAAACCTTTTCAGGTCATCCCCGCTTCAAGTACCTCCCAGCTGCTCTCTAATCTGATCATGAAGATAATAGCCTCTGGTGGCCAAGGTTTCTTGTATGATGATGGGACCTTCCCAATTAGGATGCAGCTTGCCAACTGTTGCTCCTCTTCCTGCGGCGTCCATATTTTTCATGACCAGATCACCTGCGAGAAAATGTTTTAGGCAGACATTCTTGTCGAAGTGTTTCGCCATGTGCCACTTAATCTCCTCTTGGCGGATGGAGGCCAAGTCATGAAGCTCTTCCACAAAATCCAGCGAGTGCCTTTGAGTGTCTTCATTCTCCAAGCTCCATTCCTCGTTGTCTTCCCCGGCTGCTATGACTCTCGGGCTCCTAACCTCAAACTCCACTGGGATGAGTGCCTCAGACCCATGGGATAACTTGAAGGGAGTTTCCCCCGTAGCCAAGTTTGGAGTTATTCTCAGAGCCCAAAGGACTGAGGGGAGCTGCTCTGCCCAATTTCCTTTCAAGTTGGTGACTTTCTTCTTTAGGAGGTTGATGATCAACTTGTTGGCAGCCTCCACTTGTCCGTTGCTGCGAGGATGATGCACAGCGGCAAATCAAAGATCCGTCCCTAGCTACTTGCAGAAGTCCTGTAACTCCAGGATGGTGAACTGTGGCTCATTGTCGGTGATGATGGCGAGTGGAATTCCGAACCTACATGCAATCTCTCCCCAAATGAAGTTCTTTACAATTTGCGAAGTGGTCTTGGCCATAGCTTTGGCCTCAATCCGTTTGGAGAAGTAATTGATCATGACAAGGACGAACTTCCTCTGTCCACTGGCTTGAGGGAAAGGGTCGATCAAGTCCATCCCCCAGATAGCAAAGGGCCATGGCGCAGTGATCGAGCGCAGATGCTGAGCTGGTTGTAGTTGAAGAGGCGCAAAGAGCTGACATTGGAGACATTTTTTGGAGAACGCTTCCGCATCTTTCCAAATGGTGGGCCAAAAATACCCGTGTCTTAGAATTCTTTATTCAAGGGTGCGAGTCACTGAGTGGATGTCACACTCTCCCGAGTGAATCTCCTCTAGGACATGAGGGACTTCGATCTCCGACAAACACCAGGCCAGAGGGCCTGAGATAGTTTTGCGATAGAGCTCTCCTTCCTGCAACAAGTATTATGTGGCTTTGTAACGGAACTTCCTCTAATCTCCCTCACTGGCAAGAACCTGACCTGTTGCCAAAAAGGAAATAAACGGGTCCCTCCAGGATGCCCTCTGCTCGATCTCCATCATCTCCCCCTTTTGGATGGATGGTCGAAACAGTTCAGTCACGGTACCCCCAGCACGGGGACCGTACTTGGCGAGATAGTCGGCTACTAAATTCTCTTCTCGGGGTACATGCTCGACGAAGAAAGACTGTCCCCCCCCCCCGATCAGACCTTTCACTTTGATTGAGTATCTGTGCAGGATCGGATCATTCACCTCGAACTCACCTTTGATCTGAGACGCGACTACCATCGAGTTGGTGAAGGCACTGATATCTCGAATTGTCAACTCATTGGCGAGACGCAAGCCAACCACCATAGCTTCATACTCCGCCGGATTATTGGTAACGGGGAAGAGGATCTCGACTTCTTGCTCGATCCAGGTTTCCTGGGGGCTCACCAGCACAACTCCGGCTCCTACGGAATACCTGCCTGAAGCTCCGTCCACAAACATCTTCGAGGAAACTGTGCTAGAAGAACCTTCCTCTCCTTCCATCTTGGCTGAGAAGTCGGCAAGGAAATTCGTCACTGCCTGCGCCTTGATCGCTACCCTTGGAGAGTAAGAAATATCGAACTCGCTAAGCTCAACCGCCCACTTTGTCAGCCTGCCAGAATGCTCCATTCCATCCAGGATACTACGTATAGGGTGATCGGAGACGACCCTGATGGAGTGAGCCTGAAAATACGGATGGAGCCTCCGAGTTGAAACTACCAAAGCAAACACCAACTTCTCCAAGATAGGATATCTCGTTTCTGCTTGCCGCAGCACTCTACTCACATATTAGACAGGGAGCTGCCTCTTTCCTTCCTCTCGGACCAACACCGAGCTAACTGCCTCTGCTCTGACTCCCAAGTAGAAAAAGAGATCTTTGTTACCCCGTGGGCCTTGGAGGAGAGGATCTTGGGTTAGTTGTTTCTTGAGCTTTCTGAAGGCCTCCTCACACTTCGTGGTCCACTCGAACTTCTGATTCCCCCGAAAGGTTTTGAAGAATGGAGAGCACTTATCCCCTGCCTTAGAGAAGAAATGACTAAGGCCTGCCAGCCTTCCCGTCAATCTTTGAACCTCCTTTGGATCCCTCGGGGATGTCATCTCCAAAATGGTCTTCACTTTATCTGGACTAGGTTCCACCCCCCTAGGAGTGAGTAGGTGACCTAGGAACTTCCCTCTTCCTGCACCGAAGACACACTTGGCCGGGTTGAGTCGCATCTTATACTTCCTCATGGTAGCAAACGTCTCCACCAGATTTTTTATGTGCTCCGCAACACTTTTGCTCTTGACGAGAAGATCGTCCACATAGACTTTCAAGTTTCACCCCTTCTGCTCTTTGAAGATTTGATCCATCATCCTTTGATAAGTCACGCCCGCGTTCTTGAGCCAGAAGGGCATCATCTTGTAGCTATAGCAGCCATCGCTGGTTATGAAGGAGACGTCGCGGCAGTCAGGGGGATGCATCCGAATCTGGTGATACCCTGAAAAATCATCAAGAAAACTCATCACAGTAAACCCGACGGCGTAATCAACCAGGGCGTCGATTTGAGGCAAGGGGTAGCAATCCTTCGGGCAATCTTTATTTAACATCGAAAAGTCTATACATAGACGCCAGCCCCCTCCAGGCGTCTTCACCATTACAACATTGGAGATCCAGCCTGGATACTGGATCTCCGAGACAAAACCCGCCTCCAGCAGCTTCTCTACCTCCTCATTGATTGGTCCGGCCAGCATGGTAGCGCTCATCCTCTGCTTCTGACGAACAGGAACCACCGCGGGATCCAGGTTGAGGTCATGGCAGGCAACATCAGCGTCGACTCCTGGCATCTCAGCGGTGCTCCATGTGAAGATGTCGACATTGTCTTGCAAGCAAGAGGCCATCTCTATCTTCCCTTCCAGCAGCAAGGATCCTCCAACCTTCAGTAGTCCCGGATCTCCTCCCCGAGAGATCACTTCCACCTCATCCACCTCTTCAGCAGCACACAACCCCTTCTCCTTCTCCAGCAGCTCCTCCAACTTCTCCGAGTCACCCATCCAGCTGATGGTGCTGACAGCATTCAGGTAGCACTCCCTGGAGGCCTTGGGATGCCCCCTGATCCTAATCTGAACATCCCCCGGCAGTACCTCAAGCACTGGTGGTATGATGATGGAATGACCTTGAAATAGTTGATGAGGGGCTGCCCGAAGATAGCATTATATCCGCTTGGCGCGTCGACGATGAAAAAGAGGCATCAGATTGACGTCCCACTGAGTGTAACCAGGAGCTCCAATGCCTCTTCCACCTCTTTCTTCTCACCTGAGAAGCCAAAGAGTGGTCCATCTGCAGCCTGGACCCGGGATGCTTCCACTTGAAGCCCGACGAAGGTTCTCTTGAACATGACGTTCACCGATCTCCCGTTATCTGTGAGGATTCGGTCGACGGTGAAGTCTTCAATGGCGGCTTGAATCACCAAGGCGTCGTGGAAGGGGTTCTCATTCCCCAGCATATCCTCCTCCGAGAAGGTGATCTCTTCCAACGGCGGCGGGTTCTGGGATGTCAAGGCGACGTTCTTCCGATAGATCTGATGGAGACTTCCCTTGCGGGAAGCTATGAGTCCGGCCCCTCCGTTGATCACCCCTACATGCCCACCTCCCTGGACATGTATCACCTCTCCACGACCTCCCGGGTCGACGTGATCTTCATTCCTCCTCCTCACTAGAGCTTGGAATGCCACATGCCCCACCAGGGCCTCCTGCCTCTGTTGTTCCCTCTCCGCTGCTCCTACTTCCAAACTCCTCCTTGCTTCCCAGAACTCAGGGAAAGCCAAGGTCACGTGCCCCTCTACTCGATGGATGTCGTGGTAGAGGGGAATCTCCGCCTCCTAACGTATCGCTCGTTGCTCCCTCCGACGCAGTTTGTTGTCCGGGCGGGCAATGGTCATTGTCTCCATTCTTCCTCCTCCTTGGCCTCCCTCCTGCTAGTTACTGTTCCTCCTTTCCTCCTGGAAGTGTTGTCTCATTGGTTGTCTCTGTTAAATTTTATCAAAGTGGTCAATGAGATAGTCTAATGCCAAATTAATATTCTCAGAACTATCAAGATCACATCTTGATCATGTGGAAACCAGGAAAGCAAGCTCAACAACCAAATGCAATCATAGGGGCAAGCAGATTATATATTCTTTTATTTCTTCTTTACAAAGCGAGGTATACATGGTGAGACATGATTTCGCCAGTACACAGGAACACAGGAAAATGCAAGTAAAACAATTCGAGCGGACAGAACTGGAGGCCGCCGAGACCGCCCAGTCCGCCGAAATCGCCGAGGCTGCCTGAACTGCTGCTGCTGCTAGATGACAAATAGAACACGGAGTCCGTCGAGACAACGAGGTCGCACGGACACACCGTTATTTGCCGATTGCTACAAGATGCTGCTAAACTGAAGAACAGACCGCCTACCCGCCCAAGACTGGTGGAAAGGTTATTGAACTTGGAAAAGCTGAAGTAGAGAAAACTGTTAAGCCGCAGAAGCGACCTGCTAAGACCGCCGATTGTAACTGCAAACTTCACTGATGTTGACCGCATTCAAAGCCAAACTCCTGGCTCCTCAGTGTTAGCCGCGCAACCTGCAAACAACAAACAGTCAACTCTACTCAACCCGCGCGGATAGGAAAATCCAGACCGCAACAATTAACCAAGCCCCAACTTACTACTCACTCAGTTACTGTAGATGTGTCGGGGGGTCTAATTATAGGCGAGGTGAGGAGTGTGGTCACCACCCTAATGAATAAAGTCACCACCCCAACCTGCGCGCTAACACAACCCAGTCCGCCAAGTCCGCAAGGACTTGGCCAGACCAATCCTCCAGGCGCCAGGTCAAAAGCCAGTCCTCCACCAAGCGGACGCAATGCCAGCCCGCACAACACAAGTGCAGCACCAGTCCGCCCAATGCAATCATAGCGCTAGTATGTTACTCAGCATAGCATGCGGATACACTCGCAACTCATGCTGCAGCAGTCCGCAATACAACACAGCATGCGGACACAACCGCAACTCATGTTGCATTAGTCCGCACACTGAACGTGGACAAAGTGGCAGTCCTCAAAGCTCGACAACAATGCCACAGCCCGCCATGAGTCCTTGACCAACAGGTAGTCCGCCTGCTTAACAGCGGACTCTGCGGACTCTGCGGACACCATAGACTTATCACATAAAATGACCAAGTCTAGTAGCCCATCAAGCAACTGGCACAAGCACGGCGGACACAAAAGACCCAGACCGCCAATCAGCAGGACAGTCCGCCACAAGGATGTGAAACATCCATCACAACATGGAGAGCTCGGCAAGAACAAAAGCCCATCTCCAAAGCCAATCCACAAATGCGGACTCCGCGGACGCAATAAACAAGTCCGTCAACACACCGCGGATACAACTTCCAATCAGCTTGGTTACCATAAGAGCTGGCTAACAACAAGGCCGCAGATCAAGTTGAGCACTGCCAACAGACCGCCAAACACAGTCCTACCAGGACGCTTCACTAGATGCCCAAGTCGCTAAGTCTTCCTTGGCCATACATCATCCAGTCTGCACACCTAGACCGGCCAGACCGCACACCAGGCCGCACAGGCCGCTCCATAAGAACAGCCAAGCCACCAAGTCCAACCAGGCCAGGTCACCCAGGACGCAACCATTAGTCCGCCCAGGCTGCGGACTCAGACCGCTCAGGCCACTCAGACCGCCTGGCCTGCCCTATCACCCACTTTCACTTCACAAATTTCAACACTCCCCCTTGAAGTGAGAAGTGGTAATCAAGCCCAGCAAACCTCATAACCATTGAAATGGCCCCTTCGACAGTGGCTTCGTGAAGATGTCAGCAATATTATCTTCACTCCGAACAACCCCGACCAGAAGAGATCCTTGCAACACCTTGTCCCTTATGAAGTGGTGCTCGATCTCAATATACTTGGTCCTTGCATGACACACTGGATTGTTTACCAGTTTGAGAGCACTCTCATTATCGCCTCGTAGTAAAGTAGGAACTTGCACTTTCTCATGAACATCCTCTACAAGCCTCCTCAGCCAGATGGCTTCTCGTGTAGCAAAAGTCGAAGCCTTGTACTCAGCTTCCATAGTAGACATAGACACTGAGTCTTGCTCCTTGATACACCACGAGATGCAAGCTAATCCACAAGTGAAAACATAACCCGAATGAAAGTGATAGATCTTAACAAAACTAATTAGAGTTATAAGTATCACAGCATAAATATAAAATAAGAAATGCAGAAAGAAATCATGCAACACAGAAGACACAAGGAATTTTATAGTGGTTCCCCAAATCTGGGTAGTCCACTCTTCTACCACCCTAGTAGGAATCCACTCAGGCTTTTGATCAGGTGCCCTGTCACCAATGAGTTTTGATCAGGTCCCCAAAAACCAAACCTCGAGTCTTTTGGAAGGAGACTTGTGAACCAGGAATCACTTTTGAAGGGAGATGACAATCCTTTATACAAGAGGGGGTGAGAGAGTGATTTTGTCTTCTCTGTCAACAATCAGAGAGAAGACTCAAGTGGATATTGATGTTAGTAAATAGCTCCCCCTGAGATGTAGAATGGTTCAGGGAAAAATTGGAGCTCTGCTACAGGGTGATAGGCCTTCAATCGTCAGGCATGGACCTGAGTAATCTTCAGGAACTTCTGACATATAGAGATTTGTTGTCCTTGAAGTTGTCCTGTAGAGATGAAGGAAGAAGAAGACTCTTGATATGAATGGATGTTCTTCTTCTTATGATTGTTGTCTCTTCTGGTCTAGGGCTGCTAGTTGCTTCAGTGATGTTGCCCTTTCTGTGTGTTCTTCACTTTCTGTATATTTTTCTCTCTTCCTGTGTTCTGTCATTGTTCTACTTCTTCCTGTGTATTTGAATCCCTTAATCTTGATGATGGAAGAAACATTCCCGAGAGAAGATGCTTTGGAAATTGATCCTCACTTAATTCTACTGTAACTGTCCGTTTGAACGGTTATTTTCACTGGAAATGTTGATTGTAATTAATCCTCAATAAATTTTGCCAACTATTACTGATTCCACAGAAATCATCGACCTGAGCATTCGTCGAGTTCATTGATCGTCGACCTGAGTTCGACATTCGTCGAACTCAGCTAGATTCGTCGAGCTGAATATCTTGCTTGCGTTCGTCGACCGAAGCTTGCAGTTCATCGAGCTCAGTTTCTGTGTTCGTCGAGCTGAGAGAACTGTTGAGTGTCGACACAGTTGATGTGATGGTGTTGACACAGTTGTACAACCCCGTGTTCATCGAACGGGCCCCACCAAGAAGATCGGGCGGACCCAGTCCCGCGACCCTCACCCAAGCGACAAGCAGACATGTGGCAAGGGGCTGGTCCGCTCCCGCTCACTTCAGGCGAGCGAGCCAGGCGAAACGACTCCCCTACCCCTCCCGCTCGCTCAAAGAATCGTCGGCCAGAGCGGGGAATGCCACTCGTCGAACTGGTACTAGCGGATGGGCTCGACGACCCGCGATCTGCGAGCTGTTCGGAGGGTCACAATGGCCGCCGGCCTGCCCCCTATGCGCGACCTGGCCGCCTATCCGCCTTGGCAGAGGACTGGCGGGTCGCGGCGGCCCGGCTCGCGTTCGCCCAAGAAGAATAGGCGAGCCGCCAGATCCAGGACGCGTCCGCCTCCCGCGGAAAGGGATTGGTGGCGAGCTGACCCCCCCCCCCCCCATGGGTGCGAATAGCTGTCCAGAACAGCGGAGCCACGCTGTTGGCATACCAGGTTGGACTGCGCATAGCTGTTCGGAACAGCGGAGCTTGGCTGTTGGCAGACCCAACCGAGGGCATTTTGGTGATTTCAGGTCAGTTCTTCTAGTTATTCGCAGTTCAGATTCCAAAAAACTATAAATAAGACTCAAGGGGTACCTCAGGGGGGACGCTTGAAGTGCGACCCTGCTCCAGTTTTCAAGTGCTTTCTGAGGGTACCTTAGCTCGTCTTCTGTCTAAGGAGTGGAAGCGCTCTGAGATCTTCCGGGTTTGTGGTGGGACCTCCCTGCCGAGCCCTTGGGTCTGTTTCTCCTTGCCTTCTTTGTTGTTTTTTCTTGCAGGAGCGAAGTAGGCGCGAGACCACCCCTTCCCCAAGGGTCGAACTCCACAGGAGACCGGATTCTGGTTTCAACATTTTGGTGCGGTGAGCGTGGACAGTGGTCAGTGCAGAAAAGCTTCCGCGAGTTCAATGATAGGAGGACAAGGATCTGACAGGCAGAACTCCCCCCCCCCCCCCCGCCTCTCGCAACGGTGGGGATGTTGGAAGACTTCAGGAACGAGGTGCTGGGCCTCGTCAAGTTCGCACTCGGCACGCGGGCCGAGTGCTCGACTCCGGTAGCCCAGATCGCGGCCGCCCCCTCTTTGGGTGAGGACGCTCCTGGCAGGCGAGCTGGGAAAGAGGTGGCCGAGGAAGGACGAGGGTGCGAGCTCCCCGGGCGCGAGCTCTTCCCCGGCTCGGCAGGCCGAGGTCGGTTCGGCGAGCTGGGCTCGCGAGACTCGCCAGCTCGCCCAGTGGGGGGAGGCAGTCCTTTCAGCGAGCTGGTCTCCTCAGCCCCGGTCCCAGATGGGTTCAGGGAACCCGAGATGTCTTACTACACAGGGAAGGGAGACTCGGTCCAACATGTGCAGTGGTTCGAGGATGTGGTCTCCATCCGTCTTATGTCGGACGGATTCAAATGCCGACTCTTCCACCAGCTCCCGGCCAGCTCCATTTACTGCTTCGAGGACCTGCGCCGAGGGTTCATGCTGAGATTCACCACCTCAAAGAGGAGGAAGAAGGAGTCCGAGTCTTTGTTCCACATTAAGCAGGGAGTGAACGAGACGTTGGGAAGCTAAGTGGACCGATTTCAGGAGGAAGTTACTCAAGTCCAGGAGATGCCGGGCCATATTCTGATGATGACTTTTACCCTGGGCCTGCAGCAGGGATTCTTCCGAATGGAGCTGAAGAGAGTCCCCCCCCTCCTACGAGGAGCTGATGGAGAGGGCGGCAAGAGAAGTTGATGGGGAGGCATCAAACCCGGAATTTGCGAGGAAACTGGCCAGGTGGGCAACTGAGGAGGAAAAGGAGTCGAAGGGAGGAAGAGGACAGGAGGAGACGAGAGGAGACCCCAGGCAGAGGCAGCTCCAGGGGTAGCAGTAGCCGAGGTGGGGGCGTCAAGAGCCCGATCGACAGCTAGGATGGAGACCCGAGTGGCAGGGGCAGGGGCAACAGAGAGGGTATTACGGAATGGATCACTACCAGGGGAGGCAAGATCAGTTCCATCCCCCGGTCTTGAGGAAGGGCCAGAGGCCCCGGCTCCCCGATCAAGAAGAGGCCATGGCCATAGCCTTAGGAGCAAGGAGGGGAGCGTGGAGGAGGTGAAGAAGAGAGGTCAGGGTGGAGCTGCCCTATTGCGACTTCCATCAGGAAAAGGGGCATGTCATGGCCGCCTGTCCGGAGTTCCTCGAGATGAGGGGGAATAGGGAGCAGCAGCAACAGCAGCAGGGGCGGCAGGAAGTGAGGATTGAGGAGGTCCTGCCTCGGGAGGAGGAGGATCGTTGCGAAGACCGGGTGGATGTGGGAACCCGAGGAGAGATCGGAGTGATCCACGGGGGAGTGGGGGTCGAGGCTTCCCGTAAGGCAAGTCTCCACACCATGTACCGGCGGAGCGTCGCCTCTACATCCCAAACCCCACCTCCGGAGGAGAGGATCACCTTCTCTAGGAGCGATATTCCAGACCATGAGGATCCGTTCTGTGATGCGCTGGTCATCAAGGCAGCCATCGAGAATTTCACCGTCTCTCGGATCCTCGTGGACAACGAGAGTTCCGTCAACGTCGTCTTCAAAACGACGTTCTACGCGATGAAGGTGGAGGCAAAGATGGTGCTGGATTCGGATGGTCCCTTGTTCGGGTTCTCGGGAGAGAGGAAGGAAGTGGAGGGAGGAGTAGGCCTCCATGTCACCTTGGGGGGCAGTCCCGAAACTACAGGTTCGTCATTATGGATGCCCCCAGCAGCTACAGCGCCATCTTCGGGAGGCCCCTTATCAGCGCCTTCCGCTGCGTCCCCTCATCTTTCCATCAATGCCTAAAGTTCAACGTTGAGGGGGTCCAGGTCAGGGTCAGGGGGACCCAAAGGTGGCATGGGAGTGTTATGTCACCGCGGTGAACACCATCTCCTGGTAGGAGGGAGCCGAGGAGATGGGGCGGAGGATGGAGGAGGCTGAGCAGGGAGTAGGAGGGGAGGAGCTGGAAATAAGGGACTGCGCAAAAGAGGAGGCGGCGGGAGGAGATCTGGAGGAGGTGGCCGAAGTGAGGGGCCGTAGGAGAAGAGGTGGAGGTAGAGGTCCCCATTCTGGAGGAGGGGGATGCTGAAGGATGGGGGGAGCAGTCCAGGCTGGAGGCTGCAGAAGAAGTGGTGGAGCTGGAGGTGCTCACCTGGGGAGGCAGGATGGAGAAGATCCCCATCAGCGGGGGGCTGACCCCGGAGGACCAAGGCAGGATGCTGGAGTGCATCCAGAAGAACGTGGACATCTTCTCCTGGAACGTCGCGGAGATGTCGGGGGTTGACGCAGATGTGGCTTGCCACCGCCTCAACCTGGACCCGCGAGCACGCCCCGTTCAGCAGAAGAAGAGGTCCACTGCGGACAAGCTGGCGGAGCCCATCAGGGAGGAGGTGGCGAAACTCCTCAAAGCCGGCTTCGTGTCTGAGATTCAGTACCCCGGCTGGGTCTCCAACGTGGTTATGGTTAAAAAAGGAGATGGCCGATGGAGGATGTGTATCGATTTTTCCTTACTTAATAAAGCTTGTCCTAAGGACTGTTATCCTTTGCCTCGAATCGACGCGCTGGTTGACTCGGCCGTCGGTTATTCTGTAATGAGTTTTTTAGATGCTTTTTCAGGTTATCATCAGATCAGGATGCACCCCCCAGACATCAAGGATGTCTCGTTCATCACAGGGGATGGATGCTACTGCTACAAGATGATGCCCTTCGGGCTGAAGAATGCTGGGGCAACCTATCAGAAAATGATGGATAGGGTCTTCAAGGGGCAGAGGGGGAGAAATTTCGAGGTGTATGTAGATGACCTCATGATCAAAAGTCAAGATGTGGACTCCCACCTCCGGGACCTGGAAGAGACTTTCACTACCCTGCACAAATATAAGATGCGGTTGAATCCCCTAAAATGTGTCTTCGGGGCCAGCAGGGGAAAGTTCTTGGGGCACCTCCTCACTCCCGCGGGGGTCAAGCCCAATCCAGATAAGGTCAGGGCTATCTTGGAGCTGGGGTCCCCGCGGAATGCAAAGGAGGTCCAACGGCTGACGGAGAAGCTAGCAGGGCTGAGTCGCTTCCTTTCTCGGGCAGGGGAGAGGTGCTCCCCCTTCTTCAAAATGCTAAGGGGTGGTCAGAGGTTTGAGTGGACCAAGGAGTGAGAGGAGGCGTTCCAGGCCATCAAAGTGTAGTTGACACAGGCTCCGCTGCTCCAAGGGCCGAAGGAGGGGGAGGACCTGTTCTTATATCTGGGGGTCGGGGCAGAGGCCTTGAGCTCGATTCTAGTTCGTGAAGAGGGGAAGAGGCAGCTCCCTATTTATTATGTGAGCCGGGTCCTGAGGAAGGCCGAGCTCCAGTATCCGATTTTCGAGAAACTAGCCTTCACACTGATCGTCTCGACTCGGAGGCTGCGGCCTTACTTCCAAGCACACTCAATCCGAGTGGTGACCGACCATCCTCTCCGCAATATCTTTGAGGGGGTGGAGCATTCAGGCAGTCTGGCTAAGTGGTCGGTGGAGCTGTGCGAGTTCGACGTCTCCTTCGTTCCGCGGCTCTCGATCAAAGCTCAGGCGATGGCTGACTTCCTGGCCGACTACGTGGTTGAAGTGGCGAAAGAAGAACTCACCCGCCCGACTCCTTGGAGTGTGAGGGTGGATGGTGCCTCGGGAAGGCATTCCCTAGGGGTAGGGGTGATCCTAGAAAGCCCTCAGGGAACTCGGATTGAGCAGACGGTGGTGGTGCACTTTCCCATTACCAACAACCAGGCCGAGTACGAAGCCGTGATAGCAGGGCTTCGTCTGGCCAGGGAGCTGGGGGTGTCGGACGTGGAGGTCCTTACTGACTCCATGGTAGTAGCTTCCCAGATCAACGGGGAGTTCGAGGTAAGAGAGCCCACCCTAAGATCATACTTGGCTAAAGCGAAGGGGGTCATAGGCACTTTCCAGACCTTATCCATCCGACACGTGCCCAGGGAAGAAAATGAACAAGCCGATCAGCTAGCGAAGCATGGTCCCCAGGTGGGGGCACCATCACCGACCTGTTCCGCCCCTCCATCGAAGAGGGAGAGCTCATGGAAATCGATCAACAAGCTTCGTGGATGGATCCAGTTGTGGTTTTCCTCTCCACGGGAAAGTATCCGGAGGGGGCAGATAAGAAGAAACTAAGGTACAAGTCAGCATATTACCTCCTCCAGGACGGGTAGCTATACAGGAAGACCCTCTCAGGGATGCTAGCTCGCTGCGTGACCGAGGGCGAAGTACGAAGGATCTTGGAGGAAGTCCACTCCGAGGAATGCGGGAGTCACTCCAGGAGTCGGACCCTAGAAGGGAGTATAGTCAGGCAAGGGTATTTCTGGCCCACCCTAGGCCTGGACGCCACAGAGTTCGCAAGAAGATGTCATAAGTGCCAGCTGTTTGCCCCTCTCCAACTACAGCCAGCCCAGCGACTCCGAAGTATCACGGCCCCATGGCCCTTCGCAATTTGGGGAATGGATTTGGTTGGACCATTCCCCCAAGCCAGCGGTCAGAGAAGGTTCCTCCTAGTAATGATTGACTACTTCTCAAAGTGGATGGAGGTGAAGGCGCTGGCCAAGGTGACCTCCCAGGTGATCAGGAAATTTGTTTGGGGGGAGATCATCTGTCGCCATGCGCTGCCCCAGGCCATCGTCACGGACAACGGGCCCCAGTTCGCCAGCACCGAATTCACCAGCTTCTCCGAACAGCTTGGAATCGACCTCAGGTTCGCCTCGGTCCATCACCCCAGGAGCAATGGGCAGGTAGAGGCCGCAAATAAGATCATCGTCAACCTCCTCAAGAAGAAGGTGGAGAATTTGAGGGGTAGCTGGGTGGAGCAGCTTCTCGCGGTTCTCTGGACCCTAAGAACCACCACCCAACACGGCCACGGGGGAGACCCCCTTCAAACTCTCCCACGGGTGCGAGGCAGTGCTCCCCGTGGAATTCAAAGTCCAAACACCTCGAGTCGTTGCGGCCAAGGAAGGCCGGGAGGGGTGGCAGGCGGAGAACGAGGAGGAGCTGAGGCTCTCCCTTGACATGGTGGAGGAGCTAAGGGACCTTTCCGCTGTCCGACAGGAGGAGGTGAAAAGAAGAATGGCCAAGTACTTTGACAAGCATATCGGGGTCAAGCAGTTCGTGGAAGGAGACTTGATGCTGAAGAAGGTAGATGCAGCAGGGAGGTCGGCATCCGTAGGAAAGCTCAATCCCAGCTGGGAGGGACCCTTTATTGTAAAGGAAGCTTTGAAGTCAGGGGGCTATCGACTCCAAAATGTAGAGGGCGAGACCCTGAGTCTCACCTGGAGTGGTGACGACCTAAAACGATTTTTTTCCTGAAGTATGTAGGTGATACTCTAATTATAATGAATTCATTCAACCCTCCAAATTTTCCCTTGCTAGTCTGCATAGAAAAATGTAATGTGTTTGGACCCCGAGCAGATCCCGCTGTCAGGCTCTCACCTAGCTGGCAGGGATGGAAGTCACTCGGTGTCATCCTTGGCCTCGAGCAGATCCCGCTGTCAGGCTCTCACCTAGCTGGCAGGGCTGGAAGTCACACGATGGTGTTAGTAGTAGGCCCCGAGCAGATCCCGCTGTCAGGCTCTCACCTAGCTAGCAGGGCTGGAAGTCACTCTGTGTCATCCTTGGCCTCGAGCAGATCCCGCTGTCAGGCTCTCACCTAGCTGGCAGGGCTGGAAGTCACTCGATGGTGTTAGTAGTGGACCCCGAGCAGATCCCGCTGTCAGGCTCTCACCTAGATGGCAGGGCTGGAAGTCACTCGGTGTTATCCTTGGCCTCGAGCAGATCCCGCTATCAGGCTCTCACCTAGCTGGCAGGGCTGGAAGTCACTCGATGGTGTTAGTAGTGGACCCCGAGCAAATCCCGCTGTCAGGATCTCACCTAGCTGGCAGGGCTGGAAGTCACTCGGTATCATCCTTGGCCTCGAGCAGATCCCGCTGTCAGGCTCTCACCTAGCTGGCAGGGCTGGAAGTCACTCGGCGTCATCCTTAGCCTCGAGAAGATCCCGCTGCCAGTCTCTCACCTAGCTGGTAGGGCCGAAAGTCACTCGATGGTGTTAGTAGTGGACCCCGAGCATATCCCGTTGTCAGGTTCTCACCTAGCTGGCAAGGCTGGAAGTCACTCGGTGTCATCCTTGGCCTCGAGCAGATCCCGCTGTCAGGCTCTCACCTAGCTGGCAGGGCTGGAAGTCACTCGATGGTGTTAGTAGTGCACCCCGAGCAGATCCTGCTGTCAGGCGCTCACCTAGCTGGCAGAGCCAGAAGTCACTCGGAGTCATCAGTGGGCCTCGAGAAGATCCCACTGTCAGGATCTCACCTAGCTGGCGGGGGCAGGAAGGGAGGCCACTCGACGGTGTCGATCAGGGGCTGGAGTCGCAAAGGTTATCCGAAAGGGGGGCCTAGCGTAATTATCCAGCCCCCAAAAAGACGGCCAAATGGAGGCGGGAACCTAGGCGAGAACCCGCAAGAAATTTGATGACTCAGGCGAACGGAGAGCCGGCTCGCCACGCTTGGTGGGCGAGTAGCCACCTCAGCGGGGCTGGCCCACAGAGTCGGGTCGCCCCGTGCGGTGATAGCGAATATACAAATGAGGCAGGAGAGGAAGCATTTATAAGAGTATTAATAGACGAAAACCACAAAGTCTAGGCGCGGCTCGCGCTTACATCTCAAAAAACTAAAAATACATGGGGTATACATCTAACAAGCAAATGTCAAATAAGTGAGGGCGATGCAAGATCTTGGGCAGGAAGTCCTAGATGGACTGGTAGGACTTATCCCCGGGATCCGGCATGGGAAGGAACAGCGCCGGCACCACGTCGCCCGCCGAGAGCTCCGCGGCCTCGCTTTTGAGGAGGTCCGCGCGTCGCAGCATCTGCATTGTGTACCTCGCGGCGCTGGCGGCGTTCTTCTGCATCAGCACCTCCAACTCGTAGTCAGAATGGTGTTTGAGCGGGCAGCCCCTGTTATCTGGCAGAGGAACAGCGGCGGCAGCCTCCAGCTCGCGCACCCGCGCCTCCAGCGCAGACTTGTCCTGACCAAGGGCGACGATCTCGGCACCCATTCGACTGGCCGTCGCCGCGTCCTGAGGGAAAGAAAGAAAATCATGAGGCAGATTGGCGAGAAGGAGCGGTGATTGGGAGTAAGCACGTACCACCCCTCCCAAGTATTGCGCGAGGGTCTCCTCTGCCGCGTCGGCCCGCTTCCTCTGGAGGTCTGCGTCCTCCTGAGCAAGTTTTCGGGCCTCCTCCTTCTCGTCCGCCAACTTCTGAAGAGAGGCGGCGTTACGCTCCAGCTGTAACATCCCATTTCCAACTAGACCCCTAAGAGTGGTTTTGGCCATGACTAGGTCATGACAAAACCCTAGGAAGCCAGAAATGGGCCAAGAGATAGGAGGCCAAGGTGGGGATCACCATGGTCTGCAAATAGTAGAATTTTGAACAATGGTTTAGAATGACAATGGGGCTTCACCATGGCCCCAAGACCCTACCACAACACTCCCAAACATTTTGGGAGACCCATTAGAGCCAAAAGGACCCATTAGGGCCAACCCAAGAGGCCCAGTTGACCAAGGTCAACCCTAGCCCTGAATGGGTCAACCTAGCCTACTTAGGGCCAATTGACCCACTCCTAGTCTAGAGGACCCCACCTATGCCCTCCTAACCATAAAGTGAGGTCAATGGGTCACTAAGGACACATTGGGGTCAGCCCTAGAGGCCAGGTTGACCCAAGTCAACTCAAGCCCTAATCTGGTCAAAGTACCCTTACTAAGGGTATGTGACCTCCAAAGTGGAGGGTAACCCTACATAACCCTACCTAGACCCTAAGGGAAGTCAATGGGTCACCAAGGATCCATAGGGGTGAACCCTAATGGTCATGTTGACCCAAGTCAACTCTAGCCCTAAAATGGTCAAAGTGACCTTACCAAGGGTCAAGTGACCTTTAAGGTGCCAAGTCAACCCTACCCAACCCTACATGGACCTTAGGGGAGGCCAATGAATCACCCAGGACCCAATGGGGTCAACCTAGATGGTCAAACTGACCAAGTCAACCCTCATTTAGGGTCAAGTCAACTTAGCCCAAAAAGGGCTAACCCAAGCCCAAGCCACTTCTCCCTTAGGCTAAACCCATTCCCATGACCATCATAATCAAGTGGGCTGCATTTAGTGTGTAAGGCTGACTAGTCAACCAGAGGTGACTAGGAGAGAGAAAGGAGCTCCTCTCCATGATAATGGAGGAGAGAGAAAATGAGGAAGGAGAAGGGGGAAGTGAGAGGCCGGCCAAGGGAGACTAACAGCCACCCATTATGGCTGCAATCAACTCCTCTAGGAGAGAGGAGTTGATTCCAGCCGTTTCCCGGCCACCAAGGGGTGGGTTCAGCCCCCTCCACACAACCCGAGCCACACCTTTAATGGTGTTAATGGCTATTGAAGAACCAGCCTCCCCTCTCCCCCATTTGTCATTTAAACACCTTCAGGGAGCCGAGGGGATCATTTTAGAGCGTTCACCTGGAGGAGACGGGCCATTCCACTGTGCAGTTGCAGAAGCCGAGCGCCGCCGCCGTCGTCAATGGCATCCCGCCGCTCCTCTCGCATCCAGGCCGCCAGAAAGGTCCTCCTCCTCCTCTTTTCTCATGGGTAGATCTTAGGTTTCATTAGGGCCAAGGTTCGGGCACAATTGAGCCCGATCCAATTTGCAAAATTCATGGCTTTCGGCCGAAAATTTTCTTGGTTGGATCGCCGGAATCCGCCCCTCCGGCGGCTGTGCCGCCGTCTGGCGATAGCCACCACCTCAACGGAGGTGATGGTGGCGGTGGCCGGCCGGGGAAGGGACTGGGTGGCCGGCGGCAGACGCTTGAAGTCGGCACAGGAAGAAGCAATCCTGGCCGTTGGCTCATCGGGGACGATAACCCAGCGCCGTCGATCTGCGCCAAGATTCGCGCGGCATCAAATCAGATACTTTAGGATTTAAATAAATTTCATTTCATTTCTGTCACATTAGATGTATTTAATGTATTTAAATGTTAAAAATACTTAGGGACCCTGAACGGAAATCT
Organism: Platanthera guangdongensis; assembly: GCA_039583875.1. Taxonomy (NCBI): domain Eukaryota; kingdom Viridiplantae; phylum Streptophyta; class Magnoliopsida; order Asparagales; family Orchidaceae; genus Platanthera; species Platanthera guangdongensis. The sequence continues at coordinate 250,231,732 of CM077150.1, forward strand.
GCCCAACATGAAATTTGTAGCTTAGGGTGTCTAGTTTGTAGCAAAAATTGCTTGGACCCTTTTGGGCCACTTGTTAGACCAGGGTACCCTTTTTGGTAGGACCTATACCTAGGCCTAAACAGAAATTATTTTTGGTGCCCACACTTCATTCCTTGTCCAAACAAGTTGAAATTTGGGCAGTGAGAAAGTCTTAGTCATATCTAGAACCTGTCCAAAATTTAGAATTTTTGGAGGATATGTTCCTATAGTTTTTAGAAAAATTTAATAAATCATGATTAATTTAATTATGTGACCTAATTAATTTAAAACTCCCCCAAATTCTGGTGGGTGGTCTTAGATGTCATGATAGGTATAGGATTAAAACTTTAGCTCATTTGGAAATGTTTAGGATAGGTAATTTACCCACCCTATATATGACCTTATAAGGGTATTTTGGTCTAAAGCCACTATTTGATGGTTGAGTGGCCAAATTCCCTCACCAGAGGATGCAATTTTGGCCACTGATATAATTTAACTTTTTACACTCACTTATGAAGTTTGGAGTGGTTTGGACAAGGGTAGCCCTAGAATTTTAGGGTAGGCCCTTTAGGGTAAATTTCTAGGGTTTGAAGGATTTGGGGTCAAAAGACCTTGGATGGACTTGAAACTTTGGAATGATGTCCATAGGGTTACTATGGTCCTGTGGTTAAAATTTTAGGGCATTTGGAAGACTTTAAACCTCTTAAATCTATAACCCTAGTTTAGGGCACTAGCTTTGAAATCATAAGATCTAATACCAAAACTTTCTGAAAAGGGCTGAGTTTTTGAATGGGTAGTTGTGTAGGGTATATATATCTCTGGAAATTTTATAATAAATTTTGGATGAATATGTTTGGTACTTTATTCACAAAGTCATGTTTTACAAGTTTCACTTAGGAATTTTTGGAGAAACATATACTTGGTTAAATCTGATGAAACTTAGCAAAGGGGCTTGTAATCATGGTACCCATCTCTGTAAATATTTATGAAATTTTGGAAGAATGATATTTAGTAGTTGCTTCTTTAATTATTTAATTCTATGGAACTTTGGTAAATTTAATAATAACATTTAAATTATCTGAAAAATTTTAATTTCTTCATCATGATGTTTCTAGTTCCTTATGAAGCCCTAATAAGTTTTGCATAATTATTGGAGACATATTTGTGGCACTTCCTTCATTATATTTGATCTTAGGAATTATTTTTAATAAATCTTTTAGAGGTCAAGAACTATCTGAAAAATCATGAAAATTGGCAACCAATAATATTTCTCTGTTATTTAGTGAATAAAAATTTTAGGAGGCCATTACCTGAGAAAATCTTATGGTTCATGTTCAAATTGACTATGGCCTAGTTTTTGAGGAAAATTCAATAAATAGTAGATTAATTGGGAAAAATATGATTTTCTGAATTTAGACTATATTTATCATAATAGACCTCTGGTAAAATTTGTAGAGTTATTGGAGGAGAATTTAGAGTATCACCTATTGAGTACATCATATTAGCTTACGGAGGTCTGCAATTAGTAAAAACAGCAGAAATCAAATTAAAGTGCACAATGAGTTTAGGAAGTTGGAATAATGGGGCATTAGTCTGGTAGATGAATTAGGTTTGTCATCAGAAGAGTAGATGAGTAGTGGAGGTTGGTTAGAGTTGTGTGGGGTTCGGGATCGACAAAGTATCACTCATCCTCGTTGAAAAGAAGGAGTCATACACACTTGGGTTAGGATTCAATTATAACCCTAAGGGATAGAGAGATTTGTGTAGTTACCAATAATAATAAGTGCCTTGCGAAAGGGAGCTTTGGGCGTAATCTCATCGTAGTTCCTAGTGCCTTCGAGAGCCCTTCACAGGGAATACCTTGGGCAGTCCTGGGCTAACGCAACTCATAGGAATAATGAAACTTCAAGAGTAACTAGAATAATTAGGGTTTCACTCTCACACACCCCGAGGTTACGGGAAGTAGTTTTGGCTAGATGATCAAGCAGTAGGCTCGGTCGTTGTGGTAAGAGGGCAGGATGGCCCGGTGAGCTTCGGCTCGGTGTTGGTACGTAAATTTGCATGTGCATAAAAGGAATGAAATTAAGGTGGTGGGTCTTCGGTATTGGAGGATCTTAGCACAGACACCAATACGTTGACTCGGCAAGTGTTGTGATAGCACTTCGCCAACAGAAGTCCGGTGCGCCAGCCGGCAAGAGTACGCAGGAGTCCGCTTAGTGCACCAGCGTTGAGGCGTACGATAGGTCTGACCAGTAGTGCTATACTGGTTTAGAGGTGGGCGAGGCCCAACCCACCGCTTCCGTCTGCCACTACGGAGGTATCCTGGGAGGTTACGGCTCCAGAAAGGGGGAACTAAAGGTCTGTGTGCACAGAGTCGGGTGTGTGTGTTGCACTTGCATGTCCATCATACCCACTTGCATGTCACGGCATAATCGTTACCTTTAACCTTGACACCTAAAGTATAAGTGGAATGGGACGCTTATACCTTAGGACCTGCTAAACGACCCCTTAGTCTATAAGCTTGTGTGGGCAAGTTTATAAATTAAGGTTAATTTGATATATTTAGTTACTGCTGTTTGACCACCGACACCCCAGCGTATAAATCGGTATGGGACTTTTTATACGATGGGAGCCTTGCAAAAGACCCCTTGGCTTATGTGTTTTTCACATAAGTGAAGGTTACATTTCATATTACAGCTTATTGTCTTTATATGCTATAGAACTTGCTAGAATAGGACCGCTGCCATCTGCTTTTGATATTCTCCACCTTCAAGTCCTCCCCTTTCTTCCTCTCCGCTCGGTGCCTAGGAGCCGTGGGGGAAGGGGTGGGGGATGATAGGACTTAGTCTTTTAGACTAACGGTTTTCGAACCGCATCATTTAGGGGATCGCGGAGACCAGCATGGAGGAGCAGCCCCAGAGACCGGTGAGCTTGGAGGTGGGGCAGTCTAGCTCCGGAGTACACACAGCCGGGACCGTGAGTCTCGACCCTGAGCAGTTTTCTACTTTTGTTTCCACATGAGAGATCTTGTAGTGAGGATTTGATGTACCGGGCATAAGCCCGTTTTGCTATTCTGATGTTGTTTTCTGTGGACACTCCCTTCGTGGAGTTATATTTATCATGTCATGTGATTCTCTGTGGACAGATAGTTTACATTTACTTCATTATTTTGCTACTTTTATGTGATCGAGATGGCCGGCAGAATCGGCGCTTTGTGGTGATGACTCTTCAGGGCGTGAAGGAGTCACCGCAAAACGGCGGTTCTGGGCCTAAGACCCCGGTGTCCAAAAAGAAAAAAAAGGGGGGGTCTTACAAGTGGTATCAGAGGAGACCTCGATCGAAAAGTAGCCGTCCACAACCCTGGGTCACCCCCGCGCGGGTTTAGTTTGGGGACAAACTAAGCAGCGGAAGCAGTGGTGTGCCCATATGGGGGGAATCACATGTAAATTGTCCACTATCATTAGGCATTGAGTCGATTACCTACTGATGTAGTTCGTTTTGCAGCCCCCAGCTCAGCCCACCCCACAAGGTGGAGCTCAGCAGACTCCAGACATTGCACCACCTCTCATGGTGCCCACACCTTTCCTCCAGTCAGACATGGGGCAGACCCTTACAGCTATCCTTGAGGCCTTCCGGGCTCAGCAAGCTCCAGCCCAGCAGCCAAACCCAGGGGCCAACTGGATGAGCACCTTCCGAGGACTCTCTCCCCCATCTTACTTAGGGACAGAGTCGGCAGTACGGACAGAGGAGTGGCTGGATGTGATGTACGAGATGTTGACTGGGATACGATGCCCTTGGGAGGAGAGGGTGGCCCTAGTGGTATCTTGCTTGGAGTCACATGCCAAGCGGTGGTGGAAGACGCTGTTGGACACGACTTTTGCTGATAGAGAGATTGCAGAAATCACTTGGGAAGAGTTCAGGGCCACGCTGCTGGAGCACTTTGTTCCTCAGTCGGCCAGGGACGAGTTGGAGGGGCGGTTCTTGCAGCTGAGGCAGGGCACCAGGACAGTGGTGGAGTACCACTGAGAGTTCGATCATTTGGCCCGATATGCGGGCTCCTATTAGCTGGATGAAGCAGGTTACGTCAAGCGGTTTTATAAGGGCCTTAAAGAGGAGTTGAGGGAGGCCCTGCTTTTTGTCTCTGACGGGCCCATCTCCCGGATTTTGGAGATGGCGAAGAGGATTGAGGCCGACTGGCACACCACTCGGGGCCGGAAACGGCAAGCGGAGGACCAGGGCTGGAGGGCCCGAAATGATCAGCGGCGAGGCACCGTACCAGATGGAAGGAGGGCAGACGAGCAGCCTCGTCAGGAGTTGAGGCAGGAGCCGAGAGAGCAGGTGGTTTTGGCCCCTCAACCTCTCCGGATCCAGGAGATGCAGATACCCCGGCGTATGGCGTATCCCCCGCCGGAGTGCTTCCATTGTCACCAGGTGGGACATCTCCGGAGAGACTGCCCTATGAGGGGGGCACCACCTCCAGCACCACGGGGTGGCCCACCGGCCCAGCATTTCGGAGGCCGAGGACGTGGTTACCAGGGAGGCGACCGCAGGCAGAATGGGGAGCAGATTTACGCTTTGGACTTAGCACAGCCCCGGAACCCGGACAGGGTTATTGCAGGTATGAGAGTAATCTTAATTTTGGATTCATTCATTACTCATATTAAGTGTTAATAGAACTACTAAACGACCTAGGTTAGAAAACCTTACACCAGAGTTTCTTCCAAACTGATTTAGGAATGGTGATGGTGTACGACAAGCCTGCCCATACCCTGTTCGACACGGGGGCATCACACAACTTTGTGTCGGAGGATTTCGTCAAGGACCTGGATCAGATTCGATGTTATACGGGACTACCCAGGAGGGTGCGCCTCCCCAATGGGATGGAGATCCAGTCCACAGAAAAGTGCCTCCTGGAGGTTACCATAGACGGGTTGACACTCGAGGCCCCGGCAACGATCCTGAGGATGCCGGACTTCGACCTCGTCTTGGGCATGACATGGCTTGTCTGGAACCATGCCCAGATTGATTGCCCGGCAAGGAGGGTCGTGCTCAGCCACGGCGATACTTATGCGACATTCGAAGGTACTACACCGGTCTCCCGTCACCTGATTTCATCTATTCAGGCCATTAAGGCTCATATGCAAGGGGACGAGGTATATCAAGTATTGTTCGAGATGACTGAGGAGAAGGACCTGATTGCTAACATTCCGGTGGTTCGTGACTATGCCGACATTTTTCCGGATAAGCTGCCAGGACTACCTCCGCATAGGGAAAAGGACTTCCAGATTCAGTTGGTACCAGGGGCTAAGCCGGTATCCAAGGCCCCTTACCGGATGGCCCCGAAGGAGTTGGCGGAGTTTCGGACACAGTTGCAGGAGCTGGTGGAAGCAGGATTTGTTAGGCCGAGTTCCTCATCATGGGGAGCTCCTGTCCTATTCGTAAAGAAGAAGGACGGCACTTTACGCCTGTGCATCGACTATCGAGCACTAAACAGGCTGACCGTCCGAAATACCTATCCGCTCCCCAGGATAGACGAGTTGTTCGATCAGCTGGAGGGAGCCCATTACTTTTCGAAGCTGGACTTGAGATCAGGCTACTACCAGCTGCGGATCCAGGAGGAGGACATTCCGAAAACGGCCTTTAGTAGCCGGTATGTATTGTATGAGTTCATCGTGATGCCCTTCGGGCTCACGAATGCTCCGTCAGCGTTTATGAGCCTCATGAACCGGGTCTTCGAGGCTTATTTGGATGTGTTCGTCATAGTGTTCATAGACGACATCCTTATCTATTCTAAGACGGAGGAGGAGCACACGCGACATCTAGCATTGACCCTGGAGAGACTGCGGGAGCATCGTCTTTATGCGAAGTTCAGTAAGTGTCAGTTCTGGCTGAAGGAGGTGGCTTTCTTAGGTCACATTATCAGCGGAGCCGGGCTGGCAGTGGACCCGGCAAAGATTCGATCCATTTCGGAGTGGCCGCAGCTGAAAACAGCCACTGACGTACGGAGTTTTCTAGGACTTGCCGGTTACTATCGGAAGTTCGTGGAGGGATTCGCTCGAATCGCCCTCCCGCTCACATCCTTGACAAAGAAGGAGGTACCGTTCGTGTGGACCCCGCAGTGCCAGACAGCTTTCCAGGAGCTGAAGGATCGGCTGACCTCGGCTCCCATTCTTACTTTCCCCTCGGGGAGGGAGGGATTCCAGGTCTACACCAACGCATCATATCAGGGGATGGGAGCAGTACTGATGCAGAACGGACACGTCATAGCTTATGCTTCCCGCCAGCTGAAGACCCATGAGAAGAACTACCCAGTGCACGACCTGGAGATGGGAGCAGTTGTATTCGCACTAAAAATATGGCGGCATTACCTATATGGAGTCCACTGTGATATATACTCCGATCATAAGAACCATAAGTACGTGGACACGCAGACGGAACTAAACATCAGGCAGAGGCGGTGGGTGGAGTTCCTTTCTGACTATCAGTATGAGATGCATTACCACCCGGGGAAGGCGAACGTGGTAGCGGACGCACTGAGTAGGAGAGCTGCCACAGCAGGAGCAGAGCCTCAGTTGATGTCTATGGAGCTGCTGCAGAGACTAGAGGACATGCACATTACCCTGGTATCGTCCGATGATCCTGAGCTCTATGAGGAGTACTTGGCCGCGATAGGCGTTACCGATGACATCAGAGACCGAGTCAGAGAAGGGCAGAGGCAGGATGCCAAGTTAGAGCCCATCTTCCAAGCTCTGGAGGCAGGCACTGCAGGAGACTACACACTGAGGGACGACCTGGTGTGCTTCAGAGGACGGGTGTATATACCGGAGGGAGGCCAGATCCGGGAGGATATTATGATGGAGGCGCACTGCAGCCGGTATTCTGTACACCCGGGGATCACAAAGATGACGGCTGATTTGAAGAAGACGATGTACTGGCCGGGCATGAAGAAGGATGTCTCACACTTCGTGACCCATTGTGAGGCATGTCAGCTAGTGAAGGCGGAGTGCAGGAACCCCGCGGGATTATTGCAGCCACTCCCGGTGCCGGAGTGGAAGTTTGATGACATAGCCATGGACTTCATACATGGGCTTCCCCGGTCTCGGACAGGGAATGACTCGATCTGGGTAATCGTCGATCGGTTGACCAAGGTGGCTCGATTTATACCGATCAGGAAGGATGATTCAGTAGGAGTACTGGTGCGGAAGTTTGTGGAGCAGTTCATTCGTTATCATGGCGTGCCCAGGATGATAGTTTCGGATCGGGATGGCAGGTTCACCTCCAGGGAGTGGAGATCCGTGCAAGCTTACTTAGGCACGCGATTGACTTTCAGCACTGCATTCCACCCCCAGACAGACGGGCAGACAGAACGCACCAACCGGACACTGGAGGACCTTTTGAGGCTATGCATCTTGGACCGCGGGGAACCGTGGGAGAAACTCTTGCCCCTTGTCGAGTTCTCCTATAACAACAGCCACCAGTCCAGCATCAGGATGGCGCCTTACGAAGCCTTGTACGGGAGGAGATGCCGGACCCCGCTTTCTTGGGTGCAGAACGAGGATCCGAAAGTGTTGTGGTCAGAGTTTGTTGAAGACACCGAGGCACAGGTGAGGATGATCAGGGACAGGATGCTCGAGGCACAGAGTAGACAGGCTAAGTATTATGACGCCCGGCATCGGCAGGTGGAGTTCCAGGTGGGGGACCGGGTGTTTCTGAAGATCCGGCCCATGCATGGAGTTTCACGGGTGCGTGGTCGGAGGAAGAAGCTCAGCCCTAGGTACATGGGCCCTTACAGGATCCTGGAGCGGATCGGACCCCTAGCCTACCGGCTGGAGTTACCACCAGAGCTGGAAGCGCTGCACGACGTCTTCCACATTTCTTCTTTGAGGAGGGCTCTGCTACGCCCGGAGCAGCAGATTCCAACTACCGAAGGGCCGGTAGCTTCAGACCGGTCGGTTCATTTGGAGCCTGTGAGGATCGACGACCGAGGAGTGCGGGTCTTGCGACGCAAGAAGGTCCCACTAGTCAAGGTCCTGTGGAGGAACCACGGCCAGGAAGAGCATACCTGGGAGCCACAGGACCTGATGCGACAAAGATACCCCGAGCTATTCAGTCAGGTATACCTCTCAGACCCCTCAAGATGTTAATTTATTTTTCCTTCTTTAAGTATACTAAGGGCTGCTCTAGGTAGATAGGGGCTTATCTTTTGTTTATTGGGGGCTTAACCTTGTTTATTGGGATTTTGGTTAGCCGTTTGGGCGAAAGGGGTCTTAGATCTAAGTTCTCCCATAAAATCAAATTTAACAAACAAGGCGTCATAATGGGATGTTACAAGACTCTTTCCTTCGGTAATAAGACCCGTAGGTCCAACCTCGATTTCGGGGACGAAATCTTTGTTTTGTTTATTGGGATTTGTAACATCCCATTTCCAACTAGACCCCTAAGAGTGGTTTTGGCCATGACTAGGTCATGACAAAACCCTAGGAAGCCAGAAATGGGCCAAGAGATAGGAGGCCAAGGTGGGGATCACCATGGTCTGCAAATAGTAGAATTTTGAACAATGGTTTAGAATGACAATGGGGCTTCACCATGGCCCCAAGACCCTACCACAACACTCCCAAACATTTTGGGAGACCCATTAGAGCCAAAAGGACCCATTAGGGCCAACCCAAGAGGCCCAGTTGACCAAGGTCAACCCTAGCCCTGAATGGGTCAACCTAGCCTACTTAGGGCCAATTGACCCACTCCTAGTCTAGAGGACCCCACCTATGCCCTCCTAACCCTAAAGTGAGGTCAATGGGTCACTAAGGACACATTGGGGTCAGCCCTAGAGGCCAGGTTGACCCAAGTCAACTCAAGCCCTAATCTGGTCAAAGTACCCTTACTAAGGGTATGTGACCTCCAAAGTGCAGGGTAACCCTACATAACCCTACCTAGACCCTAAGGGAAGTCAATGGGTCACCAAGGATCCATAGGGGTGAACCCTAATGGTCATGTTGACCCAAGTCAACTCTAGCCCTAAAATGGTCAAAGTGACCTTACCAAGGGTCAAGTGACCTTTAAGGTGCCAAGTCAACCCTACCCAACCCTACATGGACCTTAGGGGAGGCCAATGAATCACCCAGGACCCAATGGGGTCAACCTAGATGGTCAAACTGACCAAGTCAACCCTCATTTAGGGTCAAGTCAACTTAGCCCAAAAAGGGCTAACCCAAGCCCAAGCCACTTCTCCCTTAGGCTAAACCCATTCCCATGACCATCATAATCAAGTGGGCTGCATTTAGTGTGTAAGGCTGACTAGTCAACCAGAGGTGACTAGGAGAGAGAAAGGAGCTCCTCTCCATGATAATGGAGGAGAGAGAAAATGAGGAAGGAGAAGGGGGAAGTGAGAGGACGACCAAGGGAGACTAACAGCCACCCATTATGGCTGCAATCAACTCCTCTAGGAGAGAGGAGTTGATTCCAGCCGTTTCCCGGCCACCAAGGGGTGGGTTCAGCCCCCCTCCACACAACCCGAGCCACACCTTTAATGGTGTTAATGGCTATTGAAGAACCAGCCTCCCCTCTCCCCCATTTGCCATTTAAACACCTTCAGGGAGCCGAGGGGATCATTTTAGAGCGTTCACCTGGAGGAGACGGGCCATTCCACTGTGCAGTTGCAGAAGCCGAGCGCCGCCGCCGTCGTCAATGGCATCCCGCCGCTCCTCTCGCATCCAGGCCGCCAGGAAGGTCCTCCTCCTCCTCTTTTCTCATGGGTAGATCTTAGGTTTCATTAGGGCCAAGGTTCGGGCACAATTGAGCCCGATCCAATTCGCAAAATTCATGGCTTTCGGCCGAAAATTTTCTTGGTTGGATCGCCAGAATCCGCCCCTCCGGCGGCTGTGCCGCCGTCTGGCGATAGCCACCACCTCAACGGAGGTGATGGTGGCGGTGGCCGGCCGGGGAAGGGACTGGGTGGCCGGCGGCAGACGCTTGAAGTCAGCACATGAAGAAGCAATCCTGGCCGTTGGCTCATCGGAGACGATAACCCAGCGCCGTCGATCTGGGCCAAGATTCGCGCGGCATCAAATCAGATACTTTAGGATTTAAATAAATTTCATTTCATTTCTGTCACATTAGATGTATTTAATGTATTTAAATGTTAAAAATACTTAGGGACCCTGAACGGAAATCTGCCCAACATGAACTTTATAGCTTAGGGTGTCTAGTGTGTAGCAAAAATTGCTTGGACCCTTTTGGGCCACTGGTTAGACCAGGGTACCCTTTTTGGTAGGACCTATACCTAGGCCTAAACAGAAATTATTTTTGGTGCCCACACTTCATTCCTTGTCCAAACAAGTTGAAATTTGGGCAGTGAGAAAGTCTTAGTCATATCTAGAACCTGTCCAAAATTTAGAATTTTTGGAGGATATTTTCCTATAGTTTTTAGAAAAATTTAATAAATCATGATTAATTTAATTATGTGACCTAATTAATTTAAAACTCCCCCAAATTCTGGTGGGTGGTCTTAGATGTCATGATAGGTATAGGGTTAAAACTTTAGCTCATTTGGAAATGTTTAGGATAGGTAATTTACCCACCCTATATATGACCTTATAAGGGTATTTTGGTCTAAAGCCACTATTTGATGGTTGAGTGGCCAAATTCCCTCACCAGAGGCTGCAATTTTGGCCACTGATATAATTTGACTTTTTACACTCACTTATGAAGTTTGGAGTGGTTTGGACTAGGGTAGCCCTAGAATTTTAGGGTAGGCCCTTTAGGGTAAATTTCTAGGGTTTGAAGGATTTGGGGTCAAAAGACCTTGGATGGACTTGAAACTTGGGAATGATGTCCATAGGGTTACTATGGTCCTGTGGTTAAAATTTTAGGGCATTTGGAAGACTTTAAACCCCTTAAATCTATAACCCTAGTTTAGGGCACTAGCTTTGAAATCATAAGATCTAATACCAAAACTTTCTGAAAAGGGCTGAGTTTTTGAATGGGTAGTTGTGTAGGGTATATATATATCTGGAAATTTTATAATAAATTTTGGATGAATATGTTTGGTACTTTATTCACAAAGTCATGTTTTACAAGTTTCACTTAGGAATTTTTGGAGAAACATATACTTGGTTAAATCTGATGAAACTTAGCAAAGGGGCTTGTAATCATGGTACCCATCTCTGTAAATATTTATGAAATTTTGGAAGAATGATATTTAGTAGTTGCTTCTTTAATTATTTAATTCTATGGAAATTTGGTAAATTTAATAATGACATTTAAATTGTCTGAAAAATTTTAATTTCTTCATCATGATGTTTCTATTTCCTTATGAAGCCCTAGTAATGTTTGCATAATTATTGGAGACATATTTGTGGCACTTCCTTCATTATATTTGATCTTAGGAATTATTTTTAATAAATCTTTTAGAGGTCAAGAACTATCTGGAAAATCATGAAAATTGGCAACCAATAATATTTCTCTGTTATTTAGTGAATGAAAATTTTAGGAGGCCATTACCTGAGAAAATCTTATGGTTCATGTTCAAATTGACTATGGCCTAGTTTTTGAGGAAAATTCAATAAATAGTAGATTAATTGGGAAAAATATGATTTTCTGAATTTAGACTATATTTATCATAATAGACCTCTGGTAAAATTTGTAGAGTTATTGGAGGAGAATTTAGAGTATCACCTATTGAGTACATCATATTAGCTTAGGGAGGTCTGCAATTAGTAAAAACAGCAGAAATCAAATTAAAGTGCACAATGAGTTTAGGAAGTTGGAATAATGGGGCATTAGTCTGGTAGATGAATTAGGTTTGTCATCAGAAGAGTAGATGAGTAGTGGAGGTTGGTTAGAGTTGTGTGGGGTTCGGGATCGACAAAGTATCACTCATCCTCGTTGAAAAGAAGGAGTCATACACACTTGGGTTAGGATTCAATTATAACCCTAAGGGATTGAGAGATTTGTGTAGTAACCAATAATAATAAGTGCCTTGCGAAAGGGAGCTTTGGGCGTAATCCCATCGTAGTTCCTAGTGCCTTCGAGAGCCCTTCACAGGGAATACCTTGGGCAGTCCTGGGCTAACGCAACTCATAGGAATAATGAAACTTCAAGAGTAACTAGAATAATTAGGGTTTCACTCTCACACACCCCGAGGTTACGGGAAGTAGTTTTGGCTAGATGATCAAGCAGTAGGCTCGGTCGTTGTGGTAAGAGGGCAGGATGGCCCGGTGAGCTTCGGCTCGGTGTTGGTACGTAAATTTGCATGTGCATAAAAGGAATGAAATTAAGGTGGTGGGTCTTCGGTATTGGAGGATCTTAGCACAGACACCAATACGTTGACTCGGCAAGTGTTGTGATAGCACTTCGCCAACAGAAGTCTGGTGCGCCAGCCGGCAAGAGTACGCAGGAGTCCGCTTAGTGCACCAGCGTTGAGGCGTACGATAGGTCTGACCAGTAGTGCTATACTAGTTTAGAGGTGGGCGAGGCCCAACCCACCGCTTCCGTCTGCCACTACGGAGGTATCCTGGGAGGTTACGGCTCCAGAAAGGGGGAACTAAAGGTCTGTGTGCACAGAGTCGGGTGTGTGTGTTGCACTTGCATGTCCATCATACCCACTTGCATGTCACGGCATAATCGTTACCTTTAACCTTGACACCTAAAGTATAAGTGGAATGGGACGCTTATACCTTAGGACCTGCTAAACGACCCCTTAGTCTATAAGCTTGTGTGGGCAAGTTTATAAATTAAGGTTAATTTTGATATATTTAGTTACTGCTGTTTGACCACCGACACCCCAGCGTATAAATCGGTATGGGACTTTTTATACGATGGGAGCCTTGCAAAAGACCCCTTGGCTTATGTGTTTTTCACATAAGTGAAGGTTACATTTCATATTACAGCTTATTGTCTTTATATGCTATAGAACTTGCTAGAATAGGACCGCTGCCATCTGCTTTTGATATTCTCCACCTTCAAGTCCTCCCCTTTCTTCCTTTCCGCTCGGTGCCTAGGAGCCGTGGGGGAAGGGGTGGGGGATGATAGGACTTAGTCTTTTAGACTAACGGTTTTCGAACCGCATCATTTAGGGGATCGCGGAGACCAGCATGGAGGAGCAGCCCCAGAGACCGGTGCGCTTGGAGGTGGGGCAGTCTAGCTCCGGAGTACACACAGCAGGGACCGTGAGTCTCGACCCTGAGCAGTTTTCTACTTTTGTTTCCACATGAGAGATCTTGTAGTGAGGATTTGATGTACCGGGCATAAGCCCGATTTGCTATTCTGATGTTGTTTTCTGTGGACACTCCCTTCGTGGAGTTATATTTATTATGTCATGTGATTCTCTGTGGACAGATAGTTTACATCTACTTCATTATTTTGCTACTTTTATGTGATCGAGATGGCCGGCAGAATCGGCGCTTTGTGGTGATGACTCTTCAGGGCGTGAAGGAGTCACCGCAAACGGCGGTTCTGGGCCTAAGACCCCGGTGTCCAAAAAGAAAAAAAAAGGGGGGGGTCTTACACCAGCTAGGTGCACCGCCTCCCAACCATGTGGGCCAACTCCAAGCAGTGCAGTTGGGCCCGCGCGCTCTCATGCACCAGTACTCGCGTCACCTCCTTGTCGTAGATAGCGGCGTCCTCTCGCAAGTAGAGGCCGAACGAGAAGTTATAGGCCTCCCCGCCGATGGTGTCCTGCTCCAGCCAACTCGGCAACAAGGTTGAGACCACCGCGCAATTCGAGTCGTTGTCCCTTGACAGAAGCGGAACGCCAAGCTCGTCCAAGTACTTCTCGCCGTAACCAAAGTTGCGGTGCCCTCTCGGCACCGGCTTCGCAGCAGTTTGCGACCCGTCCGGTGGCGCAGAAGTGCCCGCCGCCCCGCCAGGGGTGTCGCTGGTCGGAGCGACCAAAGAGGGGAGACCCTCGGCAGGCTGATCCGCCGGAGCCTTACCTTTTCTCTGGCCCCTGGTGAGTTGCTGCCCCGCAGTCTTCGCCATCTTGGGCGGAGGAGCGGGCTGTACGACGCCCGGCCGCTTTTTAGCAAGGACCGACGGGGCGTCGTGCGGAGCGGCGTCTGCGGCCTGGGCGCGGGCAAGGACCCCGGGGGAGATCCGAGCACTCTCGTAGGGGGGATTGTTAAAAGTAGCGAACATGCAGTAGCAAATGGATAGAGTTTTGAATAATTGAAACTTTATTATCCAAAAATAATGTCTATTACAAAGGTATGCCTCCCTTATATATAATGGAGGAGAGAAGAGAGAATACAAATAAGCGATGTGGGACTAAAAATTTACAGGACTAAGCGGACTATACAGAACAAACCGCACAAGCCGCGCGGTTAGACAGACTGGCTAACCGTACGGCTACCACTAGAGAGAAAGAGAGATTGTCAACGTAGACCGCTAGACCGCCCGGTCTCCAAGCCGGCTGAGACAAACTGCTAGACCGCGCGGTCTTCAACTCGCCAAGACAGACTGCCAGACCTCCCGGTCACCAACTTCAACACTCCCCCTCAAGCTGGAGCATATATATCGATCATGCCCAGCTTGTCACAAACATGAAGAAACGAGGCGGAACCTGGCTTGGTGAAGATGTCAGCCAGCTCTTTATCAGAAGTGACAAAGGGAGTGCAAATTTGTTCCTTTAAGATCTCTTCACGACTGAAATGACAGTAGACCTCAATGTGCTTTGTTCTTTCATGGAATACCAGATTTTTAGAGATGTATATGGCGGCTTTGTTATCACAGAACATAGGTAGAGGATGGTTGTAGACCTCTCCTAAATCTAGCATGAGAGCCCGCAACCATTTTAACTCACCAGTGGTCAATGCCATACTGCGATACTCAGCTTCTGCACTGGACCTGGAGACAACAGACTGCTTCTTGCTCTTCCAGCTCACCAGATTTCCCCCAACAAAGGTGCAAAAACCTGAGGTTGACTTGCGATCCCCTTTGTCATCAGCATAACTTGCATCTGAGTATGCTTCAATCCTCAGATGACCATTCCTCTGAAACAGTAATCCTTTCCCAGGCGCTGCTTTGATATACTCCAAGATCCGTAAGGCAGACTATAGATGGCACTCCCTAGGTGCTTGCATGAATTGACTCACCTTGCCCACAGCATAGGAAATATCAGGTCTGGTCACTGTGAGATATATGAGCTTACCAACCAGACGCCTGTACCGCGAACTATCTGAAAGAGGAGGCGAATCATCTATCCAGGTTTTGTCTTCTCCAGTTGTCATGGGGCATCGGGCAGGTTTCGCTCCAGTCAATCCTGCCTCTTTTAAAAGATCAAGGGCATACTTATGCTGAGAGAGAACTAAAGAGTCGGGCTTCCAAGAGATTTCAATCCCCAGAAAGTACTTTGGAGAGCCCATATCTTTTGTGATCAGATGTTGGCGAAGATGACGCTTTGCTAGGGCTACCCCTTCCTGGTCATCGCTAGTGAGAAGAATATCATCGACGTACACAACAAGAACAACCAGCCCAGAAGGAGTTTTGCGAATAAAGAGAGAGTGATCGGCAGAGCTTCGCACAAAACCAACGGCCGCCACGATCCCGCTGAACTTGTCAAACCAAGCTCGAGGGCTCTGCTTGAGGCCATAGATTGCCTTCTTCAGCCGACATACGCGTGTCTCCCCCTGAGCAACATACCCAGGAGGTTGCTCCATGTAAACGGCCTCATGAAGATCACCATAAAGGATGGCATTCTTAACATCCAGCTGGGAAATCGGCCAATCCTTATTTACCGCCACAGAGAGAAGGACCTAGATAGTGCTGAGACGAGCCACGAGGGAGAAGGTGTCAAAGTAATCAACTCCATATGTTTGAGTGAAGCCCTTAGCAACAAGGCGAGCCTTATAACGATCCACAGTGCCGTCGGGGCCAAATTTGACCACAAAGACCCAGCGACAGCCAACAACATCAGTGCCGAAGGGAGGAGGAACAAGAGTCCAGGTACCCCGCTCAGTTAGGGTCGCCATTTCCTCATCCATGGTCATATTCCAATGAGGAATAGCAAGGGCCTCCTGGTAGGAGCGGGGTATGGCAGTGGCAGAGATAGCCAGTGCAAATGCCCTGCGAGAAGGGGTAAGACGATCATAGGAAACAACAGCAGCAAGGGGGTGAAGGGTACACGTCTGCACCCCATTGCGAAGAGCTATAGGAAGATCCAGGTCAGCCGGGCCCGCGGCATCCGAAGCATCCGTGGTAGAGAAAGCTGGCCCGGGAGTAGAGAGCGACGGCAGCGGAGTTGAGGGAGAGGGTGGTGGAGAAGGGAAAGAGAGAGGTGGAGGAAGAGGAGGGGATGGAGACGGTGTAGGGGTGGAGATTGTAGTAGGAGGCGAGGGAACGAAGGGAACGGCAGGAGAATCAGAAGCTGGGAGAAGAGGAGAGGAGTCAGCCGAGAAGTAGGAGGTATTCTCGAAGAAGGTGACGTCAGCAGAGACGAACTGCTTACGAAGGACGGGATCAAAGCAACAATAGCCTTTCTGAGAGGTGGAGTACCCCAGAAAGATACATTTGGTGGAGCGAGGGGAGAGCTTATCACGGGTGGCAGAAGGGGTATGCACAAAGGCAGTGCATCCAAAGATTTGGAGAGGGAGAGGAAACGTCTCCTTGCCCGGATACAGAATGGAGAACGGGATTTGGCCATGGAGAACCGTGGAGGGAATGCGATTGATAAGGTAGCAGGCAAGGAGAACAGCATAGCCCCAATAGGAGCGAGGAACATGCATCTGTGTCATCAAGGTGAGAGCGACATCGAGGAGGTGATGGTTTTTGCGTTCGGCCACACCATTTTGTTGTGAAGTATAGACACAACTAGTTTGATGAATAATCCCATTTTGCATGCAGAATGTAGAAAAGTCATGACTGATATATTCTTTGGCATTATCAGATCGAAAAACTTTGATCGGAACACCAAACTGAGTTTTGATCATGAGATAGAAGGACGTCCAGACATAATAATTCGGAGCGATCTTTTATTAGATACACCCACATACAGCGAGAGAAATCATCAATGAACGTGACAAAATATGAACTACCCCGACCAATGGTAAGAGTAGGAGAAGGACCCCAAATATCGGAGTGGATAAGATCAAACGGACGGGTAGAGCCACGAACGTGCTTTGGAGGGAAGGAGGAGCGGTGATGTTTGCCAAGCTGACAGGCCTCACAGTTGAGCGGAGGACTTTGTGGAGGAAGGTGGGGCAGAAGTTGACGAAGAAGATGGGGAGGAGCATGACCAAGGCGGAGATGCCATTGGAGAATATCTGTGGAGGTGGAGGAGAAGGTGGAAAAAAGCAGAAATGTTGTCCAGAAAGTATAAGCCGCCACTCTTAGTCCCAGTAGCAATCGTTCGTTGGGAGTACAGATCCTGAAAAGAGCAAGAAGTAGAAGTAAATGTGACGGAACACTGTAATTGCTTGCAAAGAGAGGTAACAGATAATAAGTTGCACGGGAACTGGGGCACATATAGAGTATCCGCCAAGTGAAGAGACGGAGTGACATGAACTATCTTTGTTCCATGGACTGATGATGAAGAGTCGTCAGCGAGAATAACCGAGGGCAACCGATCATGTTTTTCTAGGAGAGAGAAACACTGGAGATTGTCGGTCATATGATTTGTAGCACCAGTGTCGATCAGCCATTTTCCCTGAGTAACAACGTGGGCACGACCAGATGACGTGACAACCGAGGCGAATGGCTTGAAGGAGGGGATGAAAGCCATGAAGGGAGGAAGAAGAAACTGCAGCGGTCTCGGTGACAGCACACCAGCGGCAAGAAGAGCCACGACCAAGGTGCAGAGCAAGGCAAAAGGGGAAGAAGAGGGAAGCACAAGACGCGCGACTGAACAGGAGGTCGCGGTGACTAACAAGCAGGAGCGGCTAAAGGAAGAATGGCAGAGAGGCCGCTCAACCAAGGAATAATCCGCTCGAACAGAGAGAAAGCCACGAGGAGAGGAAAAGAGAGCAACCTGTGAGAAACCGCAGAGGTTTAAAGGGAAGAAGCCGCACGAACCCGAGCGGCTAGGAAGCAGAACAAGGCACAGCGGGGAAGAGGTCACGCGGACTGAAAAGTCTGAGCGAACATAAGAGAAGGGGAAGTAAGGAGCAGCAGCGACAACAACAACTCGCAAGTCGGGCGAACTAATGCAGGTCGCGCAGCTCGGGGAAAAACAGGCGGCTAGAAGGAAACAGGTCGCTGCGACAACTAAACAGGTCATGGCGACGAAGAGCAGCGAGAGAAGGGAAGAGAGGCAACAAGCCACGCGAACAGAGAAGCGGGCGGAAGAGAGGACAAGCCGCGAAGACAGGTCGCGAGAAGCAGAAACAAGCGGCGAGAAGAGAAAGTGCACACAATCAGGAGGAAAAGACCGTGTCCTCTGATACCATGTTAAAAGTAGCGAACATGCAGTAGCAAGCAGATAAAGTTTTGAATAATTGAAACTTTATTATCCAAAAAGAATGTCTATTACAAAGGTATGCCCTCCCTTATATAGAATAGAGGAGAGAAGAGAGAATACAAATAAGAGATGTGGGACTAAAAATTTATAGGACTAAGCGGACTATACAGAACAAACCGCACAAGCCGCGCGTTTAGACAGACTGGCTAACCGTACGGCTACCACCAGAGAGAAAGAGAGATTGCCAGCATAGACCGCTAGACCGCCCAGTCTCCAAGCCGGCTGAGACAAACTGCCAGACCGCGCGGTCTTCAACCCGCCAAGACAGACCGCCAGACCGCCCGGTCACCAACTTCAACAGGGATGAAGGGGAACATCCCGCTCGCCTGGCAAGAAGAGGGGTAAGGCAAAGAAGCAAAAGGTAAGGCAGAGCAGTGGCGAGTGGCAAACCTCCCCCGGGCGGGACGGTGGCAAGGTCATCAAGGTTGCGGCGCAAGTACGCGACCTTGAAGTTCTTCCCAACGAAGAACTCGCACAGGTAGGCCTCGTGGCCCCCTAGGCTGGGCGGGTGGTAACTCGCCTCACTGAGCTGCACCGGCGAGAAGGGGATGTTGCTGAAATCCCCCTTGACGAACAAGAACTTCTTGAGCCAGTTGTGACTCTTATTGACAGTCTCCCGCACCTTGAGGTGGGCGCTGGAGAAATAGGTTGTCCCATCCCGGTTCACACGGAAGGAGAAAAGCTTGCGGAAAACTGCGAGACTGAACTCGACTAGCTCCTCCCACAGAAAGCAGGCGAACCCCACCATAACAGCTATGGAGTTCGGGGTCATCTGACCTAGGACGACCCCGAAGTACTTCAGCACTTGGCGTACCTCAGGCCACAGGGGAAGCCGCAGACCCACCTCAAAGTGAGCCAGGGGTATGGCGAGCTCGTCCCTAGATAGATCGTTGATCTTCTCTCCTTCCTCGGGCCGTCTCGCCGAAAATCCCGGCGGGATGTGGTCGCCTAGGGCATCTAGGTATTCGCGCTCCGAGATGACGGCATGGGGAAGTCGTGCTCTGAGAAGGTCCAGGCGCATTTTCTTCATCCGTCCGCATCACCGCCGCCCCGCCCATTCCGCCGAACTGCCGCCGTTCGAGCGAGAGAGATCCAGAAGGCGGGCGCGAGCCGTGCTTCGCGAGGAGCAGGAAACGGGGAGGTGTTTTGAAGCGGTGGGAGGATAAGAACCGGCAAGGCCTATTTATAGGGAGAAAGAAAGGGCGGGAAATTTTCCGCCGAATGGAGAGGTGCGTGTAGCAAAGATCAGGCCCTACGGTTCGCCTTCCCGACGCGCTACTGCGCCGTCAAGGCCGATCAGGCGCAGGTCTCGCCCGATCGCATCCGCGCAAGAATTGAGCGGGCGAGTCTCAGCCCGCACCCGCCCGGGATTCCGAGCGAGTCGGGGAGACTCCTGACTGGCGAGCCTCTCGGCTTGCTCCCGCCATGATCGGGGATGGCGGGTTGAGCGAATCCATCCCCTGACCTACCCTCGCCCGCAGGAGTAAGGCGGGCGGAGGACGCGGGTACCCTCGGGCCCGCCCTGCGGAGGAAAAAAGCGGCAACATAGTAGTTTCGACATGCATCAGGAATCAAAGGACAGGCCCGTAGGCGGGCGAAGAGTTACAGATACAGGATAGTCTCAAATCGTTACAGATACAGGATAAGTCTTTGAAATAGTAACAACCCAGCGGCATCCTGCGAGCGGGAAGAGGAAGGGGCGGATCAGTACTGGATCCACTTCCATCTGCCCCGCCGCTGCGTTCCGGTTCGCGGCGGCACGCGAGGATAATGATAATCGCGCACCGCCACCAGCTCCTGCTGCTCCAGGCCAACTTGTTCCGAGGCACTCCTTAGGCGCTCCTCTGCCCGCGTAATGTGCACGCCAGGAGAAGTGACCTCGCCACCTTCTGCTGTGCGCGGGGCCCCCTCCAGGGCCGCGAGCCGAGTCTCGGTGTCAGCCTTGTCTTGGTCGACCCTCTTCACGAGCTCCTGAAGCAGCAGAGTATGTTTCTGGAACAGCCGCGTCACCTGCCTCTTCATCCCCACCGCGTCAGTCGGGTCACCCAGGTAATCCGAAACACTCTCTACGTCAGGCGGAGGCGAGTACCCTTCACTCATCGCCGTTTCGGAGGAGACCATGTTGTAGCCTGCAAAAGAGCAATTCATAAGGAACGAGCGAGGACAAGGCAAGCGCTGAGCACGAGCTTACCAGGAGTTGGCACGCCATCCATACTGATGGGAGGACGAGAGGACCCCGGCCGACCCTGAAAGGGCTCCCCCTCAAAGGCTGCAAGAGATTTCCCTAATCCGTGGGGAACTGGCGAGCGAGAGGTATTCGGGGGTGGACGGTTAAGACCTGAGGGACTAGCAGCCCTCTCAGACGACAAGGGAGGGGGGCGATCCTCCCCCCCGTCCCCCTCGTCTTCACGAGGTAATGCCTGCAAGACAAAGGATTAGAAATGTAGCAGCAAGCCGAGAGGGAAGGTCGCATACCTCAGAAGCGACCTCAGCACCTGCCGCCGAGCTGGAACCCGGGAAGTTATTCGCCGAGGACCGCCTCACGATCTTCCCCTTCACCGGCCTAAAGAGAGGGCCGGGAGACCCGGCGCTAACCAAGGAGCGGCCTCGAGGGCCTCCTCCCGAGTTTTCTAGCCCGCGGCCGCCAGGCGGGCTCGTACCTCTTCGCTAACCGGCATCGGGAGGCTGCAGTCCGGTTGAAAAATGAGATAGTCCGGGGAGACCCCCCTGGGCTCAGTGGTATATTTATAGCCGAATAGTGGGGCCCCACCAGAAGATTCCCTGCCAGGTCAGTACAGTACTCGCCGAACACGCGTGTTGGATGATTCTTTCCGAGCTTGTATCAAGCTCAAAAAGAGCAGGGATTGTGTACAACCCCGTATTCGTCGAACGGGCCCAACCAGGAAGATCGGGCGGACCCAGTCCCGTGACCCTCACCCAAGTGACAAGCAGATATGCAGCAAGGGGCTGGTCCGCTCCCGCTCACTTCAGGCGAGCGAGGCAGGCGAAAAGACTCCCCTACCCCTCCCGCTTGCTCAAAGAATCGTCGGCCAGAGCGGGGAATGCCACTCGTCGAACCGGTACTAGCGGATGGGCTCGACGACCCGCGATCTGCGACCCGTTCGGAGGGTCACAATGGCCGCCAGCCCGCCCCCTATGCGCGACCTAGCCGCCTATCCGCCTCGGCAGAGTACTGGCGGGTCGCGGCATCCCGGCTCGCGTTTGCCTAAGAAGAATAGGCGAGCCGCCAGATCCAGGTTACGTCCGCCTCCCGCGGAAAGGGATTGGTGGCGATCTGATCTGACCCCCCCCCCCCCCATGGGTGCGAATAGCTGTCCAGAACAGTGGAGCCACACTGTTGGCAGACCAGGTTGGACTGCGCATAGCTGTTCGGAACAGCGGAGCTTGGCTGTTGGCAGACCCAACGGAGGGCATTTTGGTGATTTCAGGTCAGTTTTTCTAGTGATTGGCAGTTCAGATTCCAAAAAACTATAAATAAGACCCAAGGGGTACCTCAGGGGCGACGCTTAGAGTGCGACCCTGCTCCAGTTTTCAAGTGCTTTCTGAGGGTACCTTAGCTCGGCTTCTGGCTAAGGAGGGGAAGCGCTCTGAGATCTTCCAGGTTTGTGGTGGGACCTCCCTGCCGAGCCCTTGGGTCTGTTTCTCCTTGCCTCCTTTGTTGTTTTTTCTTGCAGGAGCGAAGTAGGCGCGAGACCACCCCTTCCCCAAGGGTCGAACTCCACAGGAGACCGGATTCCGGTTTCAACAACAGCCTTGCTTGAGTCTTGAGATCGTCGACCTGAGTTCAGTGAAGCAACTCAGAGTTCGTCGACCGGAGATCGTCGTTCGTCGATCTGATTTTCTGACTTTGTCTTAACTGCATTTCTTTCACTTCTTTTCTGCAATGCTGGAGAGTCCTTCTGAATGACCTATCCTGGAACTAATCCTATGACCTATGACTATACATGGTGGGTCAATCTAATATTCCTAATAGTGTTCCTTACCCAAATCCTAACTAGGGTTCCAAAATTCTCCCCCTATTTGGGTGAAGACACTATTTACATAAAAACAAATAAAATACAAGTAAAATATAATTAAAAACAATCTCCCCCTAAATCTGGATCAAGAGAAACTACTGTTGTTGTTGATGATCCTTGTCCAAATATGCATCATTATAATCTGTTGTTGTTGCCGCTGCTAGAATTTCTGCAGCTTCATTTGGACATCTCCCCCTATTTGCATAGCCTTACCCAAATCTGACAGCCACTGCTATAGCATGTATATTTGCTGGACTGAATTCTTTTCCTGCAAGGAGATGTTAGGAGTTCTGGACCAAGATAACCTTGGGTCCTGGTTCTCTTTTAAAATAATCATAAATAAAAGGATAAAAATTTCTGCTTTGAAATTCTGAGTTCGACGAATTAAAATACTTTCGTCGAGCGGAGTTCGACGAATGATATTGAGTTCGTCGAGCTCTGTTCTACGAATTAAATTTGTTTCGTCGAGCACAGATTCCTAAACAGTTCAAAGCAGAATCTTTGTTCAGAGATCATCGATCTGAGTTCGACGAATAGAATTGATTTCGTCGATCTCCTTTCGACGAATTATTTTGAACTAAGATTTTCTGAAGATGTATACCTGATGAAAGATCAAGGGTAGAGATTACATGATCTTCTTCTTCTGGTTCACATTCTGGTTCGTCTGATTCTTCAGCATAGCTACTGCGAGAAGCATCTATTGCCATTAGGCAAAATTCTATTGCTCTTGCTTCTTCTTCAACCAATGCTGTGAGGGAGTCCCACATCTCTTTTGCAGATGAACATTCATCAAGTTCTTCAAAAATGTCATCAGACATTGATTGTGCTAGAATGTTCATAGCTTGTGCATCAGCAATCTTCATCTTTTGCTGAGCATGTGTCCACTGGGATGATGGAACAGCATCTGGACTTGTTGTTTGTTGAGATTGAGCTGGACCTGACAAAATAGATTTAAAGATGTTTTCATCAATGAAGTCCATATAAAATCTAATCCTTGTCTTTCATAGTGCAAACTTATCTAGATTGCACATGGGCAGTCTGGTGCTTGAAAACTCATCAAATTTTTCCATGATAAACTCTAAAGATTTTTAAGATCTACCAAAGGATCTTTTGGTTCAGGTGTTTGCCTGTGCAACCAATTAACCTCTCAAGGTCTGGTAATTTAACCAACCTGGCTCTGATACCAATTGAAAGTGACAGATCTTAACAAAACTAATTAGAGTTATAAGTATCACAACACAAATATAAAATAAGAAATGCAGAAAGAAATCAAGCAACACAGAGGACACAAGGAATTTTATAGTGGTTCCCCAAATCTGGGTAGTCCACTCTTCTACCACCCTGGAAGGAATCCACTCATGTTTTTGATCAGGTGCCCTGTCACCAATGGGTTTTGATCAGGTCCCCCAAAAACCAAACCTCAAGTCTTTTGGAAGGAGACTTGTGAACCAGGAATCACTTTTGAAGGGAGATGACAACCCTTTATACAGGAGGGGGTGAGAGAGTGATTTTGTCTTCTCTGTCAACAATCAGAGAGAAGACTCAAGTGGATATTGATGTTAGCAAATAGCTCCCCCTGAGATGTAGAATGGTTCAGGGAAAAACTGGAGCTCTGCTACAGGGTGATAGGCCTTCAATCTTCAGGTCTGGACCAGAGTAATCTTCAGGAACTTCTGACAGATAGAGATTTGTTGTCCTTGAAGTTGTCCTGTAGAGATGAATGAAGAAGAAGACTCTTGATATGAATGGATGTTCTTCTTCTTCTTATGATTGATATCTCCTCTGGTCTAGGGCTGCTAGTTGCTTCAGTGATGTTGCCCTTTCTGTGTGTTCTTCACTTTCAGTATATTTTTCTCTCTTCTTGTATTTTGTCATTGTTCTACTTCTTCCTGTGTATTTGAATCCCTTAATCTTGATGATGGAAGAAACATTCCCGAGATAGGATGCTTTGGAAATTGATCCTCACTTAATTTTACTGTAACTATCCGTTTGAACGGTTATTTTCACTGGAAATGTTGACTGTAATTAATCCTCAATAAATTCTTCCAACTGTTACTGATTCCACAGAAATCGTCGACCTGAGCATTCGTCGAGTTCATTGATCATCGACATGAGTTCGACATTCATCGAACTCAGCTAGATTCATCGAGCTGAATATCTTTCCTACGTTCATCGACCGGAGCTTGCAGTTCGTCGAGCTCAGTTTCTGTGTTCGTCGAGCTCAGTTTCTGTGTTCGTCGAGCTGAGAGAATTGTTGAGTGTCGACACAGTTGCTATGATGGTGTCGACACAGCCTTGCTTGAGTCTTTAGATCGTCAACCTGAGTTCAGAGAAGCAACTCAGAGTTCGTCGACCGGAGATAGCCGTTCGTCGAAGTGCATTTTACGATCGTTGATCTGATTTTCTGACTTTGTCTTAACTGCATTTCTTTCACTTCTTTTCTGCAATGCTGGAGAGTCCTTCTGAATGACCTGTCCTGGAACTAATCCTATGACCCATGACTATACATGGTGGGTCAATCTAATATTCCTAATAGTGTTCCTTACCCAAATCCTAACCGGGGATCCAACATCGAAGTTGATCTTCGATCATCCGAGTCACCACCATAATCAGCATTTGTATATCCAAGCAAAGAAAACACTGTGTCCCTACTATAGAGGATGTTGGGTACATTGGTTTAAATGTACCTGATTTGAAGAAGCCTCACCCAACTCAATGATATACATCATAATGTATTTGATGTATGTTGAGTTTACTTGTGCAGGTTAAGTATTTGCAGGAATAAAGCAAAACGTTTCTAAGTCCATGTGTCGACACCCAGAGGGAAAGTGTCGACACTTAAGAAAGCTTGTGTCGACACCCAGACAAGCAGTGTCGACACTTGGAGTCATCGTGTCGACACCTGGGATGCAGAGTCGACACCAGACACAAAGTGTCGACACAAGGAGCTGTGTCGACACTCAGTGAAGAAAAGTGCAGAGAAGCTGTGTCGACACAAGGAGCTGTGTCGACACCTAGAAGAACTGTGTCTACACCAGAAAGTGTCGACACTTGGAGCTGTGTCGACACTCAGCAAAAGTCAGCAGAGACTAAATTAAAGTTTCGACACCAAGAACAATGTGTCGACACTCAACAGAAGAGTCAGCACTTGAAGAAAGTGTCAACACCAAGAACAAAGTGTCGACACTCAATAGAAGAGTCAACATTTGAAGTAAGTGTCGACACCCAAAACAATGTGTCGATACTCAGCTGAAGACTCTACACTTGAAGAAAGTGTCGACACATGGAGCTGTGTCGACACTTAGCAAAGAACAGCAAGATCAACAAAATTTTCTAAGTACAAGTGTCGACACTAAGGGAATGTGTCGACACTCAGCTGAAGTCTCAACAGAAGAATCAAGTGTCGACACAAGGAGCTGTGTCGACACTCAGCAAGTATCAACATAGAAGACTATGTGTCGACACCAAGAAGCAGTGTCGACACTTAACAGATTCAACACATGAAGATGTGTCGACACAAAGGAGATGTGTCGACACTTAGAAAAATTCAGCAAAAGATAGAAGATCAAGTACTTGTGTCGACACTCAATTTCAGTGTCGACACCTGCAGAAGAAACTGTGTCGAGACATAGAATCTACAACACAAGGAGTTATGTCGACACCTTGTAGACTTGTGTCGACACTTACACAACTTGTGTCGACACTTGGTCTATAAGTGTCGACACTTAAAGACAGAAAGTCTCGACACTATCAGACAGTTAGAGATTTTCAAGAACTGACTGGATGACTTGACAGCTGCCGTTCCAGCCGGTCTACAGCACCTGTCAAAGATGTCAGAATTCAGTTATGGACCGGACCAGCCGGTTACCATGAAGAAGGCCTATAAATAGGCACATACAGTCTACAGAAAATGTTGTTTAGATTATTGTTCAAGTAGTTATTGAAGTGGTACACATAGTTGTTCAAAGTATCAAATCAAGAAGATCTTGCAGTCCAAGTGCAGATCTAAGAAGTTGGAGAGAGAGGGCTCCATCCAAGAAATCAGCCATTGGAACTAGGCTGAGAAGAAGGATTCAGTTTTAATTCTGGATCTTAAGAAGCAGAGGTCAAGGATCAACTGCAGAAGGAATTCAATCTTATTCAGTTCTACTTTCAAGAAGCTTTGAAGAAAGCTAAGTCAGATTGAATCCAGCTGAGTTCTTCCAAGAACTCATCAAGAAACTCACATCTCCCCTCTCTTGTTTCTGAGTTGTTGAGTTAATATTTGTAAAATCATTTTTATCTTGTAGGATCCTTTGGATCTGAGTGATTGTAAGCCTGTAATTATAAAGGCTGAGGGTAGGGCTTGAGAGCCTGAGTGTAGGAGATTGAAATCTCTGAGTGTAGGACTTGTTAGCTGAGTGTAGGCCTTGTTGGCTGAGTGTAGGCCTTGGTGGCTGAGTGTAGGCCTTTGTGGCTGAGTGTAGGCTTTGAGGAAAAGCTGAGTTGTAAGGCCTTGGGCCTGAGGTGTAGGAACCAATTTGGGTTCTGAGACAGTGGAGAAGTTTGGCCGAATCTAGTACACTGCTAGATAGGCGATGGGGGAAAGTGGATGTACCCAAAGCTTGGGGAACCACTATAAATCACTGTGTCTGTTGTGTTGTGATTTGTTGTGTATGTTGTGTGTTTGCTGTGATAAAATAGTTAGAAATCTGTGATATTAACTGATTGCTGTCATTAAAGTTTAAAAAAGGATTAGGTTACCTATTCACCCCCCCCCCCCTCTAGGTGTTTAGGTACCATATTTTTTAGGTGGTATTAGAGCCAGGTTACTCAAAAAGCACTAACAGTCTGAGGAGATCCTGATTGGCAGATTCAGTCTAAGTCAAAATATAGATTCAAGAAAATCAAGAACCATGGGTTCCTCTGAAAATCACAAGGAATTGGGTTCCATGAAATTGCCCATATGCAGGAAAGAGATCTTTGGGATCTGGAAGGAAAGGGTAAGGCTGTTTATGGAAGCCTCAGATCCTAGGATATACATCACAGTAAAGGAAGGGCCTTATGTGCCCATGAAGATATCAGTTCTAAATGCAAATCAGAGAACCCCAAAGGATTTCTCTGAAATGACTAAGGATGAGATTGTTCTAGCCACCATGGACAAGAGGGCACAAAACATTATAGTGAGTGTCATAGATGATGCAACATTTCAGAATTTTATACACTGTAAGACAGCCAAAGAGATGTGGGACACTCTTATTGTGTATATGGAGGGTTCTGAAGAAGTTAGACAAGATAGAAAATCCTTGCTAAATCAGGAGTATGAAAGTTTTAGACAAGGAAAGGGTGATAGCATAACTGAGTGCTATAAGAAGTTCTACAGAATAGTGAATGAACTCATGTCTTATGGAAGAGAGTTCAGCAATTATGAACTAAATGACAAGTTCCTAAGGTCCCTAACTAAAGATTGGGACACAGAGATTTATGCCATTAGAGAAATGGCTAAGTTGGGAGAAATTCCTCCACCTACACTGTTTGGCAAGTTATTGTCTTATGAAATGCAGTTAACAGTGAGGAAAGAGGAGGAGAAATCAACAAGAACTGAACACAAGGAAAGAACAGTAGCCTTCAAGACAGAAGCCTCCAGAAAGTGCAGGAATAAGTCATCAACTCCACCTCCAAAGGTAGTTGAATCAGAGTCAGATGAGTCAGCCAGCACAAAATCTGAAAGCAGTGAAAGTGATGAAGACTTTGCTACCTTCACTAGACATTTTTAGAAATTCTTGAAGAAGAAATAGTGGAGGTCAAGGCCTTCTACTTCAAAAGGAAAAGAAGATTTTTATCAGGATAAAAAGGCTTCAAAGAAGGACAGGAAGAGGACTAAATCTAGTTCAAAAATAGTGTGTTATTGCTGCAATAGACAAGGCCATGTTATTGCAGATTATCCTGAAAAGAGAAAGGAGTCTAATGACAAGAAGAAGACTCATTTCAAAGGCAAGAAAGAGAAGTCTTTTGTTGCCAAGAAAGAGAAGACTCTATCAGATATCTCTTCTTCAGAAACTGAGTCTGATGCTGAGGCATACATAGGGCTGTTTGCTGAAGAAGAAGAAGAAGAATTCATGCAGATAATGGATTCTATTTATGAACAAGAAGACAGTCAATGCCAAGGGCTAATGGCTTTGACAGAGCATGATAAAATCCTGGAGCAGCCAGGACCCAGTAATGTACAAAGTTCAACTTTAAGTTCAGTTTCTTGTTCTAGTACAGAATCAGATTCATCATCATCTAGTGATGAGAGTGTATCTGAGTTTGAGGAAGATATTCATCAGCTTATAGATGAATATAAAGTGCTGTTGCAAGCATACAAGAAAAGCAAGTCCCTAGCCAAAAGTCAGGCAAAGGAAATTGCTGATCTTAAAGCTGCTGCAACAGATTCTGAGAAGCTATTTGATCAAAAACTTAATGAGATAGCTAGGCTGAAACACATAACAGTGATTCAGAAGGGGACTATCACCTTTAAGAATGATCAAATCAAGTGTCTGGAGATCAATCTTCAGAAAGAGAGAGAGCTTGTTGTTAGGTTTTCTAAACCTAAGTCAGTGCTACCTTTAATTGATGAATTTGTTCATCATAAAGGCAAGGCTGGATTGGGTTTTATTAAACCTGCAAGGACTGAGCAGTCCAAGTGCAAGTCCAAGGGCAAAGCCCCAACATTCAACAAGTCTGTTGTAGATAAGACAGCAAAGACTGTACCTAAGCAAAGGTACAATAAGTTTGAATGTTGGTGTTGTGGCAAAGTTGGCCATTTTGTAATGGACTGTTGGCACAATGCTAGTGCCAAAGTGAGTACCAAACTACCTGTTGGAAAGCCAGTAGGTAGCTTTGTCAGATTGCAAACTAACAAGTACCAAGGACCCAAGAATTCTTTGGGTTCTAAGGTTCATTAATCTGTTTTGCAGGTAAGTCCAAGTGGCCATACCCCAACATGGTACTTGGACAGTGGATGTTCCAGACATATGACTGGAACTAGAGGATTACTAAGGGACTACATTCCAATAAAAGATGGTCCAAAAGTCACCTTTGGTGGTTCTGAAAAAGGAATCATCAAAGGATTTAGTAACATTTCTAGCAACTTGGTTACCATTACTCAAGTGGCTTATGTTAAAGGGTTGAAACACAACCTAATAAGTATAAGTCAATTAAGTGATGTAGGGTATGACATCTCATTTGTTAAAAATGGTTGTCATATCAAGAGGTCAAGTGATCAAGAGATCATTTTGATAGGTTATAGGAAGAGGAATGTCTACTGCCTAGACATTATGGTTGAGAACAATGGTTCTCCAGCATGTCTTGTAGCTGATGAGACAGTCTCTCATTGTGTCAAATGGCACAAGAGGCTTACCCATCTTAACTACAAGACTATTGGCAAACTCTTTAACAAAGAGTTAGTGAGGAATGGTCCTCAAGTTAAGTGTGTTAAAGATGGTATTTGCTCAGCTTGTCAAAAGGGCAAGCAGACTAAATCCACCTTTAGAAGCATAAAAAACAAAGATGCTGTGAGGTGTTTATACCTCTTGCATATGGATCTCTTTGGTCCAATGTCAGTTCACAGCTTAGGTAGGAAGGTCTATACCCTTGTAGTTGTAGATGACTACTCAAGGTTTTCCTGGGTGTTCTTCTTAAGACAGAAATCTGAAACACCTAGTGTCTTCCATAGCTTTGTCAAGCAAATTCAGAATGAACTAGACAGTACAGTGGTCAAAATTAGAAGTGACCATGGTACTGAATTTCAGTCTGAAAGCATGACAAAACTATGTGAAGAATTTGGGATATTTCAAGAGTTTTCTTCACCTAGAACACCTCAGCAAAATGGCATTGCTGAGAGGAAGAATAGGACCTTGATAGAGGCTGGTAGGATCCTATTAAGTGATACATCACTACCAGAATATTTCTGGGCTGAAGCAGTTAACACTGCATGCCATGTTATAAATAGGGCTACCATCACTAAAGGGCTCAACAAGACCCCCTATGAAGTTGTGAAAGGTAGGAAACCAAACCTATCCTATTTCAGGATTTTTGGTTGCAAATGTTTCATACTTAACAATGGGAAGTCTTACTTGACTAAGTTTGTTGCCAAGTCCCATGAGGGAATTTTTGTTGGGTACAGCAATAACAGAAAGGCTTATAGAGTCTACAACTTGACTACACAAGTTGTAGAAGAATCTGTGCATGTAGTTTTTGATGAGACTAAACTTATTAATAATGAGTTGTCTAGTAATGTATGCAGCCCCACAGGTTTAACAAAGAAGATGGACATGCTTACTATAGAAGAAGTACCTGCTGCAAGACAGTAAGTAGAAGACAGTAGCTGTTATCCAGGGGGAGAACTACATGTGCCAATTGCTGATGAAGTTCAAGGAATACAGCATGATGGAGATGCTGAAGTGGTTCAACCAGAAGTTAGGATGCCTCCAACCAACAGGTATCTTAGAGATCATCCAGTAGAGCAGATTATTGGAGATCCAAGACAAGGGGTACAAATAAGGAGCAGACATCAGAATGCAGCAATCTACTCCAGTTTTCTATCTCAAGTTGAACCCAAGAAGTTTGAAGAAGCAATACTGGATCCACAATGGACTGAAGCAATGCAAGAAGAGCTTAATCAATTCAAGAGGTGCAAGGTCTAGGAACTAGTTCCTAAACCTAAAGACCACAACATAATAGGAACCAAGTGGATCTACAGGAATAAGATGGATGAACAAGGGGTCATCATTAAGAATAAAGCAAGACTAGTTGCTAAAGGATATAGACAAGAAGAAGGTATTGACTTTGATCAAACCTTTACTCCAGTAGCGAGACTGGAAGCCATAAGGATGTTCTTGGCCTATGCAACCTATCAAGGATTCAAGGTTTACCAAATGGATGTCAAGTCAGCATTCCTAAATGGTAATCTTAAGGAAGAAGTCTATATGGAACAGCCTTCAGGTTTTGTTGATCCAACTCTACCTCATCATGTCTATAGACTTAGGAAAGCTTTATATTGGTTAAAGCAAGCTCCTAGGGCTTGGTATGAAACCCTATCTAGTTTCCTCATTGAGAACAAGTTCTCAAGGGGGAAAATAGATAAGACTCTATTCCTTAGGGAATCTAGAGGCAAAGTTATACTAGTCCAAATATATGTAGATGACATTATATTTGGGTCTACTGAAAGCAGCCTTTGCAAAAAGTTTGCAAAACTGATGCAAGGTCAATTTGAGATGAGTAGTATGGGAGAGCTGAAGTTTTTCTTGGGTCTTCAAGTTAAACAGACTGAAAGTGGTTTATTCATATGTCAGTCCAAGTTCACCCTAGAACTCATAAGGAAGTATGGTATGGATTCATCCAGTACCATGAAGACTCTTATGGGGTCAAGTATGTCTCTGAGCAAGGATGATGCAGGGAAACCTGTAGATGAAACCTTGTATAGAGGGATAGTTGGCTCCCTATTATACTTGACTGCTAGTAGACCAGACATCATGTATGCTACATGTGTTTGTGCAAGGTATCAAGCCTGCCCTAAAGAGTCTCATTTGACAGCAGTCAAAAGAATATTGAGATATTTAAAGGGCACTCCCTATCTAGTCCTCTAGTACCCTAGGAATGAGGATTTTGATCTAACAGGTTATTCAGATGCAGACTTTGCAGGATGCAAAGAAGATAGAAAAAGCACTACTGGAACCTGTCAATTCCTAGGTGGGAGACTAATTTCATGGAGTAGCAAAAAGCAAACCAGTGTGGCTATCTCCACTGCAGAGTCAGAGTATGTGGCTGCAGGAAGTTGCTGTGCTCAACTTCTGTGGATACAACATCAGCTAGAGGACTGGATTTCAGGTAAGTAGAACTCCCCTCTTCTGTGATTCTATAAGTGCTATTTCAATAGCTAATAACCCTGTATCCAATAGTAGGACAAAACATATTGAAATTAAATATCATTTTCTTAGGGAGCATGTAGAAAGAGAAGATATTTTATTAGAATATGTTAAAACTGATAATCAAGTAGCTGATATGTTTACTAAGCCCCTAGAAGAAGCTAAGTTCAATAGATTTAAAATTGAACTAGGAATGATAAACTTAGAGTAAGTTTACAGAATTGGAATTGGCTAAGTAAAAAGGTGTCGACACATAGACAAGTCTATGTCGACACAGAATAGTGGTGTCGACACTTCAGGAAATAGGTGTCGACACATCTAGGAAGTTGGTGTCGACACTTCAGAATATTAGTGTCGACACATGTCAAGTAGGTGTCGAAACATCCAATGTGGTGTCGACACTTAAGTTTTACTCAGAATTTTCTAAGTAAAGTCTCGACAATGTGTCGAGTTATGTTGTGTCGACACATAACCAAGTGTCGACACATAAAATCTGTTGACTAAACTTGTGTCGACACATATGTGTCGAGACATTATAAGTCAGTGTCGACACTTATTGCCAGTGTCGACACAATTTAAGTTAGCTGTCCCGCCTGTTCATCTTCAAAATCAGAAAGGTATAAATAGGGTTTTGTCTTTGTTTATCGACACGCTTTCAATGTTTCGAGACCAAATCTCAGTGTCGACACCTCTCTTCTCTCAAGACCAATTCTACAAACCTTAATGGCGCCTAAGCTTGAGGAGAGTGTCAACGAAGGATATGAGCTGGTGCGCGGCGCTTTCGAAGATGATGATCAAGAAATCAAGTCTGTCGTAACCCTAGTTGTCGATTCTGGGTTAGAGTATTTAGTTTCTGAACCTACAAAGATATGGAAGAAAGAGGTAGTTGAATTCCTCAATGGAGCAAAGGTGGACGAATCTGGATTCAAAATTAAATCCAGGGTTCATGGTGAGAAGGTCAAGGTATCACCAAAAAGTCTGAGGAAGATTCTACAGCTTCCAAGAACTCAAGAGGAAGATGAAGTTACTGCATCAAAGACCAGGGAAGCTCTAACCTGGTGTGGCCTTGATCCTAAAATGAAGATTTGTTCTGTTTTCAACAAAAAGGGCATGAACAGCCAAGGAAAATTTATGTCTGAGATTGTTGGAAAAATTATTCTCAGCAAGCTAGGAGGGCATGACAGAGTGTCTGCCCATATGTTTGGTATTATGACAAGGATAATCTTCACTTTAAGAACTGATTGGTCAGTTATAGTGTTTGAAAAGATTAAGGAAAGATTGAAGAAGCCCAACCTGGGCAGAATTTTAAGTTTATACCTTGCTAGAAGTATTCCAGAGGTAATGAGTACTGCTGCTGGAAGCAAAATAAATCACATGAGAAAAATGGATCTGAGAATTTTCTCCAGATGGGACAGGGTGTTGTCAAAGGAGATGCCAACCTCTGAGAAGACAGTTACTGAGAAAGAAATTCCTCCCAAGAAGAAAAGAAAGACTGCTCCAGTGGCTCAAGAGTCCACTAGCAGCTCTGAAAGTGAAGAGCATGTTGTCTTCTCATCTGATAAGAATGTAGAAGAGCCTGCAGTGAAGACTCCTGCTCCTCAAGAGGTTGCTGAGATCCAGGGGGAGCTACCTCAAGCTAGCCCCATCAACAAGGATCACAGCCTGGGGGAGCTTCCAGTTGTAGATGAACCCACTACACTAGACAGTGAACAAGCAACAAACATCATACTAGAGGTAATCACTGAACTAAACACTTTAGATTTTTCTATGGAAGATACTGATTTGTCTGATGATAATCAGCATACTCAGCTGAATAGTCAAGTTCCAGATGCTGTTAGAGAAGACACATCTACTGTACTAGAAGTGGTTCCTGATCCAGTGGTTGAAGAGCCTAGAATTACTCCAGCTCCTTCACCACAAGAATACACTATGGAGGATTTATTTTTAAATCTAGACCAACAAGATTTTGACATGGACAAGGCTGCTGCTGAAGAAGAGAATGCTGTTGTTGAGGGGGAGCAAGTGCAGATTCTGGAAGAGCCTATAAGGCAAGAAACTGAGAAAGCTCCAGATGTTCAACCTTAGAAGCCTCCAATCCCTAAGGAGAGGGTTGACATAGCCAGCTCCTCAGAATCTGAAGATGAGGAGGCTACAAGGGCTAAGCAAAAGAAACTTTATGTCTTCAAGAGAAAAAGTCAAAGTTATAAAAAGGCTTTACAATCTATTGCACCACAGCCTATAGTTCAGCAAGCCCCATCAATAGATTATAGTGCTTTGATGATTGCCCTGCAGATTAAACTGGATGAACAAAGAAAAGCCATAGAGACTTATGTGGATGAAGGGCAGAAATCTTTGCAATTTGATCTGGCCCAGGATATTAAATCCATAAGATTTGAAATGAACCTCAACAAAAAGGAGATGACTGAATGTTTCTCCAAGGGTGGCAATGCAGTGGTGTACTTGACAACACACCAGGAAAAGATCAAAGCACAAGTGGATGACATTGCATTGAAGCAAGGGTATATTCTTGAAAATCAAATAAGGATGAATGACAATTTGACTGCTTCCCATAATGCTATTGTCACAGAATTAAAGAACCAGGCTGTTGGACCTTCTACTTCTACTGCTGCTGTTAAAGCTGAATTTGACAAAGCATTCCAAGAAGAAATCTCTGCTGTTAAGACTGCTATCCAAGCCTCCCAGAAGGTCATATCTGAACAACTTCAAAAGCTCAAACCTTTCTTTAAAGATGGAGTCGGATACTTGGATAATCAAATCAGATTTCAGAAGGATGATGTCAGAGATCACATGGCTAGAGAAGTCATAAAGGGGGAGAGAGTGTTAGTCAAGGCAAGCTCTGACCATGCTAAGTGGATATCAAATTCTATCAGAGCTACACTTGGATATCCTCCTCTATGTGATGACAATGATGTTGCTGAATCTGGAATTAACCCTGCCTGTCTTGGAGGTGAGCAACCAGAAGTAGCTCAAGTCATTTACCCTCCTCCAGATTTTGAAATGGTGCGTGCTGATGTACAGACCATGTACAGCCCACCTGGGGGCAAGGACAATGTAATTATTGAAAAGGTTGTTCAGCCTATTTCTGAAGCTATGCAAGAGGCAATGCAGAAAGAAGAAGAGACAAGATTGTCTAAGAAGAGGTTTAGGGAACAAGCTGAGCAAAGACCAGACTTTGAGCAGTGGAGCACTACCTCTAGAAACATTATACTAACTGCCTGGAAAGCTGCCAAGGATAACATTCATGACAGGAACAAGTGGTTCTCTGAAGCTGAATGGAGGAAACATGAATCAAGGCAAGAGGCAATAGTCCAATTTAGAAGGAAGGCAAAGTTGGGAAAGCTACCTCCTACTGCTCAGGAGCCTAGCAAGTACTTTCCTAAGCCATATCATTATTTTGAGAGGCAAAAGATCAAAGCTGAAGAGCTTAAGAAGAAAGATCTGAAAGGCAAGAAGCCTGCTGATGCTGAAACTGTTGATGCTCCTGTCCAAGCTAAAGTTCAAGATGGCAAAGGGATAGTCATTAAGGAGCCAGAACAAAAATAGATTTAGATTTTCTTAAAGTTTACCTTATAATCTTTTGGATGTAAAACTTTTTGTGAACTTCTGAAAATGTATAAGACAGATATTAGAACAATATATGATTAATATATTTCATGTGTGTTCTGTGAATATGTCTATGTCTATTTCTTATTTGTTCTGTAATGATGAATTTGTATACATGTGAAATTGATACATGTTTATGTTTACCCTGCTGTACATAATCCTGCTTTACATCATTTTGTAATTTTATTATGAATGGTGTATATCATTGACTAAGGGTTATGACTTCTCCAAATAGGGGGAGATTGTTGGGTACATTGGTTTAAATATACCTGATTTGAAGAAGCCTCACCCAACTCAATGATATACATCATAATGTATTTGATGTATGTTGAGTTTACTTGTGCAGGTTAAGTATTTGCAGGAATAAAGAAAAAAGTTTCTAAGTCCATGTGTCGACACCCAGAGGGAAAGTGTCGACACTTAAGAAAGCTTGTGTAGACACCCAGACAAGTAGTGTCGACACTTGGAGTCATTATGTCGACACTTGGGATGCAGAGTAGACACCAGACACAAAGTGTCGACACAAGGAGCTGTGTCGACACTCAGTGAAGAAAAGTGCAGAGAAGCTGTGTCGACACAAGGAGCTGTGTCGACACCTAGAAGAACTGTGTCTACACCAGAAAGTGTCGACACTTGGAGCTGTGTCGACACTCAGCAAAAGTCAGCAGAGACTAAGTTAAAGTGTCGACACCAAGAACAATGTGTCGACACTCAACAGAAGAGTCAGCACTTGAAGAAAGTGTCGACACCAAGAACAAAGTGTCGACACTCAACAGAAGAGTCAACATTTGAAGTAAGTGTCGACACCCAGAATAATGTGTCGACACTCAGCTGAAGACTCTACACTTGAAGAAAGTGTCGACACATGGAGCTGTGTCGACACTTAGCAAAGAATAGCAAGATCAACAAATTTTTTTAAGTACAAGTGTCGACACTAAGGGAATGTGTCGATACTCAGCTGAAGTCTCAACAGAAGAATCAAGTGTCGACACAAGGAGCTGTGTCGACACTCAGCAAGTATCAACATAGAAGACTATGTGTCGACACCAAGAAGCAATGTTGACACTTAACAGATTCAACACATGAAGATGTGTCGACACAAAGGAGATGTGTCGACACTTAGAAGAATTCAGCAAAAGATAGAAGATCAAGTACTTGTGTCGACCCTCAATTTCAGTGTCGACACCTGCAGAAGAAACTGTGTCGAGACATAGAATCTACAACACAAGGAGTTGTGTCGACACCTTGTAGACTTGTGTCGACACTTACACAACTTGTGTCGACACTTGGTCTATAAGTGTCGACACTTAAAGACAGAAAGTCTCGACACTATCAGACAGTTAGAGATTTTCAAGA
Source organism: Platanthera guangdongensis (assembly GCA_039583875.1). NCBI lineage: Eukaryota > Viridiplantae > Streptophyta > Magnoliopsida > Asparagales > Orchidaceae > Platanthera > Platanthera guangdongensis. Next base: position 250,269,102 of record CM077150.1, read on the forward strand.
ACTGACTGGATGACTTGACAGCTTCCGTTCCAGCCGGTCTACAGCACCTGTTAAAGATGTCAGAATTCAGTTATGGACCGGACCAGCCGGTTACCATGAAGAAGGCCTATAAATAGGCACATACAGTCTACAGAAAATGTTGTTCAGATTATTGTTCAAGTAGTTATTGAAGTGGTACACATAGTTGTTCAAAGTATCAAATCAAGAAGATCTTGCAGTCCAAGTGCAGATCTAAGAAGTTGGAGAGAGAGGGCTCCATCCAAGAAATCAGCCGTTGGAACTAGGCTGAGAAGAAGGATTCAGTTTTAATTCTGGATCTTAAGAAGCAGAGGTCAAGGATCAACTGCAGAAGGAATTCAATCTTATTCAGTTCTACTTTCAAGAAGCTTTGAAGAAAGCTAAGTCAGATTGAATCCAGCTGAGTTCTTCCAAGAACTCATCAAGAAACTCACATCTCCCCTCTCTTGTTTCTGAGTTGTTGAGTTAATATTTGTAAAATCATTTTTATCTTGTAGGATCCTTTGGATTTGAGTGATTATAAGCCTGTAATTATAAAGGCTGAGGGTAGGGCTTGAGAGCCTGAGTGTAGGAGATTGAAATCTCTGAGTGTAGGCCTTGTTGGCTGAGTGTAGGCCTTGTTGGCTGAGTGTAGGCCTTTGTGGCTGAGTGTAGGCTTTGAGGAAAAGCTGAGTTGTAAGGCCTTGGGCCTGAGGTGTAGGAACCAATTTGGGTTCTGAGACAGTGGAGAAGTTTGGCCGAATCTAGTACACTGCTAGATAGGCGAAGGGGGAAAGTGGATGTACCCAAAGCTTGGGGAACCACTATAAATCACTGTGTCTGCTGTGTTGTGATTTGATGTGTATGCTGTGTGTTTGCTGTGATAAAATAGTTAGAAATCTGTGATATTAACTGATTGCTGCCATTAAAGTTTAAAAAAGGATTAGGTCACCTATTCACCCCCCCCCCTCTAGGTGTTTAGGTATCATATCTTTCAGAGGAGTCCCATATCAGAAGTCGTCTTGACGTACTTAAAGATCTTCTTTGCCACTACCAGATGAGACTGCCTTGGTTCAGGCATAAAACGACTTGCTCGGCCAACAGCGTAAGCAGTGTCTGGCCTTGTAATCGTTAAGTAGATCAAGCTCCCCACTAGAGCTCTGAATGCCAAGGGATCAGGAAGAATCCTTCCTTCATCTCGTTGAAGCTTCAGACCAAGATACAGAGGAGTAGAGCAACTCTTCCATTCGCCCATGCCGAATCGATTCACAATGCGATCCGCATATCCTTTTTGGCAAATGAATATCCCGCTCTCCTTCCTTTCCACTTCAAGACCAAGAAAGTGATGAAGCTCTCCCAAGTCTTTCATCTCGAAGCGAATAGCTAGCTCAGCCCTGAGCCTAGCTACCTCCTCCTCTGAATTCCTTGTGATGATCATATCATCAATATACAGCAGGACCAAGACTTGAAGCTCCCACTTTTTCTTAATGAACAAGCTTGAATCCGAGTTGGAAGCAAGATAACCGCAGAATTGAAGATACTCTGCTATCTTCTCATACCAATCTCTAGGAGCTTTCTTCAACCCGTAGAGAGCATTCCTGAGCTTGCAGACATAGTCTGGATGAACTTCGGAAACAAAACCAAGTGGTTGATCCATGAAGATGTCCTTATCAATCTCTCCGTAAAGAAAAGCATTCTTCACATCAAGCCGCCACATCCTCCATCCCTTGCAAGCATCCAAGGCGATCACCGCCCAAACCGAAATCATCTTTGCAACTGGACTAAATGTCTCCTCATAGTCTTCTACATACTGTTGAGAGAATCCTCGAGTAATAAGGCGAGCCTTGTACCTATCAATGCTCTCATCAGCCTTCTTCTTCAACTTGAACACCCACTTGCAAGTCACTGGAGTAATGCCATCGACCTTGTGCATAAGATTCCAGGTTTCATTCTTCTTGAGAGCAGTAATCTTATCCTTCATGGCATCTTCCCACTCCTTGACTCTAGTGGCCTCATTGAAGTTTTCATGCTCTCGCTCATCCAGAGGACCTGCAAAGAAGCAGGAGACAAAACTCACTGCATTCCCATCACAGTATCGAGTTGGTGGCTTAACAACCCTCTTTGACCTCTGAAGGGTCTGCTCCTTGCTCACCACCTCCATTGCTTCTTCAGGCTCAGCTCCATTCCCGGGCAGACTTTAAGCAAAGCTCCCCCTGATTCCTGAACCAGAAGCCTCTGCCTCAGAGCTTGAAGCAATAGGAGCTGCTGGTGAAACAGCAAGCTCTTCTTCCAGAACTTCAGTAGCCACCTTCTGCTCTTCATCAACCTTGATCTCTGGTAGATCAACCGACCCACCTCCATACGACGTCAGTTCATCAAAGACCACGTCTCTTGATACAACAAACTTCTTTGTCGCAGGATCTATGTATTTCCATCCTTTCTTCCATTCATCATAGCCAACAAAGACAAGCTTCATTGTCTTTGCATCAAGCTTTGTCCTTGAAGCATCCGGGACATGCACATAGCAAGTTGATCCAAACACCCGAATGTTTTCCACGCTTGGCTTCTCCTTTAGCAACATCTCAAACGGATACTTCATGTTGATCGGACTGAGCGGCATCTGGTTGATGACTTAAGAAGCACAAGACATCCCCTCTGCCCAGAAGGACCTAGGAATGTCTTTCGCATGAAGCCAACACTTGCAGGTTTCCGTCAGATGACGGATCTTCCACTTCGCTACTCCATTTTGTTGTGGAGTATGAGCACAAGTAAGCTCTCTTTGGATCTCGTGCTTCCTGCAGAAGTTAGAAAACTCGGAGGAAACAAACTCACCACCGTTGTTTGTTCTAAACTTCTTGATCCGCAAGCCAAGCTGGCCTTCCACTAGCACCTTGAACTCCACAAACACCTGGAAAGCTTCTGACTTCTCCTTCAAGAAATAAACTCAAGTATATCTTGAGTAGTCATCAATAAACACAAGCATGTATCTGCTCCCACCAAGGCTAGCAGTGACGGTTGGTCCCATTAAGTCACCATGGATACACTCTAATGGTCTCTTGCTCCTTGTTTGTGATTTATCAAACGGAAGGTGATGAGACATACTGTACTGACACCCCGCGTAAACGTGACTATCGCCAAAGTAAGATAGCTTAGGCAAAACTCTCACAAGGCTCCTGTTTGCCATAACTTTCAATTTATCCATTCCTACATGCCCCAGCCTCTCGTGCCATATAGCAGCGATATCGTTTGCCTTCATCCGATCAACGTAAGAGTTTGTTGCAAGAACAAACAAGTTCTTAACTCTCCTCCCAACATGAGCAACATCAGCCTTTACCGCTGATACGTTGCGAAGGAACTTCACTTCTGTTGGCCCAAACAGAACGTGATAACCTGCGTCTACCACATTGGTCATAGAGAAGAGGTTCTTCTTCATACCCGGCACATGATACACACTCCTTAGCGTGAGTGTCCCCTTATCACTACCCAAGTACACGACCCCCTCCTTCTCTACTACATAAATAGTGTTATCAACAGTTATGATAGCTTCGTTACCTGAGTGGGCATGTAGAGAAGAAAACTTCGACTTGTCTCCGGTGAGGTGATGACAACACCCGGAGTCCACGATCCACTCGTCGTTGAAGTTGATAGCGGACAAAGCATGGACACAAGTGCCCGTCATGAAAGCTTCGCCCCATCCAGCTTCTTTAGTACTCAAGCAAGCTTCCTCCTTGCCTGCAGCATGCCTAGGCTGCAGTTTGACCTTGCAGTCATGCTTGCAGTGACACTTGTAGCACTTCAAGTTCTTATTTCAATCCTTCTTAGGAGCAGCGCTCCTCTCTGGTTGATAATAAGTTGAAGGCTCATTTTCAGCAGCAGTATTCTTCTTCCCTTCCCATCTCTTCTTCTTCTTGCCCGTGAACAATGCTTCACTACCTCCTTCAGAGATAGTCACTTCTGCCATCTGTCTTGCAAAACTTTCCTGCAAAGCAAGCAGCTTCTCAAGCTCCAGCAGAGATGGCTGAGTTGTCCAGCCTTGAACGAAAGTTACAAAGACAACATACTCCTTCCGCAAGCCGCGGATTATGTGCCTTTTCAACTTGGCCTCAGAGATAGGCTCATCAGGATCAAGCGCTGATATCTCAGTGCATAGGCTCTTCATCTTCAGAAAGAACTTAGAGATGGTTAGGTCTCCTTGAGTTGTCCTGGCCAACTCATTCCCCAAGAACTGTAGCCTCGCCACATTCTTCTTGTTGAACAACCCATCAATAGTTGTCCAAATATCAGCAGCTGACTCACATCCAATGATGTGATCAAACAACTCCGGTGAAACAGCCCTCTTGAGGGTAAACTAAGCCTTTGCGTTAGTTTTCCTCCAGACTCTCACCTGCTCTGCAGTCCCAAAAGTAGCAGTAACCTTCTGCCTGTCGTCACCATCGACGAACTCCCATAACTCCTCGCCAAGAAGAAAACTCTTCATACACGACTTTCACTTCTTAAAGTTAGTCGTTGTCAAGAGTTCAATACCCAGACCTCTTGCATACTTCCCTTCCATTACAACAACCTTGGTTAAGCTTCCAGAAGCACAGAGCAACAACACAAGTTGATCACCACTCAAGCAACTGAACCTGGCTCTGAACCATGTTGAATTTTCTCAAAGTGGTCAACGCGATAGCCTAATGCCAAATTAATATCCTCAAAACTATCAAGATCACACCTTGATCGTGCGGAAACCAGGAAAGCAATCTCAACAACCAAATGCAATCACAGGGGCAAGCAGATCATGTATTGTTTTATTTATTATTTACAAAGCGAGGTATACATGGCGAGACATGATTTCGCCAGTACACAGGAATACAGGAAAATACAAGTAAAACAATTCGAGCGGGTAGAACTGGAGACCGCCGAGACCGCCCAGTCCGCCGAAGTCGCCGAGGCCGCCCGAACTGCTGTTGCTACTAGATGACGAATAGAACACGGAGTCCGCCGAGACCGCGAGGTTGCGCGGACACACCGTTATTCGCTGACTGCTACAAGTTGTTGCTGAACTGAAGAACAGATTGCCTACCCGCCCAAGACCGGCAGACAGGTTATTGAACTTGGAAAGGCTGAAGCAGGGAAAACTGTCAAGCCACAGAAGCGACCTGCTGAGACTGCCGATTTTAACCGCAAACTTCACTAATGCTGATCGCAGTCAAAGCCAAACTCCTTGCTCCTTATTGTTAATCGTGCAACCTGCAAACAGTAAACAATCAACTCAACTCAACCCGCGCGGACAGGAAAATCCAGACTGCAACAATTAATCAAGCCCCAAACTTACTGCTCACTCAGTTACTGTAGAAGTGTCGGGGGGTCTATTTATATGCGAAGTGAGGAGTGTGGTCACCACCCTATTGAAAAGAGTCACCATCCCATCCCTCGCACTAACACAACCCAGTCTGCCAAGTCCGTATGGACTTGGCCAGACCAATCCTCCAGGCGCCAGGTCAAAAGCCAGTCCGGCACCAAGCGGACACAATGCCAGCCCGCACAACACAAGTGCAGCGCCAGTCCACCCAACGCAATCATAGCGTCAGTCCGCTACTCAACATAGCATGCAGATACACTCGTAACTCATGCTGCATCAGTTCGCACACTGAACGTGGACAAAGTGGCAGTCCGCACAGCTCGACAACAATGCCATAGCCTGCCACGAGTCCACGACCAACAGGCAGTCCGCCCGGTCAACAGCGGACTCTGCGGACTCTGTGGACACCATGGACTTGTCACATAAAAAGACCAAGTCCAGCAGCCCATCAAGCAACTAGCGCGAGCACAACGGACACAGAAGATCTAGACCGCCAATCAGCATGATAGTCCGCCACAAGGATGTGAACCATCCATCGCAACATGGAGAGATCGGCAAGAACAAAAGCCCATCTCAAAAGCCAGTCCGAAAATGCGGACTCCGCAGACACAATAAACAAGTCCGCCAACACACCGCGGATACAACTTCCAATCCGCCCGGTTACCACAAGAGCTGGCTAACTGCAAGGCCGCAGATCAAGTTGAGCACCGCCAACAGACAGCCAAACACAGTCCGCCCAGGCCTCTTCACTAGATGACCAAGTCGCTAAGACTTCCTTGGTCATACATCATCCAGGCCGCACACCTAGACCAGCCAGACTGCACACCATGCCTCACAGGCCGCGCCATAAGAACAACCATACCACCAAGTCCAACCAGGCCAGGTCACCCAGGCCGCAACCATTACTCCGTCCAGGTCGCGGACTCAGACCGCTCAGGCAGCTCAGACCACCCGGCCTGCCCTGTCACCCACTTTCACTTCACAAATTTCAACAGTCTTCACTGGGGGCGATTCTCGGGATATTGGAATCGTCTATCCGCCCTCTTCCTTCCTGGGCCTCCGTTGGACTCCTCTCTTCTTGTCTTCGAGGCCTCTCCTACCTCCTCTACTCAACCCTTCTGGCCTCTTCTCTCGCCCTCCTCTCCTCTCTTCTTGACTCTTCCTTCCTCCTCCCATACTGCCTCTCTGGCGTCCTCCTTGCCTTCTCTCCTGAAGGTCCTGCTCTCCCCTTCTCCCTTGAATCCTCTCCGTCCAGCCTTGCCAAGAAGTCCCTGTTCTTCTCCTCTCCGCGAACAAAAGTGTTTGCCCTCTCTATCATCTCTTCGAAAGATCTCGTGGGATTAGACCGCATCTCCATACTGAACAGTCTCTGCTTCAACCCGAACTTCAGGGCCACCATCAGAGTGAAGTTTTCCACCTCCTCTACCTCCAAGATCTCCTCCTAGAAACGAGCGACGTAATGTCCCAAGATCTCGTGCTGTCCCTGGGTAACTTTAAAGAGAGTCGTCGCCTCCTTCTTCCTCTTCTTTGATGTCGCGAACCTCGTCATGAGGCCCTGACGCGGGTCTGAGAAACAGTATACGGACCCTGCTGGCAGTTGATGGAACCAATCTCTAGCATTCCCCTTGAGGGTTATGGAGAAGAATTGGCATTTGAAGGCGTCGGACATGTTGCGGATGGAGACGACGTCTTCGAACCATTGAAGATGTCTAACAGGGTCGTCCCTGCCAGAGTAGTAGGTGAGGATGGGCTCTCTAAATCCTTCGGAAACGGGGGCGGCGAGGATCTCGTCACAGAAGGGGCTCCTCTCTCCCTGACGGTGGCGAGTTTCATCCTTGCTGGAGATGTCATACTCGCTGCAGTGCCAAGTATCCTGGTATCTCGCCGGCGACATCGGATCCCTAAAGTGGACCTCTTGACTGGCCGCCGGATGATATCGCGACTGCATCGGTCGCTCTTCTCTCGCCCAAGCGGGCTCCTTTCCAGCTCTCCTCGGCGGCGCTTCCTCCTCTAGCGGTGTCACGCGACGGGGAGAAGTCACCGTGACATCAGGGCGATGAGCAAACCCAGCGAGAATGGTCTGTTCGATCCTCTTCGCAAACTCCTCAAACGCTGCAACCGTCACATACTCGCCACCTCATGCGACTTATCCTCCTCCTGCCGAGTTGTGGACCAACTCTCCATGCTCTCCACCATTGGCCATCTTACCAAACCAATAAACTTTCCTCCTTGGCTGCGATCCACGCTCACAGTACCAAGTGTTGAAGCTAAGAAAATTCCCAACCTCGAATTCGGACCAAAGCCGCCTAAGGTTACTGGCTCATAGGTTAGATCAGACGGCTAGGATGACTAGGATGAAGAACTAAGTCGAACAGGACCCCGGATGTTGCGTCATGAAGGTCCCACCACGTACCCGGATGCTCAAAAGGAGAAGTCCCTTCTCAACCAAAGATGGCCGAACTGGGTACGAGGGAGACTAGCTGATGACGAAGTCGCAAGGTCGCAACTTGATCTCTAAAGAAATGGAATCCAAAGACTCGGCTAGTATCTCGAAAATGAAGCTCGCGAGTATCCTCAGGGGATTTCAAGTGCCTCTCCTCGTAACCCTAGGGTCCTATTTATAGGCAAATCCAAGGAGGGGGGGGTCATATTTATAACCCACCCCCCGGCGACTAGGCGACTTTCGGGGGAACTCGCACAAGCTGGGCGAGTATCTCGCCTAGTCTCCTACCTAGCGAGTATGCGAGGGGAGCTCGCCATACTCGCCCAGGCCTTCTATGACCTTGCGTGCTAATGTTGACTCATGTCTTGACTTATTGACCATAACTTCTGCTGACCTGGCTGTGGTGGAACTCATCCTCGACGAATACGGGTTGTACAATCCAAATTCAAATGAAGCGGGTTTTGCACGCTAGAAGACAAATGACGTAATATACTTTCTGCAAAGCAGTTAAAGCAAAAGAAACTTTCTGAAAGCAGTTAAAGATTGAATTATGCACTTTGCTTACGTCGGCCGATGGTATTCCCGAAACATACGTGAGCCGACAGAAAATCTCGATCGGGAAAGTTCTTGGAATATGTTGAGCACGATTAGGATTGATGATAAATCCACCCAAAGCATTTATAGAGATTCTCAATTACAACAACTATAAAAGAACTTCCAAAAGAAGACCTTCAAAATCACTATACATGGCGTATCATTCAACCCGAGCCGAATTTTGAAAAACAGACGAAAAAATAACCCAAAGTCATTTTCGTCGAGTATCGTCGAGTATAGCTGAGTATACTCGTCGAACTAGTAGTGATATTCGACGAAATTCACTTAGAGAAATTTAGCTCGTTCCAACTTTGCCACTCGACGCCACGCAGAAGTCATACTCGACGAATTTGACGAGTATCAGCTAGTATACTCGACGAAATCGACAAATATCAGCTAGCTCACTCGACGCATTAAACGCCTGACCCAGTGATAGTCGACGAATTCGACTTAGAAAATCCTGAGAAGAAAATTCGAATTGACTCGATGAATTCGTCGGGTATCAACCAGTATATTCGACGAATTCGGCGAGTATCATTAGATACATTCGACGAATTTTACGAGTATGCACAGGAATACTCGACGATTTTTACTTGGAGGATTTTCCAACTCTCAGAGATTTTACCTCAAGTACAATATGATGAATTCGACAAGTGTTAGCAATTATACACGACGAATTCGACGAGTATCAACGAGTATACTTGACGAATTCGACGAATATCCCTTACAATACTCGATGAATTTTACTTGGGTAAAATTTTTGTTCTTCTGATTCCAAGTTCTTCTCCTTCTTGGATCCTCCTCATGCACTTGGGATAGAAGTACACCCTAATAGAGATATTACGCGTGAGCCAACACATTGACCTACATAATGAAAGATTACATTGTATAGTCCCGTGTTTACTAACCCACCGTAACCTGACATTGATGTGCATTTAGCAATGTAGACCTGCAAATATATAACTGAAAATACATCATCAAATAAATCTCAATTCATCTTAACTTAACGGGACCCTTCTTCAAATCAGGATTATTGCGGATACAATACCCAGCCGGGGGGGGGGGGGGGGGGGGGGTGTCGGTTCGCCGGGATACTGCTGTCGGAGGGAGATATTTAGATTTTTGACATATATATAAATATATATAATAAAAAGTAAATACAGAATAAATAAAAAGTAAATAAATATATTAAAATAAAATTATATAATAAGTAAATAAGAAAAAAATAAACGTAAGAGTAAAATAAATACCTTAAAATAAATAAAGAAATAAATAAAATTAAAATGTATAAAATAATATACGAGCATCTTTGCATGGGCTACGTCCAGGCTCGATACTCTCGGGCGGCCTTCGGCCGCATCATGACAGGCTTCACCCGCCTCTACACGGGCTTTGCCTGTGATTGATGCTCCGGATGATCTTCGGCTGCATAAAAGTAGTCTAAGTCGGGTTCAACGCAATTCACCAGCTCGGCGCCGCACACGCCACTCGCCGCCCCCGGTAGACCTATGGTTTTTGATTTTGCATAAGTGCTCCAGTGGGCCGCGAGTCACGGGTGCGGCGCCGAGTTGGTGGATTGCGTGGAAGAGGGCTTAGCCCACTTTATGCGGCCGAAGGCCACCCGGAGCATCAAGCACGGGGGAAGCTCATGCGGAGGCGGGCGAAGCCCGCCTGGATGCGGCCGAAGCCCACCCGGATACAGCCGAAGGCCGCACGAGATCATTGTGCACGGGCGTAGTCCGTGCGAAGATGCTCGTGTGTGTATTTATGTGTGTGTGTGTGGGTGCGTGTGTGCGTGCGTGCAAAGAAATATTCTTGCAGCTCATTGTGCATTGCTTGAAGAATAATAAAAAATAAATTGTGCTTCGGTTCTGCTTTTGTCCTATTTGGATCGGGTCTAAAAATTCTGAAACTGCTTGAGACATTTATATTACAGTTCTATTCCAATCTGCACTCGGATCATTATTATTTACTGCTCCAAAATCTAAATTGTAACCCCAAACAATTTGCAAATGGTTCAATCCAATTATTTACAATTCCGATTCAATTTTCAATTTTAATTGACATCTCTATGATCACCACATTCGAATATCACCAAATCAGACTATCACAACATTCAATCAAAAATTAGATCCCATGTAAACAATGGGGAAAAACATCAGACATTCAACTCGTTGATTACGAACCGCAAATGTCAGATCCGGAAGAAACAAAACTCGGCACAACGGCGTTTTGATTCATCGGCAACGGAGAGAAATACATGATTTGCTCCTGCTGTTGACCCATATATATCTGAAGCGACTTGGGAACCGCCGGCATGCTGATTTCTAAATTCCCTTCAAGCATCTGCACCACCCGCCCCATCGCCGGCCTATAAATCTCCTCGTCCTGAATACACCAACAAGCCACCTTACAAGCCCTAGCAATCTCCTCCACCGGAGCGACGCCGGCCAACCTAGAATCCAGCAACCGAGCCACCTCCCCCGCCATAAGATTTCTCACGGCAAAAGCAGGGAAGAATCCGGGCTTCTCATCCTCCCAATGATTCGTATTTCTTTTCCCCGATATAATCTCAAAAAGCATCATCCCGAAGCTGTAAACATCCGCCTTCGCAGTAATGGCGACTCCAGAGATCCATTCCGGTGCAAGATATCCCCTCGTTCCTCTCATCGAAGTCAGAACTCTGCTTACATCCCGCCCTATCAGTTTCGCCAGGCCGAAATCCGCTACTTTTGGGACGAAGGATGAATCCAGGAGTATATTTTCCGGCTTAATGTCGCAATGAACGATGCAATCCCTACATTTCTCGTGAAGATAGGCTAATCCGCGAGCGGTTCCAAGCGCGATTTGGTATCTTTTTTCCCAATCTAGGTTTGTTTTGTCGTCGTGAAAGAGATGAGTGTCCAGGGAGCTGTTTGCCATGAATTCGTACACCAAACACCGGTGGCTTCCCTCAACGCAGAAGCCGTAGAGGCGTATGAGATTGATGTGCTGAATCGTTCCGATAGTGCTCAATTCGTTCCGAAATTGCTTCTCTCCTTGACTCAGATCTTGAAGCTTTTTGACGGCGAATGGAGTAGAATCCGGCAAAATTCCTCTGTAGACCGGCCCGAATCCCCCCCTACCCAACTCGTCGGAGAAATTTTTTGTGAAACGTTTCAAATCGTGGTATCGGAACGCGACTGTAGTGCCGTCTGTTGATATTTTAGATGTGTTTGTTCTTCTCCGTTCTCTTAAGCAGACACAGATTATCAGACAAACAAAGGTGGAGAAAGTTAAGAAAGTTATTGCTGATACCATCATCAGGATTATCTTCGTTGTCTTCGAATGAGGATCCGGCAGCTCCGACGAAGCAAGGCGGAGGAAAAGGGTTCCGGCTTGGTTGGCTCCGCCGTAAAAGTCTTGGATGTTGACTAAATCTCCAATCCACATAGAACATCCGCCATTATAGGAATAAGCAGTGCAGGAACAATTCTTCAGGCAAGTAGATTTACACTCGGAAGCACTTCCAGCATTCAGTGCCAGAGGATTCGCCGGTAATCTCACGGTGTCCATCTGATAGAACTTGTCCATTTCGGTTCCGCCGGAGTTATTGCCGTCACATTTTAATGGAGATTTCCTTAAACAACTGCCACTGTGATCGCCCAAATCTGAATGCTCCGGCGATCTCTCTCTGAATCCGGTGATGCAATCACAAAATGGCAAAGTGTTCTCATTACAGCTGCCGAAAGCGCCGCAGAGAGCATAAACCTCGCATTGCGCTCTCGGCTGCGACCAGAACAATATCCATTGCTTTGAAGCCGGAACCCAGGTGAACTGCTTGATCTGGCCGGAGAGATCCATGACGAATCTTGATATCACATCAACGGAATTAACTGAATAAGTGAAGTAATTCTCCTTCTCGTTGTTGACATACTCAAAGTCGTACACGAAATTAGAGGTCATCTCCGGTACGCCGGCGAAGATTTTAGAATTCCAGAGACCGGAGGACCAGTAGATCTTTGTGCCGTTCCAGAGAATGAAGAATTGACTGCTGCCATTAGGGTCAATTTCGATGTAGAAGATGCCCGGAGCCGGATCCTCGGCATCCTTCCATGCGATGAGATGCTGGATTTCGCCGGTGACTTTGTTGATTCCAAGCTTTCCTCCGGGGAGCCAGGTGTCCGTCGGGTGGTCGAAGCTCTGCCAGAAGAGCCTGGAGGCGTTAGACCTATCCCGAATTACCAAGTTTCCGGTGTCAAGGAGGACGGCGGCGATGGAATCGGAGGATGCATTGGCTTTTGCTTGCCAAACTAGAGATTTTGACTGGTTGAGCAGGATAAGGGTGCCATTGTTGGAGAACTTGAATTCGGAAGAGGATGGGTTTAGGATCGGGGTTGCTCTATTAGCAACCCAGACTGGGGTAATTATCGAAACGATGTCCGTATTGTACCAAATCCCGAGATAAAATCTTTGAGGCGATTTCCCTAAGGAGAAGAATCCGAGAACGAACTTGCCTCCATTGGATGTGAGTTTCTGATCGCCGGAGAGCGACTGGCTGCCGGAGATGGAATCAACGGCGGATGAGAGGTAAGTATGGAGGAAAAGAAAGGAGAAAGAAAGGAGGACGAGTAAGCGGGATGCCATGAGAAATCTAGAGAGAGACCGGAAGGGGAGATGGGGGAGCAGAATTGCATAAATTGTTTGCACCCTTCACAAGCATCCATTTGTGCAGTTTGAGGGAGAAAAAACATTGGGCATGCCTTGCATATAATATTTTGAAATGATAATGACTTCTCCAAAGTAATGAGAAGAGTATGAGCAATAAGTTAAGGCACAATTAATTGGTCCAACACACTTGATTGGTGTTCAATCGTTAATACATTTAAAGTATAAATTTTCAATGGCTAATAATAATGCAATGATAAATTATAATTTATACTACTATTATTTTTAATATAATCATTATAACAACTTCTATTCTAGCATTATTACAAAACTTTCGGTCATAGTTTTATTTTATTTAATTAGAATCTTATTGATGGGGTCAATCCTAATTTATGGGTCAACCCCAATATATAGGCAACCCGGGTTGCACGTAAACGAACCGTTCTCTCTCCTCATTAAAGTCATGAGAGTTACGCAGGTAACCGCCGCGCATGGGATCCGCGCGCCCGATCCAGGCGGTAACTACCACGCGCTGGATCGCGTGCCAGCCCAACCGTCACCACTCGGCGTAGTTGGCCGGCTCCGACCCCGGGTCGGCCGCCCCCTCTAACCTCCTAGAGACGGGCGGTCCCGACACGGCCGGCCTCCTTAAAGACCACCCAAGGCCGCCCATCCTCGGGCAGCCTCGCCGCGGTCGGCCCCACAAGGGGCCAAGCAAGGCCGCCCGATCTCGGGCGGCCTTGTCGTGGACGGTCCTGCAAAGGGCCGGCCAAGGCCACCCGATCTCGGGCGGCCAACCCTCGCAGGGACCGGCCAAGGCCGCCCGGATTCATGCGGCCTTGCCGCAGCCGGCCCCAGTGAGGGCCACCCGAGGCCGCCCGCGCCTGGGCTACCACTCCGCGGTCTGCCTCCCCTCCCGGACGCCCTCTGTGTGGAGGGGCGGCAGTCGCCCGCCCGCTCCAGCGTCATCAGACCGTCATTCCTTGCGGGTGGGTCTTCCCTCGATCTCGGGGCAAGGCGGTCATTTCCTAAAAGTGGCGATCTGCGTGATCATTTCCGAGTGATTCTATTGGTCGGTTCGGTAGTTACTAGGTAAAATTATCGGACCGCCCTTGTCAAAATTTATAATTAGGCCTAGTTTCTATTTCAAGAGTGTCTTTTTCCCGGTTTACTCCACTTCACTCTTTTCCCCCTTACTTCTCTCTGCAAGATCCACACCCAAGATTGCTTTCGCAAGTTTCCTCCAAGGTCGCAAAGTGAAGAGACAGTTGGCGTAGAATCAAGTCAAGAATGAGATGCGCGGAGCCGTCACCGCCGATACGTCAAGACAACTTCGGAGGCCAGGAAGCGCCTGCACTCCAGTGAGCGCACATCGGAAGATCGTGGAACCAGCACGGCGGCCAACGGAACCCGACATTCACCCCTACCCCATCTCATTAAGTGTAACGAGGCGCGGTCTGTCGCTCTCGCCCTTCTCCAAAAAGCTTTGTAATAAACTCTCATATAGTAGAAGTTAGGTCGGCACCGTACCGACCGCGTGGTTTTTCACCCTGATTGTCGGGTTTTCACGTCATTAAGTCTTTGTCCCAGCATCTAGTTACTATTTGACTGTTGGCACACTCGGCCGCTCACGGGCTAAGATGGTTGAGTAGGCTCGGTCTGATAAGAGCATCGCATGATTCCCCAACAGATTTGCGCTGTCTGTGGGAAGGGGACTTCGAAGCAAGGAATGAACATTTAGCTCTATACCTCGTGCTCGTCAAGAGCCTACTGCAAATGATTCCTTCGCACAAGATCCACCAAGCGTCGAATAGAAGTCGACGCAACTTTGACTAGAAGTCGACACAACTTCAACTGGAATTCGATGCTACTTTAAATAGAACTCAGAGAAACTAAATTTGATAAGTCGACGACATTAAATGTTTTATATCGACGCGTACTTCGACATAATATCAACGAAAAGTCGACTATGGAGTGAACCTTACAGATAGTAAGAATTTGATGTTGCTTTTATTAGAACTCGATGTTACGTTAGCTAAATTTTTTAACATAATTCATTTTGAGTCTTCAATCAGAATTAATTCAAGAAAAGATTTGAATAACAGATTCTTGGAGATGTTAAAAGATGTTGACACACACACACACACATATGTATGTGTGTGTGTGTGTGATGAGATACAATAGAAAGGTGACAGGGATAGAGAGAGGATCATGAATTATCATTGATTTCTTGCATCAATCTCCAACTACGAACGATCAAGAAATTCATATCAGATCGTGATATATTGATTTTGACAGAGAAAGTTTGGAAGATCATCATCAACAATTGAATTTCTTTCATCAATCAGTCAATTATTAGATTGTTGTTGAATCTGCTAAAGAGAATTAATTCTTCTTCTTAGGAGGGAATTGCATCAGATTCAGAGAAAATACAATGATAATCTGAAAATATGATATATAATTTTTGTGATTTTGATATTTAGCAATTCATCAGAAGTTCTAGATATCATTACTACTTATCCTCAAAAATCTGCTGATCGAACACAAAGAGAAGATTCATTTTATCACAAATCATCTTTCATTTTATTCTTATATTTTGTGAAAAGAGTTTTGAGAATCTCTCTTCAAAGGATTCAGTGAGAGGTCCTGAGACTCTCCTTGGAAAAAGACTCGGATTGTATTGGTTCAAGATCTCCTTATCAAAAGATCTGGTGTTGGTTTTAAGAGTCTCCTGATCAGAAGACTCAGACATTATGATAGTGAATTCCTATCAAGGGGTAGATGAGTGGATGTAACCAGATTGAGGGGGAATCACTATAATTTTTGTGTCTTTATGTTTATTTTTAATGTTGTCAGGTGATTTCATTTATGTGCATATATTTCTGGTTGATTATTAATGTATATGCAAATTCTTTGAATTAAACAAAGTATTTAAAATAAAATTTTAATCTTTATTCACCCCCTCCCCATCTAAAGAAAACTCTGAGATATTTAGCAACCAGTCTCATATTTCAATTAGTATCAGAGGGAGATTGATCATTATTAGGTTAATCTAGAGGAGATTAATCAATAAAAGTTGAACATCTTGATCAAAAGATCATCGCAGTTGCATTAGTATATATTTATTTAAATTTTCAAAACTGTCTTCAAATACATTCAAAGGATTTGCATCTATTAGGCCACCAGTGTGTAATCTTGAAAAGTTTGCACTCTATAAAACCAGAATTAGATTATATATGAACTCTATTGATGATGGTATATTTGAATCAATTTTGACAGAACCACCAATGTCATACAAGAAGGATGCAGAGGGAATACCACTACAGAACTTGTACTTAAAAGTGAATGGATAAATATGGAAATGAAAATAAAAAATTGGGATGCAAAAGCTATGAACATACTTATTTCAACTATGTCTAATGATGTATTTCAAAAAGTTGGTGATTGTCAGTCAGCAAAAGAAATATGAGAATCACTTTCAAGAATTGTCGATGAAAGTGCAAATGTGAAAAAGAATAGAAGATCACTTTTAATCTCTCATTATGAGAATTTTTAAAAGAAAACTGATAAATCTATAGCAGAAATATTTGACAGATTCAGTATGATAATCATTGAACTGAAGGGATTAAATAAAGATATATCTCTCATTGAGATAAATAATAAATTATTCATGTGCTTCCCAAGTACATTAGATTTTAGAATTTGGGCTATCAGAGAAGCAAGGTGTCACAAAAAATTACAACAAATACTTTGCTAGGAAAGTTGAAGTCATATGAACAACTATTTAAGAGTAGAGCAGAAGCTAAGGAGAATAGTTTAACATCTAGAGAAAAATTAGTTTCCTTCAAAGTTACTGAGGATGAACCAACTATTTTAGAACATGAGATGTTCAATCTTCTCGCAAGGAGATTCAGAAGGTGGATAAAGTTAGAAAGTTCTAGGAGAAGAGATAGAAAGTCAAGTAAGTCAAAGTTTGACAAGACTCCTAATAAGGAGATAACCTGTTTTACATGTAGAAAACTTGGACATATATCAACAAAATGTCAAGATTAACAATATGAGAGATTAACTATCAAGGATCAAAAGAAGAAATACTTGAAGAGAAAGTATAAGAAAAAGGATAAAATTTTCATTGCTGAAACTTGAAGTGACACAAGTTCTGAATCTAGCTCTTTATTAGATAATGAAGAAGAAAATGATGTTGAAGAAGCATGTCTCACCGCTCTAGAAACAGAATCAAATCATGATACAATTGAGGTACCTGATTATTTTTATGATATTGATTTTACTTTAGAAGATTTTAAAATATATTTTAGAGATTTTTGTATAGATAAAATGTAATTAGAAAAGGAAATTAAATTATTAAGAAATAAATTAAAATTATATGAAGATTGTCCAGATGATAATGAACAAATAAAACAAGATAAACTTTTACAAATAGAGATAAATAACTTCAAGGAACAGGTAAATAAGTTAAATTTATAAAACTCTTTATTAGAAGAAGAATTAGCAAAAGCAAAAGTCTTTGAAAATTCCTTGAAAGGATGGAGTCATCAACTTTAAAATATTGACTTTTCTTATGAAGAATTTAAATTAGTTTTTAAAAGGTCCTATAAAAATCAGTTAAAATCTGAACAACAAATTAAACATTTAAGAAAAGAATTAGATAAATTAAGATGTAAAAGTCTTTATTATAAAATTATAACTATATGGTTGAACTAGAAAAATTAAAGAAACAAAGATCAAATCTAATTATTGAAAATAAAGAAATACAACATAAGTTGGCTAAAATAAAAAAAAATAGATATCATTTTGAAAGAAAATAATGGAGAAAAATCAAATAAATATGGAATGAAATGATTTAATATGCAAAAAATCAATAATTCTAGATAGAAATAAAGAGAGTGAAACTATAAATGAAAGAGAGCATGGTTTAATAAAAACAACCAAGTTTAACATGGAAACTTCATCAAAAAACAATAGGGAAAATATGAAAAAAAATCACAGAAAATACAATCTTTAAAAACTAGAAACCTTGCTTACTGGAAATATGAGTCAACTAAACATCAACCAAATTTATCAAAAACACAATGTTGGATTTAGAAGTTTTAATACACACATTGTTTATGATTATCATAATCATGAGACTATATGTACAAATTTCCTAAGAAAAGCTCATGATACCAAAAATTGTTGGATAAATAGACCTATCAGTTATCATTCAAAGGGCTATTTTAATAAACCTCCACATACCTTTATTACTCCATTTAATGATAGAATAAGTAATGAATCTAAGACAATCTAGATTCCAATTAACTCTTGAACAAAGGAAACTACTAAAAATCTTCTTATATGAATGATATAAACATACACTATTTATTGAAATTAATGTTAAAAAGCAAAAGACTTAAAATTCAAGTCTGTACTCGACACTGCGTTGAATAGAAGTCGACGAAACATCAAATTCTACTTAGCGTATTGTCTATGAGTTGGTGACTATGAAGAGTTCTGAATCTTCATAGTCACTATATATTAACGCTTGTGTCGATTATAACTAAAGTTTTAATATGTCGAATATAACTTGATGTAACGTCGACTATAGAAAAGCGCATTAAACTATTGATGCCCTAATTTGTCGACGCTTTGTCTATGTTTATATAAAACGTATTCTTTTCAAAACACTTCATCTTCCTGGCTCTCTATTTTTGCTTTCACATTTTCTCTTGTTTGGCAAGAACATTTGCGAGAAATATAATGACGGCAAAGACGAATTCAGGATTCAGTGTAGATCTGGAATCATTCAGGTCAGGATCTGAAAAGTTTCGAAGAATTCTCAAACTATTCACTGATTCAAGTCTCAATATACTTATTTCAACACGATGTAAAATTTTTGAGACAGAACTAGCAGAGTTTGTTACAAGTATTCAATACGAAGAGGATGGTTCATTGATTGGAACGATTGCTTCACAGAAGGTACTTATAACAGCAGAAGTTATACAAAAGACATTTGATCTCTTGTCAGTAAATGATTCTTTGAAACTATCTAAAGAAGAAATTAAAGATGTATTATGAATTATGAACTATGCAAAGGAAAAAGTCATTGTTCTTAAGAAAATAAATATAGCAGAGGAATGTCAGTTCATGACAGATATAGTTGAGAAAGTATTGGTATGTAAAATATCAGCACATGATTCAATTCCTAAATTCAATTACATTTAATGAGAGTTCTGGTGTTTGGAAAAAAGATTAATTGGGGGAGAAAGGATAATAAAGCTTATTGGATATAAATATAAACAAGGGAAGAATGCCTACATGACTATAATGAGTCAGTTCAACTGAAGAATTTTCAACATCTATGTATATCCAAGGGAATACCAATACCTATAGAAAAGAAGTTGTCAATTATCCTTTTCACAAAATGGACTAGACAAATAACTAAACCTAAATTTCAAAAGGAGACTATACTTTCATTTTCTCTGCAAAATGTTACTTTTTCATCCATTAATAATCCGTCAATTTCACTCATTCCAAAGGAATCTTTATTACCACCAGAGCAAATTGTTAAAGAAGCTCGGACTAATTTAATATTACACTCAACTCCTGTTAATGTTAATACAATAAATCTACACTCAGTTATTTCTTCAACTACTATCACTCAAGTAGTAGAATTAGTCACTTCTACTTTATCCTATATGCTTAAAGAGCATGCTTCTCAAATAAAAATCACAGTGGATGATATACATTCTTAGCTAGATTTTATTACTAATTCAGTACAGTTTATGCAAGCAAAGATCTCTTCTTCCAATATTACAAGATCATTCTTAACCTCTCTTGCGGGTGAGGTCAAGAAGGGGGAGAGTCATGATGAGGAAGAAGATTTTATTGAAGTTACATCATCATTGCATGGACCTGATCCATTCAAGATTACTGAAAATAAGAATGTATTGGCTGAATTTGAACAAAATTCAACACCAAACCAGGGGAATTAGCTGCAGAACAAATGGATAGACAAAATAAGGAGGACTTAGATGTAGAACAAATGGATGCACAAAGTTAGGGGGAGTTAGCTGTTCAAACTGTTTACTCAGAAAAGTCAGTGATAATGAAGAAGAAAAAACCACAGTATTTTCAAAAAGGGCAGTGATTGTTCCTTATACCTCAAACAGAAAGCAACTAAAGTCATCAAGGAAAAGAAAGAAGCCTGATATTAATAGTATTCTATCTGCTAAAGTAAAAAAATTGTATTGTAACCAATGCTCAACCATCTGGAGAAATTCTTAAGACATATATAGGAAGTTATAGTTCAACATCATTCTTTCTATCTAATGTTATTCTTGTACAACCCGTATTCGTCGAGGGTGGACCCCTCCAGATCCAGGTCAGCAGAAGTCAAGTTCAACAAGTCAAGACAGAGGTCAGAGTCAACGTGCTAGGTAGTAGAAGGTCTGGGCGAGTGTGGCGAGCTCCCCTTGCATACTCGCTAGGTAGGCAACTTGACATGATACTCGCCCAGTCGTGCAAACTCCTCCAATAAGTTGCCTAGTCACCGGGGGTGAGGCTATAATTAAGACACCGCCCTCCCCTTGGATTTCCCTATAAATAGTACCCCAGAGGTACGAGGAGGGACACTTCGAAATCTCGCCAAGAGATCGCAAGTTCTTCTTCTTGGACGTCAGCTGAACCTTTGAATTCCTTTTTCAGAGAGACCAGGACGCTACCTTGCGACTATCCCCTTTATTCGTCACGACTTAGTTACCAGCTAGTCTCCCTCGTACCCCGCTCGGCCATTTTTGGTTGTGGATGAGTTGTTTCTTCTAAGCTTTCGGGTACGTGGTGGGACATCCCCGCCACAGCATCTGGGGTCTTGTTTGTTCGGTGACTTCCGTGCTTTATCCCGCTAGCCGTCGAGCCCATTCGTTAAGCCGGTAACTTTAGGCTGCCTTGATCCGATCTTTGGAGTAGGGAATCTTCCCGGCTTCAACATTTGGTGCGATGAGCATGTATCACAGCCAAGGAGGTAAAGTGAAAGAGCAACTAGATCTGATATACTCTAGAGGGGGGGGGGGTGAATAGAGTATATGGTGCTTTAAAACTTTTGCAAACTTTTACAACAGTTGTTGTAATATGTGTGAGCAGGGAAGCAAAAATAAATCTAATCACAGTACAGAGCTATGCAAATACTAAGCACAAAAAAATCAAGGCCAGAAACAAAAAGAAAACAAGCCAAAACCAGATGACACAAGGGAATATAGTGGTTCCCCAAACTTGGGTACATCCACTCTTCTACCACCCTAGGTAGGAATCCACTGCAGGATGAGTTGATCAGGTGTCCTGGGCACCAATGAGCTTTTGATAAGGTGCTGAAAAACCAAAGCAGATTTTTTGATCAGGTGTCTTGCCACCAATGAGCTTTTGACAAGGTGCTCAAAAACTAGATTCAAACTTTTGAAGGGAGTTTGAAAAACCCTTTACAAAGTGGGGGTGAGAGAGTGATGGCAGTCTTCTCTTTCTCAACCAACTGAGAAGACTATGTGGATTGATGTCAAAGCTCCCCCTGAATCCTTGAGATCTTCAGGAAGAAGAGCTTTGCTGAGGGTGATAGGCCTTCAAGGATAGAACTCCAGCAATAGATGATTTCAGCAAGCTGAAATATTGAGTGTCTGGAGTCTTGAAATGATGTTGGCCTTGAACACTTTGAGATCTGAAGAGATCTGATGATTTTTGAAAGCTTGATCTCTTTGATGAGTGTTCTTCAGAATTCTTTTTGACAGAAAACTTTTGAGTATCTTTCTGTATTCTGTATTGTGTGTGTTCTTTCTTCTGGTTGGAGTAGATTCAAAAAAAAACATCCTGTCACTTATTCTCTGTTCCAGAATAGAATATCATTCTCTGTCAAGGATAGTCGTTGGTCTGCATTGATTGCATCCTTAATTGCAAAAACTCTTCAAGAGGAAAGTCCACAGAATTATTCCTTGAAAAATCCCTTGAAACTTGGTCCAGAAGTAAATGAAAACGGCTAGCAAATCTCTGAATTAATTACAGAATAACTCCTGACTGATTTGAATTTGAATTCTGGAAGTTATCTGAAATCGTCGAACTGAGCTCTGCTATCGTCGAGCTGAGCTCAGCGAACTGGAAAACTCAAGCAGCAAAATAATCGTCGATCTGAGCTCAAAGATCGTCGAACTGAGCTCAGAGATAAAGATCCAATGCAGAGTAAAAGTCGTCGACCTGAGCTCACCGATCGTCGAATGGAGTTCGACGATATTATGAAGTTGAGCTCAGCGATCGTCGAGTGGAGCTCGACGATCTGTCGAAGTTGAGCTAGACGATCGTCGATCGGAGTTCGACGAATCGTCGT
Organism: Platanthera guangdongensis; assembly: GCA_039583875.1. Lineage (NCBI taxonomy): Eukaryota > Viridiplantae > Streptophyta > Magnoliopsida > Asparagales > Orchidaceae > Platanthera > Platanthera guangdongensis. The sequence goes on from CM077150.1 coordinate 250,291,488, forward strand.
GCTGAGCTCGACGATCAGACTTAGTCTCCAGACAGAAAAACTTGGTCTTCAGGGCAGCTTCCAATCCTAGACTTCTAACCCTTAGACTCAATTCTAATTGACCTATTAAGCTATACAGAAGGTCAAGCAAAGGTTCCTAGAGACATAGTGATCCTGACCCAAATTAGTAATAGGGTGTTCCAACAATCTCCCCCTATTTGGGTTAGGATTATCATTTACAGACTTTGGAGAATTCAAATAACAACATACAATCAGAAAAGCATAAAAACAACAGCTAGACATTGCAGAAACATCACAGAGATATATATATATATATATAGCATCCAGATAGCAGTCAGAATTCACAGAAATTGTCACCTTACACTGTGAAGGATCAAGCGCATAACCAACTGTTCCAAAAGCCCGGACTGTTGGAAAGGGTGCTACTTAATTTCTTAAATAAGTAGAAGAGCGCCACGGGTCAAGTGAAGGAACGCCGGACCCAACAATCCCCCCCCCGGCGTCCAGCACAACCCGTCGGCTCAGAGGTAGAGTTACCACATGGCCCACATGGCTCAGAGGTGGGATTACCACATGACACACACGGCTCAGAGGTGGGGTTACCACATGTCCATGGTTGCACGGCTCAGAGGTGGGGTTACCACATGTCCACGGTTTCCTGGCCCACCGGACCCACACAGGTAGAAGGGAAAAATCAGGATTTAATAGCGCTCCCCCAGTCTTGAACCCGTGACCTGCTCTGATACCAATTGAAGGATCAAGCGCATAACCAACTGTTCCAAAAGCCCGGACTGTTGGAAAGGGTGCTACTTAATTTCTTAAATAAGTAGAAGAGCGCCACGGGTCAAGTGAAGGAACGCCGGACCCAACACACTGTCACTTCTTCTCTTTGCCTTTAACCATTTTGATTTCTCTGTTAGGGTTTAGAGCTTCCTTGTTGGACCTGGTGTCATCTGCTGCACCCAAATAAGTTTGCTTTGAAGGCCTGGGAACCACAGCAGCAGGATGCAACTCCATATATCTCTCAGCATAAAAGAATTTGCTGGAAGCATATTTCTCCAGTTCTTTTTGTTTTTGCTCTGACATTGTAGAAATATTTGAAGTGTCTAAACCTTGATCTCTGGATTTCTTGATCTGATCTAGTGCAGCCAGTTCCTTCATCCTAGCAGTCCAAGCAGATGGATTATTCTCAGGGTCCTCAAAAGGTACAGGTGGTTCATACCTGTTGGAAGGATTATCTTGAGGAGGCCTGGCAGACACAGTTTCTTTTAGCTTGTAGGGGAAAGGACCTGATGATGTATCAGAAGAACCATGTCCTCCCCTGGAATATGGATGCTGCCTGGAATACCCTTTGGAATAAACTTGAAAATCTCTTTGATTACCCCTGTATCCTCCTCTCCTAGAATAAGAACCCCTAGACTGGCTTTCCCTTTGGTAGGATCTGGCATGGGGTTGATAGGGAGCCTGGCTTCTAGCTGGGGCTTGACTTGCAGAGCTTCCACCTGCACCTGCATCAGGAGGAGGTGGTGGAGGAGGATGAGGGTGCTGGAACTGGGAGGAGCCCTTTTCATACTTTCTCTTCTTCTTCATGGCTTTCAGCTGATTTTTAGAATATTGCATCCAATGTTCTGTAATTGGGCAGTTATGTAGAATGTAATAAGGAATATCATTATCATCCTTGACTTTTGCAGGAGAAACCCTTTTCATTGTCTTGCTCCTAGCCTTCATTTTCCTTGCAATAGTGGCAAAAGAGTCATCAGAGTCTGTCTTGAACTCATTAGATTCAGAACTCTGGTCATCATATAGAGCATCAATTCTCTTCATCAAGTCTTTCTTCAGTTGAATAGCAGCAGATGAGACAGAAGCAGAAGTAGCAGCAGCAGGGACAGCAGCAGATGGGGCAGCAGATGCAGAGGGTGCAGCAGGAGCAAATACAACAACAGCAACAGATACTGGAGTAGTGACAGCAGTAGTAACAGCAGTAACATCATCAAAATCTACAGCAGGCTCAAAAACATTGGCCTCTGTCATCAGAAGATCCTTGCAAATTGGCTCATCAGAAGCAATTGGGATTTCAGCAGCAGTGTGAACAATCTCAGCAGTATCAACAATTTCAGAAGCAGATTCAGTCTTTTCTTTAACAGCAGCAGCAGCAACATCTTCAGTAGCAGCAAGCACTGAATGTACAAATGCACAGATAGTGCTAGGGTCACAGCAAGAGAAAGGCACCAGTGTCTTGGATAAATCTTCTGGGGGCTGGACAGCATTAACCTCTGGGAGATAGCTGAAGAAGGCAGTATCAAAGGCAGAAAGCAAAGACCTTAGGTCTATTGCCAGAACTGCAGTAGGAGTCTGACATTCTGGAGGCACAGCAACAGTAGCAGAAGGGGCAGCAGACATAGAAACATCAGCAGCAGTAGCAGTATCATCAGCAGCAGGAGCAGAAACAGCAGCAGCAATAGCATGAAGGCTTGCTTCATAGGGCATCTCCCCCTGCCTAGATGCAGAGACATCTGTATCAAGGCAAACTGCTGGTGGTGCTGCCTGAGGAAGGAGGGAGGAAAGCCTGGCAGAGAGGGCTGCCACTGACAAGTGTAGAGGAGCCAATGAGGTCTCCAAGAGTAGAGAGAGCCTGGGGGCAATTAGCTCATACAACTTGTCAGCTAGGGCTGAGAGGTCTACTGGCTCAATAATAGGAGTAGAGGTAGAGGGAAAATGGATAGCTGAGGATGCTGGAAGTGGAGGGCTGGAGAGTGGAATGGATGGCTCAGGTGTTGGGATAGTGGAAATGGAGGACAAGGGGATGGATATGGATGGGGTGAAAGTTGGTTGGTCAATGATATGGTGGAGGAGATCTTGGAATGAAGTTGAGGAGGAGGGTAATTCTGGAGGAGAGGATGGGGAATCATCCATATAGGAGTCATCCAGGAGGGTGAAGGATGGAATGGATGGAGAAGAGGTGACATCTGGTGGAGGGTATGAGAACAGAGGGTGGAAGTGGTCTACTGGTGGAGGCAGAATGGGTTCTGGAGATGGAATTGATGTTGGAGATAGGCTAGAGATGGTAATGGTGGATGGAGCTGGAATGGTGGATGGTAGAGGAAGGGTTGTAAGTGGAGGAGGAGAAGAGGCAGCAACAGCAATAGCCAGGTCATCTGCAGGAGCAGAGACCTGTGGAGGAGTGACTCTTTGAGTCCTGTTGCCTGAAGGAGCACTTGAGGAGGGCCTGTCAGGCTTGCTGATTTGCCTGTCCCACTTGCCAAAGAGGGCACAGGTGAGTCTCTTGGAGGCATTTATGTGAACTCCAGAGGAGACCAGCAAGGCAGGGCACTTGTTCTGCAGGAAGACTCCAAGAATCCTTCCAAAGTTAACAAAGCTTTTGTTTATTTTCTTCTTGATTAGGTCAAAGAAGACCTCTCCCCAGTTTAAACTTCTCTTATCCACCAGAGCTCCCATGAGGCAGAGCTGGTATCTGGATATTGTATCATGTGCAGAGTGCTTTGCCAGCAGCACTTTCCCTACCACATCTGCTAGGAACCTGTATTCAACAGACAGGTTCCTCTTGAATAGCTTGCTAGGGTTTCCCTCTGGATGACCCATCCTGGCAAGCAGGTCACAGTAATCCTCTCCAGATAACTCAGCAATATCATCTCCATTTCTTAGTCCAAAAACCTCTGTTAAAATGGTGGGGGTCAAAGGTACCTGAGTTCCAGCAATGGACCCAACTATTGTGGAGTTGTCTTGATTATGAGCAGTATAGACCCACTCCTTTATCTCATCTGAAGCCAGCTTGATTCTAGTGGTCATGAGGGCAGACAGATTCTGATCCTTGAATAAAGCCAGTATATCTTGGAAAATTGGATCAGTGGTGTTGAAAGATTCTATATCAATGTCGAATCCAGCATCGAACTTCATTGCGGCTAGAACTGCAACTGACACAGCCATTGTACCTGCAAAAATGCAACAAACAAAACGACCAAGCGTAGAACTGTTTGGAGGGAAGAAGATTCTTGCAGAGAAAATGAAAGCGCAAGAGAGAACGACGGTGAAAAATGAGTTTTATATTAGGGTTCGACGCAGAATTGGAAAGATCGTTGAACTCAGTTCGACGATCGAGGCTTCTAAAGGAATCTGAAGAGTTTTCAACATCGTCGATCTCCGTTCGACGATATTGGAGAGCGTCGAGCTCCGTTCGACGATCGTGCAGAGAACAAGATCGTCGAGCGCCGTTCGACGATCGTTGACCGGAAGAGATAGTTCATACTATTTGAGAGGCGCTGAACTCAGTTCGACGATTTTTTGGAAATCGTCGTCTCCGTTCGACGATCTTAGGGGAAATCGTCGAGTGCAGTTCAGAGATCAGAAAGATTCTAGACACCAAGGAAAATCAGAATGTTTGCCTAGTCTTGGTCAATTTTTAAGCTTTCAAAATCTTGGATATTATTTAAGCCTTCCTCCATCTAACATTCCTAACTGATTTAGGAAGAAGGTGTGTTTCTTTTCATCCAAAGGCTTGGTGAAAATATCTCCCCTTTGTAAATCAGTTGGGATATATTGTAGTTCAATTTTGTGTTTTTCAACATTATCCCTTAAGAAATGATGTCTAATCTCTATGTGTTTTGTCCTACTATGGATGACTGGATTTTGAGCTATGGAAATAGCACTTGTGTTATCACAAAAGATTTTAGACTTCTCTAAGTTGTATCCATAGTCTAGGAGTTGGTTTTGGATCCACAAAATTTGTGAACAACAACTGCCTGCAGCCATATATTCAGCTTCAGCAGTTGAAGTTGACACAGATGTTTGTTTCTTACAAAACCAAGAAACAAGTCTATCACCAAGGAACTGACAAGTTCCACTGGTGCTTTTCCTGTCAATTCTGCATCCAGTATAATCAGCATCAGAGAATCCAGTTAACTCAAATGCTGAATCTTTTGGATACCAGAGGCCTAGATTTGGACAACTTTTAACATACCTGAGAATCCTCTTTACTAATGTTAGGTGTGACTCTCTAGGGCTTACTTGGAACCTAGCACATATACATGTAGCAAACATTATATCTGGTCTACTAGCTGTAAGGTACAGTAAAGAGCCAATCATTGCTCTATATGTTGTCTGATCAACAGGTTTCCCATGTTCATCAGCATCCAATACAGCATTGGTAGGCATGGGTGTTTTCATACAAGATGCCTCAGACATACCAAATTTCTTAACCAGTTCATTAGCATATTTGGTTTGAGAAATAAAGATGCTTTCAGCATGTTGTTTGACTTGCAATCCTAGGAAGAAGGATAGCTCACCCATGCTACTCATCTCAAATTTAGAATGCATCAGGTTAGAAAACCTTCTGCACAATTTTGAGTCAGTAGAACCAAAAATGATATCGTCTACATAAATTTTTACTAGTAGGGTATGAGACTTATGGGTTCTGATAAAAAGAGTTTGGTCTACTCTACCCCTTATAAAACCATTTTCCAGGAGAAAGCATGCTAGGGTCTCATACCATGCTCTAGGAGCTTGCTTGAGACCATATAATGCTTTGTTCAGTCTAAAAACATAATCAGGAAGAGTTGGAGAGATAAAACCTGGAGGTTGTCTGACATAGACTTCCTCTTTGATGTCTCCATTTAAGAAAGCACTTTTGACATCCATCTGATAAACCTTGAAGCCTTTATGAGCTGCATAAGCTAGAAATATCCTGATGGCTTCCAATCTTGCAACAAGTGCAAAAGTCTGGTCGTAGTCAATTCCTTCTTCTTGAGAATATCCCTGAGCAACTAGCCTTGCCTTGTTTCTTATAATTACTCCTTGATCATCTAGTTTGTTTCTGAATACCCATTTTGTTCCAACAATGGAATGATCCTTAGGCTTTGGCACTAGTTCCCATACTTTGTTCCTCTCAAATTGATGCAATTCCTCTTGCATTGCAATGATCCAATGTGGATCTTGCTCTGCATCTTGAATGGACTGAGGTTCAATTTGAGATAGGAAACAGGTGTGCAACAGGTTTTGGTTGACCTGATTTCTGGTTTGCACACCGGCTGAGATTTCTCCAATTATTTGGGAAATTGGATGGTCTCTTGATATTACTAAATCAACAGGGGGTGTTGATTGTTCACCAACCTGTGTTGTTGTTTTCTCTTGTGGTACAACAACTGGCTCTTCAGATTGTGCTTCAATATGTGATGCATTCCCTTCATCTTCACTGCTTTCTTCTTCTTGAGCAACCTGTAACTTGTTCATATCTTCAACTAGAGAGAGTTCCTGCAAAGGTTCTATGGTAGAAGAAATCTTCTCCTTGAAAGACATGTTAGTTTCATCAAAAGAAATATGAACAGATTCCTCAATTTTCAAGGATGATTTATTATAGACCCTATAGGCCTTGCTGATCATGGAGTATCCCATAAACACTCCTTCATCAGCTTTGGCTTGAAATTTTGCTAGATATTTCTTGTCATTATTGTGAATGTAGCAAATACAACCAAAAATTCTGAAATAGTCAACTTTAGGTTTCTTCCCTTTGAGTAATTCATAGGGAGTCTTTCCCTTTAGTTTATGTATCAGACTTCTGTTCAGCATATAGTTGGAGGTGTTCACTGCCCCTGCCCAAAAGGATAGATGTAGATGAGCATCTGACAACAATGTAGTGGCAGATTCAATAAGGGTTCTATTTTTCCTTTCAGCTACCCCATTTTGTTGAGGAGTTCTAGGAGCTGAGAAAGTATGTCTGATCCCTTCACTCTGACAGAACTCTTGCATAAGAAGAGAATCAAACTCTGTCCCATGATCACTTCTGATCAGGGCAATGTGAGTATTGAACTCAATCTGTATACATTTGAGAAACTCTGTCAGACACTTAAAGTTATCAGACTTCTTCCTTAGAAAGAACACCCAAGTGAATCTAGAGAAGTCATCTACAACTACTAAAGTGTAGGATTTCCCTCCTAGGCTTTGTACTGTGATGGGTCCAAATAGATCCATGTGTAACAGATACAATATCCTAGGTGAATCACTCTTATTAAGTGACTTAAAACTGTTTTTAGTTTGCTTGCCTAATTGACAAGCCCTGCAGAGTCCTTCCTTCTTGTAGGGGCCAGAAGGTAGTCCTCTAACAAGGTTGTCCTTGGAGAGCCTAGCAATAGTTCTAAGGTTTAGGTGTCCTAGTCTCTTATGCCATAAAACATTTGGTCTACAGACAGAGTTAAACAGGCAAATATCTACATTAGTTGAAAGAAAATCTACTAGATAGATGTTACCTTTCCTTTTACCTGTCAACACAGTTGTGTTGTCCTCTGACTTGATTCTGCATAAGGTTTTGCTGAAGGTCACCTGGTAGCCTTCATCACATAGCTGACTGATGCTGATTAGGTTGTGCTTCAGTCCTTCCACATAGGCTACCTTCTTGAAGGTTACTGAACCAATCTGGACTGCACCATATCCTTTAGTTTGTCCAAAGTTGGAATCACCAAAGATAACTTTGGGTCCAAGCTTGGCTCTAAAGGAAGTGAGATTGTCCTTATTCCCTGTCATGTGCTTAGAGCACCCACTATCCAAATACCATTGCTGGTAAGATGTTGGATAGGTCTTCACCTGCACATAAAATAATTCATTTGTTTTTGACCCAGTTTACCTTGGGCCTAGGTTGATAACCTCTAAATTCTGAAATGAAAGACATCCCAGGTTGACTCTTATATCCTTCAGGATGATATCTCCTTGGAGGTATAATCCATTCAGTATAAGGGTTAAAGGTTTGGGATGAAGAACCCTTAGGATTCAATTTTGATTTGCCTTTGACAAGGTTTCCAGAGTTCTGACCTCTGTTCGACGATCTTGGAGCTGAGTTCGACGATCTTGGGTCAGATCGTCGAGCTCCGTTCGACGGTCGACTATGGGTGAGGTCAGGTATATGTGATCGTCGTCCTGCGTTCGACGACTTTGGCTAAGATCGTCGATCAGCGTTCGACGATTTTTCCTGAGATCGTCGAGCTGCGTTCGGCGATCGTCGATCTTCATTCGGCGATCGTCGATCTCCTTTCGACGATTTTTGCTGGGACTTAGTTTTCTGAGGCAGATCAGAATTTTTCCTGGAAACCTCTACAACTCCCTTTCCCTTGTTAGAAATAAACTTGATGGGAGTTGTTAGGACTATAGGTTGACTGGATGAGGCACCCAAGCCCAGTGTACTGTTGAATCTAGAGTTCACTGTGCTTGTGATGTCCATCAGCTTGATGCTTCTCCCATTAAGGGATTCTTTCGGCTTCTTGGCCTCAGAGAGCTCACTTTTCAGTGAAGTTATTTGTTCCCTACAGTTCTCCAACTCCTGAGAGAGTTTGAGGTTTTCTGACTTTAAGGCATTGTGTTCAGATAATTGATTTCTGAGAGAGATAATCTCTTTCTCAGACTTTAGTAGGTCTAAACACAGTTCTTTAAATTCAGATTTAAAATCTTCTGAAGTAAAATCAAAGGAACCAATTACCTGATCTTCTTCAGGTTGAGTCTCTGAGTCTGACTATGACTCCTCTTCCTCTGAATTGTGCTGTGAGGCATTGATTGCCATCATGCAGAACTCCTTTTCTTCTGCATCATCCTCATCATCACTGGAGCTGGAAGAGGCTTCTGACTCCTCTTCAGTCTCACTCCAGGATTCAGCAACAAACCCTTTCCTTGTATGCTTATTTTTGCTTGAAGAAGGTTTGCTATTGCCATTCCTTTTGGAGTCTTTCTCCTTTCTTCTGTCTTTTCTGTCCCTTCTGTCCTTGTTCTTGTTCTCTGGACAATCAGGAACTATGTGCCCTGGTTTCCTGCAACCAAAGCAAATAATGTCTTTGTTATTACCAATGGACTTGTCATACCTTGGCTTATCCTGCTCCTTGTATGATCTTCTTCTGAAGTCCTTTCTGGCCATCTTGTAGAATCTTTTGGCCAACAAGCTGAGAAGTTCATCATTGCCTGTAGCTTTATCTTCAGGCAGATCCTCAGTTGCCTTGAATGCTATGGTCTTCTCTTTTCTTGTGGCTGGTGAAGCAGCCTTCTGTTCTTCCTCTCTATTCTTGATGAGCAGCTCATAAGATTTGAGCTTACCCAACAAGGCTTCAGTGGTGATCTCATTCAGACTTCTGGCATCTTTAATTGGCCAGATTCTTGAATCCCAAGTGCTGGGGAAGCACATTAGGATCTTATCATTAAGTTCTGTTAGAGAGATCTCTTTCTCTAATGTCCTCAGTTCACTGACAATTAGACTCAGTCTGTTGTACATGTCTCCCACTGACTCAGTCTCTCCCTTCTTGAAGTTCTCATATTGAGTGATGAGATGGGATCTTCTGTCCTTTCTCTCATCAGCTGAGCCTGAGACTATTTCTGAGAGTCTGTCCCAAATTTCCTTGGCTGAATTACATTCAGCTACCTTTTGAAAAATGTCATCTGACATTGTCTGAGCTAGAATGTTCATAGCCTTGGCATCAACTACTTTCCATTTTTGATGTCAGCATCTGTTCCTGATAGAGGTGGAACAGCATTTGTACTTATGCTCTCTGGGGGTCTTGGACACACTGTCAAAACAGAATTAAAGATATCTTCATCAATAGAATTCATGTAAAGTCTAATCCTTGCTTTCCAAAGTGCAAACTTTGACAGATTGTACACTGGAGGTCTGGTGCTAGCATAATCTTTATTTTGGGCCATGATTTGTGCAAACAGAGTCTAATAATAAACTACAAAAAGGATCTAGTTTGGGATCTTGGGGTTCAGGTGTTAGCTTGTACAACCAATCAGATATGGTATGTTTAACCAACCTGGCTTTGATACCAATTGAAAGAGCAACTAGATCTGATATACTCTAGAGGAGGGGGGGGGGTGAATAGAGTATATGGTGCTTTAAAACTTTTGCAAACTTTTACAACAGTTGTTGTAATATGTGTGAGCAGGGAAGCAAAAATAAATCTAATCACAGTACAGAGCTATGCAAATACTAAGCACAGAAAAATCAAGGCCAGAAACAAAAAGAAAACAAGCCAAAACCAGATGACACAAGGGAATATAGTGGTTCCCCAAACTTGGGTACATCCACTCTTCTACCACCCTAGGTAGGAATCCACTGCAGGATGAGTTGATCAGGTGTCCTGGGCACCAATGAGCTTTTGATAAGGTGCTCAAAAACCAAAGCAGATTTTTTGATCAGGTGTCTTGTCACCAATGAGCTTTTGACAAGGTGCTCAAAAACCAGATTCAAACTTTTGAAGGGATTTTGAAAAACCCTTTACAGAGTGGGGGTGAGAGAGTGATGGCAGTCTTCTCTTTCTCAACCAACTGAGAAGACTATGTCGATTGATGTCAAAGCTCCCCCTGAATCCTTGAGATCTTCAGGAAGAAGAGCTTTGCTGAGGGTGATAGGCCTTCAAGGATAGAACTCCAGCAATAGATGATTTCAGCAAGCTGAAATATTGAGTGCTGGAGTCTTGAAATGATGTTGGCCTTGAACACTTTGAGATCTGAAGATTTTTGAAAGCTTGATCTCTTTGATGAGTGTTCTTCAGAATTCTTTTTGACAGAAAACTTTTGAGTATCTTTCTGTATTCTGTATTGTGTGTGTTCTTTCTTCTGGTTGGAGTAGATTAAAAAAAAAACATCCTGTCACTTATTCTCTGTTCCAGAATAGAATATCATTCTCTGTCAAGGATAGCCGTTGGTCTGCATTGATTGCATCTTTAATTGCAAAAACTCTTCAAGAGGAAAGTCCACAGAATTATTCCTTGAAAAATCCCTTGAAACTTGGTCCAGAAGTAAATGAAAACGGCTAGCAAATCTCTGAATTAATTGCAGAATAACTCCTGACTGATTTGAATTTGAATTCTGGAAGTTATCTGAAATCGTCGAACTGAGCTCTGCTATCGTCGAGCTGAGCTCAGCGAACTGGAAAACTCAAGCAGCAAAATAATCGTCGATCTAAGCTCAAAGATCGTCGAACTGAGCTCAGAGATAAAGATCCAATGCAGAGTAAAAGTCGTCGACCTGAGCTCACCGATCGTCGAATGGAGTTCGACGATATTATGAAGTTGAGCTCAGCGATCGTCGAGTGGAGCTCGACGATCTGTCGAAGTTGAGCTAGACGATCGTCGATCGGAGTTCGACGAATCGTCGTGCTGAGCTCGACGATCAGACTTAGTCTCCAGACAGAAAAACTTGGTCTTCAGGGCAGCTTCCAATCCTAGACTTCTAACCCTTAGACTCAATTCTAATTGACCTATTAAGCTATACAGAAGGTCAAGCAAAGGTTTCTAGAGACATAGTGATCCTGACCCAAATTAGTAATAGGGTGTTCCAACATAAAGCTTTGTTGGTTGGCAAGATGGTGAGTGCAGGCGAGTAAGGCGAGTGATGAGTCCAAGTTATACACATATTTTTGGACTCATTTGGGCCAGTTTTCTCGTTGATGCACTACACTTGAGAGTCATTATTGTTTATATTCGTATCTCTATCCATTTCATGTTAAGTGCACCTTAGGCCCTTTTTCAGTGTGATTTCATTGTTTCTGTACTTTTTCCCTTTACTTGGTATTTTTTGTGTCTGGAGAATGTGGTGTGCACACTTTGGTGGCCTTTCTATTTTTACTGTAGGTACAAGGGTCGTGTGCGTGTTCCGGGATTGTTCGGGAAATCCCAAACGGTACAGGAACACTGCGCATGATCACTTGACCTATTGCGCACGACCACTGGTCGTGCGCCACTGAGCGTGCGCACTATATTTTCCATTTTCCAAGTTCTTCCTGGGCGACCACACGAGCACTGGACATAGTGCGCACGACTACTGATCATGTGCCACCGCTCGTGCGCATTTACCTCATTTTTCGGAAGTTCTATCATTGTCAATCGCACGATTAGGGGATCCAGTGCGTACGACCACCGGTCGTGCAACACTGATCATGCGCATATATACAAATATTTATGTCCAGCTGCAGGTTTATCTGGAGCAGAGCGCACGATCATCAACCGACAGTGTGCACGACCACTGGTCGTGCGCTACAGATCGTGCACTCTGATTATTCTGCCTCCGTATATAAGGCCCTGCTCCGCGAATTAGGGCATCTTTTATCATTTTTCTACACCACATCTGCTCGCGAAGCACCGTTCCTCTCCTCCATAGGTCCTCCACTCATATCCACCCTTCGGGAAGCATTCTCCGGCCATCCGAAGCCATCTTCAACCTTCGGAGAGCTCCTGGCCACCAGCAGCGAGCAACGAGAACTTTTGGTGTTATTCCTCTGAACTAAAGGAAGAAAGGATTGAAGGAGAGGAAAGAAGACGGAGAATAACAAGTGGATTGATGATCCATTTGCATCGTGTAGCAACCACGGTCAGAGTCGTGAAGTGGATTGACAATCCACCACTCAGGACAAGAACCACAGCTAGGCTTTCCCTCTTTCGGTTTACTCTACCTCTTCTCTTTGTGGAATGTACTCTTAAGATTGTAATAAAACTAAACTTGCTTTTAATTTGTCTATGAATGGAGTTTGTTTGGTTAGTTACTTGCTCTGTTGTTAGCTGTGATGCACTCGCCTCCACTCACATCCACTCACTCATGCACTTGAACCATTCTAGCAAAGGCTAGAGTTGGTGGATGAAGAGGTGATTACGAGCCTCACTCTCCACACTTGCTCTCCGTCCATCCGCCTAACGAAGCACGGCATAGCGGCCTGCACTAATTTCATCCACCGAGCGAAGCGGTGCTTGCGACCAGCATTAGCTTTCTTCTTATTTTGTTAGCATTAGGAACCCAAAGCCAACCCCTTGTTATTTCATTTTACTCTTAGTAGCGATCTTCATACGACGTTATCACGATACCTAACATGCATTCCTTAAAGATCAACATTCGGGGAAGTTAATTCCAAATTTATTACTTGACAACGACCGGTACACTTGTCGTTCAACGAATCAAGTTTTTGGCGTCGTTGCCGGGGAATGCAGATGTAAGTGATCTGGGTTGTCGAAGGTAGTTACTCAAGAGTTGTTGTTTTTTGATTTTTTTTTGTTTTGTTGTCATCTCTGGTGTATGCAGAGACAAGGATCGAGAGATTTGCTTGCCTATGATCCTGAAATAGCGAGGACCGCTCGAGCACGGAGGCGTACTGTAAACGCTCGGCTAGAGATGGATCACAATCTAATTCAGGTTGGAGGCCATGGAAGAGGAGAAGAGCCCATCTTAGGGGCAAATGCAGATGAGGACATTTGAAACCAGCATGGACAACCGATGCTTGGGGCTGGTCTGAGAGGGAATGGAGCTGCTTCTAGAGGGAAACATGTTGATGAGAATGAGGTGAATAGGGCGAGGCCTCGCACGATGAGGGACTACACCACCCCCACTGTTGAGAGTGTGTATCCAGCTTTTGGGCCGACCATCCCTAACCAGTATTTTGAAATCAAACCGGCTATGGTAAACATGATACGCAACAACGCTCAGTTCTCCGGGTTGCCGAGCGAGGACCCACACATGCATCTTTCGGAATTTTCTGAGATATGTGGGACCTTCCGTTATGGTAGAATACCCGATGATACGGTGAAGATGAAGCTATTTCCAATTTCAATGCGTGATAACGCCAAGGCGTGGCTGCATAGATTACCTCCGGGAATTGCCACAACGTGGGATGCCTTAACCGCGCGATTCCTGGAGAAGTTCAATCTGGTAGACAAGATTGTGAACCTGCGCCAGGAGATAGGTAACTTCCGCCAGTTTGATCATGAGAGCCTAACGGAGGCGTGTGAACGCTTCAATGATTTGCTGAGGAATTGTCCAAATCATGAGTTCCAGCCTTGGAATTTGGCGGGCCAGTTCTACTTTGCCATCGAGCCCAATTATAGGGCCATGATTGACGCCACCGCAGGAGGATCATTGATGAACCTTACACCTGAGGATGCCATGAGGATTTTGTAAGATACAGCCTCACACAACATATATTGGACTGCTGGGAGAAACATCCAAAGGAACACTCTTGGAATCTTCGCTCTTGGATCAGTTATTCCACTACAACACCTGTCATGGCTATCTCTTGCCAAGGATGCGGCAGAGACGACCATCATACATATGAATGCCTGGAGGACGAACTGTCTGGTGAGCTGTATAATTTAAATATGAACGAATCTGTGAATTTTATTGCTAACCAAAACAGGGGTGTGTCGTATGGGAATGCGTATAACCCAGGGGTGAGAAATCACCCCAACGTTTTGTGGAACCAAAATGTCGGTGGCCAACGATGGCAACCAGGGTAGCATCAATTCTATGCTTCAGCCTCTGGGAGCCAATCGAGGCCACCTAATCTGGGTTATAATCAGACCCCTGCGGCACCAAAGAAGAGTAATTTGGAAGAAATGATGGAGAAGTTTGTTGAGGTCGCTCAAACAAATATGGCTAATCAGACCGCATCTATGCGGAATCTGGAAGTGCAACTGGGACAATTGGCCCAGGTGCTAGATGAGCGTCCCCAAGGGACTCTTCCAAGCAAAACAGAGAAGAACCCCATAGATCAGGTGAGGAGTATTACTGAGAAGTAAGTGGGGGTGTGTGATGATCTAGTGATCGCTTGTACGATCAACAACATCGAGACCTCCGCACTTTGTCATTCCAGATCTTCTAGAAACGTTCTCGCTTTGCAAGACGTCAAGAAGTTTGATTTAAAATTAAATCTGGATGATCGAACCTCTCTTATTTTAGCTAACGGAGTTCTAGTGGAGACTGAAGGAGAAGTGAAAGAGGTTGAAGTCACGGTGGACGGAACCAAGGTTGTAGCGGATTTCCAAGTATTGGGGCCTATCGAAAATACTTCGATCCCAATCTTGGCGTCCCATTTTTGAGGGAGAGCAACACCATCTTGGATTTTTCCAAGGAGCAAGTGGTTGTACCAAATGTGGGCAAACCGCCGAGCTTACATGACCCCGTGACTGAACCTCTGTACCCCCTGTAACGGCCCGGCCCGAACAGCTCAGGGACTGCCGCACCCTGTCATGGGCCGCATAGTATGGCCTGGACACCGGCGCCGCTACAGGCCTGCAGGCCCGGCACCCCAAAGCATCTTCGGCCTATTTCTCAGCAGGGTTCATTGTTGCCACGGGGTTTCGAACCCGAGACCTTGATCAGACACTTTCAATAGTTCCAATCACCAACTGAGCTGCAGCTCAGTTGGTGATTGGAACTGTTGAAGGTGTCTGATCAAGGTCTCGGGTTCGAAACCCCGTGGCAACAATGCACCGTGCTGAGAAACAGGTCGGAGATGCTTTGTGGTGTCGGGCCTGCAGGCCTGTAGCGGCGCCGGTGTCCAGGCCATACTCTGCGGCCCATGATAGGGTGCGGCAGTCCCTGAGCTGTTCGGCCCGGGCCGTTACACCCCTCTCCTAATTTTATCACTGATGAATTGTTTAGTAATAGTGGAGACTGAAGGAGAGGTGAAAGAGGTTGAAGTCACGGTGGACGGAACCAAGGTTGTAGCGGATTTCCAAGTATTGGGGCCTATCAAAAATACTTCGATCCCAATCTTGGCGTCCCATTTTTGAGGGAGAGTAGCGCCATCTTGGATTTTTCCAAGGAGCAGGTGGTTGTACCAAATGTGGTGAAACCACCGTGCTTACATGACCCCGTGACCGAACCACTGTACTGATGCAGGGTATATCCTAGAGATTCATCACGGAGGCCACGATAACGCTTATGACACGATCTACGCTCTCTATTGCACACGCTAACGAAAACGCAGCCACAACAATTATTTTATTTATCGCTCGCACTAACAATACGGATCGCCGTTCTGCAAATAGATCGAATGTTGGCTATAGGCCAAATTCTTTTCGACTAAATGGGATAATCTTGATCCCGAACGAGCTTTGGGGTTGTACCAAAATAAATCCACCAAGAACAAAATGATTCGAAAGATGGTAGGATCTATCCCAACAAAAGAAAGCGAGGATCGCCAATCCTCTTACGAATCTTTCGGAAATCCAAACGAAAAATACCGATCTATTATTTGATTAACCGCGAAGAAAAACAAATCGGAAAATAACGCAAAAATTCGTCCACCACAAGAACTATCTAGAGAAAGAAAACTCTTGGTTGAAATTTTTGTTACCCCTCTCGGATTTGTAGATCCGTGATGCGTGGATCCACCAACTTTGATCGCTCCTCCGTTGAAAGTCCACGGGAAGCGCGCTACGGATGATGAAGGTGTTAATCTCCTTCACTTCACGCCGTGGAGGAAACCCCTATCTTCTTCCTTGCAAACAACCTCTCATGCATGGGCCAAAGTATCCTTGGAGAGAGAGGATCTCGGGTGGCCGTGAGCAAGAGGGAGATGAGAGTAGCCGAGCACTAGAGAGAAGGGGGCGGCCGAGAGCACGAGGGAGAGAGGAGATGGCCGAACTCTAGAAGGAAGGAGCCTTGAGGCCGGCGATTTGGAGGAAGGAAGAAAGAGGGGGGGGGGGGGGGGGGCGGCTAGGAGAAGAAGAGAGGGAAAATTAGGGTTGGCAAATTCAAATTTTGATTTCAATTAAAGTCTACCATCAAATGAAAAGTTCAAGGCCTTATATAGGCTTACATCTCAAAGCAAATAACAAGTGGCTAAAGGCACACCACATAAAGAAAATGCAGAAATTAAATAATGTTTTTTTTAAAAGAGCCATCATGAAACGGCTATTAGCACACCAAAGCTAAAATATCAAATATGAGTCTTGTTGCGAGGGCGAAGCTTGTAACCATGACCGCTACGACGTCGCACGTCCTTTGCCGGCACATCTTCAACATAGTCATTCCCAAGTTGGTCGTCCTGGTGGTCGTCGTCATCACCGTCGCCATAAATCCTCCGCCGCTCAAAAGGACTCATCTCCGATGAGCGGGCTGAAATATAACGGCGTACGAGGTCCGCGTCAAGAAGATCCACCTGTGCAGCAGAGAGCCAAGAGTCGTCCGAAGCCGGACGACCACGCCAACGAACCAAAAACCTGTGAATGTCGCCATCGGGAGTGGGAAACAGATCATCCTGCAAAATCCTGTCAGGCAAGAAATCCGTCCGGGGAAACCTCGGAAAAACGTTAGGTGAAGCAGAAAAACAAGTTTCATCATCAATAGACGGCATACCTCCAGTAGATTTCGAAGGAGGAAGCGATCCAGAATTGAGCTCACCCCCCACCCCATTAGATTGTATAGTGGAATTATTAAATGGAGAGACAGACAGTTCAGGTGGTGGAGCAACAAAAGCGTTAAATCCGAAATGTTAAACACAGGGGAGATTCCCCAATCAACGGGTAATTCTAACAAATAAGCATTTTCGCCTAATTTCTTCAAAATTCGAAAAAGACCGGCTTTCTTGTTCGCTAATTTTTTTATGGTGCCCGAAGGCATCCGTTCAGGGATAAGACGAACCATAACCAAATCGCCAATGTTCAAGGAGACTGCTCGCCTATGTACGTTAGCATTCGATTGATAGATAGAATATTGCTTAGCTAACGTCTTGCCAATATACTCATGGAGAGTGTGAACGTGTGAAGCGAAGTCCTGTGCAAATTGACTTGACTTAAAAGAAGGCGGTAACGGAACCAAGTCAAGAGGCACTGGCGCCTTATAACCATGCACTATCTCATTCGGAGACAACCCAGTGGACCTGTTCTTAGAATTATTGTACGCTAGTTGAGCATGCGGAAGGATAAGATCCCACGTACCTTTATGTTCGCCCACTAAACAACGAAGTAACCCTCCCAAGCTACGGTTGACAACTTCCGTTTTCCCATCTGTTTGGGGATGATAGGCCGACGAAAACATAAGTTTAGTGCCCATGAGTTTCCAGAGTGTCTTCCAAAAATAACTTGTAAATTTTACATCCCTATCACTCACTATCATCTTGGGAACACCCCGAGTGCCACGACCTCCTTGAAATACAATTTTGCTACATTTGAAGCATCGTAGGTGTTATTACTAGCGATAAAATAGGCCATTTTGGAGAAACGGTCTACTACGACTAGAATAGAATCGTGACGCCTCAATGTCATGGGTAAACCCAAAAGAAAATCCATGCTGACATCTTCCCATGGTACCGACGGAATCGGAAGTGGAGTGTAAAGACCCGCATTGGTCTTGTTTCCCTTTGCTAGTTGACAAATACGACAACTTCCTACGATTTTGTTGACCATGGGTCTGAGGCCCGGCCAAAAGAATTTATCCTCTCCGAGTGTTATCGTTTTGTCTCTACCAAAATGTCCGCCTAACCCTCCGCTATGTAATTCCCATATGATAAAATGTCGTAATGACGAGCGGGGAATACATAGTTGCAAATGTTTAAATAAGTATCCGTCACGGATATAGTACGCCGAAATGGTGGTAGAGGAATTGTCCTGAGCGGCGAAATAAATTTCCTTAAAGTCTGGGCATTGGACATATTCATCTTTAATCCTCTCAAATCCTATGACTGACACTTCCATGGTAGTTAGTAATAAAGTGACCCTACTTAATGCGTCCGCCACACGATTTAATGTACCCTTCAGATGCTTGATAATGAAAGTGTACTCCTGTAGGTACGAGATCCATTTAGCATGCCGTGGGCTAATCTTATTTTGAGAATTAACAAATTTGAGGGCCTCATGATCCGATAATATCATGAATTCTTTTGATATAAGGTAATGTCGCCAATGTTGGAGACAACGAATCATGGCATAGAATTCACGATCATAATTCGAATAGTTTAACTTTGGGCCGGCTAGTTTCTCGCTAAAATATCCTAGCGGATGTCCCTCTTGACTTAACACTCCTCCGATTCTGATCCCCGATGCGTCGCATGATAGTTCAAACACTTTACTAAAATCCGGTAATCGTAGTAAGGGGGCTTCAAACATCCGTTCCTTAATCGTTTGGAAAGCACTAGTGGCCGCTTTAGTCCAACTAAATTCTCCTTTCTTCATACACTCAGTGATGGGTGCCATAATACTACTAAAATTCCGAATAAATCTTCGGTAAAACGTGGCCAACCCGTGGAAACTTCGAACTTCCCTTATATTCTTAGGTTCCGGCCACTCTTTAATTGCTTGAACCTTCTTTGGATCCACATGAATGCCATCTGAACTCATGATGTATCCTAAGAACTCTACGGAAGGAACACCAAATGCGCATTTTTTTAGATTAATAAATAAATTCTCTTTGCGCAATGTGGTAAGGATTGTTCTTAGGTGAGTTTCATGATCCCCCGGAGAGATGCTAAACACCAAAATGTCGTCGAAATAGACCACTACAAATTTTCCCATGTAGGGTTTAAAGACTTGGGTCATCAATCGCGAAAACGTACTAGGTCCATTGGTAAGTCCCTCTCCAAGCACTATCCATTCATATAGTCCATCCTTAGACTTAAATGTCGTCTTCCATTCATCTCCCTCCCGTATTCGTATTTGATGATAACCGCTCTTAAGATCCAATGTTAGAGAACACGGCGGCTCCTGATAACATATCTAGTAAATCATCCAAGCGGGGAATGGGGAACCGATACTTGATAGTTATTTTATTTATAGCCCGATAATCGACACACAATCGCCACGTTTTATCTTTCTTCGGGACTAACAAGGCAGGGACGGCACAAGGACTTTTATTATGACGTATAAATCCTTTCGCTAACAAATCTGAAATTAATTTTTGCAACTCCTCATGTGAGGAGGGGTTGAGGCGGTAATGGGGCTGATTCGGCAACGAAGAACCCGGGACAAAATCTATCTCATGCTGGATATCACGCATAGGTGGCAACTGAGGTGGTAAGTCCACCGGGTATACATCCTTATACTCTTCTAAGAGAGTTCGAAGGGATAACGGGAGGCTCGCTAACGAAGGTGCATCCTCCTTAGCTTGTAGACAAACTAGAGCGTAGATAACGCCATCCATGAAAGTCTCACGCTCTAACTCTTTCCTACTTATCAGACTTATCGTTTTCTTTTCTACCGGCACAATGGTATCTTTGGACGCAGGTGACGGATCCTTGGGCGGCGATGGTTTCAATACAATGGTCTTACCATTGAATTTGAACTCATAAGTGTTGGATCCCTAGTTGATTTGGGCTAGGTTCATTGACTTAGGATGTGACCCATCATGTATAGTCTGGGTCAAGTTTTTATCTTAGAGTCTAGGACAGTCCTCTATCTCAACTTCAGATGGACCAGCCTTCTTTAAGACCATCAGGAACTCCAGATCTATCAATTTTTTCAGACTAAGTGAAATGAGTTCGACGTTCGTCGAACTCAGCTCGACGAAGGAAGTTGTGCGCTCGACGATCGTGAGACAATTCACAGTGCTGAGCTCGACGAACTTTGTTCTTTGCTCGACAAACACCAGATCCTACTTCAAGCATTCTCAGAACTACTTCAAATTTCTCTAAGTCCAGCTCCATGCTTCGGTCGACGAATTATATTCTGAGCTCGATGAACTTGGACCTCAAGTTCTCAGCTTCTCAGGTCGACGAATGCTAATCTGTACTCGACGATTTTTGTGCTCAGAGAATCTGTGTCGAAACTTAGGGCTTGTGTCGACACCAGGCGATTTGTGTCGACACCCAGGATTTCAGTCGACACCAGCTTGTGTCGACACCAGAGGATTTGTGTCGACACCTAGACCAATCTGTCGACACCAGAGGAGTTGTGTCGACACCAAGATCAATCTGTCGACACCAAGTTGTGTCGACACAGCATTTCAGCAGATGCAGAGTATTTCGTCCAAGTCCAGAACTTTTCTCAGGTCGACGAAGTTTATTCTCAGCTCGACGAATTTGGTTCTTTGCTCAACGAATAATGTTTGTCTGATATTGAAGATTGTCTATTCAACGAATGAAGACTGTCAGCTCGACGAACTCAGCTCAGCTCGACGAACTCAGCTCAGCTCGACGAACTCAGCTTAGCTCGACGAACTCTTAACTATGTTCGACGAATTCTGTTCTTCGGTCGACGATTCCAGACTAGGTCTTCTTCCGTTCCCGTCTCATGTCATGGCGCTGATTCCTGGACAATTAATGGCAGTTCTTCACAGTATACTACCGTTAGGATGCACAGTTAATTCTGGATTATTACATGTCATTTCCCATGGAAACAGTTGGGGAAATAATTAATTGCCGCTTCCTTTCCAGGCCGTCTGTCATTACTGCTCGACATTCAAAAATTCGAATGCTCTCCATGACAGATAGAGATATACAAAAATCAGAAGTAATACACCAAGTACAGAACACCAGACAACAACAAGAAGAGGATAGACAGTGATTCAGACAACACAAGAAAAAGAATTCATTCTTGGCCCAGAGAGAAATTGATCTAGAAGAAGAAGAAGAAGAACATTACATCAATATCAAGAGTCTTCTTCATCTGCTTTTACTCAGGAGAACTTCAAAACAATACATTCATATCAGTTGCAAGAAGTTCCTGAAGACTTTCTCTGGACCTAGAATTCTAGGTCTTTGAAGACCTATCACCCTGAAGCAGTGCTCCAGTATTCTTCCTGATCCATTCTACATCTCAGGGGGAGCAAAGCTGCTAAACAACATTCCACAAGTATTCTCATTTGATTTGAGAAAGAGAAGACCTCATCACCCTCTCACTCCACCTCTGTACAGGGTTTTAATTCCCTTCAAAATTATTCTGGTTGCAAGTCTCCCACCAAAAGACTTGAGGGTTTGGTTTTTGGGAACCTGATCAAAACCCCATTGGTGCCAGGACACCTGATCAACCCCTTCCTGCAGTGGATTCCTACCAGGGTGGTAGAAGAGTGGACTACCCAGATTTGGGAAACCACTATAAAATTCTTGTGTCGTCTGGTTGCTTTCTTTTCCTTTTGTTTTCTGGCCTTGCTCTGTGAATGTGCTGTGATTAGTCCATTGTTGTTTTTGTTTTTGTTTATTGTATTTGCTTCACACACACACACACACCTAAAATACAACAGCAGTTGTAAAAGTTTTAAAAATCACCATATACTCTATTCACCCCCCCCCCCTCTAGAGTATATCAGATCTAGCTGCACTTTCAATTGGTATCAAAGCGAGGTTGGTTAAACATACCATACCTGATTGGTTGTACAGGCTAACACCTGAACCCGAAGATCCCTTAGTTAGATCTCTTTGTTTTTATTCTGTTATTAGATTTTGTTCTCACAGACATGGCCCAAAACAAGGATTATACAAGCATCAGACCTCCAGTGTGCAATCTTAACCAGTTTTCCATCTGGAAGGCAAGAATTAGATTATATATGTACTCCATTGATGAGGATATTTTTTCTGTCATTTCAACAGGTGTTCCTCCAGCTCCTACAACTTTTGCCAGCACATCAACTAATCTGAGTGCAGTACCATCTCCAGACAACACTGAAGCCTATAAGAAAGCCAAGATGGCTGATGCAAAGGCTATGAATATTCTGGCCCAAACAATGTCAGATGACATATTTCAGAAGGTGGCTGAGTGCACCTCAGCCAAGGCCATTTAGGACTCTCTCAATCAAATGGTAGCAGGCTCAGCTGATGAAAGAAAGGATAGGAGATCCAGTCTCATTTCTCTCTATGAGAATTTCAAAAAGGATGAGACAGAATCAGTGGCTGAGATGTACAATAGATTAAGTTCAATCATTAGTGAACTCAAGACTCTTGACAAGGACATCACCTTAACTGAGGTGAATGATAAGATACTGATGTGTTTCCCCAGTTCATGGGACTCCAGAATCTGGTCAATCAAAGAAGCCAGAAGACTCAATGAGATCTCAACAGAATCTCTGCTAGGCAAGCTGAAGTCATATGAGCAGCTTGTCAAATCAAGAGAGGCAGCAGAACAGAAGGCAACTACCCCAGTTAGGAAGGAGCACAGCTTGCCCCTCAAAGCTTCTGAAGACAGTGAAACATCTACCTCCAATGAAGAGTTAATGAGCCTCTTTGTCAAAAGATTATACAAAATGGCAAGAAAGGACTTTAGAAGAAAATCATCCAGGCAGGATGATAAACCCAAATATGACAAGACACCAACTAAGGAGGTTGTGTGTTTTGGATGCAGAAAGCCTGGGCACTATATTTCAGAATGCCCAGAGAATCAGAAAAAGGATAAGGGCAGGGACAAGGATTCCAGAAGAAAACAAAGCAGCAGACCCTCCTCCAACAAGTATAAAAGGAAGGACAAAGGATTCGTTGCTGAGTCCTGGAGTGACACAGAAGAGGAAATATCCTCCTCCAGCTCCAGTGAAGAAGAAGAAGAAGTCAGATCCAAGGAGATGTGCCTAATGGCAATAGATGCCTCCAGAAGCAACTGTGGATCAGAAGAGGATTCTGAAGATGAAGGTGCCTCAGACTCAGAGGCTGATCAGGTGATTTCTAGTTTTGATTTCAATTCTGACTTGTTTAAAGTAGAATTTAAAACTATGTGCATGGATTTAATAAACTCAGAGAAAGAGATAAAAAACCCTGAGGACTAGACTAGAAAATCTTGAATCTGTCAGCATAGAAAACAGAAAACTAACTGACCAATTGACTCTAGCTAATGAACAGATAATCAAGTTAAAATCTGAATTATGTGAGGCAAAACAACTTGAGCAATCTCTCAATGGGAGAAGCCTCAAGCTGATGGATATCACAAGCATAGTAAATGCCAAATTAAATGGCAGGCTGGGCTTGGGTGCTTCATCAGGTTTACCCCCCATAATAAAGAAGAATATACTTTCCACTCCCATAAAGTTTATCACTGCTAAAGGTAAAGAGAAACTAACTGAAAAACCCAGATCAAAAAACAAGTCAAATCCCCTAGACAATAGCAACAGAAAACAGAAGAAAGCTGTTAAAAACCAAGTTCAGCAGAATTCGTCGAACTTAGATCGACGAAATCCTACAAGATTGTCGAACCCCGATCGACGAACGCTGAACGCAAACTTCAGAAATAATTATTCGTCTTACTGCGATCGACGAACTGTGTATGGTTCGTCGAGCAGAGGTCGACGAACGTGGGACGCAGAAAATGACCATGGTCATTCTCTGAGTGGAGGTCGACGATCTCATCCCCATTCGTCGAACTCTGGTCGACGAACTTACAATAATTCGTCGATCCCAGAACGACCAAATATAAATAATTTCTCCTATAGAAAGGTTAAAACAGCTAACAAGACATTTAATCCAGTAGCTGATTGGATAATCCCACCTATGAGATATCACCCTCTAGGGTATAAGTCTCAACCTGCATTATCAGTCATTTCTAGCTTTACTTTTCAGCCAAACCAAGGACCCAAGGTAACCTGGGTCAAGAACAATTGAGCTTTGTTTTTTTGATGCAGGTACATGTAAAGAACTGTCCAAGGCTAAGTCAGACATGGTACCTGGACAGTGGCTGCTCCAAGCACATGACTGGCAGCAAAGCAAATCTCTCCAACTATAAGTCCAAGCTAGGACCAAAGGTGATATTTGGAGACTCAAAGAGTGGTCAGTCAGAAGGATATGGAAGAGTAAGCATTGGAGCAGTGACCTTCAAAAAGGTGACATATGTAAGAGGACTTAAACATAACCTTATATCCATAAGTCAATTATGTGATGAAGGTTATCAGGTACATTTCAACTCTACCTCTTGTTCTATTATAAATGATAAAAACCAAACTGTTTTAATTGGACTTAGACAAGGAAACATATATTTAGTAGATTTCATTTCTGCCACAACTGATATTTGTTTACTCAATATCACCAGTAACCAAAATGAGCTATGACACAAAAGGCTAGGACATGTAAACCTTAAGAACATATCTAAGTTATCTAAAGACAACCTTGTTAGAGGTTTACCTTCTGGTCCCTACAAGAAGGAAAGCCTATGCAGGGCTTGTCAACTAGGCAAGCAAACTAAAACTAGCTTCAAATCCATTAATAAAAGTGATTCACCTAGGATATTGTATCTGCTTCATGTGGATCTTTTTGGACCCATTGCAGTACAAAGCCTAGGAGGGAAGTCTTACACCTTAGTTATTGTTGATGATTTCTCCAGATTCAGTTGGGTAGCCTTCTTGAGAGCTAAGTCAGATACATTCAAAGTTCTTACAGATTTTCTCAGGACCATACAGATTGAGTTCTCTACTCATGTTGCATTGATCAGAAGTGATCATGGCATAGAGTTTGAGTCTCTTCTTATGCATGAGTTCTGTGAGAAGGAAGGTATCAGGCAGTGCTTCTCAGCTCCTAGAACTCCCCAACAAAATGGGGTTGCTGAAAGGAAAAATAGGACACTCATTGAAGCTGCAGGTACATTGTTAGCAGATGCCTACATGCCTCTATCTTTTTGGGCAGAAGCTGTAAACACAGCTAACTATGTCCTGAACAGATGTCTTATACATAAACTAAAACACAAGACCCCCTATGAATTACTTAAAGAAAAGAAACCTAAAATCACTTACTTTAAAGTTTTTGGTTGCATATGTTGCATCCACACTAATAACAAAAGATACACTAGAAAATTTGAGGCTAAGGCTGAAGAAGGGATTTTTTTAGGATATTCCCAAGTAAGCAAGGCCTATAGGGTTTTCAACAAATCATCCCTTAAAATTGAAGAATCTGTCCATGTGTCTTTTGATGAAGCTAACATGTCTTATAAGGAGAAAGACATTTCTACCAATAGTCCTTTGCAGGTTTCACCAATGTGTGAGTCTATGGATGGACTAAACCTTACCCAAGAGGTTCCAACTCATCCCACTCCATATGCTACTGAAGATAGTGAAGAAGAAATCCAAGAGGAAGTAACTGAACTTCCATCAACAGCCAGTACCATTCCTCAAGAGGAATTATTTGCAGAAGCTGTTGCTCAACCAACTCCACCAACTGATCTTGTCACACTTAGAGATCACCCTAGATCTCAAGTGATTAAGGACATTTCAGTTGGTGTACAAACAAGACATCAGCTCAATCAAGACTTGATGCATGCCTGTTTTCTCTCTAAAATTGAACCTCTCACCATCCATGAAGCTGAGCAAGATTCCCACTTGATTCTTGCAAAGCAAGAGGAACTAAATCAGTTTGAGAGATGTAGAGTTTGGGATTTGGTTCCAAGACCCCATAACTACCCAGTTATTGGAACCAAATGGGTCTATAGGAACAAATTAGATGTACAAGGGAACATAGTAAGGAACAAGTCTAGACTGGTTGCCCAAGGATATAGGCAAGAAGAAGGAATAGACTATGACCAAACCTTTGCCCCTGTTGCAAGGTTGGAGGCCATTAGAATATTCCTAGCCTATGCAGCATACAAAAAGTTCAAGGTATTCCAGATGGATGTTAAGAGTGCCTTTCTGAATGGTGTACTTCAAGAAGAGGTTTATGTAGAACAACCTCCAGGTTTTATCTCTCTAACTCAACCCTCTTATATTTACATATTGCATAAAGCTCTCTATGGTTTAAAGCAAGCTCCAAGAGCTTGGTATGAGACCCTAGCTAGCTTTCTTTTAGAGCATAAATTTACAAGAGGAACCATAGATAAAACCCTTTTCACTAGACATCATAAGGACCAAATCTTATTGGTACAAATATATGTGGATGACATCATTTTTGGGTCTACTGATCCCAAATTGTGCCAGAGGTTTGCTGACGTCATGCATTCCAAATTTGAGATGAGTAGCATGGGTGAGCTTTCCTACTTCCTTGGTCTCCAAATGAAGCAGCTCCCTGATGGTATCTTCCTCTCCCAATCTAAGTATGCTAAAGAGCTTATTAAAAAGTTTGGGATGGGTGATGCCTCGGGAATGAAAACACCTATGGCTACAAATGTTGTTGTGGATTCTGATGCAGCAGGGAAACCTGTAGATCAGAAACATTATAGGGCAATTGTTGGATCCCTATTATACTTAACAGCCAGCAGGCCTGACATAATGTTTGTCACATGCCTTTGTGCTAGATTCCAAGTGAATCCTAAAGAATCTCATCTTATTTTTCTAAAAAGGATTTTGAGATATATAAAGAGTTGTCCTAGTTTAGGACTTTGGTATCCTGCAGAGTCAGAATTTGAGTTAACTGGATACTCAGATGCTGACTATGCTGGATGTAGAGTGGACAGGAAAAGTACCTCTGGAACTTGCCAGTTCCTGGGCATGAGACTTGTCTCTTGGTTTTGCAAAAAGCAGACATCTGTGTCTACATCAACTGCTGAGGCAGAGTATATGGCTGCTGGTAGCTGCTGTTCACAGATGCTATGGATACAAAACCAACTCCTAGATTATGGTATCAACTTAAATAATTCAACCTTATTTTGTGATAATACAAGTGCTATTGTTATAGCTCAGAATCCAGTTCATCATTCTAGGACTAAACATATTGAAATAAGACATCATTTCATTAGAGATAATGTGGACAAAAAGAAAATTAACTTGATCCACATTCCTACTGATCTACAGAGAGCACATATCTTCACCAAGCCTTTGGATGAGAAAACCCATCTGTTCTTTATAAATCAACTGAGAATGATTGATGGAGAAGAGTTAAATTAATTTCTGTCTGCATTCGACGAATTTTTCAGAGTTCATCGAACGGAGTTCGACGAATTAGGGAAAGTTCGAGAGATTCTCGTCGAACGGAGATCGACGAATTCTCTGTGTGGAAACAATTTTCGTCGACCGGAGATCGACGAACCTTGCTTCAGAAACCATTTCGTCGAACGGAGTTCGACGAACTGTTTTCAATTCTTCTAAATGGGTTCGACGAACTACTCTCCTATACCTTATTTTGTCGATCTCAGTTCGAAGATCTGTTCTTCTTCGTGGAACGGAGCTTGTCGATTCATATTCTGAAAATCTTATATCTAGGTTTTCTTTGACCTCCGTCCCGCGCTTTCAGTTTCTTTGCTCTTGATCGTCGTTTTCTCTGTAATTTTCTTTGCAGGTCATCAATGGCGATTCCTACAGGAGCACTTGCAGCGATGAAGTTTGATGCAGCATTCTCAATGGACTTTGAGTCCTTCCAGCATTCCGATCCAATTTTTCTGTATATCCTTGAATTACTTGAAGAATTGCATCTCAAGGACTTCATGACACGCAACATCAAGCTACACTCCACCGAGATAAGAGAATGGGTGTACACTGCCACAATTTCTGAAGATGGAAATCTGACAGGAACTATTGGAAACACTGTCGTTTCCCTGTCCCCAGCAGTACTCTCTGAAATATTTGGTCTGATCAATGGGGAAGAAAACTTGGAAATTGACGCTGAGGAATATGCTGATATGTTGAAAGTCATGGGTTTCTCCGGCAACAACCCTAATAAGCTTCTGAAGAAACAACTGTCAGCCGCTTATCAATTTTTGGCCGACATTGTAGGGAAAATTCTAATGGGCAAGCACTCGACACATGACTATATCACTCGCCATCAATTCCTGATCATGTGCGCAGTGCTCAACAAGCGCCAGGTCGATTGGGGCATGGTTTTCTTTGACCTTATCAAGAAAAGAACTAGCAAGAAGGAAGTCTGCTATGGCAGAATCCTGGGGATTTTCCTCCAGTAAAAGGCCAGTGAATGTCTGGTCTCCCCGACCACATTCATCAACGCCAGCAAGCGCCTCACCTGCGCCTTGTTTGGCCGATGGGAGAGGACAATCAACAAACCCTCCAAGGGTTCCTCCTCCTCCATCAATGCTTTTGAGAGCACCAGGACCGTCAAGGTCACTCCCCACCCTGACTCTGAAGAGGTCATTCCCCCTACCAAATCTCTTCCCACTCCTCCTGCACCTCAATTGACTCCACCTCAACATCAATCTCCACCGCCTGATCTTACACATATGCCTACACCTCCAGTTTCCCCCACTGAAACACATATTCCCTCACCTCCTCCATCCCCTCTTCCACCACACCTTTCCACTATTCCATCCTACACCATACCCACTGAACCACAACCTGTTCTCCCTCCCTTATCCCCTCCACATATTCTTCATTCCTCCTCTACTATTCTCTCTCCACCTATGGTTTCGTCCACCATTCCCTCCATCATCTCTCTTCTGACTCCTCTTATTAAATCACTCATCACAGAGGCCATTACACCTCTGGTGAATTCCATTGATTCTTTATCTGCCCAAATCTCAGCCCTCTCCGCTGCCCCCTCTTCATTCAGGGGCCTGGCTCCAGGTTCTCCTGAACCCAGGCAGGGGGAGATGCTCCATGATGAAGCTGGTGCAGCAGCTGTAGAAGTCAATACTGTTGATACAGATACAAATACTGCAGATACAGTTCTTGACACTACAGATATAGTTGATTCAATGTTTTATAATGCACTTGCAGTTACAGATACAGCAATAGATTTTATTCAATTCATGGACACTGACAGTAGCTTTGATGAGTCAGTAGATTCAATAACAACTGCTGGTGATTTCCTTATAAATCCCACAGTTAATTTATCTGAGATACTTCAAATCTTTGATCCTGTATATATGAAGCTTCCTTCAGTAGAGATTGCTAAACCATATTTGTCTATTGTCCAGTATACCTCTCCAGCAAGTCCAGCAGTTGCCAGGCAACTTTGTGCATCCTTTGCTGCTCCCTCTGCTGTTCCAACTTCTGTGTCTATTCCAGAAATCTGCCCTGTCCCAGATGTTGTCATGGATGATTCTCCCATGCCTGATCTAGATGAGCTCATTCTGGCAGACATTGAAGAAGAGAACAAGGCAGCAGCTGCAAGTTCTGTCTCTACTGCTATTGTACCCTTACCCTCTGCACCTTCTATTCCCCCTTAAGAAAAACCTCTTATCATTCCTGATGCCACTCTGAGGAATTTGAATGCTTTGTATGATAACCCTCAGAGTTCAAATTCTGATGATGATGATGATGATGAATCAGATGAGGAGGCTGCTAAAAAGAAAAAGAAGTTGCTCTCTAAGAAAAGGAAGGCTCCTCCTCCTCCTGCTCCCAAGCCTAATCCCACTGTAGACACTCTATACTATATTCTTCATAATGTTGCTCCTTACAAAGGGATGCCTGCATGGATGTGGCTATCAATGAACCAGCAAAAAGAGAGGAAGAGGAGTAGGAGATACTCTCCTCCCCCAGTTCATAGATACAGAAAGGATCCTCCTCCTCCTCCTCCTCCTCCAGCAGCAGGTGCCTCTGGCTCAAGCTCTCAGAGATCTGCTCCTATTCAAACCTATCAGAGACAAACAGGGAGATCCTCTGGTGGTAGTCTGCCAAGGCCACCATCTTCAGGCAGTCAACACCATCAACAACAACAGCAGCAGCCCCAGGAATCTAAGGAACATGAAGCTGAAATGCCCTATTCCCCTCCTGAAGATCCAGAAACAGCCAACACAGCCAGAATGGCAAGATTCCAAGAAATCATTGGCTTATCTCTAATCAACAAAGCTAAAGCTGAAGGTAAGGACACAACAGGATTAACTACTATGTCTCAGTACAGGAGAGATGAACTAAAGAGATTTGGGAAAGCAAACAAGCTACTCAATGTTGATGAATACATGAATCTTCACCCAGAAGCAGTTGTCCCCAGAGCCACTTCACTACACATCATAGGGGCAGCTGACATGACTATGACCAAGGCTCAAGCTTCAGATCCCAATAGGGAAATCATTTTTAAGAAGCCAGGAGATAAAGCACCAGAAGTCAAGCCAAAACAGAAGAAATCAGAGAAGTAATTTTGTGTTTTCTTTTCATTTCTACTTCTGTTTCAGTCTATATCTTGCATTAAAACAAAGCCAGTATGTATATATATATATCTGTTGTATGTGTTGTAAATTCTCTGCCAGATATATCTCTTAATTTTGCTTTGTTTTTTTGTTTGTTCTTTGCTTGGAGTTTCTGTTAGTGACCTCACCCAAATAGGGGGAGATTGTTGGATCCCTAGTTGATTTGGGCTAGGTTCACTGACTTATGATGTGACCCATTATGTATAGTCTGGGTCAAGTTTTTGTCTTAGAGTCTAGGACAGTCCTCTATCTCAACTTCAGATGGACCAGCCTTCTTCAAGACCATCATGAACTCCATATCTATCAGTTTTTTCAGACTAAGTGAAATGAGTTCGATGTTCATCGAACTCAGCTCGACGAAGGAAGTTGTGCGCTCGACGATCGTGAGACAATTCGCAGTGCTGAGCTCGACGAACTTTGTTCTTTGCTCGACGAACACCAGATCCTACTTCAAGCATTCTCAGAACTACTTCAAATTTCTCTAAGTCCAGCTCCATGCTTCGGTCGACGAATTATATTCTGAGCTCGACGAACTTGGACCTCAAGTTCTCAGCTTCTCAGGTCGACGAATGCTAATCTGTACTCGACGATTTTTGTGCTCAGAGAATCTGTGTCGACACTTAGGGCTTGTGTCGACACCAGGCGATTTGTGTCGACACCCAAGATTTCAGTCGACACCAGCATGTGTCGACACCAGAGGATTTATGTCGACACCTAGACCAATCTGTCGACACCAGAGGAGTTGTGTCAACACCAAGATCAATCTGTCGACACCAAGTTGTGTCGACATAGCATTTCAGCAGATGCAGAGTATTTCGTCCAAGTCCAGAACATTTCTCAGGTCGACGAAGTTTATTCTCAGCTCGACGAATTTGGTTCTCTGCTCAACGAATAATGTTTGTCTGATATTGAAGATTGTCTATTCAATGAATCAAGACTGTCAGCTCGACGAACTCAGCTCAGCTCGACGAACTCAGCTCAGCTCGACGAACTCAGCTTAGCTCGACGAACTCTTAACTCTGTTCAACGAATTCTGTTCTTCGGTCGACGATTCCAGACTAGGTCTTCTTCCATTCCTGTCTCATGTCATGGCGCTGATTCCTGGACAATTAATGGCAGTTCTTCACAGTATACTACCGTTAGGATGCGCAGTTAATTCTGGATTATTACATGCCATTTTCCCATGGAAACAGTTGGGGAAATAATTAATTGCTGCTTCCTTTCCAGGCCGTCTGTCATTACTGCTCGACATTCAAAAATTCGAATGCTATCCATGACAGATAGAGATATACAGAAACCAGAAGTAATACACCAAGTACAGAACACCAGACAACAACAAGAAGAAGATAGACAGTGATTCAGACAACACAAGAAAAAGAATTCATTCTTGGCCCAGAGAGAAATTGATCTAGAAGAAGAAGAAGAAGAACATTACATCAATATCAAGAGTCTTCTTCATCTGCTTTTACTCAGGAGAACTTCAAAACAATACATTCATATCAGTTGCAAGAAGTTCCTGAAGACTTTCTCTGGACCTGGAATTCTAGGTCTTTGAAGACCTATCACCCTGAAGCAGTGCTCCAGTATTCTTCCTGATCCATTCTACATCTCAGGGGGAGCAAAGCTGCTAAACAACATTCCACAAGTCTTCTCATTTGATTTGAGAAAGAGAAGACCTCATCACCCTCTCACTCCACCTCTGTACAGGGTTTTAATTCCCTTCAAAATTATTCTGGTTGCAAGTCTCCCACCAAAAGACTTGAGGGTTTGGTTTTTGGGAACCTGATCAAAACTCCATTGGTGCCAGGATACCTGATCAACCCCTTCCTGCAGTGGATTCCTACCAGGGTGGTAGAGGAGTGGACTATCCAGATTTGGGTAACCATTATAAAATTCTTGTGTCGTCTGGTTGCTTTCTTTTCCTTTTGTTTTCTGGCCTTGCTCTGTGAATGTGCTGTGATTAGTCCATTGCTGTTTTTGTTTTTGTTTATTGTATTTGCTGCACACACACACACACCTAAAATACAACAGCAGTTGTAAAAGTTTTAAAAATCACCATATACTCTATTCACCCCCCCCCCCCCTCTAGAGTATATCAGATCTAGCTGCACTTTCAATAAGTATTGGCTCTTCCAAAATGGGTCACGTCATAATCATAAAGCCAAGGTCGTCCTAGTAAGACATGACACACGTCCATGGGGATGACATCGCACCACACTTTATCAACGTAGTTTTTCAATGTTAGTGGCACCAAGCATCACTTAGAGACCGCTATTGACGTCTTGTTTACCCACGCGATTTTATAAGGATGTGGGTGCGGCTCGGTGACTAAATGCATGCGTGCGATGGCGTTCTCCGAAACGACGTTCATGCAACTACCGCTATCAATAATTAATTTGCACCATTTTTCACCGCACTTAAAATTTAAGGTAAATATATTTGTCCGGTTAAACTCGTCCAACGCTCGCGGTGTGGCCAAAATACATCTCATCACCATCATGTAAGAATCGTCCTCAATGTCACTCGGCTCGGCATCAGATTCTTCTCCCGCTCCATAGACGATATCGGCAGGCTCAGACGTGGAGTCTAATAGGGCTAACGGTTTGCTCTTCGTGGGGCACTCACTAGAATAGTGCCCTTGGATTCCGCAAGAATAACACGTGGAATTAGTCTTCCTGATTCGTCCTATTGGTACTCGCTCACCGGTGGGATTCCGGTTATTCCTAGCGGTAATGATAATGGACTCCGAATCCGTCGATCGATACTTTCCCTTGTCTCGCGTGGAGGAAGATGGATGCGGTCCTAAGAGGGATTTTCCCTTCTGAAAGTTTCGTCCTTTGGTTTTGTAGGCGTTGTGTTTTTCAATATCCAAGGCGGCATTGAACGTGGTGTTAAGGTCTGTGTGACCATAACGCAAGAGCTTGCCTTGAATGTCCGGGTTGAGTCCCTTATGAAATCGGGAGAGTGTGATTTCGGGCATCTCACGAACATCACAACGCACCAACATATCCTTAAGTTGTCTCAAGTATTCTGCTACCGAAGCGTTACCTTGACGAAGGGAGGCTAAGTCGTCGAACATTTGGGTCCGGTAATAAGTGGGAACATATTGGTCGTGTAGAAGTGCTTTCATGGCAGCCCACCCAATTGGGGGTGCTCCATTAACCGTACCTAATCGTCTCTCTTCGTTCAACCAGTATGTCTTGTCCCTTCCTAGTAGTTTCATCTGTGCAACCTTCACTTTCTCAACGTCCGTCAGGTCGTGCCATTCAAAATAGCACTTGATTCCCATGATCCAGTCTAGGAATAGTTGGGGCTCTCCCATACCATCATATGAGGGTGAGTCTATTTTAACGGCCCTAGTTACGTCGAACTCATAATGACCTCGAGGTGGGTACTCATCGTCCTGATCATGTGGATGATTTTGTCTTTCCTCTCGCTGGTTGGCGGCCGGGGGTTGGGGGCCCGGTCGGTTTCTTCCAACGCCGTTGTTTCGGGGCGCCGCTTGGTTTACAGCGAGCCCTTCAATTAACTGTGTCAGTGCGTCAAACCTAGCATTAAACTCTCCTCGTAGCTCGGCGATCGTGGCCAGAGCATGCTCATCACCTTGGTTGTTTGCCATGTGTGAGGTGGAGGAAAGATATTTCGTGCCCAGCCTAGTGCGCATGAACGAACGGGACAAACAACGATTTTGTCCTGATTTAAATTACGCGCTTGAATTTTTTTTTTGACACTAAACAAGTGAGCAACAGGAAAAACTTTTTCAGACTTTTTTTCTTAAAAAAAATGAGGAGAAAATTCAGAATTTTTTTTGTAATTTTCTGCAAAAATTTTTTTTGTGTGTGTTTTACTAATTGCAGCCCAACTATGTATTGTTTTGAAAAACAAAAATTCAGATTTGATGTGAATCATAGTGGAAGTGCACACCCTAGCGAACGAGGATAACCCTTGATAAAAATAAAGGATGGTGTCGATTGGGAAATCAACACAACCTCCCTCTGATACCAATTGATGCAGGGTATATCCTAGAGATTCGTCACGGATGCCACGACAACGCTTATGACACGATCTACGCTCTCTATTCCACACGCTAACGAAAACGCAGCCACAACAATTATTTTATTTATCGCTCACACTAACAATACGGATCGCCGTTTTGCAAATAGATCGAATGTTGGCTATAGGCCAAATTCTTTCCGGCTAAATGGATAATCTTGATCCTGAACGAGCTTTGAGGTTGTACCAAAATAGATCCACCAAGAACAAAATGATTCGAAAGATGGTAGGATGTATCCTAACAAAAGAAAGCGAGGATCGCCAATCCTCTTACGAATCTTTCGGAAATCCAAACGAAAAATACCGATCTATTATTTGATTAACCGCGAAGAAAAACAAATCGGAAAATAACGCAAAAATTCGTCCACCACAAGAACTATCTAGAGAAAGAAAACTCTTGGTAGAAATTTTCGTTACCACTCTCGGATTTGTAGATCTGTGATGCATGGATCCACCAAGTTTGATCGCTCCTCCGTTGAAAGTCCACGGGAAGCGCGCTACGGATGATGAACATGCTAATCTCCTTCACTTCACGTCGTGGAGGAAACTCCTATCTTCTTCCTTGCAAACAACCTCTCATGCATGGGCCAAAGTATCCTTGGAGAGAGAGGATCTCGGGTGGCCGTGAGCAAGAGGGAGATGAGAGTAGCCGAGCACTAGAGAGAAGGGGGCGGCCGAGAGCACGAGGGAGAGAGGAGATGGCCGAACTCTAGAAGGAAGGAGCCTTGAGGCCGGCGATTTGGAGGAAGGAAGAAAGAGGGGGGGCGGCGGCTAGGAGAAGAAGAGAGGGAAAATTAGGGTTGACAAATTCAAATTTTGATTTCAATTAAAGTCTACCATCAAATGAAAAGTTCAAGGCCTTATATAGGCTTACATCTCAAAGCAAATAACAAGTGGCTAAAGGCACACCGCATAAAGAAAATGCAGAAATTAAATAATGTTTTTTTTAAAAGAGCCATCATGAAATGGCTATTAGCACACCAAAGCTAAAATATCAAATATGAGTCTTGTTGCGAGGGCGAAGCTTGTAACCATGACCGCTACGACGTCGCACGTCCTTTGCCGGCACATCTTCAACATAGTCATTCCCAAGTTGGCCGTCCTGGTGGTCGTCGTCATCATCGTCGCCATCACCGTCGCCATCATGTACACCCTCCTAATTTTATCACTAATGAATTGTTTAGTAATGTGGATGACAGAGATAAACATGAAACGTGGAAGCAAAAGGAGAAAACAAGTACGTGTGAAGAAGAGCGTGGCGATGAGGAAAAGAAGAAGGAGCAGTTGGTTCGTGAGGAGGCTTTTGATGAAATTCCTGAGTTTAGATTTGTAGGAGAGCATGATTCTCCTCATGCTGAATTTATGAATAAACAATTTAATCGTAAGGTTTCGTGGGCGGATCCGGTTGCCACTATGGCGTCGGAGACAATGAAACCTAAAACTTTGGATGGGGAGCTAGTTGATTACGCTAGGTGGCGTTCCCCCACAGTGGAGAAAAAGAGAAATGAACGTTTATTGCGATCTGCTCGTTCTATTGCTCTCCAGGGAGAGAAGCTAGGGGCTTGGGGTAGGTTGAGTAAAACCAACTTGAAACCTAAAGCTTCAAATCCTGGCCTTTTTCACTCCTATGGGGAGCTCTAACATAAATCTGCGTTTAGTTGATAATTTGTTGGATAGTTCTGCTAGTAACTGCCTGTGGACTTGCTTAGTTTTTTGTTTATTTATTTGTTGAGGAAATAAAACTCTATATCATGCTAATACAGGTATTTGGTCCACCTTAAGGACGGTAAACAAAAGGGCTTCTAGGAGACAACCCATGTTGGACCACTTGGTCCTGTTTTGTGCACTGTGTTTCTTTATATATATATATATATATATATATATATATATATATATATATATATATATATATATATATATATATATATATATATTCTTGTATTGCCTGGATCTCTAATTCGCAGGTGCGGAAAATTTTTGAGGCGCGACAACCCAGCCGCTATTGGACAATCTCGTTGCACAACCAGTATGCTCAATTATGAGCATAGGTACTTCTTACCCCTAGCTATTTATCTTATTTGGAATGTTAATTTTTACTAGTTGTCGCATTAAAGTCTCGGGGTAGAGCTGCTTGTGGTCACTACATAGCACAATTTATTGCATACCAGCCTGTTATTTATTTATTTCAGACTCATTGTAGCACACACTGTGTAACGCCCCGAAAATTGTGTGCGATTCGGTCGCGAAAAAGGGTTTTTGGTGCCTGTATAGGGGTACACGGCCTAGGTCACTGGCGTGTCCAAGGCCGCGTCTGGCTGGTGATTTTTTGGCCGTTTTCATCCCGAGAAGGACACGGCCAGGAACACGGCCAGATGACACGGGCGTGTCATCCGACACAGGCGTGTGCCAACCCGTATCCCTACCCGTATGCAGTTGGGTCGTGTCCATTGCCGTGGCGGTTATGCGTGACACGCCACCAAACACGAGCGTGTCGAGGGACCCGACACGGGCGTGTCAGGTGAGACACGGGCGTGTCTTGGCCCGTGTGCTTCTCTCAGTTCGACGATCGTGCCTGGATCGAGGCACACGGCCTGGGACACGGCCGTGTGCCAAGCCGTGTTCGGCCCAGGTCTGGAGAATTTTGTGCAGATCTGAGCCGTTCGTTTTCTTTAATTAAGATCCGACGGCCCAGATGAGATCCTGCTCTGTTAAGGCCGGGAATAGGAGGTTAATCCCTCATTTTCTCTCCAAAGCTTTCTCCTTCCAAGGTGAGAGAGAAGAGGAAGAAGGAGGAGGTTTCAGGCCGCCGACGGAGCACCGGAGCACCGTTTCGAAGTCTGAGAGCGGATCCGTGGAGGGAAGGTCATTGCAAAGCGTTCTGTCCGCGTAGTTTTTCCATGGCGCCAAAACGGACTACAAGGGTAACGATTCTCAACTTGAGCGTTTGAAGCTCTTTCTTTCTGCATAGGAAATCCCGCTCCCGCGAGTGTGCGGTGAGTGCGTGGTGTTCCTTGGGGTTGATGTGAATAGCCCTCCTTGTGTTGCATATAGAGCCCGGAATCGTAAGTACGGGCATAGGCATTGTGTGTGAAGCCTACCCGGACGTGTACCGTCTGGATCGGTGATGTTGCATTTGCTATGATTTGCCGGAGAAGACTCCGTGCTTTGGGTTTTTCAGGTTTCTACGCGGTAGATTGCAGCAGGGATCCTTGGAGGCTAGCTTCAAGGCGCACCCGGAAAATTGAGCGGAAACGTGTTCTGCTAACTTGGCGGTCTGGGAATCGGCCTTGATCATAACTGGGTTATGAGATTGTTTTGTGAAAATTTGGGATCCGAGAGAAGCTTGGCCCGCGCGTAGGACTTAAATTGTATATGCGGCGTGAGCAACGGGCAAGTGGAATTGGACCTAGGCTATGTGGTACGGTGCGAGAAATCCGAAGACGGGCACTGGCCGTAGGCATAGTCGGAGCCTTAGACGGTGGTCAGATAGGCTAAATGCTCACATGTTGTTACCATCCTGGGGGTGGTGGTGAATGCACTGATTGGTCAGGGTTCACCATGAATGTGCCCTGAGTGCACGGGGTGTTTGGTCGTGCGAGCCTACACCTGTGGCGAAATATATTTGCGCTATATTATTTTATTGGACTAATGCTATGTAGGGAAAGAGCACCGCCGTCCCGAGTAAGGGGCGGGGTCGTTATAATTTGGTCGGCTTTTAGCTGATCGTTGCCTTGTTTGCCACCGTGCGGTGGTATGTGCTTGCAGGTGCTGCGGAGCCGAGCGCCAAATAGCGGGCTAGAGCCCATGTTGCTGTGCTGGCCCTAGAAGGCCGTAGAATAGTTGTTTTTTACATTTATCATGTGTGGTCGGCCTGCGAGCCGATGTATGTAAGACATGTTATATTAAGTGAACATTTGTAAGGCCATAAGGCCATGTACCCGTTTCAGTGTATTTGGGGTTTCATTCCTGTAGTTGTAGCTGTGGACATTCATATTTGATGGATTTAGGTTTGGGTTCTTTCAACTTTAAAAACTTCCGCTAGAATGCTCTGTGTAGGACGAGTAGTCTTAATTGGATGGTTTGATTATCCATTTGGTAATCCTTCCGACTGTGTGTGGCATATGGCGTCGGGTTCCAGCTGGACCTTCTGTTATATGCCATGCAACAGATGGGGGTGTTACAATTTGGTATCAGACTTCTGGTTATGGTCAGGCTTAAATGAATTCGTGGGCGAATTCTTTTAAGGGGTGGTGAGCACATGTGTGCGTCATCGTTATAACATCAAAAGAACCCATGAATGTCCACCTAGGAATGGAAAATACACTTGTTTTGTGGAACCTAAATGTTCCAATGATTGCTCTTAGCAATTTGTTTGTCGTCTAATCGTGTGTCTTTGCTATTATAGGCAGCTAGGAGCGGTGATGGTCGGTCAGAGCGTCCGCAATCAGCGGAAAGTAGTGCACCAAGGGACGTGCCTGCTACACCTCCTTCAGCGGAAACCATCAGGATGGTGGCTGAGGCCGTGTTCGCAATGATAAATGCCCAACCTGCAGGGCAAATGCATCGCGCACCTCCTGTGAATGAGCAAGAACCGATTAGGGCGGCAGAGCCGAGAGTAGTGGAACGTGCAGCAGTGGAGTTGGTAGAGCCGAGAAGAACTATGGAGAGGCAGCTAAAGCATGTGATGAGCTTTAATCCTCCGAGGTTTAATGGGGTTGGAACGCCAACTCAAGCTGAGGACTGGCTCTCTTCCATAAAGAGGGTCTTGACGGCCACAATAACTGAGGAGTGGCAGAAGACCACCATAGCGACTTTTCTTTTGGAAGGTGAAGCGAGGCTGTGGTGGGAAGAGATGGAGTTTCATCTTCTAGTGGGAAGGCAACTTACGGATGTGCCGATGGAGGAATTTTCAAGATTGTTCCTAGCCAGATTTGTACCCTCTGCTCAGACGTTGGAGATGGATAGTCAATTTCTTGGGTTGACTCAGGGATCCAGAAGCGTGGACGAATATCTGTATGAGTTCACACGGTTGGGACGCTATGCTGGTGCTATGTTTACAGAAGAAGAGAGGAATACCAACCGATTCTATGAGGGTCTTCGCGGCGATTTACAGTTACTCCTTGCTGGGCCTAAGGAGCAGGGCTTCCTAGCCTTGGTCAATTCGGCCCGATCGTTGGAGAAGGTTGCGAAGAAAGTTCAAGAGAAGAAGGACCCAGGAGAAAGGAAGACCGAGTTCAAGGTGCCAAATAACAAGTCAAATTTCCGCAGTTGGAACAAGAAGCGGAGGACTTCGAACTCAGCCCCTTCGGCTGATGCGTCGGGGGCAACTACAAGTCGAGTCCCCGGAGCTTGCTACAACTGCGGGAAGACGGGGCATTTTGCTCGGGAGTGTTGGAGCGGACGTTCAAAGTCCGAGAGGAGACCTGGAGCGACTTATGAGGAGAAAGGGAAGGCAGTGGAGTCAACCGCATCCCATCATGCTCCAGCCCAGCCTAGAGTCTACAACCTTGGTCTGCAGGAGGCCATAAAGCAAGCGGACGTGGTGACAGATATGAGTTAAATTATAGTGGTTTAACTTTTATAGTTGTTACTTTTCTATTTGTTAGCTTACGTTTGTTAGTGTTAGGCTTTATGTTAATCTTTGGGTTTCCGGCGAGAGCCCTTTTTGATACGGGAGCATCACATTCCTTCTTGTCCGAAAAATTCATAGCGCGCATCGGAGTTCCGTTCTCGATGGCAGAAAACAAGTTGGATGTGTTGTTGCCTAATGGGTGCTCAATGCGTGCGGATAGGATTTGTATTGTGAAAATTCGGATTGGAGACCGGGAATTTGATTTGCGGGCGTTGGTTCTACCATTAGTGGAGTTCGACGTAATCTTCGGTACGGATTGGCTCTCGGAGCAGAGTGCATGCATTGATTGCAACCGTAAAGAAGTCAAGTTGGGTCTGGACACTGATCGGGAGACTACTTTTGCGGGCATGAAGGGGTCAGGGAAAGTTCTGATGTCGGCCCTTCAGGTGTTCAAGGCAGTTCGGTCTGGGGCAGAACTGTATGTCACTCTAGTGCAGACTTCGACGCCTAAGCCTAGTTTGGACAGCATCCCAGTTATGTCGGGGTATCCTGATGTGTTTCCAGATGATCTCCCAGGAGCCCCTCCTCAGCGGGAGATAGACTTTACTATAGAGTTGGTGCCGGGTGCCAAACCGGTGTCACGCTCCCCCTATCGGATAGCCCCAAGAGAAATGGCAGAGTTGAAGGTGCAACTGCAAGAGTTGCTAGAGCAAGGTTATGTGCGTCCAAGTTCGTCGCCTTGGAGCGCACCAGTTCTCTTTGTCAAGAAGAAAGATGGGAGCTTGCGGCTTTGTATCGACTACCGGGAGTTGAACAAGCTTACGAAGAAGAATAAGTATCCTATTCCAAGGATTGACGATCTATTTGATTAGCTGGTTGGGTCAACAGTATATTCGAAGTTAGATCTGAAGTTCGGTTACTATCAGTTGAGGATAAGGGAGAGCGACATCCCGAAGACAGCATTCAGTACGCGATTTGGGCATTACGAGTTCACGGTCATGCCGTTTGGGTTGACGAATGCTCCATCCGTGTTTATGTATCTGATGAATAGGACGTTCAGAGAATACCTGGATCATTTCGTGATAGTATTTATCGATGATATCCTGGTGTATTCGCGGTACGAGGAGGATCACTACAAGCATTTACACATGGTGTTGGAGACATTGAGGAAAAGTTAGTTGTATGCAAAGTTCTCCAAGTGTGAATTCTAGTTATCCTCGATAGCGTTCCTTGGTCATGTTGTCAGTGGAGAAGGAATAGCTGTGGATCCGACGAAGATAGTGGCGATACGGGAGTGGCCTACTTTGACTACGGTGGCAGAAGTGCGGAGTTTTCTGGGGCTTGCTGGCTACTACAGGCGCTTCGTAGAGAACTTCTCGCGGATAGCACTACCACTCACGACGTTGACAAGAAAGGATCAGAAGTTTGTGTGGTCTCCGGAGTGCAAACAGGCTTTTGAAGAGTTGAAGTGGTGGTTGACCACGACGCCTATTTTATGTTCGCCAAGTGGAACCGAAGGGTTCGAGATCTATAGTGATGCTTCAGGCAGTGGTTTGGGCTGTGTTCTGCTACAGCATGGGAGAGTGATAGCTTATGGTTCACGACAACTGAAGGTTCACGAGAGGAATTATCCGGTCCACGACTTAGAGTTAGCGGCCGTGATATTTGCTCTAAGGCTTTGGAGGCACTATCTGTACGGTGTGAGGGTCGATATTTACACCGATCATAAGAGTTTAAAGTACCTGTTGGACCAAAAGGATCTGAATATGAGGCAGCGGAGGTGGATGGAGTTCTTAGAGGACTACACCTTCAAGATACATTATGTGCCTGGGAAGGGAAATGCAGTGGCGGATGCGTTGAGTCGTAAGATTCCCGCACAAGCCAACTGGTTATCGGTACATGATGAGAGATTAGTCCAAGAGTTGGAGGCATTGGAGATATCTTGTGTCAATAAGCAGTCTAGTGCCGAGGCGAAACTGTTTTGGACAGAGGTGCAGTGTGACCTAGCGGATAGAGTTCGGCGGGCTTTGGTTCTGGATAACAGCATGAAGCAGATAATGGAAGAATCTTTGGATGGGTCAAATTCCCAGTTTGTTGTTGAAGATGGGCTGCTAAGGAAGGACGGTCGTCTATGCGTTCCTAGTGCGGATAATCTTCGGGAGGAATTGATGTATGAGGCTCAACATACCAAGTACTCAATCCACCCGGGAAGCACGAAAATGTATAGAGACATGAAGAAATTATTCGGGTGGCCGGGTTTGAAGAAGGATGTGGCACTTTATGTGGCCCAATGTCGTACTTGTGCATTGGTGAAAGCGGAATGCCAGAAGCCCGGAGGTTTCTTGAAATCCCTTCCTATCCCAGAATGGAAGTTTGACGACATATCTATGGATTTTGTGCACGGTTTGCCGAAGTCGCAGAAGGGAAACGACGTCATTTGGGTGGTCGTAGATAGGTTGACAAAAGTGTCGCACTTTATCCTAGTCAGAAAGGAAGATCCAGTGGAAAAGTTAGCCAAACTCTACGTGGATAATATTGTACGATTGCATGGTGTGCCCCGCAGTATTGTTAGTGATCGTGATGGACGCTTCACGTCGAATGACTGGAGGTTGGTGCATGGTCTGTTGGGTACTAAGCTAAAGTTCAGCACAACCTTTCACCTGTAGACGGATGGCCAAACCGAGAGAGTCAACAGGACTATGGAGGACATGCTTCGCATGTGCGTCCTAGATTTTGACAAGCATTGGGAGGATCACTTGTACATGGTGGAGTTTGCGTACAACAATAGCTTTTAGGCAAGTATTGGAATGGCGCCTTTCGAAGCCTTGTACGGGAGGAAGTGTCGTACGCCGTTGTCTTGGTTGGAGGCAGGCGAATCGAAGTTGTATAAACGTCAAGCGGTGGAAGACGCCACTTCAAGCCGTTCAAGGGTGTATCAGGGGTTCGACGCTTGAAGAAGCTGAGTCCGAGATACCTTGGACCATTTGAAATCCTGGAGCGTGTTGGCGAGGCAGCGTATAGGTTGAAGCTGTCGACGGAGTTGAGTGGGCTGCATGACGTGTTCCACGTATCAGTGTTGCGTAAGGAAGTGCAAGAGCCTTCGCAGATCGTTGTGGACAATCAGGTACCGGTTGATTATGAGTTAACAACAAGGGTCAAGGCAGTACGAATTGAAGATGTTGCAGTCAAACGACTCCGCAACAAGGAGGTCCGAATGGTTAAAGTCCGTTGGGATAATTGCGGACGTGAGGAGCTTTCTTGGGAGAGAGAGCAAGCTATGTTGGAGGAATACCCCGAGTTATTCCACTCAGGTATCATTTAGAGTTTGTGTACCTTTGTTTAATTTCGGGACGAAATTCCTTAAGTGGGGGAGATTTGTAACGCCCCGAAAATTGTGTGCGAGTCAGTCACGAAAAAGGGTTTTTGGTGCCTTTATAGGGGTACACGGCCTATGATACGGGCGTGTCCAAGGCCGTGTCTGGCTGGTGATATTTTGGTCGTTTTCATCCCGAGAAGGACACAGCCAGGAACACGGCCAGATGACACGGGCGTGTCATCCGACACGGGCGTGTGCCAACCCGTGTCCCTACCCGTATGCAGTTGGGTCGTGTCCGTTGCCGTGGCGGTTATGCGTGACACGCCCCCGAACACGGGCGTGTTGAGGAACCCGACACGGGCGTGTCAGGTGAGACACGGGCGTGTCTTGGCCCG
Source organism: Platanthera guangdongensis (assembly GCA_039583875.1). NCBI lineage: Eukaryota > Viridiplantae > Streptophyta > Magnoliopsida > Asparagales > Orchidaceae > Platanthera > Platanthera guangdongensis. The sequence goes on from CM077150.1 coordinate 250,335,474, forward strand.
TGTGCGTCTCTCAGTTCGACGATCGTGCCTGGATCGAGGCACACGGCCTGGGACACGGCCGTGTGCCAAGCCGTGTTCGGCCCAGGTCTGGAGAATTTTGTGCAGATCTGAGCCATTCGTTTTCTTTAATTAAGATCCGACGGCCCAGATGAGATCGTGGTCTGTTAAGGCCGGGAATAGGAGGTTAATCCCTCATTTTCTCTCCAAAGCTTTCTCCTTCCAAGGTGAGAGAGAAGAGGAAGGAGGAGGAGGTTTCCGGCCGCCGGCAGAGCACCGGAGCACTGTTTCGAAGTCTGAGAGCGGATCCGTGGAGGGAAGGTCGTTGCAAAGAGTTCTGTCTGCGTAGTTTTTCCATGGCGCCATGAAAGTGCAACTAGATCTGATATACTCTAGAGGGGGGTGAATAGAGTATATGGTGTTTTAGTACTTTTTAAAAGCTTTTACAACAATTGTTGTACTATGTGTGAGCAGGGAAGCAAATATAAATCTAATCATAGAACTAAGCTATGCAAAAACTAAGCACAGACAAATCAAGGCCAGAAACAAAAAAGTAAACAAGCAGAACCAGAGGACACAAGGAAATATAGTGGTTCCCCAAACTTGGGTACATCCACTCTTCTACCACCCTAGGTAGGAATCCACTGCAGGATGAGTTGATCAGGTGTCCTGGGAACCAATGAGCTTTTGATAAGGTGCTCAAAAACCAAAGCAGATTTTTTGATCAGGTGTCTTGCCACCAATGAGCTTTTGACAAGGTGCTCAAAAACCAGATTCAAACTTTTGAAGGGAGTTTGAGAAACCCTTTACAGAGTGGGGGTGAGAGAGTGATGGCAGTCTTCTCTTTCTCAAACAACTGAGAAGACTATGTGGATTGATGTCAAAGCTCCCCCTGAATCCTTGAAATCTTCAGGAAGAAGAGCTTTGCTGAGGGTGATAGGCCTTCAAAGGTATAACTCCAGCAATAGATGGTTTCAGCAATGGCTGAAATGTTGAGTGTCTGGAGTCTTGAAATGATGTTGGCCTTGAACACTTTGAAAGATGAAGAGATCAGAAGGTTTTTGAAAGCTTGATCTCTTGATGAGTGTTCTTCAGAATTCTTTTTGACAGAAGATTTTGAAAGAGTCTCTGTAGTCTGTATTGTGTATTCTCTCCTTGTTAATCTCTGTATATCATCTATATTGATTCAAAAAAACATTCTGTCTTTTATTCTCTGTTCCAGAATAGAATATCATTCTCTGTCAAAGATAGTCGTTGGTCTGCATTGATTGCATCCTTAATTGCATAATCTCTTCTAGAGGAAAGTCCACAGAATTATTCCTTGAAAAATCCCTGGAAACTTGGTCCAGAAGTAAATGAAAACGGCTAGCAAATCTTCTGAATTAATTGCAGAATAACTCCTGTCTGATTTGAATTTGAATTCTGGAAGTTATCTGAAATCGTCGAACTGAGCTCTGCTATCGTCGAGCTGAGCTCAGCGAACTGAAAAACTTAAGCAGCAAAATAATCGTCGATCTGAGCTCAAAGATCGTCGAACTGAGCTCAGAGATAAGGATCCAAAGCAGAGTCAAAATCGTCGAACTGAGCTCACCGATCGTCGAATGGAGTTCGACGATATTGTGAAGTTGAGCTCAGCGATCGTCGAATGGAGTTCGACGATCTGTCGAAGTTGAGCTAGACGATCGTCGACCGGAGTTCGACGAATCGTCGTGCTGAGCTCGACGATCAGACTTAGTCTCCAGACAGAAAAACTTGGTCTTCAGGGCAGCTTCCAATCCTAGACTTCTAACCCTTAGACTCAATTCTAATTGACCTATTAAGCTATACAGTAGGTCAAACAAAGGTTCCTAGAGACATAGTGATCCTGACCCAAATTAGTAATAGGGTGTTCCAACAATCTCCCCCTATTTGGGTTAGGATTACTATTTACAGACTTTGGAAGAAAAAAAATTCAAACAACATCATACAATCAGAAAAGCATAAAAACAACAGCAGCTAGACATGCAGAAACATCACAGATATATATATATATATATGTATATGGCATCCAGATAGCAGTCAGAAAATCCAAAGATTGTCACCTTACAAAATCACTTCTTCTCTTTGCCTTTAACCATCTTGATTTCTCTGTTTGGATTTTGGGCTTCCTTGTTGGATCTGGTGTCATCTGCTGCACCCAAGTAGGTTTGCTTTGAAGACCTGGGAACTACAGCAGCAGGATGCAACTCCATATATCTGTCTACATCAAAGAATTTTCTGGAGGCATATTTCTCTAGTTCCTTCTGTCTTTGCTCTGACATAGTAGAAATATTGGAAGTGTCTAGCCATTGTTCTTTGGCCTTCTTTATCTAATCTAATGCAGCCATTTCCTTCATCCTAGCAGTCCAAGCAGATGGATTCTTTTCAGGGTCCTCAAATGGTACAGGTGGTTCATACCTGTTGGAAGAATTATCTTGAGGAGGCCTAGCAGACACTGTCTCTCTTAGCTTGTAAGGGAATGGACCAGAAGTAGTATCAGATGAAACATGTCCTCCCCTGGAGTATGGGTGCTGCCTAGAATGCCCTTTAGAGTAAACCTAAAAATCTCTCTGATTACCCTTGTATCCTCCTCTCCTAGAGTAAGAACCCCTAGACTGGCTTTCCCTTTGGTATGATCTGGCATGGGGTTGATAGGGAGCCTGGCTTCTAGATGGGGCTTGACTTGCAGAGCTGCCACCTGCACCTGCATCAGGAGGAGGTGGTGGAGGAGGATGAGGGTGCTGGAACTGGGATGAGCCCTTCTCATACTTTCTCTTCTTCTTCATTGCTTTCAGCTGATTTTTAGAGTACTGCATCCAATGTTCAGTAATTTGGCAGTTATGCAGAATATAATAGGGAATATCATTATCATCCTTTACTTTTGCAGGAGGAACCCTTTTCATAGCTTTGCTCCTAGCTTTCCTTTTCCTTGCAATAGTGGCAGCTGAATCATCAGAGTCTGTTTTGTATTCATCAGACTCAGAACTCTGGTCATCATATACAGCATCTATTTTCTTCATCAATTCTTTCTTCAACTGAGCAGTAGCAGATGAGGCAGAAGCAGAAGGAGCAGCAGCAGGGACAGCAGCAGAGACAGCAGCAAAAACAACAGCAGATTCAGCAGTAGATACAGCAACAGATTCAGCAGCAGATACAGAAGGAGAAGCAGAAACAACAACAGTAACTTCAGGAGTGATGGCAGTAGCAACTTCAGTAACATCAACAAAATCTTCAGCAGGCTCAAAATCAGTGGCCTCTGTCATTAGAGAATCCTTGGATATCTGCTCATCAGAGGCAGTTGGAATTTCAGCAGCAGCAAAAACAGTCCTTTCTTCAACAGCAGCAACAGCAGTTACTGAGAGTACAAAGGAGGATATAATGCTGGGGTCACAGCCAGAGAAAGGCACCAGTGCCTTGGACAAATCTTCTGGGGGCTGGACAGCATTAGGCTCTGGGAGATAACTGAAGTATGCAGTATCAAAGGCAAAAAGCAAAGACCTTAGGTCTATTGCCAAGACTGCAGTAGGAGTCACAGCAGCAGGAGCAGAAGAGGCAGCAGGCACAGAAACATCAGCAGCAGCAGCATCAGAAGCAGGAGCAGAAACAGCAGTAGCAACAGCAGGAAAGCTTGCTTCATAGGGCATCTCCCCCTGCCTAGATGCGGAGACCTTTGTATCAAGGCACACTGCTGGAGGTGCTACCTGAGGAAGGAGGGAGGAAAGCCTGGCAGAGAGAGCTGCCACTGACTGTTGTAGAGGAGCTAAGGAGGCCTCCATGAGAAGAGAGAGCCTGGGGGCAAGTAGCTCATACAACTTGTCAGCTAAGGCTGGGAGATCTACATGCTCAATAGCAGGAGCAGAGGTAGATGGAATAGGGATGGCTGAGGATGCTGGAAGTGGAGGGCTGGAGAGTGGAATGGATGGCTCAGGAGTGGGGATGGTGGATATGGAGGATAAGGGGATGGATATGGATGGAGTGAATGTTGGTTGGTCAATGATGTGGTGGAGGAGATCTTGGAAAGAGGTTGAGGAGGAGGGTAATTCTGGAGGAGATGAGGGGGAATCATCCATGTAGGAGTCATCCAGAAGGGTGAAGGATGGTATGGATGGGGAAGAAGTGACATCTGGTGGTGGATATGAGAACAATGGGTGGAATTGGTCTACTGGAGGTGATGAAATGGTTGCTGGAGATGGAATAGATGTTGGAGAGGGGCTAGAGATGGTAATGGGGGATGAAGCAGGAATGGTGGATGGAAGAGGTAGGGTTGGAATTGGAGGAGGAGAAGAAGTAGCAACAGCAATAGCCAGGTCTTCTGCAGGAGCAGAGACCTGTGGGGGAGTGACTCTGTGAGTCCTGGTGCCTGAAGGAGCACTAGAGGAGGGCCTGCTTGGCTTGCTGATTTGCCTATCCCACTTGCCAAAGAGGGCACAGGTGAGTCTCTTGGAGGCATTGATGTGCACTCCAGAGGAGACCAGCAAGGTAGGGCACTTGTTCTGCAGGAAGACTCCAAGAATCCTTCCAAAGTTAACAAAGCTTTTGTTTATTTTCTTCTTGATTAGGTCAAAGAAGACCTCTCCCCAGTTTAAACTTCTCTTATCCACCAGAGCTCCCATTAGACAGAGCTGGTATCTGGATATGGTATCATGTGCAGAGTGCTTGGCCAACAGCACTTTTCCTACAACATCTGCTAGGAACCTGTACTCAACAGACAAGTTCCTTTTGAATAACTTGCTAGGGTTTCCCTCAGGATGACCCATCCTGGCAAGTATGTCAGAAAACTCTTCCCCAGATAATTCAGCAGTTTCTTCTCCATTTCTCAATCCAAAAACCTCTGTCAAAACTGTGGGGGTCAGAGGTACCTGAGTTCCAGCAATAGATCCAACTATTGTTTTGTTGTCTAGATTATGAGCAGTGTAGACCCATTCCTTTATCTCATCTGAGGCCAGCTTTATCCTGGTGGTCATGAGGGCAGACAAGTTCTGATCCTTGAATAAGCTCAGAATATCTTGGAAAACTTGGTCAGTAGTGCTGAATGATTCCATATCAATGTCGAAGCCTGCATCGAACTTCATGGCGGCTAGAACTGCAACTGATACAGCCATTGTACCTGCAAAGATTCAACAAACAAAACGACCAAGCGTAGAACTGTTTGGAGGGAAGAAAGATTCTTGCAGAGAAATTGAAAGCGCAAGAGAGAACGACGGCGAAAAATGAGTTTTATATTAGGGTTCGACGCAGAATTGGAAAGATCGTTGAACTCAGTTCGACGATCGAGGCTTCTAAAGGAATCTGAAGAGACTCCAACATCGTCGATCTCCGTTCGACGATCTTGGAAGGCGTCGAGCTCCGTTCGACGATCATTCAGTGAACATAATCGTCGAGCGCCGTTCGACGATCGTTGACCGGAAGAGATAGTTCATACTATCTGAGAGGCGCAGAACTCAGTTCGACGATTCTGGAAATCGTCGATCTCCGTTCGACGATCTGTGTGGAAATTGTCGAGCGCAGTTCAGAGATCAGAAAAATTCTAGACACTAAGAAAAAATCAGAATTTTTGCCTAGTCTTGGTCAATTTTTAGCTTTCAAAATCTTGGATATTATTTAAGACTTCCTCCATCTAACATTCCTAACTGATTTAGGAAGAAGGTGTGTTTCTTTTCATCCAAAGGCTTAGTGAAAATATCTCCCCTTTGTAAATCAGTTGGGATATACTGTAATTCAATTTTATTCTTTTCAACATTGTCCCTTAAGAAGTGATGCCTAATCTCTATGTGTTTTGTCCTACTATGGAGGACTGGATTTTGAGCTATGGAAATAGCACTTGTATTATCACAAAAGATTTTTGACTTCTCTAAGTTGTAACCATAGTCTAGGAGTTGGTTTTGAATCCACAGTATTTGTGAACAACAACTGCCTGCAGCTATATATTCAGCTTCAGCAGTTGAAGTTGACACAGATGTTTGTTTCTTGCAAAACCAAGAGACAAGTCTATCACCAAGGAACTGACAAGTTCCACTGGTGCTTTTCCTGTCAATTCTGCATCCAGCATAATCAGCATCAGAGAATCCAGTTAAATCAAATGCTGAATCTTTTGGATACCAGAGACCTAGATTTGGACAACTTTTAACATACCTGAGAATCCTCTTTACTAATGTTAGGTGTGACTCTCTAGGGCTTACTTGGAACCTAGCACATATACATGTAGCAAACATTATATCTGGTCTACTAGCTGTAAGATACAGTAAAGAGCCAATCATTGCTCTATATGTTGTCTGATCAACAGGTTTCCCATGTTCATCAGCATCCAATACAGCATTTGTAGGCATGGGTGTTTTCATACAAGATGCCTCAGACATACCAAATTTCTTAACCAGTTCATTAGCATATTTGGTTTGAGAAATAAAGATGCCTTAAGCATGTTATTTTACTTGCAATCCTAGGAAGAAGGATAGTTCACCCATGCTACTCATCTCAAATTTAGAATGCATCAGGTTAGAAAACCTTCTGCACAATTTTGAGTCAGTAGAACCAAAAATGATATCGTCTACATAAATTTGCACTAGTAGGGTATGGGACTTATGGGTTCTAATAAAAAGAGTTTGGTCTACTCTACCCCTTATAAAACCATTTTCCAAGAGAAAGCATGCTAGGGTCTCATACCATGCTCTAGGAGCTTGCTTGAGACCATATAATGCTTTGTTCAGTCTAAAACATAATCAGGATAAGTTGGAGAGATAAAACCTGGAGGTTGTCTGACATAAACTTCCTCTTTGATGTCTCCATTTAAGAAGGCACTCTTGACATCCATTTGATAGACTTTGAAACCTTTGTGAGCTGCATAAGCTAGAAATATCCTGATGGCTTCCAATCTTGCAACTGGTGCAAAAGTCTGGTCGTAGTCAATTCCTTCTTCTTGAGAATATCCCTGAGCAACTAGCCTTGCCTTGTTCCTTATAATTACTTCTTGATCATCCAGTTTATTTCTGAATACCCATTTTGTTCCAACAATGGAATGATCCTTAGGCTTTGGCACTAGTTCCCATACTTTGTTCCTCTCAAATTGATGCAACTCCTCTTACATTGCAATGATCCAGTGTGGATCTTGCTCTGCATCTTGTATGGACTGAGGTTCAATTTGAGAAAGGAAGCAGGTGTGCAACAGGTTTTGGTTTACCTGATTTCTGGTTTGCACACCAGCTGAGAGTTCTCCAATTATTTGGGTAATTGGATGGTCTCTTGATGTTACCAAATCAACAGGGGGTGTTGATTGTTCACCATCCTGTGTTGTTGTTTCCTCTTGTGGTACAACAACTGGCTCTTCAAGTTGAGCTTCAATGTGTTGAGCATTCCCTTCATCTTCACTGCTTTCATCCTCTTGAGCAACCTGTAGCTTGTTCATATCTTCAACTAGAGAGTGTTCCTGCAAAGGTTCTATGGTAGAAGAAATCTTCTCCTTGAAAGACATGTTAGTTTCATCAAAAGAAATGTGAACAGATTCCTCAATTTTCAAAGATGATTTATTATAGACCCTGTAGGCCTTGCTGATCATGGAGTATCCCAGAAACACTCCTTCATTAGCTTTGGCTTGAAATTTTGCTAAGTATTTCTTGTCATTATTGTGAATATAGCAAATACAACCAAAAATTCTGAAATAGTCAACTTTAGGTTTCTTCCCTTTGAGTAATTCATAGGGAGTCTTTCCCTTCAGTTTATGTATCAGACTTCTGTTCAGCACATAGTTGGAGGTGTTCACTGCCTCTGCCCAAAAGGATAGAGGTAGATGAGCATCTGACAACAATGTAGTGGCAGATTCAATAAGGGTTCTATTTTTCCTTTCAGCTACCCCATTTTCTTGAGGAGTTCTAGGAGCTGAGAAAGTATGCCTGATCCCTTCACTCTGACAGAACTCTTACATAAGAAGAGAATCAAACTCTGTCCCATGATCACTTCTGATCAGGGCAATGTGAGTATTGAACTCAATCTGTATACATTTGAGAAACTCTGTCAGACACTTAAATTTATCAGACTTCTTCCTTAGAAAGAACACCCAAGTGAATCTAGAGAAGTCATCTACAATTACTAAAGTGTAGGATTTCCCTCCTAGGCTTTGTACTGTGATGGGTCCAAATAGATCCATGTGTAACAGATACAATATCCTAGGTGAATCACTCTTATTAAGTGACTTAAAACTGTTTTTAGTTTGCTTGCCTAATTGACAAGCCTTACAGAGTCCTTCCTTCTTGTAGGGGCCAGAAGGTAGTCCTCTAACAAGGTTGTCCTTGGATAGCCTAGCAATAGTTCTAAGGTTTAGGTGTCCTAATCTCTTATGTCATAACACATTTGGTCTACAGACTGAGTTAAACAAGCAGATATCTATATCAGTTGAAAGAAAATCTACTAAGTAGATGTTACCTTTCCTTATACCTGTCAACACAGTTGTGTTGTCCTCTGACTTGATTTTGCATAAGGTTTTGCTGAAGGTCACCTGGTAGCCTTCATCACATAGCTGACTGATGCTGATCAGGTTGTGCTTTAGTCCTTCCACATATGCTACCTTCTTGAAGGTTACTGATCCAATCTGTACTGCACCATATCCCTTAGTTTGTCCAAAGTTGGAGTCACCAAAGATAACTTTGGGTCCAAGCTTGGCTCTGAAGGATGTGAGGTTGTCCTTATTCCCTGTCATGTGCTTAGAGCACCCACTATCCAAATACCATTGCTGGTTAGATGTTGGATAGGTCTTCACCTGCACATGAAACAATTCACTTGTTTTTGACCCAGTTTACCTTGGGCCTACGTTGATTACCTCTAAATTCAGAAATGAAAGACATCCCTGGCTGACTCTTATATCCTTCAGGATGATATCTCCTTGGAGGTAAAATCCATTCAGTATAAGGGTTGAAGGTTTGGGATGAAGAACCCTTAGGATTCAATTTTGATTTGCCTTTGAAAAAGTTTCCAGAGTTCTGGCCTCTGTTCGACGATCTTGGAGCTGCGTTCGACGATCTTGGGTCAGATCGTCGAGCTCCGTTCGACGGTCGACTATGGCTGAGGTCAGGTATATGAGATTGTCGAGCTGCGTTCGACGACTTTGGCTGAGATCGTCGACCTGCGTTCGACGATTTGTCCTGAGATCGTCGAGCTGCGTTCGTCGATCGTCGATCTTCATTCGGCGATCGTCGATCTCCGTTCGACGATTTTTACTGGGACTTAGTTTTCTGAGGCAGATCAGAATTTTTCCTAGCAACCTCTACAACTCCCTTTCCCTTGCTAGAAATAAACTTGATGGGAGTTGTTAGGACTATAGGTTGGCTGGATGAAGCACCCAAGCCCAGTGTACTGTTGAATCTAGAGTTCACTGTGCTTGTGATGTCCATCAGCTTGATGCTTCTCCCATTAAGGGATTCTTCAAGCTTCTTGGCCTCAGAGAGCTCACTTTTCACTGTAGCTATCTGTTCCCTATAGTTCTCCAACTCCTGAGAGAGTTTGAGGTTTTCTGACTTTAAACCATTGTGTTCAGATAATTGATTTCTGAGAGAGATAATCTCTTTCTCAGACTTTAGCAGGTCTAAACACAGTGCTTTAAATTCAGATTTAAAATCTTCTGAAGTAAAATCAAAAGAACTAATTACCTGATCTTCTTCAGGTTGAGTTTCTGAATCTGACTCTGACTCTTCATCCTCTGAATTGTGCTGTGAGGCATTAATTGCCATCATGCAGAATTCCTTTTCTTCTGCATCATCCTCATCATCACTGGAGCTGGATGAGGCTTCTGATTCCTCTTCTGTCTCACTCCAGGTTTCAGCAACAAACCCTTTCCTTGTATGCTTATTTTTGCTGGAAGAAGGTTTGCTATTGTCATTCCTTTTGGGGTCCTTCTCCTTTCTTCTTTCTTTTCTGTCCCTTCTGTCCTTGTTCTTGTTCTCTGGACAGTCAGGAACTATGTGTCCTGGTTTCCTGCAACCAAAGCAGATAATGTCTTTGTTATTGCCAATGGACTTGTCATACCTTGGCTTATCCTGCTCCTTGTATGATCTTCTTTTGAAGTCCTTTCTGGCCATCTTGTAGAATCTTTTGGCCAACAAGCTGAGAAGTTCATCATTGCCTGTAGCTTTTTCTTCAGGCAGATCTTCAGTTGCCTTGAATGCTATGGTCTTCTCTTTTCTTGTGGCTGGTGATGCAGCCTTCTGTTCTTCCTCTCTATTCTTGATGAGTAGCTCATAAGATTTGAGCTTACCCAACAAGGCTTCAGTGGTGATCTCATTTAGACTTCTGGCATCCTTAATTGGCCAGATTCTTGAGTCCCAAGTGCTGGGGAAGCACATTAGGATATTGTCATTAAGTTCTGTCAGAGAAATCTCTTTGTCCAATGTCCTTAGCTCACTGACAATTAGACTCAATCTGTTGTACATGTCTCCTACTGACTCAGTCTCTCCCTTCTTGAAGTTCTCATATTGGGAGATGAGATGGGATCTTCTGTCCTTTCTCTCATCAGCTGAGCCTGAGACAATTTCTGAGAGCTTGTCCCAAATCTCCTTGGCTGAGTTGCATTCAGCTACCTTTTGGAATATGTCATCTGACATTGTCTGGGCTAGGATGTTCATAGCCTTGGCATCAGCTACTTTCCATTTTTTGATGTCAGCCTCTGTTCCTGATGGAGGTGGAACAGCATTTGTGCTTGTGCTTTCTGGGGGTCTTGGACACACTGTCAAAACAGAATTGAAAATATCTTCGTCAATGGAATTCATGTAAAGTCTAATCCTTGCCTTCCAAAGTGCAAACTTGGAAAGATTGCACACTGGAGGTCTGGTGCTAGCATAATCTTTGTTTTGGGCCATGATTTGTGCACACAAAGTCTAATAATACAATACAAAAGAAAACAGATCTAGTTTGGGAACTTTGGGTTCAGGTGTTAGCCTATACAACCAATCAGGTATGGTATGTTTAACCAACCTCGCTTTGATACCAATTGAAAGTGCAACTAGATCTGATATACTCTAGAGGGGGGTGAATAGATTATATGGTGTTTTAGTACTTTTTAAAAGCTTTTACAACAATTGTTGTACTATGTGTGAGCAGGGAAGCAAATATAAATCTAATCACAGAACTAAGCTATGCAAAAACTAAGCACAGACAAATCAAGGCCAGAAACAAAAAAGTAAACAAGCAGAACCATAGGACACAAGGAAATATAGTGGTTCCCCAAACTTGGGTACATCCACTCTTCTACCACCCTAGGTAGGAATCCACTGCAGGATGAGTTGATCAGGTGTCCTGGGCACCAATGAGCTTTTGATAAGGTGCTCAAAAACCAAAGCAGATTTTTTGATCAGGTGTCTTGCCACCAATGAGCTTTTGACAAGGTGCTCAAAAACCAGATTCAAACTTTTGAAGGGAGTTTGAGAAACCCTTTACAGAGTGGGGGTGAGAGAGTGATGGCAGTCTTCTCTTTCTCAAACAACTGAGAAGACTATGTGAATTGATGTCAAAGCTCCCCCTGAATCCTTGAAATCTTCAGGAAGAAGAGCTTTGCTGAGGGTGATAGGCCTTCAAAGGTAGAACTCCAGCAATAGATGGTTTCAGCAATGGCTGAAATGTTGAGTGTCTGGAGTCTTGAAATGATGTTGGTCTTGAACACTTTGAAAGATGAAGAGATCAGAAGGTTTTTGAAAGCTTGATCTCTTGATGAGTGTTCTTCAGAATTCTTTTTGACAGAAGATTTTGAAAGAGTCTCTGTAGTCTGTATTGTGTATTCTCTCCTTGTTAATCTCTGTATATCATCTATATTGATTCAAAAAAACATTCTGTCTTTTATTCTCTGTTCCAGAATAGAATATCATTCTCTGTCAAAGATAGCCGTTGGTCTGCATTGATTGCATCCTTAATTGCATAATCTCTTCTAGAGGAAAGTCCACAGAATTATTCCTTGAAAAATCCCTTGAAACTTGGTCCAGAAGTAAATGAAAACGGCTAGCAAATCTTCTGAATTAATTGCAGAATAACTCCTGTCTGATTTGAATTTGAATTCTGGAAGTTATCTGAAATCGTCGAACTGAGCTCTGCTATCGTCGAGCTGAGCTCAGCGAACTGAAAAACTTAAGCAGCAAAATAATCGTCGATCTGAGCTCAAAGATCGTCGAACTGAGCTCAGAGATAAGGATCCAAAGCAGAGTCAAAATCGTCGAACTGAGCTCACCGATCGTCGAATGGAGTTCGATGATATTGTTAAGTTGAGCTCAGCGATCGTCGAATGGAGTTCGACGATCTGTCGAAGTTGAGCTAGACGATCGTCGACCGGAGTTCGACGAATTGTCGTGCTGAGCTCGACGATCAGACTTAGTCTCCAGACAGAAAAACTTGGTCTTCAGGGCAGCTTCCAATCCTAGACTTCTAACCCTTAGACTCAATTCTAATTGACCTATTAAGCTATACAGTAGGTCAAACAAAGGTTCCTAGAGACATAGTGATCCTGACCCAAATTAGTAATAGGGTGTTCCAACACGCCAAAACGTACTACAAGGGTAACGATTCTCAACTTGAGCGTTTGAAGCTCTTTCTTTCTGCATAGGAAATCCCGCTCCCGCGAGTGTGCGGTGAGTGCGTGGTATTCCTTGGGGTTGATGTGAATAGTCCCCCTTGTGTTGCATATAGAGCCCGGAATCGTAAGTACGGGCATAGGCATTGTGTGTGAAGCCTACCCGGACGTGTACCGTCTGGATCGGTGATGTTGCATTTGCTATGATTTGTCGGAGAAGACTCCGTTCTTTGGGTTTTTCGGGTTTCTACGCAGTATATTGCAGCAGGGATCCTTGGAGGCTAGCTTGAAGGCGCACCCGGAAAACTGAGCGGAAACGTGTTCTGCTAACTTGGCGGTCTGGGAACCTGCCTTGATCATAACTGGGTTATGAGATTGTTTTGTGAAAATTTGGGATCCGAGAGAAGCTTGGCCCGCGCGTAGGACTTAAATTGTATATGCGGCGTGAGCAACGGGCAAATGAAATTGGACCTAGGCTATGTGGTACGGTGCGAGAAATCCGAAGACGGGCACTGGCCGTAGGCATAGTCGGAGCCTTAGACGGTGGTCAGATAGGCTAAATGCTCACATGTTGTTACCATCCTGGGGGTGGTGGTGAATGCACTGATTGGTCAGGGTTCACCATGAATGTGCCCTGAGTGCACGGGGTGTTTGGCCGTGCGAGCCTACACCTGTGGCGAAATATAATTGCGCTATATTAATTTATTGTACTAATGTTATGCAGGGAAAGAGCATCGCCGTCCCGAGTAAGGGGCGGGGTCGTTATAATTTGGTCGGCTTTTAGCTGACCGTTGCCTTGTTTGCCACCGTGCGGTGGTATGTGCTTGCAGGTGCTGCGGAGCCGAGCGCCAAATAGCGGGCTGGAGCCCATGTTGCTGTGCTGGCCCTAGAAGGCCGTAGAATAGTTGTTTTTACATTTATCATGTGTGGCCGGCCTGCGAGCCGATGTATGTAAGACATGTTATATTAAGTGAACATTTGTAAGGCCATAAGGCCATGTACCCGTTTCAGTGTATTTGGGGTTTCATTCCTGTAGTTGTAGCTGTGGACATTCATATTTGATGGATTTAAGTTTGGGTTCTTTCAACTTTAAAAACTTCCGCTAGAATGCTCTGTGTAGGACGAGTAGTCTTAATTGGATGGTTTGATTATCCATTTGGTAATCCTTCCGACTGTCTGTGGCATATGGCGTCGGGTTCCAGCTGGACCTTCTGTTATATGCCATGCGACAGATGGGGGTGTTACACACTGAATCACCCACACAAGCGCGCTCTAAACCACTCGTGTGGCTCGAGTCAAATGTATTATTTTTGTGTAAACTTTAAAATAGTGGTGCTGACATAGAATTTTATGATAGAGTAGTTCGAAACTCGTACAGTGCTCCTAATCGAGTACTCATGGTTTTGTAGAAATAGTATATATTTACTTTTTCTTTATGCTCGTAGATTTATACTTTTTCTGCAGATGTAAATACTGTTTGTACTACTCAAAAATGTGAATCTGGAGTAATCGAACGATAGTGTAGGGATGTGTGTAGCCATCACTAGACTCATATTTCTCGAGTCGGGAGGAAGGATCATCTTTCTCGGTGGCTAAGAACTTCCCCCAAGCTACTCTCGAAGCTTTGGTGCCTGGTTATTCAAGCGTGAGCATGACGTAGGCCATAATTTTGGCTAGTTTGAGCTTTGATTACCTAGTCCTAGCTACTAACCGTTACAAGCCAAGTTTGTGCCAACCCCTCCTTTGATTCAACTCCACCTTCATTCAACAAAGACTAAAGCCAAACCTACTATCGCAACCAAATCCTTGAGCTTGATTGAATTTAATATTTTGATGATGTTGTGATATGTGGAATTCATGTGATGTGGTGATGAATACAAATAATTTCTACTTGCTAAATTGGGGATTATAGAAAGAAAAATAGAAGAAAAGAAAAGAAAAAAATTGAAAAAGAAAATCGAAAAGAATTACAATAAGAATTGGAATCCCCGTCTGTTTATCTTGATATTGGTCGGGTTAGGCCGTGTACACACTCGTTTTTCAAGCTAAGTATGGGGGTGTGTCACACGTGCATTTCTAAGTGGCTGTTTTGGGTTTAGCTTATTGTTCGCTCGCTTTGGTTGCGTGTAGCCCCCATGTTTATCTTTGACTACCAAACCTTAGCCTAAGCCCCATTCTATCCTACAAGTCCTACTGATTCATGCTTGAGTCTAACTCGCGTCGTGGAGAGAGTGTGAACGGGCAAGCGTATGGTCCCTGACATTGATGGATTTCTTTGGAGGTGATCACGAGCCCCGATCTTTGTCAATGCTCATCTTAGTGGCCTGCCTACTTTCTTCCTACACATGACCGAACGATTCTCCAAAATTCTAATTTTGAGTAAATACAATATTTATTTATGCCTGTCGAATAGTTTAAACTACATAGTATAATTAAAAAAAAATTCTATTATATCTTTTTTGCCCATGATGTATTTTATTTCTCATCTTACTTTATTTTGAAATTACTGAGCCAGTTAGCTATTTTCTAGTCCACAGAGTGATGATTTGCTCGGGACGCGCAAATGGGTAAGTCTGGGGGTGTGATGAGTTCAAGTTATATGCATATTTTTGGACTCATCTGGGCCAGTTTTCTCGTTGATGCACTACACTTGAGAGCCATTATTGTTTATATTTGTTTCTTTGTCCATTTCATGTTAAGTGCACCTTAGGCCCGTTTTCAGTGTGATTTCGTTGTTTTTGTACTTTTGCCCTTTACTTGGTATTTTTCTGTGTCTGGAGAATGTGGTGTGCACACTTTGGTGGTCTTTCTATTTTTACTATAAGTACAAGGGTCGTGTGCATGTTCTGGGATTGTTCGGGAAATGCCAAACGGTACATGAACACTGCGCAGGATCACTGGACCTATTGTGCACGACCACTAGTCGTGCACCACTGAGCGTGCGCACTATATTTTCCATTTTCCAAGTTCTTCCTGGGTGACCACACGAGCACTGGACATAGTGCGCACGACTAATGATCCTGGGCCACTGCTCGTGCGCGTTTACCTCATTTTTCTGAAGTTCTGCCATTGCACGATCAGGGGATCCAGTGCGCACGACCACCAGTCCTGCGACACTGATCGTGCGCATATATACTAATATTTCTTTCCAGCTGTAGGTTTCTTTGGAGCAGAGCGCACGATCATCAACCGACAGTACGCACAATCCTTGGTTGTGCACTACTGATCGTGCACTCTGATTATTCTGCCTCCGTATATAAGGCCCTGCTCCGCAAATTAGGGCATGTTTTGTTATTTTTCTGCCCCACAGCTGCGCGCGAAGCGCCGTTCCTCTCCTCCACAGGTCCTCCACTCATCTCCACCCTCTGGGAAGTATTCTCCGGCCATCCAAAGCCATCATCAACCTTCGGAGAGCTCCTGGCCACCAGCAGCGAGCAACGAGAACTTTTGGTGTTATTCCTCTGGACAAAAGGAAGACAGGATTGAAGGAAAGGAAAGAAGACGGAGAAGAACAAGTGGATTGACGGCCCATTTGCATCCGGTAGCAACCACGGTCAGAGTCGTGAAGTGGATTGACAACCCACCACTTCGGACAAGAACCACGGCTACGCTTTCCCTCTTTCGGTTTACTTTACCTCTTCTCTCTATGGAATGTACTCTTAAGCTTGTAATAAAACTAAACTTGCTTTTAATTTGTCTATGAATGAAGTTTGTTTGGTTAGCTACTTGCTCTGTTGTTAGCTGTGATGCACTCACCTCTGCTCACATCCACTCACTCGCGCACTTGAACCCCTCTAACAAAGACTAGAGTTGGTGGATGAAGAGGTGATTACAACCCTCACTCTCCGCACTTGCTCTCCGTCCATCTGCCTAACGAAGCACGGCATAGCGGCCTGCACTAATTTCATCCACCGAGCGAAGCGGTGCTTGCGACCCACATTAGCTTTCTTCTTGTTTTGTTAGCATTAGGAACCCAAAGCCAACCCCTTGTTATTTTGTTTTACTCTTAGTAGCGATCTTCATACGATGCTATCACAATACCTAACCTGCATTCCTTAGAGATCGACATTCGAGGAAGTTATTCCCAAATTTATTACTTGATAGCGACTGGTACACTTATCGTTTAACGCATCAGTGAGTAAGTCGGCAACTCGGTGGGAGTTGGTAACTCGGTGCGAGGAGGTGAGTTTGTGACTGTAGCAGCTTTTGAGGAGTTTGCGAGGAGGATTGACAGGACCATTCTCTCAGGGCTCCCTCGTCGCCCCGATATCACGACAACCTCGCCCCACCGTGTGACACCGTCGGACGAGGAAGCGCCACGTAGGAGACCTGGGAAGGAGCGAGCATAGGAGAGGGAGGAGCGACCAGTGCAGTCGCGGGCGAGCAGCCAAGGGATCAGATCTTCAGATTCAGAACTGCCAGCAATGTATCGAGATACTCTCTAGTGAAGAGAGTATGATGATGATACCAGTGAGGATGAAACTCATCACCGCCAGGGAGGGAGGAGCTCCTTTTGTGATGAGATCCTTGTATCCACAGTTTCCGAGGGGTTCAGAGAGCTAGTTCTCACCTACTACTCCGACAGAGATGACCCGGTCAGGCATATCTAGTGGTTTGAGGATGTGTTGTCCATCCACAATATGTCAGACGCCTTCAAGTGCAGGTACTTCTCCATTACCTTCAAGGGTAATGCGAGAGATTGGTTCCACCAGTGGTCAGCTGGTTTCATCTACTGCTTCGCGGATCTGCATCGGGGCCTTATGACAAAGTCTTCAACATCCAAGAAGAGGAAGAAGGAGGCAACTGCCCTCTTCGATATCGCTCCAGGGTAGCACAAGAGTCTTGGCCACTACATTGACCATTTCCAGGAGGAGATTTTAGAGATAGAGGAGGTGGACAGCTTTACCCTAATGTTGGCCCTGAAGTTTGGTCTGAAGCGTGGTCTCTTTAGCATGGAGATGTAATCCAAACCCCCATGGTCCTTTGAGTACATGGTGGAGAGTGAGAATACATTCATCTAGGGGAGGAGAAGAACAAGGACTTCTTGGCGTGACTGGATGGAGAAGAGCTATTAGGCAAGAAGAGAGGAGGACCTTCAGAAGTGAGGGCAGGAGGACTGCAGGAGAGGTAGCTCGAAAGGAGAAGGGAAGAGCCGAGGAGAGAGGAGTAGAGGAAGAGAGAAGAACCCAGGAGGGAGGAGGAGTGGATGAGGCAGGGGAGGCCTCGGAAGTAGGAAGAGAGGAGGCCCGTGGAGGCTCCGGAGAGGAGAGGAGAGGCGATTCCAATATCCTGTGAATCGACCCCAGTGGAGGCAGCCTGCTAGGTCTCGGTTCTAGCAGCAGGAGAGGATGAACTTCTCCAGCAAGGTGGAGGCCGGAGAGGAACTTGAGGAGAAGCGATGGTCATTGTCCAATAGGGCAATAAGCATCGCTGGAGGGAGAAGACGGCCAAGCATCAGGAGACAGAGATTACACTCTACTTCAACTTGCATCTAGTAGAGGGGAATGAGACGATGGGGTGCCCGAAGTTTTGGGAGGCCATGAGGAGGCTGGAAGCTGGAGCAGCAGAGAGGTAGCAGCTAAGGCAGGAAGCACTAGCAGGACTAGTAGCATTCCAAGCTTCGGTGAGGAGGATGAACGAAGACCGGGTCGACCTAGGAGGTTGTGGAGAGGTGATCTACGACCCAGGTGGTGGGCAGGTTGGAGTGATCAACGACGGGGCTAGACTCAGAGCTTTCCACAAGGGAAGCTTCCATCAGATCTATTAGAAGAGCATCACCTCTACCTCTTAGAGTGTCGCCTCGACCTCTTAAATTACGCCTCCGTTGGATAAGATCACCTTCTCTGAGGAGTACATGTTAGGAACGAGAACCCCTTTCATGATGCCCTAGTCACACAGGACATCATCGAAGACTTCACCGTCGACTGAATCCTTGTGGATAACTGGAGTTCGGTGAATATCATTTTTAAGAAAACCTTCGTCAGGCTGCAGGTGGAAGCGTCCAGAGTCCAAGCTGCAGACGGGCCCCTCTTTGGCTTCTCAGGAGAAAAGAAAGAGGTTGAAGTAGGAGTAGACATTTTGGTCACCCTCGGTGGCACCTCCATCTGATGTCACCTTATCATCGTCAATGCGCCGAGCTGCTACAGTGCCATCTTTGGGTGTCCCCTCATCAACTACTTCAAGGTGGTTCCATCATCATATCACCAATGCCTAAAGTACTGCTGGGGTGACATCCAAGTGAGGATCAGGGGTGATCCAAAGGCTGCCAGGGAGTGATACCTGAATGTCATCAGTACCATCAACTGGATGGAGGAAGTAGAGAGGTTGGAGAAGCTGTTGGAGAGGGAGTAGAGAGGTTGGAGAAGCTGTTGGAGAGGGAGTAAGGCCTGAGGGCTACTGAGGAGCTAGAGGAGCTGGAAGTTATCTCTCGGAAGGGAGAGTCGGGGCTGTTGAAGGTAGGAGGATATCTAATGATGGGGGAAAGCTAAAGATGGTCGCGCGTATGCAGGAGAACATGGACATCTTCTCCTGAAGCGCTATAGAGAGGCCAGGTTTTTATGCCGATGATGACTGCCAACGCCTCAACCTGGATCCTAAGATTTCCCCCGTCTGTCAGAAGTAGAGGAAGAGCGCCACTGTGCTGGCTGGGTGTAACACCTCCCCTGTAATGACCGTATAATATGGGTCCGATCGGGGCCCCACAATATACAGACGCCAAAGCTTTAGCGTTAAAAGATGATATTAACTACCCAATCTCAAAACTCAATATCAAACAACATCGGAAAAAGTAAACAAGAACAGAAGCTATCCACATATATAAGAGTATCGAAGCGGCCTTAAGGCCTTACAACACTAGAGAGTCCAACAATCACATGAATACATCAAGCATCAATGTGCATAAGCACCCCTAAACTACCTCGGCATGCAAGCCGGAAAACTAGAGCATCAAACATACAATGCCACAAACTAGAGCTAGTACAAAACTTGTAACACTTCATGATGCTTAGACCTTTTTGGCCGGCGAGCTAGCTCCAGCTTGCGATCCTTGCCCTGAAAAATTTGTGGTAACGTGGGTCAGCAAAGGCTGACCTCAAACTGTGTAACCAACATATCTCCTCCCGGCCGTCCCTAACGGACCCCGGGGTACCCCTCCAACCTGCAAGTCAGCACTTTGTATACCATATACATAAATATGTAAAGCTCTAAAAGAATAGGTTTGGATGTCTCAAACTACAAACACGTTTTCTATGTTGAGCATATAATAAAAAGGAGTCTACTATGCAGCATGTATGCAAAACCCGGGCTTCACCCAAGGCAACCTATTGCGTATGCAACTAGCACATCATCATAACATCTGGGTATTTCCAATTTCTCCATTGGTGTTAAGCCGCAAACAAAAGGGTACTGCAATTCCCCTAACGGCATACAAGCCGCCACACGGAAATCTTGCTAAGGCCCCACCCCTTGTGTGTCTTAGACTCGGGCTTGCCTGCAAACTCTGACTTCGCGCGTCAGGATTCCGTCTCACACACAAAGCAATTCTAAGAACCATTGCTGGAGCCCACCCGCTCGTGGCTTCATTGCCTGGGCTTGTCCCATGCTTGGCGTTCTCGTCAGTCTCACAAAAGGGGACTAGTCTCGCCGGGACACTCTCCCCACATGACTTGCACATCACGGGATAGCCAGCCGACCACAGATACAAAGCCGCACCTTAGAACATTACAATCCATAATCATTCCCACCCTAATCCATCATTTGTACTGCAACGTCCCCGCGCACCAAGGAAACCATCTACCGTAAATGCGGAGCTAACCTTGTCCACCACGGAAACCATCTACCGCCAATGCGGAGCTAACCTTGTCCACCAAGGAAACCATCTACCGCCAATGCGGAGCTAACCTTGTCCGGTTCCGGTTACACGTACTCACTCGATAAATGGGGGAAATCACATACATCACAAACGACATCTTGCCGCAACGGATTTCTAAAAAATCCTTAAGGCTCGCTATGCAACATCACCGAGTCGGACTAACGGTCCCGACTACGGCTTCACCCACAATTCCTGATCCACTAACGGAGCAGATCTCTAATGCAAAATCATGTCGGGGACGGACTCAATCGACCCGAAGGTTAATCTTGAACTATGGCGACCCATACCCCTCTCATTTGAGAGATTTGGTGCCCAAAAGATTGAAAGAAAAAGATGTTAAGCATGCATCCTAGAAACCAAGAGGATAAGTGTCGTTACCTTACGTCCCCTCTTCCTAGCCAAGGGAACTTAGCCGGATGAAAACCACCGCAACGGACTTGCATCCGTGGATCTGGACTCGGCTTGCGATTTGGGGCTCCGAAGCTTCTCCGGCAACCAGATATCTCCTTCACCTTCTTCCTTGCTCTCCCGTCTCTCTAAAACTTTAGAAAGTGAATACTTAATGAGGAATGAGGGTTTCAAACCATATCCCCTGACTTATCTCAGCAAGGACAGCTCTGGACCATCAGATCCCATTAGAAGGAATCGGACGGCCGCGATTCGCACTTAAAACCAAACTCCTGGGCCGAACACGGCTTGTGATACGCCTGTGTCCAAGGCCGTGTGCCTCAAACGATGCCGAAACCGTCGCACCCAAAATAGGACACGGGTTCTAGACATGCCCGTGTCAAACGTGACATGCCCGTGTCACTCAGTACACATCCGTGTAGGTGGGCATGTTCCTCTATCGACACAGGACCAAATGCAACCCGAAGAGAACATGGGTCCTCGACACGCCCGTATCGATTTTGGCCACGCCCGTGTCAGGTTGAACATGCCGGGGCTCCAGGCCGTGTTCTTCCCCGGCACTGCCCAGCTAATATCCCGAGCAGGACACGGCCTGGGACACGCCCGTGTCTCAGGCCGTGTTCACTGTCTCGACAATCGTCGACCTCATTTTCGTCGACCACTCGGAAAATTCGTCGAACCCGAGCATGACACGGCCTTGGACACGCCTGTGTCCTAGGCCGTGTTCACTGTCTCAACACTTCGTCAAGCTCAGTTTGTCGGCCACCCGGGTTCTTCGTCGAACCCGAGCATGACACGGCCTTGGACACGCCCGTGTCCCAGGCCGTGTGACCCCTACCAAGACCCCAACTTGGCTCTAAATGCTGTCTGTCCCTCTTTCGAGTTTCGCGGCGTTACAACTCTCTTCCCCTTAAAAGAATTTTGTCCCGAAATTATAGAAAGTGAAAGATACACAAAACGTAAATGATACCTGAACGGAATAACTCTGGATACTCCTCCAGCATGTTTTGTTCTCGCTCCCACTAGAGCTCCTCACAACCGCAATTGTCCCATCGGACTTTTATGAGTTTGACCTCTTTGTTCCACAACTGCCGAATTTCTGAATCCTCTATAGCAACTGGACGCACTCACCTCCTCAAGTCCTCTTCTATTGGCACTGATGTCGATTCGATCACCACACTTGCCTCTACTAAGGATTTCCTCAAGACGGAGACATGGAAGACGTCATGTAATCCACTCAGCTCTGTGGACAATGCTAACCGGTACGCTGCTTCTCCTACCCGTTCTATAACCTCGAAAGGTCCCAAAAATCTCGGACTTAACTTCTTGAGTCGGCGAATCCGCGAAACGCCTTTGAACGACTTGATCTTTAGATAGACCCAATTGCCTACCACGAACTCCAGCTTCCTGTGGCATGCATTAAAATATTTTGCTTGCCGATCTTGAGCCACCTTCATGCGCTCTTGAATGGTTCACACAAACTCGCATGTATCAGCTACCACTTCTTTTCCCAAAAGTTTGGTGTCTCCCGCCTCTGTCCAAGACATCGGTGTTCGACACCGCCTTCCATACAAAGCTTCGTATGGCTCCATCTTTATACTTGCTTGGTAACTGTTGTTATAAGCGAACTCTACCATGAAGAGCTGATCCTCCCACTTCTTGCCGAAGTCAAGAATACACATCCTCAGCATATCCTCCATAGTACGGTTCATCCTTTCAGTTTGCCCGTCAGTTTGAGGATGGAATGTCGTACTGAATCTTCTATAGTACCTGGCTAGCCCAAGAAAACTTTGGACTTCCGCTACGGTTCTCAAAGTCGGCCAATCTCTGATGGCCTCCACTTTTGTTGGATCTACTGCCACCCCATCCCCACTAATCACATGACCCAAAAATGCCACCTTCTCTAGCCAAAACTCGCACTTCGAGAACTTTGCATAAAGCTGCTTCTCTCTCAACACTTGCAGGACTACTCTCAAGTGAGTCTCATGCTCCACCTCCAATTTGGAGTAAACCAGAATGTCGTCAATAAAGATAACTACAAAAGAGTCCAAGTATTCCCGAAATACTCGATTCATCAAATCCATGAATACGGATGGTGCGTTCGTCAGCCCAAACGGCATCACCGAGAACTCAAAGTGACCATACCTCGTACCAAACGCTGTCTTGGGTATGTCCTCGTTTCGAATTCGCAACTGATAGTATTCTGACTTCAAGTCCAACATTGAATACACCACCGACCCCACCAACTGGTCAAACAGGTCGTCTATCCGAGAAATCGGATACTTATTCTTGACAGTCAATTTATTCAACTCTCGGTAGTCTATGCACAACCGCATACTACCATCTTTCTTCTTCACGAACAACACAGGCGTGCTCCACGGTGAAGAACTGGGTCTGATATACCCCTGCTCCAATAGTTCCTGCAATTGTACCTTGAGTTCAGCCAACTCTTTTGGTGCCATTCCAAACGGAGGACGTGACACCGGCCTAGACTCTGACACTAACTCAATCGAGAAATCAATCTCCTGTCGAGGAGGTGCTCCAAGAAGTTCATCAGGAAACACATCCTCGAAATCTGCCACTACGGCACTTGCCCAAGTGATAACTTGGAAAGGTGAACCTCCAATAATGCTACAAGGGCTATTCCCCCTGGTTAACTGCACGCACCAACTGTATGGCCGAAATCAGGGAACAGACCACTCCATTAAGGCCCTCGAACTTAACTTCTGTCTGCCCTTTGCTTCTTAGGGTCACCACCTTGGATAGGCAATCAATACTGGCACGCTACTCCGCTAGCCAATCCATCCCCAATATTACATCAAACTCAACCAACGGTAGGTTTGCTGCTATCAACACGAAGTCAACTCCGCCTATCTCCCAACAATTGCGCCTTTTTGACCCGATGGTCATGGATGACCCATTGGGCATGCGCACCTTCAGCTCTGCGTCCGCCGAGAACGACTCAACTCCAATTCTCCAGATGAATCTTTCCGCAAGAAAAGAGTGTGACGCTCCCGTATCAAACAAGACCCTAGTGGGGTATCCGGAAAATAACACAAAGCCTAAAATAGAGGCAACAAAAATAACGGTCTGAAAGTATGAAGTATAAGATTTAATTTAAACTTCCTCATACCTGTCACCACATCGGGTTGGCGGATCGCTTCATGCTATCCAAGGTTGTAAGCCCTTGGTTGCACCGGTTGGAACCGAGAAGTGCTAGACTCCGCCATCTTTCCTTTCTCTACGGCACTGGGGCCGGAGTGCACAGTCTGCTCCTGCCTTGGCTCCTGCTCAGCACCTCCTTGAGTACAAAAATGAGCTATGTGCCCCACCTTGCCACAATTAAAGCATGTTGGTGGTCCCTTAAAGTGAGACCCTTCGTACATCCACGTACTTTTCTCACCGGACTTGAATGGGTGAGGCTTTTTCTTCCATCTATTACCTTCGGACTTCCCTTGGGATTGAGAAGGCTTCCCTTCCCCTTTCTTGGGCGCGAAACTCTTACGACATTGGGTTCGCTCCAGATCACTCTCCAACGTCCTGGAAGCCTCAACTAGCTCATTGAAACCAGCTCTCTTCATGGTGATGAGGGGTTGTCTTAGATTCTCCATCAGCCCCTGGTAGAAGAGGTTATCCCTCTCCTCATCGTCTGCCATTGTCGTTCCTGCATAACAACCCAACTGAGTGAACTCCTGTACATACTCGTCCACCGTCTTATCTCGTTGCACCAAGTGCATAAACTGCCTTTGGAGGGACAACCTCATTGAAACGGGAATGTACTTCTTTAGGAAAGTATTCCCAAACTCTTCCATGGACGGGGTGCGTCCGGGAAACTGGCGGCCGCTATGGCTCACCCACCACAACTTCGCGTCTCCCTCCAACATGAAGGCCGCAAACTCAGATTTCTTCTCCTCTGGCATCTCTGCCACCCTCAGAAGCTCTTGCATCCGTGCTCGCCAATCCTCTACTTCAGTCGTGTTGGGTACATTGGGAAATGTGTACCAGATTTGGAGAAGCCTCACCTAACTCAATGATATTCATCAATGTGTATTTGATGGTGTTTTGAGTTTCAATGTGCAGGTTAAGGAAATGCAGAAAAAGTTTCTAAGTACAAGTGTTGACACCTGAGAAGAACTGTGTCGACACTTGGGAAAAGTTGTGTCGACACCAGGAGCCATATTGTATCGACACACAGAAATTATGTCGACAATAATTGTGTCGACATACAGGACTTCTGTCGACACACTCCAGAATTTTGTCGACAGTAATTGTGTCGACACACAGGACTTGTGTCGACACACACCAGAATTCTGTCGACATCAACTTTGTCAAGACTAGAAGTTATTGTGTCGACACACAGGATTTTTGTCAACACACTCTACATAAACTGTGTCAAGAAGAAAAAGAAGAGCTGTGTCGACATTATGAGAACTGTGTCGACATCACCAAGGATTGTATCGACACATGATTTATTTGTGTCGACATATTTGAAGTATTGTCTCGACACTTTGCTGCTGAGTTAAAGTTCAATGAAGTATCAGATGACATGACTGGAGACTTGACAACTGTCACAACCAACAAAGAAGTTACATCTGTCAGAAGGCCGTTAGGAACCGGATTAGCCGGTAACCTCGGATGAAGTCTATATAAAGACATGTTCTATCATCAAACAGAACAACTAAGTAGAAGAAGAGAAGTCTTCATCCAGAAATCAACAAGTCTCTAAGGGCAGATCCAGAACAAATCTGCAAGAAGAATTCTGAGCCACATCAGAATAAAAGAAGGAAGCTGATTGAAGATCATCTCCAAGAGGATCAACCTTACTTTGTTCAAATTCAAGAAGCTTTGAAGAAGCTAAGATAGGTTGGATCTAAAGCAATCAGATCTATCAAGAATTGATCAAGAAACCTTCAAACCATTCTCTCTCTACTTCGGTGAAGGATTTATACTTTTTATTATCACTTTTCTCTGTAGGATCTAATATAGATCTGAGTGTAGGAGAGTTATCTCTCTGAGTTGTAAGCCTAAATCTATAAATGCTGAGGTAGGGTTGAGTGCCTGAGTTAGGGGATTAATTTCTCTGAGTTGTAGGCCTGTTGAAGAGGCTGAGGTAGGGCTTGATTGCCTGAGTTGTAGGAGTGTGGACTCACTCTGAGATAGGATTCTCTGTGAGGATCTGAGCTATAGGACTTGCTGAAGTCTGAGTTGTAGGAACCATTCTGGGTTCTGAGTTGTAAGATTTGGGGATCTGAGAAGGAAGAATGGAGTTTGGCCGAATCTAGTATACTGCTAGATAGGCGAAGGGGGAAAGTGGATGTACCCATCACTTGGGGAACCACTATAAATCTGTGTGTTTGTTGTGTTGCCTGTGTTTGTTATAATCTGTGCTATGATAGAAATTGCTAAGGCTGTCTAACAAGTAATTTACATTATCTGCCTGTATAAAAAGAATTGAACATATTCACCCCCCCCCCCTCTAGGTGTTTAGGACATCTTGAATCCAATTCTTTCAAGTGGTATCAGAGTCAGGTTCCTCAATATTAGACTTAACAGTCTAAGTTGATCTATAAGGCAGCTATCAGTTAGACATAATGGGTTCAAGTGAGAATCAGAAGGAATTTGAATCTATGAAACTTCCTATCTATAGGAAAGAAAATTTTGGCATATGGAAAGAAAGGGTCAGATTGTTCATGGAAGCATCTGATCCAAAAATTTACATCACAGTGCTAGAAGGGCCATTTATTCCTATGAACATATCAGTTCTTGATGCTAACCTCATGACTCCAAAGAGTTATTCAGAAATGACTAAGAAAGAGATCATTCTAGCAACCTTAGACAAGAGGGCACATAATATAATTGTGAGTGTCATAGATGACTCTACATTCCAGAATCTGGTCCATTGCAAAACCTCCAAGGAGATGTGGGACACCTTGATTGTCTACATGGAGGGAATAGAAGAAGTGAGAGAGGATATAAAGTCTATGTTAAATAAAGAATATGAAAGCTTTAGACAAGCTAAGATAGATAGAATAGCTGAATGCAATAAGAAATTCTTTAGAATTGTTAATGAGCTAATGATATATGGAAGAGTCTTTAGCACTTATGAATTAAATGACAAGTTTCTCAGATCTTTAACCAAGGATTGGGATACTAAAATATGTGCCATCAGAGAGGTGGCCAGGCTTGCAGATACACCTCCACCAACCTTATTTGGAAAACTGTTATCCTATGAGATGCAGCTCACTACCAGAAAGGAGGATGAGAAAAGAAATAAGTCTGAATACAGAGAGAAGTCAGTTGCTCTTAAGGCTGAAGCCACAAGAAAGGGCAGGAGAAAGTCACCTTCTCCTCCCAAGAGAATGGCTGAAGTTGAATCTAAAAATTCTGAAATCAACACTTCAGATAGTCACAAATCTAATGAATACTTTGCTACCTTCACAAGGCAGTTTCAAAGGTTCATGAAGAAGAAGAAATGGAGAACAAAGCCATCTTCATCCTTCTCCAAGGATGACTATTACAAGAAGAAGAAAATATCTAAGGATGACAGGTATGTCTCTAATCCCAGTAAACAAACTTCTTCTAAAATTGTTTGTTATTGTTGCAACAGGACAGGACATGTCATAGCTGATTGTCCTGATAAAAGAAAGGAATCTAAAGATAAAAAGAAGCAACAAAATAAGGGCAAGAAGGAGAGATCCTTTGTTACAAAGAAGCAGAATAGTTATTCTGACTCATCATCATCAGAATCAGGAGAAGAGACTGAAGCTGAAGCTTATATAGTATTGTTCACTACTGAAGGAGATTCAGTAGAATTTGAGTTCTTACAATTGCTGGACTCAATAAATGGGGTTGAAGATCATCATTGCAAAGGGCTGATGGCTTTGACTGAGGAAGATCAGTGCTAGGATCAGCCTGGTCCCAGTAAGGTAAACTACCTTTCTTCAGTTTCTAATTATTATACTGGATCAGACTCAGAAGCATCTGCATCAAGAGATGTGGATGGTTCTGAATCTGAAGGGGATGTTCATCAACTTATTGATGAGATGGTGATCTGTTGCAAGCACTTAAGAGAAGCAGAAATCTTGTCAAAAACCAAGCTGATGAAATTGCATCTCTTAAATTGGCTGCATCAGATTCAACAAAATTGCTGGATTTAAAGTTGAATGAAATTGCCAAACTGAAAAATATAACTTTTATTCAGATGGGTACAATTTCATTCAAAAATGATCAGATCAAGAGTCTGGAAGTCAAAATTCAAAGAGAGAGGGAACTTGTGGCTAAATTCTCAAAGCCAAGGTCAGTCTTACCCTTGATTGATAACTTCACTCCCCAAAAGGGTAAGACAGGATTAGGCTTCAAGGGAAGAACTAGGGCAGCTAATTCTAAAGGAAAAGGGAATGCCCCAGTTAATCCACTAGCCTTCAAACCCCCTATTACTTTCAGAAAAGTGATGCAGCCTTCTAACAAGTATGACCATGACATTACACTTGGTCACAGTAAGCCTGGTAATCTGAATGACAAGGGTGTAAATGCCAATAGGGCAGCCCATGTACAAACACATTATGATCTTCAGGAATCATCAATGTTTGATGCATCAGCCCCAGCACTCAATAAAAGGACTACTGTACCTACAGTTTTAAGGTCTGCTGACAGCAATGCTATTAATACTGCACCCAAAAGAAGATACAATAGATATGAGTGCTGGTGTTGTGGTAAAGTGGGTCATTATGCCATTGATTGTTAGCACAACACTACTGTCAGGAAGAATGCCAGCTTACTTGTCAGAAAGGCTGCAGGAAAGCATGTTAAGTTTCAGTCTAACCTGAACCTAAAACCTAATAATTATTGGGGTTCTAAGGTTAAGTAATTTTATTTTATACAGGTGAGTCCAAGTGGTCATACCCCAATATGGTACTTGGACAGTGGATATTCCAGGCACATGACTAGAATAAGAGGGATGCTGAAGGACTACTCTCCCATAGAGAATGGACCCAAAGTGATCTTTGGTGGATCTGAAAAGGGGGTCATCAAAGGGTTTGGCAACATTTCCAATAGTTCCATCACTATCACCTAAGTGGCTTATGTAAAAGGTTTGAAACATAACTTAATAAGCATAAGCCAACTGAGTGATCTTGGTTATGATACCTCTTTTATAAGGAATGGCTGTCAGATTAGAAGGACAAGTGATCAAGAGGTCATCTTGTCAAGTTATAGAAAAGGAAATGTTTACTGTCTAAATTTTGATTGTGAGAATAAGAACTCTCCTATTTGTCAAGTTGCAGATGAGAAAGCTTCTCATTGTGTCAAATGGCATAAGAGGCTGGCTCACCTGAACTATAACTCAATAGGCCAACTCTATAGTATGGAGTTAGTGAGGAATGTTCCTCAGGTCAAGTGCATCCAGGAGGGTGTGTGTTCAGCTTGTCAAAAAGGCAAACAGACTAAGACCTCCTTACATAGTCTTGATACCAAAGACTCAGTGAGGTGTTTGTACCTCCTGCATATGGATCTATTTGGTCTTATGCTAATTCATAGTCTAGGTAGGAAAGTCTACACATTTATGGTTGTGGATGACTATTCTATATTTACATGGGTTTTCTTCCTGAGGTAGAAATCTGAAATCCCTACTGTCTTCCACAATTTTGTTAGGCAAATTCAGAATGAACTTAACAGTTAAGTGGTCAAAATCAGAAGTGACCATGGGACTAAATTTCAGTCTAAATGCATGACAAGATTTTGTGAAGAACTAGGGATTCATCAAGAGTTCTCCTCACCTAGAACTCCCTAGCAAAATGGCATTGCTGAAAGAAAGAATAGGACTCTTATTGAGGCTGGCAGAACCCTACTAAGTGACACTTCTCTCCCAGAATATTTCTGGGCTGAGGCAGTAAACACTTCATGTCATATTCTCAATAGGGCTTCCATCACCAAAAGCCATAAGAAGACACCCTATGAGATTATGAAAGGCAGGAAACCAAATTTAGCTTATTTTAGAATCTTTGGTAGCGAGTATTTTGTTCTTAATAATGACAAGCACAATTTAACTAAGTTTGCTGTTAAATCCCAAGAAGGGATATTTGTTGGGTACAACAACAGCAGTAGGGCATATAGAGTCTATAACTTGACTACTCAAGTTGTAGAAGAATCTGTCCATGTAGTTTTTGATGAAACTAAACTAATCAACTGTGAGATGTCTGGTACTCCTTATAGCTCTATAGGTTTGAAGGGAAAGATGGACAAGCTAACCATTAGTGAAGACCAACCTGCAAGGCAGGATGAAGAAAATGATGGATGCTGTCCAGGGGGAGTACAAGAGCCACAAGCTGATGAAAAGGACAATGAAGTACAGCATGGTGAGGCAATTAGAGAAAATCAAGGTATAGATAGATTGCCTCCAGCAATAAGACATCTAAAGGATCATCCAACACACCAAATTATTGGTGATCCAAGTCATGGTGTTCTGACAAGGAGCAAGAACATGAACACAGTCCTTTGCTCAAGTTTCCTGTCCCAGATGGAACCCAAGAAATTTGAAGAAGCCATGCAAGACCCAAATTGGATTGATGTCATGCAGGAAGAGCTGAATCAATTCAAAAGATGCAAAGTCTGGAAGTTGGTTCCTAAACTAAAGAATCACAATGTCATAGGGACTAAGTGGATCTACAGGAACAAACTTGATGAAAGTGGCATTATAGTTAAGAATAAAGCAAGACTGGTGGCAGGGATACAGACAGGAAGAAGGAATAGATTTTGACCAGACATTTGCCCCAGTGGCAAGGTTGGAAGCAATAAGGCTGTTCCTTGCCTTTGCAGCTTATCAAGGGTTCAAAGTTTTTTAGATGGATGTAAAGTCAGCATTTCTGAATGGTAACTTAAAAGAGGAAGTTTATGTTGAACAACCCTCAGGTTTTGTAGATCCTCTCTATCCTAATTATGTGTATAGGCTTAAGAAAGCACTATATGGTTTGAAATAAGCCCCTAGGGCTTGATATGAAACATTGTCTACATTCCTCATTGAGAACAAATTCTCAAGGGGGAAAATAGACAAAACTCTATTCCTAAGGGAATCAAAAGGCAAGATGATCCTAGTCCAGGTATATGTTGATGACATTATCTTTGGATCAACAGAAAACAAACTTTGTAGAAAGTTTGCTAAACTTATGCAAGGGAAGTTTGAGATGAGCAGCATGGGTCAGCTGAAATTCTTCTTGGGACTCCAAGTTAAACATACTGATGATGGCTTGTCCATATCCCATTATAAGTTCACCAAGGAGTTGATTAAGAAATATGGTATGGAGTCAACCTCCACCATGAGAACTCCAATGGGGTCAAGTATGCCTATAGGCAAAGATGATGCAGGAAAACTTGTAGATGAGTCTTTGTATAGAGGGATAATTGGCTTCCTTTTATACTTAACTGCTAGTAGACCAGACATCATGTATGCTACATGTGTCTGTGCTAGGTATCAAGCCTGCCCTAAATAATCTCATTATACTGCAGTCAAAAGAATTTTGATATATCTTAAGGGAACACCAAATCTTGGCCTTTGGTACCCTAAGAATATAGATTTTCTACTAACTGCGTATTCATATGCAGACTTTGCAGGATGCAAAGAAGACAGGAAAAGTACAACTGGCACATGTCAGTTTTAGGTGGAAGATTGGTATCATGGAGCAGCAAAAAACAGACAAGTGTGGCTATTTCCACTGCTGAGTCTGAATATGTTGCTGCAGGCAGTTGTGCTTAACAGTTATGGATACAACATCAGCTTAAAGATTAGGGCATCCAGGTAAGTAGAACTCCATTATTTTGTGATTCTACTAGTGTCATTTCTATTACTAGAAATCATGTTTCTCATAGCAGAACTAAGCACATAGAAATAAGATTTCATTTCCTTAGAGATCATGTTGAAAAGGAAGATATAAGCTTAGAATTTGTCAATACTAATTTTCAAATTGCTGACATGTTCACCAAACCACTGGATGAAACTAAATTCAATTATTTTAAAATTGAATTAGGCATGCTGAACTTAGACTAAGAATGACAAATTTGACTACGTAAATTTGTGTCGACACATAAAGATATCTGTGTCGACACTTAGAATTTGGTGTCGATACATAAGAAAAATTATCTCGACACAACAAGAAGATTGTGTCGACACTTAGAATTTGGTGTCGACATATAGCTTTCCTGACAGTTAAATATTGGTGTCGACACATACAGTCGTCTGTGTCGACACGCAGACATTAGTGTAAACTCTTAAGATTGTCTGTGTCGACACATCGCAGATGGTGTCCACACATAGTATTATAATTCCTTTACATTCTCTGTCGAGACTTTAATAGTCTGTGTCGACACAATCCCAACAGTGTCGACACAATAAGAGTATTTCAACCTGCATTTTGACCTTCTTTGTTTAGAAACATATAAATAGGTGGAAGTAAAACCCTGTCGACTATGCTCTTAGTTTTCTCGAGACCAAATCTTTGTGTCGAAAGACCTTCATCTCTCTTCTCCTCAATCTCTAATCCCTAATGGCGTCCAAGCTGGAAGAGAACATCAATGAGGGCTATGAACTAGTTCGTCATGCATTTGAGACTGCCACGCCAGAAATCAAAGCCGTGATTACCCTAATCATAGAAAATGGATTAGAATACTTAGTCTCAGAACCCACCAAGATATGGAAGCAGGAGGTTCTTGAATTTTATACAAAGGCATCACTGGATTCCAAGGGCATAAAAATAAAGTCATCAGTTCAAGGAACCAAGGTCAAACTCACCTAGAAGAGTTTGAGTAAGACCTTTCAACTTCCCAGGGTTATAGAAGACGCTGAAATAGTATCTTCCATGACAAGAGAAGCTCTCCAATGGTGTGGAATGGATCCCACTACCAAAATTGGATCTTCTATGAACAGAAAGGGAATGAATTCCCAAGGC
Source organism: Platanthera guangdongensis (assembly GCA_039583875.1). Lineage (NCBI taxonomy): Eukaryota > Viridiplantae > Streptophyta > Magnoliopsida > Asparagales > Orchidaceae > Platanthera > Platanthera guangdongensis. The sequence continues at coordinate 250,368,238 of CM077150.1, forward strand.
AAGTTTCTCTCTGAAATTGTAGGAAAAGTTATTCTGTGCAAATCCGGCGGACATGATAGGATTTCATCCTATATGTTCAATCTAATGACCAGAGTAATATTCAAGGCGAAAACAAATTGGTCTGCTATTATTTTTGACAAGATCAAAGAAGGAATCAAGAAACCTAATCTGGCAGAATACTGAGCCTATATCTGGCTGTGAATATACCTGAAGTGATAAATCAATCTACAGGTTCTAAGATTAATCACGTGAGAAGAATGGACTTAAGGATACTGTCCAGATGGGATAGGGTTCTGACCAAAGATGTTTCTACTCCACAGAAACAAACAAAGCAGATTCAGAAAAAGAAGCAAACAGTCTCCAAGACAACTGAATCATCCAGTGATTCAGAAGAAATGGTTGTTTTCAGCTCTGATGAAGGAGTAGAAAGGAATAGCAAATCTCCTGCTCAAGAAATTGTAATTGATAGTCAGATGCAGGGGGAGCAGATTCCTGCCACCAACATCTCAGTGGATCAGGTACAGGAAGAGTCTCATCCAAGGGGAGCTAATGAGCTTTCTCCAATTCCAGCTCAACCACTACCATCATCTTCAAAGGATGCTCATGTGCAAAAGCCAATTGACCACACAGCTGAATTGGACAGTGAAGCATCAACTCAATCAATACTTGAGGTAGTCTAGGACATAAATCAAGCTGCTACAGACACTGAAAAAGATGCACAGGATGTGCATATGACTGATATTGATAAAAATAACCAAGACAATGTCCCTGAGAATGACATTACCAGGGAAGAACCTTTTGAAGTTGCAGGAGGACAATCTGCTGAACAAGAGCAAGCTATTCCTCCAGTTCAAATAAACCAAGAAGTAACATTAGAAGAGTTATTTCCTGATTTAATAGGAGTAAGGACTGAGGGGGAGCACACAAGGATTGAGCAAGAGATGCCCTCAAGTCCAAAAGACACTGTGAATATAGCAAGTTCATCTGATTCTTTTGAACATAAAGAAGCCTCCAAGGCTAAGCAGAGAAAAATTGTGGAGCTCAGGAAAAGGAGCTCAAGCTATAAGAAAGCTTTGTATGCTGTTCCACAAACACCAGCTCTAGCAGTAGACTTCAGTTCACTTCTGGTGCAACTGCAAGTGAAGATGGATGAACAAAGAAAAGTCCTTGAAAAATATGTTGATGAGAGCAATAAATAATTGCAACTTCAGCTGGCCCAAGATATTAAATCTATCAGATTTGAAGTGAATTTACATAAAAAGGAAATGACAGATTGCTTCCATAAGGGAGGTAATGTTGTAGTCTATTTGGCCAAGCAACAACAGGAGGCCAAGACATAAATAGATGACATAGCAGTGAAACAGGGATATGTTCTGGAAAACCAAATTAGAATGAATGACAATCTGACAGAATCACACAATGTTATTGTTACAGAATTTCAGAATAAAGCCACTCTTTAACTGAACTCTTTGTTGAAGAAAAATTTGAGTTTGATAAACACCTCAAAGCAAATTTGACTGATGTTAGCACTGCTATACAAGCTTCTCAAAAAATGATTGCTGATCAACTGCAGAAATTTAGATCATTCTATAAAGAAGGCACCAATTACCTTGCTAATCATATTAGATTTCAAAAGGATGATCTAAGATACCATGCTGAGTGAGAAGTCATAAAGGGGGGAGAGAGTGTTAGTCAATGCAGGCTCTGAACATGCTAAATGGATAACTGATGCTATCAGAGCCACTCTTGGTTATCTACCCCTGTGTGATGATGATAACACTGCTGAATCAGGCATTCAACCGACTTCAAATGAAGGGGTTCAGCAGGAAGTAGCTCAAATAATTTATCCACCTGCTGATTTTGAGGGCATTCAATATGCTGTACAACAAATGTACAGTCCTCCACAGGAGGTTCAGAATGTGATTATTGAGAAGGTTGAGATGTCTGCAAAAGAGAGCAAGAAGCTCAATTGTCTAAGAAACAGTTTAGAGAGCAGGCTGAATTAAACCCTGATTTTGAAAGATGGAGTCTCACCTCTAGAAACATTATTCTCACTGCCTGGAAAGCAGTTAAAGACAACATGCATGATAGAGGCAAATGGTACTCTGAACAAGAATGGAGCAAGTATCAGAAACGATAAGATGTCATATATCAGTTTAGAAGAGATCTAAAAGCTTGTAAGATACCTACTACTTCTGTGGATCCTAGCAAATACTTTCCAAAGCCTTATCATTATTTTGGAAGGCAAAAGGTCAAGGCTGAAGAGCTCAAGAAAAAGGATCTTAAAGTGAAAAAGCCTGCTGAAGAAACTGAAGCTAATGTACAAGCAAGGATTCAGTCTGGCAAAGGCATTATCATCAAGGAGCCTAATCAGTCCTATAATAGATTGACTAGACTTTAGATCTATATACTCTTTTATTTTAAAATCTATATAATCTGTTGTTCCAAAACTTCTTGTAGTTCAACAAAACACTGATTCATGTTCACTATATTTTATCATATTTTGTGATGAAATAATATACTGGTTTTGTTTATGTGTTACCCTGTCTAAATAAACCTTTTATACATCATAATCTGTGTTTTATTATAAAGTGATGTATATTATTGACTAATGGTTATGACTTCTCCAAATAGGGGGAGATTGTTGGGTACATTGAGAAATATGTACCAGATTTAGAGAAGTCACACCTAACCCAATGATATTCATCAATGTGTATTTGATGGTGTTTTGAGTTTCAATGTGCAGGTTAAGGAAATGCAGAAAAAGTTTCTAAGTACAAGTGTTGACACCTGAGAAGAACTGTGTCGACACTTGGGAAAAGCTGTGTCGACACCAGGAGACAGATTGTGTCGACACACAGGACTTGTGTCGACAAACAGAAATTATGTCGACAATAATTGTGTCGACACACAGGACTTGTGTCGACACACTCCAGAATTCTATCGATAGCAATTGTGTCGACACACATGACTTGTGTCGACACACACCAGAATTCTGTCGACATCAACTTTGTCAAGACTAGGAGTTATTATGTCAACACACAGGATTTATGTCGACACACTCCACGGAAACTGTGTCAAGAAGAAAAAGAAGAGATGTGTCGACATTATGAGAACTGTGTCGACATCACCAAGGATTGTATCGACACATGATCTATTTGTGACGACACATTTGAAGTATTGTCTCGACACTTTTCTACTTAGTTAAAGTTCAATGAAGTATCAGATGACATGACTAGAGACTTAATAGCTGTCACAACCAACAAAGCAGTTACATCTGTCAGAGCTGTCAGAAGGTCGTTAGGAACCGGATCAGCCGGTAGCCTCGGATGAAGTCTATATAAAGACATGTTCTATCATCAAACAGAACAACTGAGTAGAAAAAGAGAAGTCTTCATCCAGAAATCAACAAGTCTCTAAGGGCAGATCCAGAACAAATCTGCAAGAAGAATTCTGAGCCACATCAGAATAAAAGAAGGAATCTGATTGAAGATCATCTCCAAGAAGATCAGCTTATTTTGTTCAAATTCAAGAAGCTTTGAAGAAGCTAAGACAGGTTGGATCTAAAGCAATCAGATCTATCAAGAACTGATCAAGAAACCTTCAACTCATTCTCTCTCTACTTGGGTGAAGGATTTATATTTTTTATAATCACTTTTCTCTATAGGATCTAATATAGATCTGAGTGTAGGAGAGTTATTACTCTGAGTTGTAAGCCTAAATCTATAAAGGCTGAGGTAGGGCTGAGTGCCTGTGGTAGGGGATTAATTTCTCTGAGTTGTAGGCCTGTTGAAGATGCTGAGGTAGGGCTTGATTGCCTGAGTTATAGGAGTGTGGACTCACTCTGAGGTAGGATTCTCTGTGAGGATCTGAGCTGTAGGACTTGCTGAAGTCTGAGTTGTAGGAACCATTCTGGGTTCTGAGTTGTAAGATCGGAGTATCTGAGAAGGAAAAAGGGAGTTAGGCTGAATCTAGTATACTGTTAGATAGTCGAAGGGGGAAAGTGGATGTACCCATCACTTGGGGAACCACTATAAATCTGTGTGTTTACTGTGTTGCCTGTGTTTGCGATAATCTGTGTTGTGATAGAAATTGCTAAGGCTGTCTAACAAGTAATTTACATTATCTGCCTGTATAAAAAGAATTGAACCTATTCTCCCCCCCCCTCTAGGTGTTTAGGACATCTTGAATCCAATTCTTTCAGGTCGGCGTACTGACTCCCTTGAACATTGGAGGATGGAAGCTCAAAAAATACTTCATCTATCGGTCTCCATGCCCGACAACCACCCTTTCGCCCAATGGCTCTGCTCGCCTGGCTTCTCCGCCTGGCACGGCCGTCGTCGTATCCGGGGTAGTAGGAGTTGCTACCTGAGAAATAGGGGTTGCTACTTGAGCTATTGCTGCAGCTTCGGCTGCCACCATTGCTTCTGCAAGTATGCGACAAAAATCAGCCGGGTTTACACCCATGCCCAAAGGACCCTAAGCAATAGCGCTGCTCGCTGAAAGCTCTTCTCTTGGTCTCGATGTACCCGCCTCGTTGCTTGCACTCTTAAGAAAAGCGAGGTAACAAGGAATCAGTCTCTTAATCATAAGACTCAAATATAAGGACACTCATGGTCCCGCATTACACCTATGTGGATAACTTCTATATGCGATTCGATTAGGTTAAATCAATCGACCTAACTTCTAACCTCGCTCTGATACAAAATTGTTACATCTTCCCTTTAATGACCGTATAATATGGGCCTGGCCGGGGCCCCACAACATGCAGACGCCATAGCGTTAGCGTTAAAAGATGATATTAACTACCCAATCTCAAAACTCAATATCAAACAACAGCGGAAACAATAAACAATACCAGAAGCTATCCATATATATAAGAGTATCGAAGCGGCCTTAAGGCCTTACAACACTAGTGAGTCCAACACTCACATGAATACATCAAGCATCAATGTACATAAGAACTCCTAAACTACCTCGACATGCAAGCCGGAAAACTAGAGCATCAAACATACAATGCCACAAACTAGAGCTAGTACAAAACTTGTAACACTTCATGAGGTTTAGGCCTTTTTGGTCGGCAAGCTAGCTCCTGCTTGCGATCCTTGCCCTGAAAAATTTGTGGTAACGTGGGTCAGTAAAGGCTGACCTCAAACTGTGTAACCAACACATCTCCTCTCGGCCGTCCCTAACGTACCCCGGGGTACCCCTCCAACCTGCAAGTCAGTACTTCGTATACCATATACATAAACATGTAAAGCTCTAAAAGAACAGGTTTGGATGTCTCAAACAACAAACATGTTTTATAAGTTGAGCATATAATAAAAAGGGGCCTATTATGCAGCATGTATGCAAAACTCGAGCTTCACCCAAGGCACTCTATTGCGTATGCAACTAGCACATCATCATAACATCTGGGTACTTCCAATTTCCCCATTGGCGTTAAGTAACAAACAAAAGGGTACTGCAATTACCCTAACGGCATACAAGTCACCACACGGAAATCTTGCCAAGGCCCCACCCGCTCGTGGGTCTTAGACTCGGGCTTGCCTGCAAACTCTGACTTCGCGCATCAGGATTCTGTCTCACATATAAACCGATTCTAAAAACCCTTGCTGGACCCCACCCGCTCGTGGCTTCATTGCCCGGACTTGTTCCATGCTTGGCGTTCTCGTCAGTCACATAGAAGGGAACTAGTCTCGTCGGGACACTCTCCCCACATGACTTGCACTTCACGGGATAGACAGCCAACCACGGAGACAAAGCTGCGCCTTAGCACATCACAATCCATAATCATTCCCACCCTAATCCATCATTTGTATTGCAACGTCCTCGCGCACCAAGGAAACCATCTACCGTCAATGCGGAGCTAACCTTGTCCACTAAGGAAACCATCTACCGCCAATGCGGAGCTAACCTTGTCCACCAAGGAAACCATCTACCGCCAATGCGGAGCTAACCTTGTCTGGTTCCGGTTACACGTACTCACTCGAGAAAAGTGTGAAATCACATACATCACAAACGGCATCTTACCGCAACGAATTTCTACAAAATCCTTAAGGCTCGCTATGCAACATCACCGAGTCGGACTAACGGTCGCGACTACGGCTTCACCCACAATGCCTAATCCACTAACGGAGCGGATCTCTAATGCAAAATCATGTCGGGGACGGACTCAATCGACCTGGAGGTTCCTCTTGAACCATGGCGACCCATACCCCTTTCATTTGAGAGATTTGGTGCCCAAAAGCTTGAAAGAAAATGATGTTAAGCATGCATCCTAGAAATCAAGAGGAGAAGTGTCGTTACCTTACAACCCCTCTTCCTAGCCATGGGAACTTAGCTGGATGAAAACCACCGCCACAGACTTGCCTCCGCGGATCTGGACTTGGCTCGCTATTTGAGGCTCCGAAGCTTCTCCGGCAGCCGGATCTCTCCTTCACCTTCTTCCTTGCTCTCCCTTCTCTCTAAAACTTTAGAAAGAGAATACTTGATGAGGAATGAGGGTTTCAAACCATATCCCCGGACTTATCTCAGCAAGGATAGCTCTGGACCATCAGATCCCATTAGAAGGAATCAGACGACCGCGATTCGCACTTAAAACCAAACTCCTGGGCCGAACACGGCTTGTGACACGCCCGTGTCCAAGGCCATGTGCCTCAAACGACGTCGAAACCGTCGCACCCAGGACAGTACATGGGTTCGGGACACGCCCGTGTCAGATGTGACACGCCCGTATCACTCAGTACACGTCTGTGTAGCTGGGCGTGTTCCTCCATCGACATAGGACCAAACACAACCCGAAGAGAACACAGGTCCTCGACATGCCCGTGTCGATTTTGGCCACGCCCATGTCAGGTTGAACATGTCTGGGCTCCAGGCCGTGTTCTTCCCCGACACAGCCTGGCTAACATCCCGAGCAGGACACGTCCTGGGATACGTCTGTGTCTCAGGCCGTGTTCGCTGTCTCGACGATCGTCGACCTCATTTTCGTCGACTACTCGGAAAATTCGTAGAACCCCAGCACGATACCACCTTGGACACACTCGTGTCCCAAGTCGTGTTCATTATCTCAACACTTCGTCGAGCTCAGTTCGTCGGCCACCCAGGTTCTTCGTCGAACTCGAGCACGACACGGCCTTGGATATGCCCGTGTCCCAGGCCGTGTGACCCCTACCAAGACCCCAACTTGGCTATCAATGCTATCCGTCCCTCTTTCGAGTTTCGGGGCATTACACCTGGCTGATCAGAGTGGAGGTTGAGAAGCTGCTAGAGGCGGGTTTTGTTTCAAAGATCTAATATCTAGGTTGGGTCTCCAATGTTGTAATGGTGAAGAAGTCCTGAGGGGGCTGGCGTTTATGTATCGATTTTTCTATGTTAAATAAATCCATCCCAAAGGATTGCTACCCTTTGTCTCAAATCGACTCGATGGTTGATTCAGCTGTCGGGTTTCCCGTAATGAGTTTCCTTGAAGCCTTTTCAGGATATCACCAGATCCGGATGCAACCCTCCGACTGCCGCGACATCTCCTTCATTAGTAGCGATGGATGTTATAGCTACAAAATGTTGCCCTCCGGTCTCAAGAACGCAGATGCGACCTACCAGAGGATGATGAACAAAGTCTTCAAGGAGCAGAAGGGGCAGAATCTCGAAGTATATATGGATGACCTCCTAGTCAAGAGCAAGAACATCGCGGAGTACATAAATAATCTGGTGGAGACCTTCGTCGCCCTAAGGAAGTATAAGATACGGCTCATTCCGGCCAAGTGCATATTCAGAGCAAGAAGGGGAAAGTTGTTAGGTCGCCTCCTCACTCCGAGGGGGGTGGAACCTAACCCCGACAAAGTCAAGGCCATTCTGGAGATGACGTCCACGAAGGATACCAAGGAATTTCAGAGGTTAACCGAAAGGCTGGCAGGCCTTAGCAGTTTCCTCTCCAAGGTAGGAGAGAAATGTTATCCTTTTTTCACGACTCTCCAAGGCAACGAGAAGTTTGAGTTTACCACGGAGTGTGAGGAGGCTTTTAGAAAGCTCAAGCAGCAGCTAACTCAAACTTCTCTCCTCTATCCTGGAGAAGTTGATTTTTGCCTTGGTGGTTTCAGCTCGTAGGCTCCCCCCATATTTTCAGGCTCACTCCATCAAGGTCATCTCAAATCATCCGCTTCATAGTATCTTTGATGGAGTGGAGTATTCTAGTAGGTTGGCCAAGTGGGTGCTGGAGCTCAGTGAGTTTGATATTTCCTACTCTCTGAGGGTGGCGATCAAGGCTCAGGCAGTGGCAGACTTCCTAGCTGACTTATCAGTTGAGATAGGAGGAGACGAAAGCCTTTCTAGCACAGCCTCTTGGAGGATGTTCATGGACGGGGCTTCAGGCAAATATTCTGTGCGAGCCGGAGTAGTGCTAGTAAAACCGCAAGGAACTAGGATCTAGTAAGCTGTCGAGAAACTTTTCCCAGTCACAAATAATCGGGCGGAGTACGGGGCAATAGTGGCAGGCTTACGTCTCACCAAAGAGTTGGTGATCCAGGATCTCAGGGCCTTCACCGACTCAATGGTGGTCATGTCTCAGATCAGAGGAGAGTTCGAAGTATGTGATCCCATACTACAAAAGTACTTGGTCAAGGTCAAAGGTCTTATCAGGGGATTCCAGTCCTTCTTCATCGAGCATGCACCCCGGGATGGAAATTCTGAGGCGGATTATCTTGCCAAGTACGGTCTCGGGTAGGAGGGACAGTAACCGAGTTGTTTCGACCATCCATCAATGAAGGGGAGATGATGGAGATCGAGCAGAGGGCATATTGGAAAGACCCTTTCGTTATGTTCTTGATGACGGGTTGGCTTCCTGCCTGTGAGGGAGATCAAATAAAGTTCTGGTTCAAGGTTGCCTACTACCTGCTGCAGGAAGGGGAGCTTTATCGCAAGACCACTTCGGTCCCTCTGGCTAGATTCCTGTCAGAGGCTGAAATTCCTTGAGTTTTGGAAGAGATCCATTCATGAGAGTTTGTCAGCCACTTAGGGGCTCATACCCTCAAACAGAGAATTCTAAGGCATGGCTACTTCTGTCCAACCATTAGGAAGGATACTGAGGCTTTTTCAAAGAAGTGCTCAAAGTGTCAGCTCTTCATGCCCCTTCAGTTGTAACCAGCACATCATCTTTGTTCAATCACCGCCCCTTGCCCTTTGCCATCTGGGAAATGGATCTGATTGGCCATTTCCCCCAAGCCAGCGGATAGAGGAAGTTCATTCATGTCATGATCGACTATCTCTCCAAGTGGATCTATGCAAAGGCCCTTGCCAAGACCACTTCTCAGATCGCGAAGAATTTTATTTGGGGAGAGATCGTTTGCACGTTCAGAATCCTTCTCTCCATCATCACCGACAGTGGTCCACAATTTGCCAGCTTGGAGCTGGAAGACTTCGGCGAGCAGCTAGGGGTGGATCTTCGATTTGCATTTGTGCATCATCTGCGAAGCAACGGACACGTGGAAGCCGCCAACAAACAGATCATCAACCTCCTGATGAAGAAAGTCACCAATCTGAAGGGCAATTGGGCAGAGCAACTCCCCTCGGTCCTATGGGTTCTGAGAACAACTACTAACTCGGTTACGGGGGAAACATTGTAATGACCCAGGTAAAGGCCCTGGCGCCACCCGGCCCACCGCGCAACCCAAGTAAAGACCAAGACGCCACCGGTGGTACAGTCGGTATGTACAAGGCCTGCAGGTCGTACACCCAAACCCATCACTGTTCTAGTTTCTCAACAACATTAGGTTGTTGCCACGGGGTATGAACTCTGTTGGAAGAGAGTGTTATCAAGGTTGCGGGTTCGAAACCCCGTGGCAACAACCTACTATTGCTAAGAAACATGTACAGTGATGGGTTGGGGTGTAAGGCCTGCCGACCTTGTACATACTGACTGTACCACCGGTGGCATCATGGTCTTTCCTTGGGCTGTACGGAGGGCTGGGCAGTGCCAGGGCCTTTCCCTGGGTCGTTACAAAAAAGTGCATCTCAAGAAAAGACCCAGGGAATGGCACGGGCGCCGCCCGACCCACCGCGCACCCCAAGAAAAGACCAAGGCTCCACCAGTGGTATAGCTGGTATGTACAAGGCCTGCAGGTCGTACACCCCAACTCATCACTATTCTTGTTTCTCAACAATAGTAGGTTGTTTCCACGGGGGGGGAGGGGGGGGGATAATACTCTCTTCCAACATAGTTCATCACCAATTGAGCTACAACTTAGTTGGTGATGAACTCTGTTGGAAGAGAGTGTTATCAAGGTTGCGGGTTCAATACCTCGCAGCAACAACCTACTATTGCTGAGAAACAAGCAGAGTGATGGGTTGGGGTGTACGGTCTGCAGGCCTTGTACATACCGGCTGTACCACCGGTGGCGCCAGGGCCTTTCCCTGGACTATTACAAACACCCTTCAAGTTATCCCACGGGTCTGAGGCGCTCATTCCAGTAGAGTTCGAGGTGCGGAGCCCGAGGGTGGTAGCCGCAGGAAAAGGCAACGAGGAGTGGCTCTCGAAAAATAAAGATGCTCAGAGGCTCTCGTTGGACTACATCGAAGAGCTTCGCGACTTAGCCTCCTTCTTCTAGGAGGAAATCAAACGGCGCATGTCAAAATACTTTGACAAGAATGACTGCCTCAAACATTTCCTCGCATAAGACCTGGCCATGAAGAAGGTGGACGCCGCAGGAAGGGAAGCTATAGTTAGAAAGCTGCATCCCAATTAGGAAGGTCATTTCATCGTCCAGGAAGCCCTAGCTACAGGAGGCTATCGCCTGCAAGACAAGGAAGGAGAGCAACTGGGGAGTACTTTGAGCGGGGATGACCTGAAAAGGTTATACCTCTAGCGGTAACTTGTAGTTGCTTACCTGTAATGTTATTTCTACATTATTCATACATATCCTCGCCCCCGGAGCCACGGGTGGTTGCGAGTTGTCTTCTTTGTGTTGATTCATCTCAAAATAAGCTCGGAGCAGTGAATTCCAACTCCACGATCAATTTAGGAAACCTTCCTTCGACCCGTTTCTACTATTTAGCACATGTCGGATGATGGGATGATGCATCGGGACTTAAGCATCCTTGTAAGATCGAGTCTCTACATTGACGTTCGAAATCAGCTCCCCCCTTGCATGTTAGCCTAGCTACCCCCGATTTCATCTCTCCTTCGACTAGAGGAACTATCAGGAACGGGTCTAGACGTTAACCTCCTAAACTCGATGTATGATCGACCTCACAAAGTGACGTCCTGTGCAAAGGCATCGTCGGTCTTTGAGAGGACTAAAAGACCCACTCTTGGCGACTGATAGGTCCCGCAAAGCGGGACGCGTCTCTATTATTACCAAAGCAGGATAACCTGCCGAGCTTTGAAAGGTAAAAATTCGTGATAGGATGGTGGGCTCGAGTGTCTGTGTCCCGTGGGACCCCCCAAAGGCCATTTCCCTTCGCTTATATGCTGGCCTTCGTAGCCAAGTATCAGAGTTGGAAAAGATCTCCATAGTTGGATTGAGACATGCGCCTTCGACCTATTTATCATAAATAGCCCAGGGCGGATGATGGGACAATGCATCGGGATGTAAGTGTCCTTGTAATACCGAGCCCCTGAATTGACGACCGAGATTAGCTCCCCCCCCCCCCTTACATGTCGCCCTAGCTACCCACGATTGCATCTCTCCTCCGACTGGAGGAATTATCAGGAAACAGTATAGACGCCAACCTCCCAACCTAATGGAGAGAATTTCCTTTCGTTCTCATATATATTGGTATGTTTAATTCTTTTGGCTACCTCCTAAGCAGCAGGTCGAATTACTTTAGCACTGATGCAAGTCATCGAGCCGTGGAGTTGTTGAAGTCTGAGCCCCTGCACGAGCTCCTCTCCTGCAAGACGGCTACTTGCCTCATAAGTCAACTTCCACCATCAAGTGCGAGTATCATCATGCAAGTACGCGAATATGATCATGTATATGCGATAAATAACGTCAGAGTATGTTGTGGAGCAACTATACAGGTGCGAGCAATAATGTGCGAGTATGTGGTGGAGCGACTATATAGGTGTGAGCTGTAACGCCCCTAGCCGATCCAACATGACAACGTCACGGCTCCGCTCTAGGCGACGGTACCGGGCTGCAGCACAAGCACCCCAACCCCTCTCCCTCCACAGGCAGGTTGTTGGTGGCCACATCCTCCCTTTGATGAGTGAAATTCTCCGGTTAAGCGGACAGCACGGGGACTTCCCAGGAGGTCACCCATCCCAGGACTTCTCCAGCCCGAGCACGCTTAACTATGGAGTTCTTTCAACTCTCATCACCAGTTTTTGACCGACTGACGAAGGTGGCTAGGTTCATCCCGATCAGGAAGGAGGATGCTGTGGGAGTACTGGCACGGAGGTTCATAGAGCAGTTTGTGCGATATCATGGGGTGCCCGGGACGATCGTGTCGGATCGAGATGGACAATTCACGTCCAAGGAATGGAGGACAGTACAGGCATACTTGGGTACTCGACTGGCTTTCAGTACGGCCTTCCACCCCCAGACAGATGGGCAAATAGAGCGCACAAACCGGAAACTGGAGGACATGCTGAGACTGTGTATTGTGGACCATGGAGAGCCTTGGGAGAGGATGTTTCCCCTAGTGGAGTTTTCGTACAATAACAGTCATCAGTCTAGTATACGGATGGCTCCGTATGAGGCGTTGTATGGGCGAAAATGTAGGACTCCGTTATCTTGGATACAAGACGAGGGTCTGAAGACTGTGGGCACGGACTTTATCGAGGATACTGAGGCATAGGTACGGCTGATATGGGATAGAATGCTGGAATCGCAGAGCAGGCAGGCGAGATATTGTGATGCTCGGCATCGTCTAGTGGAGTTTCAGGTAGGGGATCGGGTGTTCTTGAAGATCCAGCCGATGCATGGGGTTTCACGAGTACGTGGTCGGTGGAAGAAGCTTAGCCCGAGATATATGGGGCCGTTCAAGATCCTGGAGCGGATCGGTCCCCTAGCTTACCGGCTAGAGCTGTCACCGGAGCTGGCCGGCTTGCATGACGTCTTTCACGTGTCTTCACTCAGGAGGGCTCTACTGCGCCCGGAGTTGCAGATTACGGCCACTGATGGGTCGGTAGCTTCGGATCGATCTGTACATTTGGAGCCGATACGGATCGACGACCCGGGGATACGAGTCTTGCGCCGCAAGAAGATCCCGCTAGTCAAGGTCCTGTGGAGGAACCACGGCCGAGAGGAGTATACTTGGGAACCTCAGGACCTGATGCAGGAAAGATATTCGGAGCTGTTCAGTCAGGTATACCTCATAACCTCTCAACATGTTCAATTTACTTTCCTGTTTTTTTTAAACTAGTAGGGCTGCTCTAGAAAGAGTAAAGGCTAATCTTTTGTTTATTGGGATCTTGGCTTTGCCAATTGGGTGAATTGGTCATATATTTAGGTTTTTCTTGGTCTTCTTGGGCTTCCTAGGGTTTGGTCATGACCTAGTCATGGCCAAAACTACTCTTAGGGGTCTAGTTGGAAATGGGATGTTACACGAGCAATGACTGGGCGAGTATGAATGATATCAACATGAAAATAAGCGCATGCTGAGCTATCAACCTCTCCGAGCCTATGGGTCTAGTGAGCATCATAAAATATGTGAATATACACACAAAAACGAGTAATGGAAATTTTTTATACTTCATGGCGAGTATTGCATAAATTTATAATTTTCTGTTTACAAAAATATATGTAAGTGTGGGCACGGGAGGTCGTCGGCCGACTACAACTCGTAGTCGTCAGTATCGGGCATGTACTCATCATCCCCGATGATGACATCTTCCTCATCTTCAACATCATCCTCATCATCGCTACCATCGCTGCTCTCTACGCTGCTATTGTCGCTGCCGCTGGAGCTAGAAGTCGAGGATAGGACGTGATTAGGCAAGTTCGACTCCTCAGCAAGAAGGAATGAGATGAGGTCCAGAACAGTCAGGTGGTCGCCTCCGCGCCAAGAAAGCCGTCCATCCTCAGTTTGGGGAGAACGGCTTCCCCTGATGTTCGCGCTATCCCGCGACGGATAGCGGGCATCTCGTCCCCATACATTTGGATTTTCTTGCCCATCCCATGCGTGGACACCGTGTAATGACCCAAAATTCAAAAGAGGGATGAGCAGCGTCAAGAGCCAAGTTTGGGTCTTGGTAAGGGTCACACAGCCTGGGACACGGGCGTATCCATGGTCATGTCGTGCTCGGGTTTGTTGAGAGCACGGGAAGTCGACAATTTTCGCACGACGAAGTGTCGAGGCAGGGAACACGGCCTAGGATACGAGCGTGTCCATGGCCGTGTCGTGCTCGGGTTCGATGGAGAACTCGGGTGGTCGACGAACTGCGCTCGACGAAATGTCGAGGCAATGAACACGGCTTGGAACACGGGCGTGTCCAAGGCCGTGTCGTGCGCGTGTTCGACGAAGTTTCCGCAAAGTCGACGAAAAGGCAGTCGACGATCGCCGAGACTTCGAACACGGCCGGAGACACGGGCGTGTCCCAGGCCGTGTCCTGCTCGGGTTGTGAGTCGGGTCATGTAAGGGGATTAAACACGACCTGGAGCCCATGCGTGTTCTGCCTGATACGGGCATGTCAATTTCAACATGGGCGTGTCGTTTAACCGTGTCCATTCAGGTGGTTTTTGATCCTGTGTCGATGGAGGAACAAGCCCAGCAATAAGGGCGTATACTGAGTGACACGGGCGTGTCATGTTCGACACAGGCATGTCCAGTGCTCGTGTCCTGTTTTGGGTGCGACGGTTTCGGTGTCGATTGAGGCATACGGCCTTGGATACGGGCGTGTCACAAGCCGTGTTCGGCCCAGGTGTTTTGATTTTCAGTTCGAATCGTGTCAGTTCGTTTCCTTCTTTTGGGATCTGATGGTCCAGGATTGCCCTTACTGAGTTAAGTCCGGGAATAGGGTTTGGGAACCCTCATTCTTCATCAAGTACTCTCTTTCTAAGATCTAGAGAGAAGGGAGAGCAAGGAAGGTGGTGAAGGAGAGATACGACTGCCGGAGAAGCTTCGGTGCTCCAAATCATGAGCCGAGTCCGTGGAGGCAAGACCGTTGCTAAGGTTTTCATCCTGCTAAGTTTCCATGGCTAGGAAGAGGGGTCGTAAGGTAACGACACTTCTCATCTTGGTTTTAGGATGCGTGTTTAGCATCTTTTACTTTCTAGTTTTTGGGCACCAAACTCTCAAATGAGAGGGGTTTGGGTCGCCATGGTTCAAGAGGAACCTCCGGGTCGATTGAGTGTGTCCCCTGCATGTTTTGTATTAGAGATCTGCTCCATTAGTGGATTAGGCATGGTGGGTGAAGTCGTGGTAGCGACCGTTAGTCCGACTCGGTGATGTTGCATACGAGCGCTAGGGATTTTGTAGAAATCTGTTGCGGCAAGATTTCATTTGTGATGTTTGTGTTTTTCCCCTTTTCTCGAGTGAGTACGTGTAGCCAGAACCGGACAAGGTTAGCTCCGCAATGGCAGTAGATTGTTTCCTTGGTAGACAAGGTTAGCTCGGCATTGTCGGTAGATGGTTTCCTTGGTGCGCGGGGACATTGCAGTACAAATGAGGGATTAGGGTGGAAATGATATTGGATTGTGATGTGCCAAGTCGTGGCTTTGTCTCCGTGGTCAGCTGGCTATCCCGTGACGTGCAAGTTATGTGTGGAGAGTGTCCCGGCGAGACTAGTCCCCTTATGTGAGACTGACGAGAACGCCAAGCATGGGGCAAGCCAGGGCAATGAGGCCATAAGCGGGTGGGGTCCAGCAAGGCTTCTTATAATCGGTCATTGTGTTAGACAGAATCCTGACATGAGAAATCAGATCTTGCAGGCAAGCCCGGGTCTAAGACCATGAACGGGTGGGGTCTTGGCAAGAGTTCCGTGTGGAGGCTTGTATGTCGTTGGGGGGAGTTGTAGTACCCCCCTTCATTTGTGACTTTATGCCAATGGGGAAATGATGAGTACCCAGATGATGTGATGATGTGCTAGATGCATACGCGATAGGGTGCCTTGTGTGAAGCCCGGGTTTTGCATACATGTTGCATAGTAGGCCCCTTTTCTTTATATGCTCAACAATAGAGAACGTGCATGTTGTTTGAGACTTCCAAGCCTGTTCTTTAGTGCTTTACTTGTTTATGTATATTGTATACGAAGTGCTGACTTGCAGGTTGGAGGGGTACCCCGGGGTCCGTTAGGGACGACCGGGAGGAGATGTGTTTGTTACACAGTTTGAGGTCAGCCTTTGCTGACCCACGTTACAACCAAATTTTAGAGGGCATGGATCGCAAGCAGGAGCTAGCTCGCCGGCCAAAAAGGCCTAAGCCTCATGAAGTGTTACCAGCTTTGCATTAGCTCTACTTTTGTGATATTGTATGTTTGATGCTTTTGACTTCCGGCTTGCATGCCGAGATATCTTAGGAGTGCCTTTGCACTTTGATGTGTTATGTATTGATAGAGTTTGTACTCTCTTTTGTTGTAAGGTCATAAGGTTGTTTCGATACTCTTGTGTATGTGGATAACTTCTAGTCTTGATTGATGTTTCCGCTGTGGTTTGATTATGAGTTTTGAGATTGGGTAGTTATATCATCTTATAATACTAAAGCTGTGGCGTCTGTATATTGTGGGGCCCCGGCCAAACCCATATTATACGGTCATTACAGGGGAGGTGTTACAATTTGGTATCAGAGCCAGGTTTGATTCAAGGTTAGTGCGTATAGAAGTTATCCACATAAGAGTAAAGCGGGACCGTGAGTGTCCTTATGTTTCAGTCTTGCGATCAGAGACTGATTCCTTGTTTTCTTGCTTTTCTTAAGAGTGCAAGCAACGAGGCATATACGTCGAGACCAAGAGAAGAGCTTTCGGCGAGCAGCGCCACTGCTCAAGGACCGTTGGGCATGGGTGTAAACCCGGCCGGCTTTTGTCGCATGCTTGCAGAAGCAATGGTGGAAGCCCAAGCTGCAGCGACAGCTCAGGTAGCAACCCCTGCTACACTGGATACGGTGACGACCATGCCGTGCGAAGAAGCCAGGCGATCAGAGCCTTTGGCAGAAAGAGTGGTGGTCGGGCATGGAGACCGGCAGATGAAGTATTTTCTGAGCTTCCATCCCCCGACGTTCAAGGGAGTCGGTACTCCGACTGATACAGGGGATTGGTGGGCACGGATGCAAGAGCTTCTGAGGGCGGCAGAGATGCCAGAATAGAAGAAATCTAAGTTTGTGGCCTTCATGTTAGAGGGAGACGCAAAGTTGTGGTGGGTGAGCCATAGCGGCCGCCAATTTCCTGGACGCACCCCGTCCATGGAAGAATTTGGGGATGCTTTTCTAAAGAAGTACATTCCTGTTTCAACGAGGTTGGCCCTTCAAAGGCAATTTTTGCACTTGATGCAGCAAGATAAGACGGTGGACGAGTATGTATAGGAGTTCACTTGTTTGGGTCGTTACGTGGGAACGACCATGGCGGACGATGAGGAGAGGGATAACCTCTTCTACCAGGGGCTGAGGGAGAATCTAAGACAACCCCTCTGAAAGTGATAGATCTTAACTTAAGCTGATTAGAGTTATAAATATCACATCACAAATATAAAATAAGAAATGCAGAAAGAAATCAAGCAACACAGAAGACACAAGGAAATTTATAGTGGTTCCCCAACCTGGGTAGTCTACTCTTCTACCACCCTGGTAGGAATCCACTCAGGTTTTTGATCAGGTGCCTGACACCAATGGGTTTTGATCAGGTCCCCAAAAACCAAACCTCAAGTCTTTTGGTAGGAGACTTGAAACCAGAAATCACTTTTGAAGGGAGATGACAACCCTTTGTACAGGAGGTGGTGAGATAGTGATTTTATCTTCTCTGTCAACAATCAGAGAGAAGATTCAAGTGGATATGATATTAGCAAAGGCTCCCCCCTGAGATATTGATTAGTTCATGGAAAAATTGGAAGCCTTGCTGCAGGGTGATAGGCCTTCACAGTGATGATGTCTCCCGCAAGCTTCTTAGACTGATATTGATTAGTTGTCTCTTGAAAGCCTGGAGCAGAAGAAGAACTCTGATGATTATTTAATTCATGCTGCAGAGTTCCTCCTTCTCTGTAGAAAACCTTTTCTGTCGTACTGTTCACTGTTCTCTATTCTCTGTATTCTAAATTCTGTATTTGAATTCCTAATCTTGATGGCGGAAAAAACATTCCCGAGTGTAGTAAATGCTTTGGAAATTGATCAGGACTTAATTTTTACTGTAACTGTCCGTTTGAACGGCTATTTTCACTGGGAATGTTGACTGTAATTAATCCTCAATTAATTCTGCCAACTGTTACTGATTGCTCAGAAATCATCGACCTGAACTTTCGTCGAGTTCATCAATCGTCGACCTGAGTTCGACATTCATCGAACTCAGCTAGATTCGTCGAGCTGAATATCTTGCCTGCGTTCGTCGACCGGAGCTTCCAGTTCGTCGAGCTCAGTTTCTGTGTTCGTCGAGCTGAGAAACTGACTTGATAATTTTGTCGAGCTGCGCAAGTGTTGTCCACCAATCGTCGACCTGAGTTCGACGTTCATCGAACTCAGCTTCTGTCATCATTCGTCGACCGGAGATCGTCGTTCGTCGAACTGCGTTCGACGATCGTCGAGCTGGTTCTCTGACTTTGTCTAAACTGATGTTCAGATTTCTTTCAGCAATTCTGGAGAGTTCTTCTGAATGACCTGTCCTGGAAATAGTCCTATGACCCATGACTATACATGTTGGGTCAATCTAATATTCCTAATAGTGTTCCTTGCCCAAATCAGAACTAGGGTTCCAACAATCTCCCCCTATTTGGGTAAGGACACTATTTACATCAAAAGCAAATAAAATGCAAAGCAAAAAGATAATCTGCTTGATTTATATGATATCAGCAAATATACATGGAAGCTTTGAAACAGAACAAATAATACAAGAACTAAATTACTGCAACTAGCCAAACTCCCCCTATATACAAGACCTTGCTCAAAGTGTTCAGCCACTAATATCCTCTGTGTGGGCTGAACAGAATCCTTTACCTACAAGGAAATGTTAGGAGTTCTGGACCCAGATAACCTTGGGTCCTGGATCTTTTTTATAATAATCATAAATAAAAGAATAAAAATTTCTGTTTTGAAATTCTGAGTTCGACGAAAAATATTTTCGTCGATCTGAGTTCGACGAATGATATTGAGATCATTGATTTCTATTCACAGAATGATAATAATTGTTTTCTGTGATCCATTTTCGTCGATCTCTGTCCGACGAATTAAATTTGTTTCGTAGAGCACAGAGTCCTGAATAGTTCAAAGCAAAATCTTTGTTTATAGTTCGTCGATTTAAGTTTGACGAATAGTATTGATGTCATTGATCTCTGTTCGATGAAATATTTTGAACTAAGATTTTCTGATGATTTTTATGTGATAATCTGATATCAGTGTTAAATTTATCTGAAGAAGAGTCAAGGGAAGAATTAATAACCTGATCCTCTTCATCTGATTCACACTCTGATTCTTCAGATTCTTCAGCATAGCTGCTGCGAGAAGCATCTATTGCCATTAGGCAAAATTCTCTTGCTCTTGCTTCTTCTTCATCCTCAGTTGTGCAAGATGAAGCATCTGAGTCACTCCAAGATACAGCTTTAATTATTCCTTCTTTTGCTGATCCAGCAGTCATTGCTGTGATGGAGTCTCACATCTCTTTTGCAGATGAACATTCAGCAAGTTCTTCAAAAATGTCATCAGACATTGATTGAGCCAGAATGTTCATTGCTTGTGCCTCAGCAATCTTCAACTTTTTCTGGGCATCTGTCCATTGAGATGATGGAACAGCATTTGGACTTATTGTTTGCTGAGTTTGAGCTGGACCTGAAAAAATAGATTTAAAGATGTTTTCATTAATGGGGTCTATATAACATCTAATCCTTGTCTTATATAGTGCAAGCTTATCTAGATTGCACATGGGCAGTCTGGTGCTTGAAAAATCTGCAATTTGTGCCATAATAAAACTCAAAAGATTCTTAAGATCTATCAAAGGATCTTTTGGTTCAGGTGTTAGCCTGTATAACCACTAAGGTATGGTATTTTAACCAACCTCCCTCTGATACCAATTGAAAGTGATAGATCTTAACTTAAGCTGATTAGAGTTATAAATATCACAGCACAAATATAAAATAAGAAATGCAGAAAGAAATCAAGCAACACAGAAGACACAAGGAAATTTATAGTGGTTCTCCAACCTGGGTAGTCCACTCTTCTACCACCCTGGTAGGAATCCACTCAGGTTTTTGATCAGGTGCCTGACACCAATGGGTTTTGATCAGGTCCCCAAAAACCAAACCTCAAGTCTTTTGGTAGGAGACTTGCAACCAGGAATCTCTTTTGAAGGGAGATGACAACCCTTTGTACAGGAGGTGGTGAGAGAGTGATTTTATCTTCTCTGTCAATAATCAGAGAGAAGATTCAAGTGGATATGATATTAGCAAAGGCTCCCCCTGAGATACTGATTAGTTCAGGGAAAAATTGGAAGCCTTATTGTAGGGTGATAGGCCTTCACAGTGATGATGTCTCCCGCAGGCTTCTTAGACTGATATTGATTAGTTGTCTCTTGAAAGCCTGGAGCAGAAGAAGAACTCTGATGATTATTTAATTGATGCTGCAGAGTTCCTCCTTCTCTGTAGAAAACCTTTTCAGTCGTACTGTTCACTGTTCTCTATTCTCTATATTCTAAACTCTGTATTTGAATTCCTAATCTTGATGGCGGAAGAAACATTCCCGAGTGTAGTAAATGCTTTGGAAATTGATCCGGACTTAATTTTTACTGTAACTGTCCGTTTGAACGGCTATTTTCACTGGTAATGTTGACTGTAATTAATCCTCAATTAATTCTGCCAACTGTTACTGATTGCTCAAAAATAGTCGACCTGAACTTTCGTCGAGTTCATCAATCGTCGACCTGAGTTCGACATTCGTCGAACTCAGCTAGATTCGTCGAGCTGAATATCTTGCCTGCGTTCGTCGACCGGAGCTTGCAGTTCGTCGAGCTCAGTTTCTGTGTTCGTCGAGCTGAGAAACTGACTTGATAATTTTGTCGAGCTGAGCAAGTGTTGTCCACCAATAGTCGACCTGAGTTCGACGTTCGTCGAACTCAGCTTCTGTCATCATTCATCGACCGGAGATCGCCGTTCGTCGAACTGCGTTCGACGATCGTCGAGCTGATTCTCTGACTTTGTCTTAACTGATGTTCAGATTTATTTCAGCAATTCTGGAGAGTTCTTCTGAATGACCTGTCCTGGAAATAGTCATATGACCCATGACTATACATGTTGGGTCAACCTAATATTCCTAATAGTGTTCCTTGCCCAAATCAGAACTAGGGTTCCAACACCCTCATTGCTATGAAGAGAGCTAGTTGAGGCTGTCAGGACGTTGGAGAGTGATTTAGAGCGATGCCAACGTCGTAAGGGTTTTGTGCCCAAGCAAGGAGAAGGGAAGCCTTCTCAATCCCAAGGAAAGTCTGAAGGGAATAGATGGAGGAAGAAGCCTCACGCATACAAGTCCGGTGAGAAAAGCAAGTGGACGTCCGGAGGGTCTCACTCTAAAGGGCCACCGACGTGCTTCGACTGTGGTAAGGTGGGGCACATTGCTCATATTTGTAACCAAGGTGGTGCGGAGCAGGAGGCAAGGCAGGAGCAGACTGTGTGCTCCGGCCCCAGTGCCGCAGAAAAAGGGAAGATGGCGGAGTCTAGCGCTTCTCGGTTCCAACCGGTGCCACCAGGGGCTTACAACCTTGGATAGTAGGAAGCGATCCGCCAACCCGATGTGGTGACAGGTATGAGGAAGTTTAAGTTTAACCTTGTGCTTCATACTTTTAGACCGTTATGATTGATGTCTATTGTACAACCCCGTATCTGGTCGAGCGGGATCCTCCCCAAACGGCGCACTCGGGACGTACTATGAGCGGCATTTTGGTGCAGCCCCGTTCGAGCTCATGCGAGCACTCGTGCACGCATGCGAAGGTTTTGCGTGTATAGAGTTTTTACAGATGAAGGTTGATATTAATATATATATATATATATATATATATATATATATATATATATATATATATATATATATATATATATATATATATATATATATATATAGGATTGAGTTTGGAAGAGGGAAGTGATCGGGTACAACTGTATGGGAGAGGGGACAGCAGCAAGATAATAAAAAAGAAGAAAATAAAAAAGATAGAAAAGAGGGAAAAGGGGGGAGATCGGGATTGGACCAGCAGCAGCTAGGGTTCGGCCGTGGACCAGCAGCAGCTCCGCCGCCCCGCGCGATCCCCTCTCCCGTCGATCGGCAGCAGCCCCGCCGCCCCCGACGCGTCTCCCTCTCCCGTCGACCAGCAGCAGCACCGCCGCCCCCGCGCGTCTCCGTCTTCCGTCGGCCTGGAACGGCAAGGCCGACCCCGCCGCCTCTCACTCCGCCGCTGCCGCCTAAGCAAAGCAGCCCCAACCCCATCTCTCTCTCTCTCTCTTCGTCGCCGCCGCCTAGGGCAAAGCAAGGCCGGTCGGGAGCTCCTCTCCCGGAGCCGCCTACAGCGAGGCCGGCCGGGAGCTCCTCTCCCGGCGCCGCCTACAGCGAGGCAGGCCAGGAGCTCCTCTCCCGGCGCCGCCTACAGCGAGGCTGGCCGGGAGCTCCTCCCCCGGCGCCGCCTACAGCGAGGCCGGTCGGGAGCTCTTCTCCCGGCACCGCCTACAGTGAAGCCGGCCGGGAGCTCCTCTCTCGGCGCCGCCTACAGCGAGGCCGGCCGGGAGCTCCTCTCCCGGCGCCGCCTACAGCGAGGCTGGCCGGGAGCTCCTCTCCCGGTGCCGCCTACAGCGAGGCCGGCTGGGAGCTCCTCTCCCGGCGCCGCCTACAGCGAGGCCGGTCGGGAGCTCCTCTCCCGGCGCCACCTATAGCTAGGCCGGTCGGGAGCTCCTCTCCCGGCGCCGCCTACAGCGAGGCCGGCCGGGAGCTCCTCTCCCGGCGCCGCCTACAGCGAGGCCAGCCGGGAGCTCCTCTCCCGGCGCCGCCTACAGCTAGGTCGACCGGGAGCACCTCTCCCGGCACCGCCTACAGCTAGGTCGGCCGGGAGCTCCTCTCCCAGCCCCCCTTGGAGCTAGGCCAATCGGGATCAGCTTCCCCGACGCCGCCAGAAGTTGTGGAGGCCGGGATCGACTTCCTTGGCATTACTTGGAGCACGGTCGGCCATGGAGATGCTCGGCCATGGAAGGGAAAAATCATTTGGATCTTTCAACTCTCCCACGGTGGTCGGATTCGGGCACAGACAACCACTACGGATGCTAGACGTGGAGCCTCGGGCAATGAGCGCGGTTGCGGCCCCTCCAAACACGCGTCAAGGGTAACGAAATTTCTACTTGGGCATGTGAAGCCCTCAGTTTCCATATTTGCATGGAAGCCCCTCTCCACCAACGGGTGGAGGAAGGGAGCTCTCCGACGGGTTGACGTGTACGTCCCCGCAATTAACTGTGTTAGCACCCGGAAGCGTGAGTACGGGTTTAGGCATGCTGTGTGAAGCCCATCCGAACGTGTGAGCCGGATTGGTGATGTTCTGGGGTTCCCGGAGAAGACTCCGAGGAAGTTGTATATTTTCCATTTGTAGGGAATGCGCACCATAGCCCCGAAAAAGGGGTATGCGCAATATGTTCGGCCAGCTTATGTTGACCAACTGGCGTTTAGCTGATCGCAGCTTGCCGAGACGTTAGCGTACAAGTGTTGCAGTACCAGGCGGGGAGTAACGGGCTTAAGCCCAAGCTTGTGCCGGCCCTCGAAGGCCTTTTTTGTTTATATTGCCGACCTGCGTGCCGAAGTATGGAATTCATATTCCTGTAATATTCTTTTAATATCTGTGATGCTCTGAGGACGTGTAGCTTTCTTCTTCGTATTAGGCGGGCAGTGTTCTCGAGAACCGCTCGCCCCGTGGGGGCCCCGAGGTACAGCTGCCGGGAAGCCCCTAATGGCCTATTGTCAGCTTTTAGGACAGCGGAGTTACGCTGTTCGTGGCCCAGTGTGGGCAGCGTGTCGTGGAATTACTCGGCGAGGTTACGCCACTAGTAGGGCGGGTGAGAAGTATTTTGTGTAGACCCAAGGAGATACATCTGGATAGGAGAGAGTTGGTCTCGAGACCCTCCTTAGTTGTTCCGGTCGGCCGAGAGCGCCCTCCGAAGGTGTCTTAGCTCAGCCTTTGGCTTGGGAGGGGAAGAGTTTGTTAGTCTTCCGGGTGTGCGGTGGGTCCTCCACGCTGAGACCTTGGGTCTGTCCCTTGTGTTCCTAATCTTGTGCCTAGATCGTTCGCTTGAGGGTAGTAGGTGCGCAGTCACCCCTCTTTTGGGACCCCGAACTCCACGGAAGCCAATTTTAGCTTCAACAGTTATGGTGCGGTGAGTGTGGAGAGTGACCAGTACAGAAAAACTCAGTCGAACGCCATGGTTATTGAAGAGGAACCAAGTGACGACCAAGGTCATGTGATGAAAGAAGTCCCCTCCCGTTCCCCTCTTATCGCTAGGATGTTCGATCCTAGAGATCAAAACGTACCTTAGGGAGAATATTATATGATCGACCCTCGTTCTCAGGAGGGTGGATGTAGCGGGTAGATGTGCCCCATAGTGGGTAGAGATTGACCGGGTAGAGGTACCCCGAGCGCGGCTAGGCCCCAGGTAGACCCGCTGCCTGGCTCCTACTAGCTGGCAGGTTCGTAGGCTCGCCTGTGGGGGAGAGGTCCTGGTTCTTGGTTCTGCACTACCCCGAGCGCGGCTCGGCCCCAGGTAGACCCACTGTCTGGCTCCTACTAGCTGGCAGGTCCGTAGGCTCGCATGTGGGGGAGAGGTCCTGGTTCTTGGTTCTGCACTACCCCGAGCGCGGCTCGGCCCCAGGTAGACCCGCTGCCTGGCTCCTACTAGCTGGCAGGTCTGTAGGCTCGCCTGTGGGGGAGAGGTCCTGGTTCTTCGTTCTGCACTACCCCGAGCGCGGCTCGGCCCCAGGAAGACCCGCTGTCTGGCTCCTACTAGCTGGCAGGTCTGTAGGCTCGCCTGTGGGGGAGAGGTCCTGGTTCTTGGTTCTGCACTACCCCGAGCGCGGCTCGGCCCCAGGTAGACCCGCTGCCTGGCTCCTACTAGCTGGCAGGTCTGTAGGCTCACCTGTGGGGGATAGGTTTGGTTGGTTTGAGAACGTCATCGGCACCCCGAGCTCGGCTCGGCCCAAGGTATACCCGCTGCGCAGGCTCTCATCTAGCTGGCAGGTCCGTAGGCTCGCCTGTGGGGGATATGTTAGGATATGTTAGGATAGGTTTGGTTGGTTTGAGAACGTCATCGGCACCCCGAGCTCGGCTCGGCCCCAGGTAGACCCGCTGCGCAGGCTCTCATCTAGCTGTGAGGTCCGTAGGCTCGCCTGTGGGGGATAGGTTAGGATAGGTTATGATAGGTTAGGTTAGGTTTGTGGAAACGTCATCGGCACCCCGAGCTCGGCTCGGCCCCAGGTAGACCCGCTGCGCGGGCTCTCATCTAGCTGGCAGGTCCGTAGGCTCGCCTGAGTGGGATAGGTTTGGTTGGTTTGAGAACGTCATCGGCACCCCGAGCTCGGCTCGGCCCCAGGTAGACCCGCTGCGCAGACTCTCATTTAGCTGGCAGGTCCGAAGGCTCGCCTACGGGGGAGAGGTCCTGGTTCTTGGTTTTGGAATAGGTGTATGTTTATAACAGATGAAAGTTTTTTATATATTGAAATATAAATATATATACTAGTCAACAAACATGACTCGACCAAAAGTAATTCTCGATATAATACGATATACGACTCAGACTACATGATATGATATACGACTCAGACTACATGACAACAATAGATAACTATCATAAAATGTATTTGTTAAGTAATTCTGCCAGCTAATGATTTTAGATGTCCTATCATATGCGGACAATCTTCAAAAACCTACTGATTATAGATACATATGTTGTATTATTTTTCCTGCTGCTTAAGGGTTCTTACAAGCTCGTGTGTCTAGATTATGGAATAATGTTTTAAACATTTCGTTTTACAGATTCTCAGCAGCGCTAGATTCACCTATTATTATCTATGATAAAGCTGTTGCGTATTCCTCATCATCATCATCTAGTGTTTCAACATCCATATAGAACATATCAGTGAATTCATCTATGGGATTAGCAAAGGTTGCAGTGATGGGAACTATAAGAGTAATTATTGGTCGTGTTAATAAGTCATTATATGATTGATCTCTACCTGTCCATGTTGATCAAGCGGGTATGCTAAGATTTATCGGTCCTTCTATACCTTTACCTGCTCCTGCGTTTAAATCCTCATTTTATGCTAGTTTCTCATCAATTTTGCTACTTGTTATACCACTGTTACAGAAAGAGATTCAAAAAAAAAATTTTGTGTTTATAAAACGTACGCCCATCTGAAGTAATAGCCTCTTGCATTTCAAAACATGTACTGCCGTTGCTTTCCACGTCAATTGCTAATTTGGTTTGATTTTTGATAAATAGGTTGGATTTTACAGCATATTCAAGATAGTGCGTTGTCTCTGATTTAAGCCCTGGTGTGGAGCTCCCTTTATCTCCAAGTGAGCTTTTCTCTAAAATTTTTCTTTGGGTCGGTTCCCACTCGCCGGATACTTGCGGTTGGACATTTCTTTCCGAGCTTGTGCCAACCTCGAAAAGAGCGGGGATTGTGTACAACCCCGTATCCGGTCGAGCGGGATCCTCCCCAAACGGTGCACTCGGGACGTACTATGAGCGGTGTTTTGGTGCAGCCCCGTTCGATCTCATGCGAGCACTCGTGCACGCATGCGAAGGTTTTGCGTGTATAGAGTTTTTACAGATGAAGGTTGATATTATAATACATATATATATGTGGATTGAGTTTGGAAGAGGGAAGTGATCGGGTACAACTGTATGGGAGAGGGGACAGCAGCAAGATACAAAAAAAGAAGATAATAAAAAAGATAGAAAAGAGGGAAAAGGGGGGAGATCGGGATTGGACCAGCAGCAGCTAGGGTTCGGCCGTGGACCAGCAGCAGCTCCGCCGCCCCGCGCGATCCCCTCTCCCGTCGACCGGCAGCAGCCACGCCGCCCCCGGCGCGTCTCCCTCTCCCGTAGACCAGCAGCAGCACCGCCGCCCCCGCGCATCTCCATCTTCCGTCGGCCTGGAACGGCAAGGCCGACCCCGCCGCCTCTCTCTCCGCCGCTGCCGCCTAAGCAAAGTAGCCCCAACCCCATCTCTCTCTCTTCGTCGTCGCCGCCTAGGGCAAAGCAAGGCCGGCCGGGAGCTCCTCTCCCGGAGCCGCCTACAGCGAGGCCGGCCGGGAGCTCCTCTCCCGGCGCCGCCTACAGCTAGGCCAGCCGGGAGCTCCTCTCCCGGCGCCGCCTACAGCGAGGCCGGCCGGGAGCTCCTCTCCCGGCGCCGCCTACAGCGAGGCCGGCCGGGAGCTCCTCTCCCGGCACCGCCTACAGCGAGGCCGGCCGGGAGCTCCTCTCCCGGCGCCGCCTACAGCGAGGCCGGTCGGGAGCTCCTCTCCCGGCGCGGCCTACAGCGAGGCCGGCCGGAAGCTCCTCTCCCGGCGCTGCCTACAGCGAGGCTGGCCGGGAGCTCCTCTCTCGGCGCCGCCTACAGCGAGGCCGACCGGGATCTCCTCTCCCGGCGCCGCCTACAGCGAGGCCGGCCGGGAGCTCCTCTCCCGGCTCCGCCTACAACTAGGCCGACTGGGAGCTCCTCTCCCGGCGCCGCCTACAGCGAGGCCGGCCGGGAGCTCCTCTCCCGGCACCACCTACAGCGAGACCGGCCAGGAGCTCCTCTCCCGGCGCCGCCTACAGCTAGGTTGACCGGGAGCTCCTCTCCCGGTGCCGCCTACAGCTAGGTCGGCCGGGAGCTCCTCTCCCAGCCCCCCTTGGAGCTAGGCCAATCGGGATCAGCTTCCCCGACACCGCCAGAAGTTGTGGAGGCCGGGATCGACTTCCTTGGCGTTACTTGGAGCACGGTCGGCCATGGAGATGCTCGGCCATGGAAGGGAAAAATCATTCGGAGCTTTCAACTCTCCCACGGTGGTCGGATTCGGGCACGGACAACCACTACGGATGCTAGACGTGGAGCCTCGGGCAATGAGCGCGGTTGCGGCCCCGCCAAACACGCGTCAAGGGTAACGAAATTTCTACTTGGGCATGTGAAGCCCTCAGTTTCCATATTTACATGGAAGCCCCTCTCCACCAACGGGTGGAGGAAGGGAGCTCTCCGACGGGTTGACGTGTACGTCCCCGCAATTAACTGTGTTAGCACTCGGAAGCGTGAGTACGGGTTTAGGCATGCTCTGTGAAGCTCATCCGGACGTGTGAGCCGGATTGGTGATGTTCTGGGGTTCCCGGAGAAGACTCCGAGGAAGTTGTATATTTTCCATTTGCAGGGAATGCGCACCATAGCCCCGAAAAAGGGGTATGCACAATATGTTCGGCCAGCTTATGTTGCCCAACTGGCGTTTAGCTGATCGCCGCTTGCCGAGACGTTGGCGTACAAGTTTTGCAGTACCAGGCGGGGAGTAACGGGCTTAAGCCCAAGCTTGTGCCGGCCCTCGAAGGCCTTTTTTGTTTATATTGCCGGCCTGCATGCCGAAGTATGGAATTCATATTCCTGTAATATTCTTTTAATATCTGTGATGCTCTGAGGACGTGTAGCTTTCTTCTTCGTATTAGGCGGGCGGTGTTCTCGAGAACCGCTCGCCCCGTGGGGGCCCCGAGGTACAGTTGTCGGGAAGCCCCTAATGGCCTGTTGTCAGCTTTTAGGACAGCGGAGTTATGCTGTTTGTGGCCCAGTGTGGGCAGCGTGTCGTGGAATTGCTCGGCGAGGTTGCGCCATTAGTAGGGCGGGTGAGCAGTATTTTGTGTAGACCCAAGGAGACACATCTGGATAGGAGAGAGTTGGTCTCGAGACCCTCCTTAGATGTTCCGGTCGGCCGAGAGCGCCCTCCGAAGGTGTCTTAGCTCAGCCTTTGGCTTGGGAGGGGAAGAGTTTGTTAGTCTTCCGGGTGTGCGGTGGGTCCTCCACGCTGAGACCTTGGGTCTGTCCCTTGTGTTCCTAATCTTGTGCCTAGATCATTCGCTTGAGGGTAGTAGGTGCGCGGTCACCCCTCTTTTGGGACCCCGAAATCCACGGAAGCCAATTTTGGCTTCAACATCTATGTTTTAGGCTTTATGTTAGTTTATGGATACCCCGCTAGGGTATTGTTTGATACGGGAGCGTCACACTCCGTTCTTGCGGAAAGCTTCATCCGGAGGATTGGAGTTAAGTCATTTTCGGTGGACGTGGAGCTGAAGGTGTGCATGCCCAATGGGTCATCCATGACCACCGGGAAGAAAGGGTGCATTTTTTGGGAGCTAAGAGGAGTTGACTACGTGTTGATAGCAGCGGTCCTACCGTTAATCGAGTTTGACGTGATTTTGGGAATGTACTGGCTAGCAGAGCAACGTGCCAGTATTGATTGCATATCCAAGGTGGTGACCCTAAGAAGCGAAGGGCAGACAGAAGTGAAGTTTGAGGGCCTTAATGGAGTGGCATGTTCCCTGATTTCGGCCTTGCAGTTGGCACGGGCAGTTAACTAGGGTGGAGTAGCGCTTATAGCATTATTGGAGGTTTGCCTTTACAAGTTTTCACTTGGGGAAGTGCCAGTGGTGGCAGAGTTTGAGGATGTGTTTCCTGAAGATCTTCCTGGAGCACCTCCTCGGCGGGAGATTGATTTCTCAATTGATTTAGTGTCAGAGGCACGACCATTGTCACGTCCTCCATTTAGGATGGCACCGAAAGAGTTGGCTGAGCTTAAGGTGCATTTGCAGGAACTGTTGGAGAAGGGGTATATCAGACTCAGTTCTTCATCGTGGAGCGCACCGGTGTTGTTCGTAAAGAAGAAAGATGGTAGTATGCGGTTGTGCATAGACTACCGAGAGTTGAATAAATTGACTGTCAAGAATAAGTATCTGATTCCTCGGATAGACGACCTGTTCGACTAGTTGGTGGGGTCGGTGGTGTATTCAATGTTAGACTTGAAGTCAGGATACTATCAGTTGCGTATTCGAGACGAGGACATACCCAAGACAGCGTTTGGTACGAGATATGGTCATTTTGAGTTCTCGGTGATGTCGTTCGGGCTGACGAACGCACCATCCATATTCATGGATTTGATGAATCGAGTATTTCGGAAATGGAAATACTTGGACTCTTTTGTAGATGTCTTTATTGACGACATCTTGGTGTATTCCAAATCGGAGGTGGAGCTTGAGACTCACTTGAGAGTAGTCTTGCAAGTGTTGAGAGAGAACCAGCTTTATGCAAAGTTCTCGAAATGCGAGTTCTGGCTAGAGAAGGTGGCATTTTTAGGCCATGTGATTAGTGGGGATGGGGTGGCGGTATATCCAACAAAAGTGGAAGCCATCAGAGATTGGCCGATTTTGAGAACCGTGGCGGAAATCCGAAGTTTTCTTGGACTAGTCGGGTACTATAGAAGATTCGTGGAAAACTTTTCGCGGATAGCTTTACCCCTCACATCACTAACTCATAAGGATCAGAAGTTTGTGTGGACTTAGGAGTGTAGTCAGGCATTCGAGACATTGAAGGAAAGACTGATGACGGCTCCAATCCTAAGTCTACCGAAAGGGACTGAAGGATTCCAAATTTTCAGTGACGCATCAGGATGCGGTTTGGGTTGCGTTTTGGTGCAACATAGTAGTGTGATAGCCTTTGGGTCTAGGCAGCTGAAGCCTCACGAGAGGAATTACCCCGTCCATGACTTGGAGTTGGCGGCGGTAATTTTCGCGTTGAAATTGTGGTGGCACTATGTTTACGGTGCGAAGGTGGAGATCTTCATGGATCATAAAAGCCTGAAGTATCTCCTAGATCAGAAGGACTTGAATATAAGACAATGCAGGTGGGTCGAGTTCCTTGGAGACTATGAGGTGGCGATTTAGTATACGCCAGGCAAAGCCAATGTGGTGGCAGTTGCCTTGAGTAGAAAATACTCGGGGCAAGGGAATTGGATCGAAGCTCATGATGAGCGGTTGGTGCTGGACTGGGAGTCCCTCGGCTTGGAGTGTGTAGCAAGGGGTGAGTCTAGCGTGGCTCAGTTGAACTGGATTGAAATGCAGAACGACTTGTCTGATCGTATTCGGGAAGCGACTCATTTGGATGTGGAGTTTCAACCATTCGTGGTGGAAGCTCAAAAGGGCGAGAGTAGCGCTTGGGAGATAAATGATGGGATTCTGAGGAAGGACGGAAGGATTGGTGTACCGCAGTTTGGCAAGCTCCATGAGGAGTTGATGTTTGAGGCTCACTTTACAAAGTACTCCATTCACCCGAGCAGTACAAAGATATACTTGGATATGAAGAAATCCTTTTGGTGGCCTGGACTAAAGCGGGACGTAGCTTTGTACGTGAATCGATGCCAAACTTGTGCCTTGGTGAAGGCCGAGTGTCAGAAGCCGGGCGGGTCCCTGAAGCCTCTTCCTATTCCCGAGTGTAAATTTGATAACATCTCCATGGATTTTGTGCATGGGTTACCTAGATCGCAGCAGGGTAACAACGCGATTTGGGTGATTGTGGATCGCTTAACCAAAGTGGCTCACTTCATCCCAAATCGGAAGGAGGATAGCGTGGAGAAGCTGGTGGAGTTGTATGTTCGCAACATTGTGTGACTACATAGGATTCCTAAAAGTATAGTCAGCTATCGTGATGGACGTTTCACGTCCAAGGACTGGAGGTTGGTTCAGAAGAGTCTGGGCACGAAGCTAAAGTTCATTACGGCTTTCCATCCTCAAACTGACGGGAAAACCGAAAGAACAAATCTTACTATGGAAGATATGCTGAGGATGTGTATTCTTGACTTTGACAAGAAAT
The DNA here is from genome assembly GCA_039583875.1 of Platanthera guangdongensis. Taxonomy (NCBI): domain Eukaryota; kingdom Viridiplantae; phylum Streptophyta; class Magnoliopsida; order Asparagales; family Orchidaceae; genus Platanthera; species Platanthera guangdongensis. The sequence continues at coordinate 250,400,209 of CM077150.1, forward strand.
GGGAGGATCACCTCTCCATGGTGGAGTTCGCGTACAATAACAGTTACCAAGCAAGTATAAAAATGGCGTCATACGAAGCTTTGTATGGGAGGCGGTGTCGAACACTGATGTCTTGGACAGAGGCGGGAGACACCAAACTATTGGGAAAAGAAGTGGTAGCTGATGCTTGTGAGTTGGTGCAGACCATTCAAGAGCGCATGAAGGTGGCTCAAGATCAGCAAGCAAAATATTTTAATGCTCGCCACAGGAAGCTGGATTTCGCGGTAGGCGATTGGGTATATTTAAAGATCAAGCCGTTCAAAGGCATTTCACGGATTCGCCGACTCAAGAAGTTGAGTCCAAGATTTTTGGGACCTTTCGAGGTTGTTGAACGGGTGGGAGAAGCAGCGTGTCGATTGGCATTATCCGCAGAGCTGAGTGGATTACACGACGTCTTCCTTGTCTCCGTCTTGAGGAAAGCCTTGGTAGAGGCTAGTATGGTGATCGAATCGGCATCGATGTCGATAGAGGAAGAATTGAGGATGCAAGTTCGTCCAATTGCTATTGAGGATTCAAACATTCGGTAGTTCCGGAACAAAGAGGTCAAACTCGTAAAAGTCCGATGGGACAACTACGGTCGTGAGGAGCTCTCTTGAGAGCGAGAGCAAACCATGCTGGAGGAGTATCCAGAGTTTTTTCGTTCACGTATCATTTAAGTTTTGTGCTCCCCTTTTTGTTTTATAATTTCGGGACGAAATTCTTTTAAGGGGGAGAGAGTTGTAACGCCCCAAAATTCAAAAGAGGGACAAGCAGCGTCGAGAGCCAAGCTTGGGTCTTGGTAAGGGTCACACGGCCTGGGACACGGGCGTGTTCATGGCCATGTCGTGCTCGGGTTCGTCGAGAGCTCGGGAAGTCAACGATTTTCGCTCGACGAAGTGTCGAGGTAGGGAACACGGCCTAGGACACGGGCATGTCCATGGTCGTGTCATGCTCGAGTTCAATGGAGAACTCGGGTGGTCAACGAACTAAGCTCGACGAAATGTCGCGACAGTGAACACGGCTTGGGACACGGGAGTGTCCAAGTCCGCGTCGCACGCATGTTCGACGAATTTTCTGCAAAGTCTACGAAAAGGCAGTCGACAATCGTCGAGACTTCGAACACGACCTGAGACACGGGCGCGTCCCAGGCTGTGTCCTGCTCGGGTTATGAGCTGGGCCATGTAAGGGGATTGAATATGGCCTGGAGCCCAGGCGTGTTCTGCCTTACATGGGCGTGTCAATTTCGACACGGGCGTGTCGTTTAACCGTGTCCTTCTCGGGTGGTTTTTGATCCTGTGTCGATGGAGGAACACGCCCAGCAACACTGGTATGTACTGAGTGTCACGGGCGTGTCCAGTGCCCGTGTCCTGTTCTGGGTGTGACGGTTTCGGCATCGATTGAGGCACACGGCCTTGGACAAGGGCGTGTCACAAGCCGTGTTCGGCCCAGGTGTTTTGATTTTCAGTTCGAATCATGGTCGTTCGTTTCATTCTTTTGGGATCTGATGGTCCAGGGTTGCCCTTGTGGAGTTAAGTCCGGGAATAGGGTTTGGGAACCCTCATTCTTTATCAAGTACTCTCTTTCTAAGATCTAGAGATAAGGGAGAGCAAGGAAGGAGGTGAAGGAGAGATCCGGCTGCCGGAGAAGCTTCGGTGCTCCAAATCGCGAGCAGAGTCCAGATACGTGGAGGCAAGACCGTTGCGAAGGTTTTCATCCGGCTAAGTTTCCATGGCTAGGAAGAGGGGTCGTAAGGTAACGACACTTCTCCTCTTGGTTTTAGGATGCGTGTTTAGCATCTTTTACTTTCTAGTTTTTGGGCACCAAACTCTCAAATGAGAGGGGTTTGGGTCGCCATGGTTCAAGAGGAACCTCCGGGTCGATTGAGTCCGTCCCCGACATGTTTTTCATTAGAGATCCGCTCCGTTAGTGGATTAGGCAGGGTGGGTGAAGCTGTAGTCACAACCGTTAGTCCGACTTGGTGATGTTGCATAGGAGCTTTAGGGATTTTGTAAAAATCTGTTGCGGCAAGATGTCGTTTGTGATGTTTGTGTTTTTCCCCTTTTCTCGAGTGAGTACGTGTAGCCGGAACCAGACAAGGTTAGCTCCGCAATGGCGGTAGATGGTTTCCTTGGTGGACAAGGTTAGCTCCGCATTGGCGGTAGATGGTTTTCTTGGTGAGCGGGGACGTTGCAGTACAAATGAGGGATTAGGGTGGAAATGATATTGGATTGTGATGTGCCAAGGCGTGGCTTTGTCTCTGTGGTCGACTGGCTATCCCGTGACGTGCAAGTCATGTATTGAGAGTGTCCCAGCGAGACTAGTACCCTTCTGTGAGACTGGCGAGAATGCTAAGCATGGGGCAATCCCGGGCAATGAGGCCATGAGCAGGTGGGGTCCAGCAAGGCTTCTTAGAATCGGTCGGTGTGTTAGACAGAATCTTGACATGAGAAGTTAGAGCTTACAGGCAAGCCCGGGTCTAAGACCATGAGCGGGTGGGGTCTTGGCAAGAGTTCTGTGTGGCGGCTTGTATGTCGTTGGGGGAGTTGCAGTACCCCCCCTATTTGCGGCTTTATGCTAATGGGGAAATGATAAGTACCCAGATGATGTGATGATGTGTTATATGCATACGTGATAGGGTGCCTTGGGTGAAGCCCGGGTTTTGCATACATGTTGCATAGTAGGCCCCTTTTCTTTATATGCTCAACAGTAGAGAACGTGCATGTTGTTTGAGACATACAAGCCTGTTCTTTAGTGCTTTACTTGTTTATGTATATTGTATACGAACTGCTGACTTGCAGGTTGGAGGGGTACCCCGGGGTCCGTTAGGGGCGACCGGGAGGAGATGTGTTTGTTACACAGTTTGAGGTCAGCCTTTGCTGACCCATGTTACAACCAAATTTTACAAGGCAAGGATCGCAAGCAGGAGCTAGCTCGCCGGCCAAAAAGGCCTAAGCCTCATGAAGTGTTACCAGCTTTGCATTAGCTCTACTTTTGTGATATTGTATATTTGATGCTTTCGACTTCCGGCTTGCATGCCGAGGTAGCTTAGGAGTGCCTTTGCACTTTGATGTGTTATTTATTGATAGAGTTTGTACTCTCTTTTGTTGTAGGGCCATAAGGCCATTTCGATACTCTTGTGTATGTGGATAACTTCTAGTCTTGGTTGATGTTTCCGCTGTGGTTTGATTATGATTTTTGAGATTTGGTAGTTATATCATCTTATAATACTAAAGCTGTGGCATTTGTATGTTGTGGGGCCCCGGCCGGACCAATATTATACTGCCATTACAGGGGAGGTGTTACACACTACCTCCTGCGACTCATTTGTGCGAGTACCGAAAGGACCCGAGCGATCTTCGACGACGGCCTGCCGAGTTTCCAACTCGGCAACCCGAATCTGAGAAGCCTCCAGCATGGCCTTGGTGTTGGCGAGTTCTTGCTCGAGCTCAGTGAACTTCTTCGCCATCTCGATCACGGCGGCCTACGAGGATCAATCAACCAGCAGTTAGAAAAATTTTCAAGTACAGAAGCAACTAAGTCGCGCCGAGGATGTGACTTACCTCGTACTCCTTTTAGCGGACGGATTCCATCCCCATCTCGATCGCCTTCTACTAGACGACCCTCAACGCCTCATGCGTCTTGAGTAGCTTCCTCATCGTATAGTGCCTGGGCTCCATAGTCCGCAGGATAGAGCAAGAAGTCTGGTGGGCAAGCACCTCCGCACTACAGCATTAACTCGGCATCGGCTTGTCTGTAAAGCGCGAAGCCGACATCGAAGGCCTCCCCCTTGTCATCCCAGTCTTTCGACCAGGCAGGTAGGTTGGTGCTTAGCGATACCCGATGCTCGCTATTGGACGATGATACCAGGGGGGCCATAGGAATCCTTACCCCCTTGCCCGAGGTTATAGTTCGGGTGGAAGTAAGGCGCTCCGACATCGGCGGGAGACTCCCTCTCATTGAACACCTGCTGAGAAACCCTTGTGTGCTTGCTCGCATGATTCGGGGACTTGCCCTTCCCCTTGGAGTGCTTCTTCTACATCGCGCCATCTTTGTCACCAGCAAGTGGCTGACCTTGCTGACCGCAGGTGAGACCTCTTAAACCTTAGCAGGAAGGACCGAAGATTCTTTATGCGAGGATGCGATTTCCTTTGCCGGAGGAAGCGGCTTTTGCGGGAGCTCGCGACCCTCTACAGATCGAAGAATGGTCAGCACAATGTTCAAGCAGCAAATAGAGATGACTTGGCGGGCTTTATAGAATCTCGCAAGTTTTTACCTTCGCATGGGAGGACTTCATCGAGCACGTTGACGTCGATTCGTCAATGGACGACATCGAATCATCGCCCGCAAAAAGCGTCGACTAACTTCTCGCACGCGCCTTCCAAAATAAGCGCCAGAAAGGTGACATCGGTGGGTTGATACGGCCTTCCCGACACGCATTCAAAGTCATTGGTGATGACAACCAGAAATTCGCTCCACCGATGAACCTTGTTCGCAGTGCCGACCAGAGTGCAGACGTGGCTGCTGAAGAAGACGACTATGTCCGATGTCGCGGCAAATGCGAAGATCTTCCGGAAGACAGAAAGATCAAATGCAATTCTCTCTTCCCGAAGGATGTAGAGGAAGCCCATGATGATCGTCACGCCATTGTGATTGATTGGTCGGGCGCAATACTGAAATATCACAGTATTTGGCAATATTCGGACCACAATGGAATTCGCAAACCGACTTCGAAGTGGCGAAGGGACAGGACCATTCCACCTTCGATATAGGTGTTTAGTCGCTCGTTCCGGGCAGGGAGCTTGGCTGAATATCCCTCTGAAAGATGCCTTTGACGAAATTCTTCCAGATCTCGCTCAGCGCTGGCGGACTTCTTGAAGACTGCATCAGCAAAGTTCGCTGCATGGGCCTGTCGGAGAGCACTAGCATCATCTCCAACCATCTTGAGTGAGTTGCGAGCGCAAGAAAGGAGATGCGAGTAGCGCTAGAATGAGAAGGAAGACGCGAGCAAGGGCAGTTACTCTCGAGCAAAAAGTCGGGGATCGCAACAACGTACTTAAGTCTCACCTAACCCCTTTATTTATAGGCGGAGGCCGCATATAGGGGGTGTATGTCATACTCGCGAGTATCCACCTAAGTTGCATAAGGCAGCCCAGAATCTTGCCATCTCACTAGAACCTGCATAGACAAAAGCAAGAGATCGCCGAAAGAAGACGAGTGGGTAGAAAACAATAGATAAAATACAAGCTCGACGATAAGAATGCGAGATCCAAACTCGCTTATTACAAATCAAGTTGTTCTTTACAAAATTGTCAAGTGGTTACAAATTGTGAAATAAGAAAATTTCCATAGTTTTAGGAGGCCGATCCGGAAGATGTGGATGTCGCTCAGCCCATCTCATATTGTGAGCCCGTTAGAAGTGCTCGGTGGCCACCACAATCACATTATAGCCTCACCGCAGCTGCTCCTCTATCCTCGGCAGCCATCTAGTAGACCCTATTCTCGCGCATGCCGACTAACTCCTCACCAAAGAGCTGGACGGGATGGCCAGTCATTGTCAGCCGCCTATCCATCTCTTGGATCATGTGGAAGCGGGCCTCGTAGGCCGCCAGGCTTTCCCGCGGCTCTTCCATCTTCGCTATGCTCACCCTCAGTGCCGAGATTCGGCGAAGGGGTTCGCAGATGGTGAGCTGGTCGAACTTGACCTCCAGCTCGATATAGGCATGAGCAGCAGTGTGGTGGTATTCCTTCCTAGAGAGGCCAAGGGAGTTGATGAAAGCACCTCTAAGAGTGGACGACCAACCTATCAAAGCAGAGGAAAGTCTAAAAATTCGTTTGTAGTCAGCAGCAACAGTCAGATCAGTGCGACAGTAATGCGAGCAGACTTGCCGAGGAGAACGAGATCGCCGAGGAGAAGGACTACGGAGAGCTGAATCTCACGAGCCTGATGACGAGCTACTAGGGCACTCGACGGGCTGCCCCTACACGTGACCTCCGAGGTCGCGACTTCCATTTCTAGGCGAGAAATATCTAGGACGCCTTCTTTCTGGATCTCGCGCCGAGACCTCCGACTGGATCCCAAGTCCCGAGATGTCCGGGCAGAGTTCACGGCGTGGCTCGCCGCCCGAAGGGAGAGGGCGAGGTGGCGAAAATTCCATGCTCACAACTGCACGTTGCGAGCTCAGAGGAGGCGGTGGAAGCATGGATGCGCTCTTCAGTTTTTGCAGGTTGGTCGACGGAAGATGCGACGACATCGGTGTGATACACACTGCCGCTGACATCAAAGCAACCGAAGGAAGAGTGACTTTACCCGTCCCGGGCTGGTGGTCTTCGTCGCCAGAGAGATTGGTTTTTCTGACCCCTTCTTAGAGCCAATGTTGATCCAAACAGAGTGTGCAGTTCGAAGCGGATGCCGAACTTCGATAATGATCAATGGAACTCCTCGCAGTGGGGTGACATCCAGAATCTTGCCTGAAGTAGTCTCTAGGGGAGCTGCAGATACAAGAATGAGTTAGTATGGGAATAAGACGATCAACGAACATCTAAAAAGTGCTACAAGGTTGCGACCTTGCAAGGCAGCGAGATCTGCTTGCAGTTGGGTTGGTGAACCAGCGACTTCCGGAATGAAAATAGCCAGCGAGAAGCACAAAGAGATGTCGGGAACAGACTGCCCGGGAATGTCGGCCAGCCCGAGATCGCCGAGGAGCTGCTAGGTACTGGTCAAAGATTCGGGCTGCTCGGCCCGGATTGCGACTTTCTTGACCGGGGAGGCAACTTTCTCCACCAGCGGGGGCAGATTGTCAGCCTTAGAGGAGAGGATCTTCTTCGGCTTATTCAGTTTCTTCTTCTTGGCAGGAGGCAGATCGACAGCGACTTCATCATCTCGCGGCCTTTTCGGCCTTGATGGCTCTGAGTCAAGAGATCTGGACAGCGCGATGAGGCTGGCTTGGTAAGCTTCCTTGGCAGACTTTGACATCACGTGCGAATTCAAAATGCGTGCCTCAAAGACCAACCACCCCCTATATATAGATTTCAACAAGCATCCATCAAGGGAGAGCAACCCAGATACTCGGCCAAGTAGCTCGCCAAGTAAGTGTTGAATGATTCTTTCCGAGTTCTTACGTAGCTCGCCAGTAAGTGTTGAAAGATTCTTTCTGAGTTCTTACGTAGCTCGAAAAGAGTGGGGATTGTGTACAACCCATATTCGTCGAGGGTGGACCCCTCCAGAGCCAGGTCAGCAGAAGTCAAGGTCAACAAGTCAAGATAGAGGTCAGAGTCAATACGCTGGGCAGTAGAAGGTCTGGGCGAGTATGGCGAGCTCCCCTCGCATACTCATCTTGTAGGAGACTAGGCATGATACTCGCCTAGCCGTGCAAGCTCCCCCAGAAAGTCAGTCGTCGGGGGTGGGGCTATAAATAAGCCCCCCCCCCCCCTTATATTTCCCTATAAATATGACCCCAGGGGTACAATGAGGGACACTTCGAAATCTCACTAAGAACTCGCAAGTTCTCCTTCTTGGACGTCAGCTGAACCTTTGAATTCCTTTTTTAGAGAGACCAGACCGCGATCGTGCGACTATCCCCTTTATTCATCACGACTTAGTTATCAGCTAGTCTCCCTCGTACCCCGCTCGGCCATTTTTGGTTGTGGAGGGGTTGCTTCTTCTAAGCTTTCGGGTATGTGGTGGGACCTCTCCGCCGCAACATCTGGGGTCCTATTTGTTCGGGAACTTCCGTTCTTTAACTCGCTAGCCGTCAGTCCATCCATTGAGCCAGTAACTTTAGGCTGCCTTGATCTGATCTTTGGAGTGGGTAATCTTCCGGGCTTCCTATTCCACTAGAAGAACTAGATGTGGTCAACATGTATAATGGAACTTGTAATATTCTTATTATACCATTACCAAAACATCCTGCAGACAGAAGATCAAAAAAGCAGAAGCTTGATGTTGCAACAAAATTTTTCAAAGATAAAGGTGTTGTGAATTTGGAAAATAAAATGGAAGAAATTAGAAAGAATATAGGGGAACTGGCAAAAATAAAAATTAAACTGAATGAAGTATATCAGAATGCTCAAAAATACTGAGAAAGATTAATTTCAGTGCAAACGTTTCTTAAAGATAAATCTAATTATTGGAGGTTCAAAAGTCTGATGTAGTATATTGAATTGGCAAAAGACAAGTTGTTTTAGAAATTTTACAGTTATTTGCTTAAGTTATTTATTTCTGAATCTGTTGATAAAGCTTGTTGACAAAATGATTATTATGGATAAAGTTGTAAATGCATATATATTCTAAATGTATATACATTGAAATTTATGTAGACATTTTTGAAATGATTATTATGGAAGTCTCATATATTCAGTTACCTCGTATGCATGTCCTTTATAATTCTTATTTATCTTCAGTACATGTTCAATCAAAATTTTGTATTTTTATTGTTGTATATCTATAAAATCACCTTTGAAATTTTGTAAAATTTGTTAAGTTAAATTTTTTAAGGTCCCACCTGCAGCTTCCAGTTGCGCCATGCTTTAACGGAAGAAGACATACAGTAGCTTCTCGGCAGAGTTTGTCGTGTTCTGTAGCTTCTCCGTGCTTGATTTGAACTTAGTTGACTTTGTTAATTTCGCTAACTTTGCTGACATCATCACATGTGGACTTAGCCAAAATCGAACATCAGTAGAATAGGCGTTGAGTGAATGAGCCTCACTCAATGCCAAAGTATTTAGACAAATCTGTCTATATATGTGTTGGCAGCATTGAGTGAGTAATGCACACTCAACGCTTTTTGACTTAACCCTTTCTGCAGCCTCTTCTTTATGCATGGAATTGAGAGCATTGAGTGAACACACCTCACTCAACGCCTTGTGCCTTAACAACATTCTGCAATTTAGTTGTTGAGAGCATTGAGTGAGCATGCCTCACTCAATGCTTTCTGCCGTAGCCAAATTTTTTGTTTCAGAATTTAGTTAGAGTTCGACAAACACAGAACTCAGTTCGACGAACACTGATCTCAACTCGATGAATAAGTAATAGCTTAGTTCGATGAATTTAGAGTTCAGTTCGACGAACTATGAGCTTAGCTCTACGAATGTGTAAAATCTTAGATCGACGAACTCAGGGCTTAATTCGACGAACTCTGAACTCATCTATTCAACAATTGTGAAGCTAAGGCATTGTGTGAGAGAGCTACACTCAACGCCTGTGGACTTGGCCACTTATCAGCTCATTTCTCTATAGTCTTTGACTGTTTTAGCCTTACTCATAGCCTTTTGTTGTATGGCGTTGAGTGAGTTGACTTCACTCAACGCCTGTGGACTTAGACACATTCTAAGCTTGTCACTTCATGGCTTTGACGGAATAGGCTTTACTCAGCGCTATAAGTCATCTGGCTTTGAGTGAATAATCTTCACTCAATGCCTGCGGACTTAGACAAATTTCTGTCTTTCCACCACTTAGGTAAGAACTTACCTGACTTAGCCACTTAGGCTACCTGTCCCATCACTGCCAACTACAACTATATGTATATTATTGACAAGATTGACTTCCTCAAACTTAGGACATTGTGGGGAATAGACCCAATAATCTCCCCCTATTTAAGTAAGTCAAAACTCTTAAGCAAGTGAGTGAGTTGACTTACACAGTATTATGCAGCAATAAGAATAAAAACTATAATATCTATAGTTACCACACTCTCTTGCTTGCTGTCACATGTGAACCTGATCATTTGATCATCATCTCTGATCATCTTTTCCTCCCCATTTTTGAATTCAGCAAATAGTAGGTAGGACTCTTATCATTTGCTCCCCCTCAATTAGGCAGCAGTGAAATGTTGGAGTTGTGTTGGACATGCTCCCCCTCAATTGGAGAATCTTCATTTCTTTAAAGAACAAATCTATCTGCAAAATAACAAATAGTTTGCAACCATATGAGGAGCAACTGAAGCTATACTAAGTTTAACATACCCAACTCAAATTTGAAGGAGTTAAACTTGGCTTCATCTAGTGGCTTAGAGAATATGTCAGCCAATTGCTTGTCTGTTGGAACAAATTCAAGGGTGATGTCTTCACACTCTACATGCTCCCTAATGAAATGATATCTAATTATATATGCTTAGTCCTGCTATGAGAGACAGGATTCCTAACAATTGAGATTGCACTAGTAGAATCACATAATAGAGGAGTTCTACTTATCTGGAGGTTGTAGTCTTGAAGTTGGCGCTGGATCCACAACAACTGAGCACAGCAACTACCTACTGAGATGTACTCTGACTCTGTAGTTGATATTGCAACACTAGTTTGTTTCTTGCAGCTCCAAGATATCAGTCTCCCTTCCAAGAACTAACAGGTGCCAGATGTGCTCTTCTTGTCCTCTTTGTAGCCTACAAAGTTTGCATCTGAATAGCCTGTTAGTTTAAACTCCCCATTCCTAGGGTATCATAGGCCAAGATCTGGAGTGCCCTTAAGATACCTCAAAATTCTCTTAGCTGCAGAGTAGTGAGATTCTTTAGGGCAAGCCTGATACCTAGCACAAACACATGTAGCATACATGATGTCTGGACTACTTGTAGTCAGATATAGAAGGGAGCCAATTATCCCTCTATACAAAGTTTCATCAACAGGTTTCCCTGCCTCATCTTTATAACACCTCCCCTGTAATGACCGTATAATATGGGTCCGGCCGGGGCCCCACAACATACACACGCCACAACTTCAGTATTATAAGATGATATAACTAAACGATCTCAAAACTCATAACCACAGCACAGCGGAAAAAGCAAACAGACTAGAAGTTATACACAACATATAGGAGTATCGAAGCGGCCTTAAGGCCTTACAACAAAAGTGAGTCCAAAGCTCAAATAATAACACCAGTCATAAATGTGCATAAGCACTCCTAGACTACCTCGGCATGCAAGCCGGAAAACATGAGCATCAAACATACAATGTCATAAATGTAGAGCTACAGCAAAACGGTAACACTTCATTAGGCTTAGGCCCTTTTGGCCGGCGAGCTAGCTCCTGCTTGCGATCCTTGCCCTATAAAAATTTGATTGTAACGTGGGTCAGCAAAGGCTGACCTCAAACTATGTAACAAACATATCTCCTCCCGGCCGCCCCTAACGGACCCCGGGGAACCCCTCCAACCTACAAGTCAGCACTTCGTATACAATATATATATAAACAAGTAATGCACTAAGAACAGGCTTGGATATCTCAAACAACATACACGTTCTCTATTGTTGAGCATATAATGAAAGCGCCTACTTATGCAGCATGTATGCAAAAACCCGGGCTTCACCCAATGCACCCTATCACGTATGCATCTAGCACATCATCACATCATATGGGTACTCATCATTTCCCCATTGGCATAAAGCCGCAAACAAAGGGGGTTACGAACATTCCCCCAACGACATACAAGCCGCCACACGGAACTCTTGCCAAGGCCCCACCCGCTCAAGGTCTTAGACACGGTCTTGCCTGCAAGCTCTGACTTCTCATGTCAGGATTCCATCAAACACACTGACCGATTCTAAGAAGCCTTGCTGGACCCCACCCGCTCATGGCCTCATTACCCGGGCTTGCCCCATGCTTGGCATTCTCGTCAGTCTCACAGAAGGGGACTAGTCTCGCCGGTACACTCTCCACACATGACCTGCGCATCACGGAATAGCCAGCCGACCACGGAGACAAAGCCTCTCCTTAGCACATTATAATCCAAAAACCATTCCCACCCTAATCACTCATTCGTACTACAATGTCCCCGCGGACCAAGGAAACCATCTACTGCTAATGCGGAGCTAACCTTGTCCACCAAGGAAACCATCTACTGCCATTGAGGGGCTAACCTTGTCCAGTTCCAACTACACGTACTCACTCGAGAAAAGGGGGAAAACATCACAAACATCACAAATGGCATCTTGCCACAACGGATCTCTACAAATCCTTAAATCTCGTATGCAACATCACCGAGTCGGACTAACGGTCGCGACTACGTCTTCACCCACCATGCCTAATCCACTAACGGAGCAGATCTCTAATGTAAAAACATGCCGGGGACAGACACAATCGACCCGGAGGTTCCTCTTGAACCTTGGCGACCCAAACCCCTCTTATTTGAGAGTTTGGTGCCCAAAAACTAGAAAGTAAAAGATGTTAAACATGCATCCTAAAACCAAGTGGAGAAGTGTCGTTACCCTCTGACCCCTCTTCCTAGCCATGGAAACTTAGCCGGATGCAAACCTTCGCAATGACCTTGCCTCCTCGGATCCAGACTCGACTCGCGATTTGGAGCACCGAAGCCTCTCCAACAGTCGGATCTCTCCTTCACCTTCTTCCTTGCTCTCCCTTCTCTCTAGATCTTAGAAAGAGTGTGTTTGAAGAAGAATGAGGGTTTCTAAACCCTATTCCTGGACTTAACTCAGCAAGGGCAACCCTGGACCATCAGATCCCAAAAGAAGGGAAAGAACGGCCACGATCCGAACTGAAAATCAAAATACTTGGGCCGAACACGGCTTGTGACACGCCCGTGTCCAAGGCCGTGTTCCCAAATCGACGTCGAAACCGTCGCACCCAAACCAGGACACGGGTCCATGACATGCCTGTGTCACATTTCACACGGCGGTGTCCAACCCGAACACGCCTGGGCTCCTGGCCGTGTCCAACCCCTTATACGTCCCGGTTACAACCCGAGAAGGACACGACCAGGGACACGCCTGTGTCTCAGGCCGTGTTCGAAGTCTCAATGATCAACGACTGCCTCTTCGTCGACTTCGCAGAAATTCGTCGAGCACGCTTGATACGGTCGTGGACACGCCTGTGTCCCAGGCCGTGTTCCCTGCCTGTGTCGACACATCTGTGTCGACACCTCCCCTGTGTCGACACAACTATGTCGACACCTCTGTGTCGACATACTTGTGTCGACACTCGAGGGAACATGCCTGCGATACGGGCTCCGACACGGGCGTGTCGGAGGGCGTGTCCCCCACTAGTCGACGAACGGAGCGAAAAATCGTCGACTTCCCGGGCTCTCGACGAACCCAGTGCGACACGGCCATGGACACGCCCGCGTCCTAGGCCATGTGACCCTCACCAAGACCCAAACTTGGCTCTCGACGCTGCTCATCCTTCTTTCGAATTTTGGGGCGTTACAAATCACTCCCCCTAAAAAGAATTTCGTCCCGAAATTACCAAAACAAAAAGAGGTACACAAAACTTAAATGATACCTGAACGGAAAAACTCTGGATATTCCTCCAGCATGGTTTGTTCTCGCTCCCAAGAGAGCTCCTCACGGCCACAGTTGTCCCATCAGACTTTTACGAGTTTTACCTCTTTGTTTCGTAACTGCCGAATTTCTGCATCCTCTATAGCAACTGGACGGACCCACATCCTCAGTTCTTCCTCTATCGACATTGATGCCGATTCGATCACCACATTAGCCTCTATTAAGGCTTCCCTTAAGACAGAGACATAGAAGACGTCATGTAATCCACTTAACTCTGCGGACAATGCCAACCGGTATGCTGCTTCTCCCACCCGTTCAACAACCTCAAAAGGTCCCAAAAACCTTGGACTCAACTTCTTGAGTTGGCGAATCCGTGAAATGCCTTTGAACGGCTTGATCTTTAAATAGACCCAATCACCTACCGCGAACTCCAACTTCTGGTGGCGAGCATTAAAATATTTTGCTTGCCAATCTTGAGCCACTTTCATGCGCTCTTGAACGGTCCGTACCAACTCAGAAGCATCAACTTGGAAAAGTCATCAACCACCACAAGGGTGTAGAATTTCCTACCAAGACTATAAACTGGCATAGGACGTAACAAGTCCATATGTAAAAGGTCTAGGCACCTCACAGAATCTTTGGTCTCAATGCTCTTGAAGGAGGCTTTTGTCTGCTTGCCCTTTTGGCAAGCAAAACAAATGCCCTCTTTGGAGCACTTCACATTTGGACCATTCCTAACTAGCTCTTGACTAAAAAGCTTACCAATAACCTTGTAATTTATATGGGCTAGCCTCTTGTGTCATAGTACACAATGGGAGGTTTTATCATTTGCCACTAGACAGATAGGAAAGTCTGAATTTAAATATATAAAGTTTAAGTAATAAACATTTCCACTCATAGTGTCTGTCAATATGACCTCTTGGTCACTTGACCTCCTAATTAGGCACTCATCCTTGTGAAAAACAATAACATAGCCAAGATCTGAAAGCTGACTTATGCTTATAAGTTTGTGTTGCAACACTTCAACATAAGCCACCTTAGATATGGTGATTATGTCATTGGTGATCTTGCCATAGCCCTTTGTTACCCCTCTATTTGAATCACCAAAGAATACTTTGAGTCCATCTTTTACTGGAGTGTATTCTTTCAAATTGCTCCTTGTCCCAATTATGTACCTGGAACATCCACTGTCCAAGTACCATATGAGGGTATGGCCACTTGGACTAACCTGTAATGTACAATTTACTTTACCTTAGGACCCCAATATCTATTGGGTCCTAGGTGCACATTAGTATGAAACTGAACATGTCCACCAGCATAATGCCCTGTAATCTACAACAGAAGGAGGATGTGCATGGAGAAGACTGCAAAAACCTCATCAGCCTCTAGAGTTGCTATGAGAAGATTGCAAAATCCTCATCAGACATATTGTTATCTCATGCTTCTATTTCTGAGCACTCTGACTCAGCTGGTCTTTTTGGAGGAGAGGGAATCCTCTCCTTGCCCTTCCTTGTGCTTTCTGCTCTGAAGGCCAAAGACTTTTTCTTGGCTTGGGATTTGCTGGTGTCCTCCTCCTCTTTCCTGTCAGCTAGTTACATCTCATAGGAGAGCAACTTTCCAAACAATGTTTGGGGAGGTGTTTTAGCAAGCTTGGTCACCTCTCTTATGACACAGATCTTAGTGTCCCTATCTCTAGTGAGAGATCTGAGAAACTTTTCATTTATTTCATAATTATTGAAGACCCTCCCATAGGTCTTCAACTTATTTTAGATTCTGAAAAATCTTTCATAGAAGACAGCTATGTTCTCTTTTAGATTTTGCCTGAAAGCCTCATACTCCTAGTTGAGTGGAGAATTTCTATCATCTCTTACCTCTTCAGTGCTATCCATGTAGACCACAAGAGTGTCCCACATCTCCTTGAAGGACTGGCAGTTAACCAAGTTCTGAAAAGTTCAGTCATCTACTGCACTAGCAATGATGTTTTGTGCTCTCTTGTCCAAGCCATCTAAGATGACCTTATCTTTTGTTATTCCAGAGTATGTTTTAGGTGTCTTGATGTTGACATCTAGAACAGAGACCTTCATAGGAATGATAGGTCCCTCCCTGACAGTTGCAAAGATCCTAGGATCATAGGCTTCCATGAATAGCCTCACCGTCTCTTTCCATATTCCAAAATTCTCCTTCCTGCAGATGGGGAGTTTCATGGAACTCAACTCTCTCTGGCTCTCTCCAGAGCCCATGTTCACTTAACTGAAGCTACTTTTGGATATCACTCAGATTGTTAAATCCCCTTTTGAGTAACATCCTTCTGAAACCACTTGAAAGTTCTTATTTTCAAGGTAGTTAGCAACCTAGATGTTGAAGCCAAAATTTGACTCCGACAAGCGTTCACAAAATAGGGGCGTAGCCGGCACCTACCTGGCCTAAGCTCCGACCTCCGACTGGTCATGAAGGACTAAGGAAAAACTGGCCCAAAGCCGCAGCAGGGAGGTCCCACCGCTTACCCGGAAGGTCACAGAGAGCTTCCCCTCCAAAGCCAAAAGTTGGGCTTGGAGTTCCTCAGAAGACTGTGCCAATGAATCCTCTACTTGGAGTCTGAAAAAAAAGTCCCTTCTGAAGAACCCCTATGGGCTTATTTATAGATTTTAGAATCTGAACTGCCAATAACAAAACTGTACCGGTCTGAAATTACCGGGGTACCCTTGGCTAGGTCTGCCAACAGCCAAACTCCGCTGTTCTGAGGAGCTATATGCAGTCCACTAAAGGTAAGAGGGTAAAAATACCCGGGGTAGAAGGTTAAAAACCTCTGTTTGACAGGGAGATATAATATAAAAACGACCTCTTCTCGCCCTGCCGGCGAGAGGGACCCCGCTGCCCGTCTCGCCGGTGCCTCTCGCCCTTTGCTGCGAGATCTTCTTGCTGCTGGAGGCTCTCTCGCCTCTGGGGACCCTCTCGCCTCTGGAGGCCCTCTCGCCTCTGGATGGTGGTATCTTGCCCATTGGGGAGTCCATCATCTCGCCTCTTGCGAGTGATCCCCCTGGTCCCATTCGCCTATCTCAACCTATTTGCTTCTTGGGGGCTCTTTGCGAGCCCGAGGTTGTACACAATCCCCGCTCTTTTTGAGATTACTCTAAGCTCAAAAAGAATGTTCAATCGAGGCTCGTTATTCAAGGTGCATTAAAAAATGTATTTATGAGGAATCTTCTGATGCCCCCACCGGGGCCTATAAATATATGACTCCTACCCCGCACACTTGGCGCCTCACTCTGCATATTCTTCTTCCCTATTCTTGAGTCTTTTTGAATGACGCACAGTAAAAGCTTTTGTGAACGTCTCGCATTGGTGCGAGAGCAACATAAGGCCAACGTGGCTTCTTTTACCTCTTCTCTGGTTCGCCCTCTCGCCCCGTCGTCTCTCCTGAAAAAGACGAAGGCTGGGGGTCCATCACCTGCCGCAGGAGATTTGTCTCGCGTCGCTTTGGAAACCATCCCCACTCCCCATGCGCCCTCCACGGAAAAAGAGGTGGGTACTCGCTTTTACCACTGTTATCTCCGCGACCGGGTGCTCTCTTTTGTTGACTAATGCTTTTTCAGGGGGCTCTTGTGGTTCCGCAGCCCCCGAAGAGTCCGCGAGATGGTTCTGCTGCCCGCTGCGAGGAGTTCGATTCGCAGCCCTCTTCTACTCCCCCAACTACTCCCAGCGAGAGGAGGGACGACCCCTCCCCGGCCGCCGATACCTCTCGCCATCCTGGTAAGGGACCTTCCCTCGCCATTTTGAATCCCCTTCGCTACTCTCACTCCCTTCTGCGAGTTCCTCTTCCACCTTGCCTCTGCACCCTTTGCGCAGATTCTCGGGCCAACTCTCCCATTGGGGAGCAGCCAAAGCGACTCTCCGTCTCGCCTCCTCCTGTAGACGGGATTGAAGACTATCTGGGTGACCCTTCAAATCCAGTGGAGATGAAGCGGAAGACGGCTGAGCTCTTCCGGAAGCACGCGCGCCTTATCAACTCCTTGACTCTGGACAAGCAGGCCGTGGAGAAACGCATCGAGTCGCTGGAGTGCGAGTGCGCTCGTCTATCTTCTGGAGCTAATGCCGAGCTAGATGTCGACGGCACCGACCCCGAGGCCATCATCAATGAGACCGATATGCAGCTCTGTCTCGCGCGCCGTGGTCTTGAATCCATCCGCTCCTTCCACTCGCGGAGTAGACCTCCTCTCGGGGGAGCTCGCGGTGGCCGCTGGGAATGGCACCCGTACTGAGGAATGTCCGTCTCGCCATTCTTCTTTTTATTTTTCTCGCAAAAGTTGTAATAATGGTAGTCTCGCCCAAGTATGTAGAGAGCTTGGTCCCCTGCGGGACGATTTCTGGACATATATTTTTATGGCTTAAGTTTTCATTCCCTTTTTTAATCCTCCTTTTAATTTGTGCTAAATATTTATATATATTTTTTCCTGATTGTGATGGGTCGCGCCGATCGAGGTTTAGGAGAGAGAAAAGACATCGACTCTTCCCCTCCCCCCATATTTTCCCGCCCATTTAATCATTGGCTATGTATCAGTTATAAATATGCCTAGTCCGGGATTAGATGCCGCACTTTCCGCTTCTGCCGTTACCCGAGTTCTTGGCTTTCTGACCTTTCCGTCTCGTCGGCCCCTTCTTGCCTTCCTCTCTTAGATCTCTCGCCTATTTCTTCCTTCGTCCCGCCGAAGACCATTTCGCCAAAGAAGATGGGTAAGAAGAAGGTGGAGGAGGGTGAGGGGCGCAGCCGCTGCGGGAAGAGGTTTACTGACCATGACTTCCCGCTCGGCCGGCTCCCTCGAGAAGATCATGATAAGTTTGCCCGCGAGTATCTGGGAGAAGGGGTCGAGTCGCGTCCCCCCAAGGTCAGCGAGTGCATCAACACATATTACCCGGGGGAACTCGCCTTCCCCGTCTCGCATTTCGAGGCGGGGTTGCGACTGCCCCTTTGGCCTGAGGTGAAGCAGACCTTCAAATACTTTGGTGTCGTCCCGGCACAGTTCAACCCTAACGCCATCTCGGTGTTGATCGCGTTTGCCTGCTATATGCGCCGGGAGCGCATCGAGTTCAGCTTGACGGCTTTCCGTAAGCTTTTCATCTACCACGCCAACGCCGATGGCGTCTCGTATTTTACTGGGCAGGGGCTCAAGGTATGCGAGACGCCTAACAAGAACCATCACTGGCTCACCCGATTCGTCTTCATCCGGGGAGACCGTGCTGACTTCGGCGGCATCCCTCTCGCGCCGGTCTCTCCGCCAGAGAGCTTCTACGCCACCCCCCAAGTCAGCGGTCCAGAGAAGCTGTTGTGCGAGTACTTAGTTGGCAAGAATTTCGAGGTCAACTTCTTGCGGCGAGGTCTTGACTCGCTTCTTCCAGTGCTCCCGGGCGAAGGTATTCTTACCCTTCCGTTCCTCTCTTCTCGCTATTTTGCCGTCTCGCCTCTTCCTAACCCCTGCTCGTTTTTAGGTGAGCGAATTATTCCAGCGTCCCCTCCTTACAAGAGCAATATTCACCCCGCCAAGGGTCTTGATCTCGCCAATGCAGCGGCAGAGGCGGCGAGAGAGTCCCTGGCTGTCATCTCGCCGAAGCGTCCCGGAGATGACACGGTCCCCCCTCGCTCCAGCCCTCCCAAAAAGAAGATGAAGAAGGCTGTAGTTATTTCTAAGGAAAGGAGGAAAGCTCCTCAAGGGAGCCCTATTTCTATAGGGGAAACTCCGCCGCCCCTCTCGCTAATCACCAAGCCGTCTCGCCTACTCGCGGGACGGTGCTCTCTGCTCAACCTGCTGCTGCCTCCAACCTTCCCGCCGCAGCTTCCAACCCGCGAGCGGCTGCTTCTGAACAGGTGGCTGCCACCTCCTCTCGCGAGGGCGACTCCTCTGGTCGTCCCGCCCCCGCCTCTCACATGAATTACAATCTGGGTCCCGTGGTTCATGATGCCGTCGGCGACCCGGTTCTGTTGTGGGGGCGGGACGCCAACCGCGTGTCCATCTCCACCCTCCTTCCATCTTGGAAGGAGCAAGAGGTCCCTACCAGCCACGCCTTCGCCATAGGGTACGGCCTCTATGGCGGCCTTGACGTCGTTCCACCTGAGAGAGAGTCCACCAAGGACCTCGTGCTGAAAACTTGCCATCACCAAATGCGGGCCTTGGAGTCCTCGCACCGTTCCTCTCGCCGCCTCATTTATATTAATTCAAAGTGGAAGGCCAGCGAGGAAAATCTGGAGGCGGAGCGTGAGAAGTCCACTGGTCTAGCGAGAAGGTTATCAGATGTCGAGTCCCTACTCGCGAAGGCCCAAGGCGGCGTGGTAAGCCATAACTTTCTTTTCCCTTGGGTCTTTCCTTTCCCATGATTCTTGGCTAATTGCTAGGTCATCCCGCAGGATGCCGAGACGGCGGGACAACTGCGTTCGCGTGTGGAGGCTTTGGAGGAGGAGGTCCGGGTATTGACAGCTGAGAACGCGCGCCTTCAGGCTGATGCTGCGTCGTCGTCTCGGCGCGAGCCCTTCCGGACACCTCCGCCACATTACTCTTACGAGGAAGTTGAGGAGCGATGCTGAGACGCTGCTGTCCGTGGGGCCGAGCTGGTGCTGCAAATGATGAAAGACCTGGGGGTTGTGAAGGACGAATCTGAGGCGGTGACTGCGCGCGACTTGGTCCCCGAGCTCTATAGCGAGGAGAGCGACGATTCTTCATCTGGCGAGGAGGACTGATGTGCCGCCTCCAAGATTTAGAATCACTCTCTCCTCCTTTTGATGTTGTAAAAACTTTTAACCCTATTTTGCAGTATCTTTCCAGTGACGAGCGAGTGCTCATTTTTGTTGTCTTCTATTTTTATTTTTTATTTTGTGAAGTTAATCTCCGGTTTGTTTTTGCCTGCGGGACGGTGCTACCACTTCGTCTCGCCGCGTAACCTTTCTGTATATTTCTTTATGTTCTATGCGAGACGGCTTCTCGACGCGCTTAACGGCCGCGAGTTGGCGCAATGGCTTGCCCCGCGAGTGCCCTTTCGCAACCGGCGAGACGATCCTCAAAAGCCATCCGCGGCGAGTGCTGCCACCTGCCCTACTCCATACCATTTTTCCCTTAGTTTATTTTTGTACCTTAGGACTAAGTTGAGATACTAAGGTGTAATGTTGCTTAAGGGGACTTTTCACCCTATTCCGCCAAAGTGAATTCTGTCCTATCCGTTTGATGCTGATGGAGATTGCTTGACCCAACCCTATCCCCCGCAGGCGAGCCTTCGGACCTGCCAGCTAGATGGGAGCCTGTGCAGTGGGTCTACCTGGGGCCGAGCCGAGCTCGGGGTGCCGATGAAGATCTCAACTCAAAACCTATCCCCCACAGGCGAGCCTTCGGACCTGCCAGCTATATGGGAGCCTGCGCAGTGGGTCTACCTGGGGCCGAGCCGAGCTCGGGGTGCCGATGAAGATCTCAACTCAAAACCTATCCCCCACAGGCGAGCCTTCGTACCTGCCAGCTAGATGGGAGCCTGCACAGCGGGTCTACCTGGGGCCGAGCCGAGCTCGGGGTGCCGATGAAGATCTCAACTCAAAACCTATCCCCCACAGGCGAGCCTTCGGACCTGCCAGCTAGATGGGAGCCCGCGCAGCGGGTCTACCTGGGGCCGAGCCGAGCTCGGGGTGCCGATGAAGATCTCAACTCAAAACCTATCCCCCACAGGCGAGCCTTCGAACCTGCCAGCTAGATGGGAGCCTGCGCAGCGGGGCTACCTGGGGTCGAGCCGAGCTCGGGGTGCCGATGAAGATCTCAACTCAAAACCTATCCCCCACAGGCGAGCCTTCGGACCTGCCAGCTAGATGGGAGCCTGCGCAGCGGGTCTACCTGGGGCCGAGCCGAGCTCGGGGTGCCGATGAAGGTCTCAACTCAAAACCTATCCCCCACAGGCGAGCCTTCGGACCTGCCAGCTAGATGGGAGCCTGCGCAGCGGGTCTACCTGGGGCCGAGCCGAGCTCGGGGTGCCGATGAAGATCTCAACTCAAAACCTATCCCCCACAGGCGAGCCGTCGGACCTGCCAGCTAGATGGGAGCCTGCGCAGCGGGTCTACCTGGGGCCGAGCCGAGCTCGGGGTGCCGATGAAGGTCTCAACTCAAAACCTATCCCCCACAGGCGAGCCTTCGGACCTGCCAGCTAGATGGGAGCCTGCGCAGCGGGTCTACCTGGGGCCGAGCCGAGCTCGGGGTGTCGATAAAGATCTCAACTCAAAACCTATCCCCCACAGGCGAGCCTTCGGACCTGCCAGCTAGATGGGAGCCTGCGCAGCGGGTTTACCTGGGGCCGAGCCGAGCTCGGGGTGCCGATGAAGATCTCAACTCAAAACCTATCCCCCACAGGCGAGCCTTCGGACCTGCCAGCTAGATGGGAGCCTGCGCAGCGGGTCTACCTGGGGCCGAGCCGAGCTCGGGGTGCCGATGAAGATCTCAACTCAAAACCTATACCCCACAGGCGAGCCTTCGGACCTGCCAGCTAGATGGGAGCCTGCGCAGCGGGTCTACCTGGGGCCGAGCCGAGCTCGGGGTGCCGATGAAGATCTCAACTCAAAACCTATCCCCCACAGGCGAGCATTCGGACCTGCTAGCTAGATGGGAGCCTGCGCAGCGGGTCTACCTGGGGCCGAGCCGAGCTCGGGGTGCCGATGAAGATCTCAACTCAAAACCTATCCCCCACAGGCGAGCCTTCGGACCTGCCAGCTAGATGGGAGCCTGCGCAGCGGGTCTACCTGGGGTCGAGCCGAGCTCGGGGTGCCGATGAAGGTCTCAACTCAAAACCTATCCCCCACAGGCGAGCCTTCGGACCTGCCAGCTAGATGGGAGCCTGCGCAGCGGGTCTACCTGGGGCCGAGCCGAGCTCGGGGTGCCGATGAAGATCTCAACTCAAAACCTATCCCCCACAGGCGAGCCTTCGGACCTGGCAGCTAGATGGGAGCTTGTGCAGCGGGTCTACCTGGGGCCGAGCCGAGCTCGGGGTGCCGATGAAGATCTCAACTCAAAACCTATCCCCCACAGGCGAGCCTTCGGACCTGCCAGCTAGATGGGAGCCTGCGCAGCGGGTCTACTTGGGGCCGAGCCGAGCTCGGGGTGCCGATGAAGATACCTCTTCCTGTCATTAGGACTTCACGAGAAATAATGAACGAGAAATAATTTGAGAAGTACATTACATTAATTATGCTTTGAGTACATATCTTCTGCTCTCCCTTCTCATGGGTAGAAGCGTTTTAAGTCATCCCCACTCCAGGAATGGTTCAGGGTCCTACCCTCCACATCTTGGAGGTAGTAACCCCCTGCTTTCAACACTCTCTCTACAATATAAGGTCCCTCCCAATTTGGATTGAGCTTTCCCACCGGGGCGGACCTCCCTGCCGCATCAACATTCTTTAGTACTAGGTCTCCTTCCGCGAATTGCTTTATCCTGATATGCTTGTCGAAGTGCTTTGCCATTCGACGCTTGATCTCTTCTTGTCTGATGGCTGCTACGTCTCGCAGCTCCTCTGCAAGGTCTAGTGAGTAGCGCAGGCCTTCTTCATTTCCCATCCTCCATGCCTCGTCCCCATCACCTGCAGCTGCGACTCGTGGGGATCGGACCTCGAACTCCACTGGTAGTACCGCCTCACAACCATGGGAAAGCTTGAAGGGGGTCTCACCAGTGGCCGTGTTCGGGGTTGTTCTCAGAGCCCGTAGGACCGAGGGGAGCTGCTCTACCCAATTCCCTCTCAGATTCTCCACCTTCTTTTTTAGCAAGTTAATGATAATCTTGTTTGCCGCCTCCACCTGACCGTTGCTCCTGGGGTGGTGGATGGAGGCAAACCTAAGGTCGATGCCCAGCTGAGTGCAGAAGCTGATGAACTCTTCGCTAGCAAACTGGGGGTCGTTATCCGTGACGATGGCCTGAGGCAGCCCATGCCTGCAAATGATCTCCCCCCCAGACGAAGTTCCTGATGACTTGGGAGGTCACCTTTGCTAGCGCCTTAACCTCCAGCCACTTGGAGAAGTAATCTATCATAACCAGGAGGAATCTTCTTTGTCCACTAGCTGGAGGAAAAGGCCCAACTAGATCCATTCCCCAAATGGCGAAAGGCCATGGTGCTGTGATGCTTCGGAGCCTTTGAGCCGGCAAGAGCTGGAGGGGGGCGTAGAGCTGGCACTTTCGGCATTTCCTCGCAAACTCTGTCGCGTCCTTCCTCGGGGTGGGCCAGAAGTACCCCTGTCTGACCACCCTTGCCTCCAACGTCCTCCCTCCGGAATGACTACCACATTCCCCGGAGTGCACCTCCTCCAGAATGTGTCTGGTCTCTTCCTCCATTACGCATCGAGCTAGGAGACCCGAAAGCATCCTCGGTGTAGCCCTCCTTCATGCATGAGATAATGAGCCGCCTTATGGCGAAAGTTTCTTGCCTCCTTGACCCCCTCAGGGAGGGTTCCTGTCAGAAAGAAGGTAACGAAAGGATCTACCCACGAGGGCCGCCGATCCACCTCCATTAGCTCCCCCTCTTCGATCACTGGATGGAATAGATCAGTCAGGGCACCCCTTCCCAAGGTCCGAACTTAGCCAATCGATCGGCAGCAGCTTTCTCTTCTCTGGGGACGTGCTGGATGGAGAACGTCCGGAACCCCCCGATGATTGTCCTTACCTTGGACAAATATTTCACCAGGGTGGGCTCCCGAGCCTCGAATTCTCCACGCATCTGAGATGCCACCACCAATGAATTTGTGAAAACCTCAACGTCCTTAATCTCGAGCTCCTTAGCCAAGCGAAGGCCGGCTATCACTGCCTCGTATTCTGCTTGGTTGTTGGTTGTGGGGAAATGCAAGGCGACTGCTTGTTTTATGGTTACCCCCTGAGGACTTGTTAGTACCACCCCTGCTCCAAGGGAGTGCTTTCCCGAGGCCCCGTCGACCATTATCTTCCATGCTTCCGGTGGCCGCGGCTCCTCGGCCCCGACCTCCGCGACGTAGTCTGCCAAGAAGTCGGCCACCACCTGTGCCTTAATGGAGAGCCTGGGTACGAACGAAATGTTGAATTCACTCAACTCGATAGACCACTTGGCCAGCCTACCCGAGTGCTCTACTCCTTCAAAGATCTTTCGGAGAGGATGGTCCGTCACCACCCTAATCGAATGTGCTTGGAAATATGGCCGGAGCTTCCTGGCTGAAACAATCAAGGCGTATGCCAGCTTTTCTAGGATAGGGTAACGAAGCTCCGCCTTCCTTAGGATCCTGTTAACATAATAAATGGGCAGCTGCTTCTTTCCCTCTCTCTGACTAGGACGGAGCTCACCGCCTCTGCTCCCACTCCTAGGTACAAGGTCAGATCTTCCCCATCTTTTGGGCTTTGAAGCAGAGGAGCCCGGGAGAGTTGCTCCTTCAGCTTTTGAAAAGCTTCTTCGCACTCTGCGGTCCATTAAAATCTCTGATTCCCTCGTAGCACTTTAAAGAAAGGTGAGCACTTCTCCCCCGACCTGGAGAGGAATCTGCTAAGGCCGACCAGCTTTCCTGTCAAGCGCTGCACCTCCTTAGCGTTTCGCGGTGATTCTAGCTCTAGAATGACTTTTACTTTATCAGGATTAGGTTCTACCCCTGCCGGGGTCAGAAGGTGCCCAAGGAATTTTCCACGACTTGCCCCGAAAACACATTTTAAGGGGTTCAACCTCATTTTGAACTTCCTCAAGGTGGCGAATGTCTCCTCCAGATCCTGGAGATGCAAGTTCACTCCCCTGCTCTTTACCATGAGATCATCAACGTAGACTTCTAGGTTCCGACCCCTCTGACCCTGGAAAACTCGATCCATCATCTGTTGGTACGTCGCTCCCGCGTTTTTTAACCCAAAGGGCATCATGTTGTAACTAAAGCACCCTTCCCTTGTGATGAAGGAGACGTCCTTGACATCAGGAGGGTGCATCCGGATCTGATGGTAACCTGAGAAAGCATCCAGAAAACTCATAACAGAAAAACCGACGGCTGAATCAACTAGTGCGTCGATTCGAGGCAGGGGGTAGCAATCCTTAGGGCATAATTTATTTAATAACGAAAAGTCAATACACATTCTCCATTTTCCTCCCTCCTTCTTCACCATTACTACATTGGAGATCCAGCCTGGATACTGGATCTCCGAGATGAAGCCCGCCTCTAGGAGCTTCTTGACCTCCTCGCGAATGGGCTCCTCCAGCTTGGTGGCGATGGCTCTCATCTTCTGACGTATGGGGCGCGTCCGAGGGTCCAGATTCAGGCGGTGGCAGGCCACGTCCGCATCAATGCCCGGCATGTCCGCCGCGCTCCAAGCGAAGACGTCGACGTTGCTCTGAATGCAGGCCCGCATCCGCTCCTGGTCCTCGGGGCTCAAGCCCCCGCTGATCCGCACCCTTCGTACCTACCCCTAGCTGGTGTGGACGTCTACCTCCACCACTTCCTCGGCCACCTCCAGTCGCGACTGCTCCCAGCCATCCCCTGCTTCTTCTTCCTGCTCCGGCTCTTCTTCCCCTCCTGCTCCCTCAACTTCCTTCACCTCGTCCTGCCGCATCCCAATTTCCATGCCCCCTCGGGCTTCCTCCTCAGCCCCTTCTCCTCCCACTTTCTCCTGCATTCTTTCCCGTGGCTCCAACTCCCCGCTCCTCCGGACTTCCTACACATCTCCTCCCCTCTGCTCCTCCTCGATCTCCATTGCCCCCTCCGGGCTCTCCTGTTGCTGCTCGACCTCAACACCCCCCTGAACCTCCTGCACACCTCCTTCTTGCTGCTTCTCAGTCTCCTCTCCCCCGACTTCCTTTTCGGTTCCTCCTCTCGTTTCCTCTGGGCTCACTTCTTCTTCCCTGATAGCTTCTTCTTGTGCCGCCATCTCCTTCTCCAACTCCTCCACCTCTGCCATCCAAGATGTGGTGTTAACCGCTGTAACGTAGCACTGCCTCGCCACTTTTGGATCCCCCCTGACCTTGACCTGCACCCCTCCATTGTTGAACTTGAGACATTGATGAAAAGAGGAGGGGACGCAGCGAAAGGCGCTGATGAGGGGACGCCTAAAGATGGCGTTGTAGCTGCTCGGGGCGTCCACAATCACGAACCGGCAGTTCCGTGA
The DNA here is from genome assembly GCA_039583875.1 of Platanthera guangdongensis. Classification (NCBI taxonomy): domain Eukaryota; kingdom Viridiplantae; phylum Streptophyta; class Magnoliopsida; order Asparagales; family Orchidaceae; genus Platanthera; species Platanthera guangdongensis. The sequence continues at coordinate 250,426,551 of CM077150.1, forward strand.
CACTCCCCCCAACCTCACGTGCAGCCCTACTCCCCCTTCTACTTCCTTTCTCTCCCCGGAGAATCCGAACAACGGTCCGTCCGAGGCCAAGATACTTTTGGTTTCCACCTGCATCTCATCGAAGGCCCTCTTAAAGATCACATTCACGGAGCTCTCATTATCCACCAGGATCTTGGAGACCGTAAAATTCTCTACCGCCGTCTGGATTACCAAGGCATCGCAGAACGGGTCCTCATACTCTGGCATATCCTCTGAAGAGAAAGTAATTTTTTCTAGCGGGGGTGGAGTTTGGGAGGTCGAGGCTACCCCCTTTCGAAACATGGTCTGGAGGCTCCCCTTCCGGGTGGCCTCGATCCCAATCCCCCCGTGAATGGCCCCGATTCCTCCCCGGGTTCCCACATCTACCCGGTCCTCGCACTTGTCTTCCGCCTCCCCTTGCTGCATTTCCACGATCCTTACCGGCGGATCCTGCCTCCTCAATCCTCTGTCCTCTCTCATTTCCAATAACTCCGGGCATGTGGCCGTTGCGTGACCTCCCTCCTGATGGAAGTCACAGAAAGGCAACGCCACCCCACCCCTTCTTCCTTCTCATCTTCCTCTTCTTCCTCCTCGAGCTACTCTCCCTCGACTGATCCCCATCGCCTCTTGCTGATGCTGAAAACGATCCCTCGCTCCCTGTCTCCACGCCGATTGATCGAACCTCCTTGGCTCCCGGAAGTTATCTCTCCCCTGGAAGCCTCCTCCTAACTCCTGGGGGCGACCCTCATGAGGCCTCCAACCTATCCGGTTGTTCGGCTCTCGGGCCCCCGGTGATTCTGTCCTTGGTGTCCCTGGCCTCGGGGTTCCTCCCTCCTTCTTTCTTCTCTCTGCTCCCTCTGCTCCTTTTGCTTTCCCGCTCCCATTTCCTTTGCATCGTCCTCCGCCAATCTGGCTAACCTCCTTGCAAACGCCGGATTGGCCCTCTCAAAATCCGTCTCCTTTGCTGCCCTCTCCATAAGCTCCTCAAAAGAGAGGGGGGCACCCTTTTCAACTCCATGCTAAAGAAGCCTGGCCTCAGTCCCAGGGTGAATGCAAGCATCAGCGTATACCCAGGGACCTCCTGGACCTGGAGGATCTCCTCCTGAAACCGATCTACGTAGTGACCTAACGTTTCATCCTGGCTCTGCCTTACCGAGAACAAGCACTCCGCCTCCTTCTTATGCTTCTTCAATGTTGAAAACCTCAATAAGAAACCCCTCCGCAGATCCTCGAAACAATAAATAGACCTTGCCGGTAACTGGTGGAACCAATCTCGCGCCTTCTCCTTCAAGGTGATGGCAAACATACGACACTTAAACGCATCCGTCATTTGTCTTATCGAAACCACATCTTCAAACCACTGCACATGCTGTACCGGATCATCCTTCCCTGAGTAGTAGGACATGTCGGGCTCCCGGAACCCCTCCGGCACCGGAGCCAAGATGACGAGTTCACTGAACGGGCTCTCGCCGACTGCTTGCCGAGAGGGCACGTCTCGCGGCCTCGGCTGGCTGGCCCGATCTGCGAGACTGTGCTCAGGGAAGAGCTCTCGCGCAGCTGCCTCCTTCTCGCCGCCTTCTGCAGGGATCTCCTTCCCGGGACGCTGGCCTGGGAAGAGCTCTCGCGCTGCCACGTCCCTCTCGCCAGCCTCCGCGGGGACCTCCTTCCCCGGGCACTGACCAGCGGCGTTCTCGCCTAAGAGCGGGACCACCTCGATCGGGACCTGAGGCGTCGCCCACTCGCTCCTTGCCGAGAAGGCCAGGCTTATGGTTTGCATGACCTCTCGCTTGAAGTCCTCCAGCATTTTCCTCGTCGCCTCTTCTACCTAGGAGGGGGAACCTCCAGAACCAGATCCTTCTCCTTCACCTCCTGCCATAGGACCAAACTCAAACTTTTCCTGAACCGGCTACTTCCACGCTCACCGCACTAGAACTGTTGAAGCCAAAATTTGACTCCGAAAGCGTTCACAAAATAGGGGCGTAGCCGGCACCTACTTGGCCTAAGCTCCGACCTCCGACTGGTCGTGAAGGACTAAGGAAAAACTGGCCCAAAGACGCAGCAGGGAGGTCCCACCGCTTACCCGGAAGGTTACAGAGAGCTTTCCCTCCAAAGCCAAAAGCTGGGCTTGGAGTTCCTCAGAAGACTGTGCCAATGAATCCTCTACTTGGAGTCTGAAAAAAAAGTCCCTTCTGAAGAACCCCTATGGGCTTATTTATAGATTTCAGAATCTGAACTGCCAATAACAAAACTGTACCGGTCTGAAATTACCGGGGTACCCTTGGCTAGGTCTGCCAACAGCCAAACTCCGCTGTTCTGAGGAGCTATATGCAGTCCACTAAGGGTAAGAGGGTAAAAATACCCAGGGTAGAAGGGTAAAAACCTCTGTTTGACAGGGAAATATAATATAAAAAGGACCTCTTCTCGCTCTGCCGGCGAGAGGGACCCCGCTGCCCGTCTCGCCGGTGCCTCTCGCCCTTTGCTGCGAGATCTTCTCGCTGCTGGAGGCTCTCTTGCCTCTGGGGACCCTCTCGCCTCTGGAGGCCCTCTCGCCTCTGGATGGTGGTATCTTGCCCATTGGGGAGTCCATCATCTCGCCTCTTGCAAGTGGTCCCCCTAGTCCCATTCGCCTATCTCAACCTATTTGCTTCTTTGGGGCTCTTTGCGAGCCCGAGGTTGTACACTAGAGGGGGTGAATATGTTTATCTATGTCTTTTGAATTTATTTTGTTTCTTCTTGAGTTATTATGTGATTGAATAGATGAGAGTTTTTTGAGAACCTGCAACTAGAAAACAAACACAGAAACGCGCACAAGTATTTTTATAGTGGTTCTCCAAAATTATGGGTACATCCACTCTCCTCACACCTTGTTAACTTCCTGTTAGTCAAGGTACTTCTCCAAAGCTATGCTCCAAGGAGCTTACACCTCAGATCCCTCAGGATCTCTCAGTCTCCTCCAAGACTTACACCTCAGCCACAAAGGCCTACACTCAATGATACAAGTATCACTTATCTCAAGCAATTAAGCCCTACCACTCAGGCTATGGAGGATAGCCCTACCTCAGAGCAAACTTGCTCCTATAACTCAGAGAGATTTCCTCTCCTGCAGCTCAGGCAATATTGCCCTACTTCTTAGTGAGTAAAACTCACCTACCTCAGATCCTAGCAGGATCCTACACTCAGAGAGCAACCCTCTCCTACAAGTGAGGCAAGTTTGCATTACCTTATGCCCAAGGCCCTACAGCTCAGATCTAGAAGGATCCTACAACAAGAAATATTTTAAATAACTTTGACGCTGAGAAATTTATGTGTGTCAATAACTAGAGAAGAAAAATTTCTGCTCTAACTCTCCTCACAGCAGAGAAAAATTTTGCTGGAGGAACTCAGAAGCTGACTCCTGAACTTACTTTAGAAGGCTAAAGATCTGTTGATCTTGAGTCTTCAAGCAGCTTACTGAACTTGTTGAAGGCTGAAGGTTCTTCTTTCTTCAAAACTATTTCTTATTTTATTGTGGCTGATGGAGACTGCATAGCTATCTAAACTTTTTCTTGCATGAGAGCTTCAAGTTTTTTGCATGCAACAATGGCGAAGAAGATGAAGTCAGGTGCTAACTTTTTAAGTTGTTGATGCCCGAAAAGTTGTCTTGTGTCTTGTCCCATATCATACTTTTGTAGTCCACTGATTAACTGCTCTTAGAGATCAGTGGGTCCCACCTGCAGCTTCCAGCTGCACCATGCTTTAACGGAAGAAGACGTACAGTAGCTTCTCGACAGAGTTTGTTGTGTTTTGTAGCTTCTCCGTGCTTGATTTGAACTTAGTTGACTTTGTCTATTTGGCTGACTTTGCTGACGTCAGCACCTGTGGACTTAGCCAAAATCGAACATCAGTAGAATAGGCGTTGAGTGAATGATCTTCACTCAATGCCAAAGTACTTAGACAAATCTGTCTATCTAGGAGTTGGCAGCGTTGAGTGAGTAATGCACACTCAAAGCTTTTTGTCTTAACCCTTTCTGCAACCTCTTCTACATGCATGACATTGAGAGCTGTGAGTGAAAACACCTCACTCAACGCCTTGTGCCTTAATAACATTCTGCAATTTAGTCGTTGAGAGCGTTGAGTGAGCATGTCTCACTCAATGCTTTCTTCCTTAGCCAGATTTTCTGTTTCAGAATTCAGTTTGAGTTCGACAAACACAGAACTCAGTTTGACGAACACTGAGCTCAACTCGATGAATAAGTAATAGTTTAGTTTGACGAACACTGAGCTCAACTCGACGAATAAGTAATAGCTTAGTTCGACGAATTTAGAGCTCAGTTCGACGAACTCTGAGCTTAGCTCGACGAATGCGTAAAAGCTTAGATCGATGAACTCAACGCTTAGTTCGACTAACTTTGAACTCAGCTATTCAACAATTGTGAAGCTAAGGCATTGAGTGAGTGAGCTACACTCAACGTTTGTGGACTTAGCCATTTTTCAGCTCATTTCCCTTTATGCTTTAACTGTATTAGCCTTACTCACTGCCTTTTATTGTATGTCGTTGAGTAAGTTGACTTCACTCAATGTATGTGGACTTAGCCACATTCTAAGCTTGCCACTTCAAGGCTCTGACTGAATAGGCTTTACTCGGCGTTATAAGTCATCTGACGTTGAGTGAATGATCTTCACTCAACGCTCGTGGACTTAGACAGATTTTTGTCTTTCCACCACTTAGGTAAGAACTTACCTGACTTAGCCGCTTAGGTTACCTGTCTCATCACTGTCAATTGCAACTATATATATATTATTGACAAGATTGACTTTCTCAAATCTAGGATATTGTTGGTAATGGACCCAACACAGCGGCACTCAAAGTATTATATCGATGTATACTTCGACATGATATCAACGGAACATCGATTATAGAGTGAATCTTATAGATAGTCAAAATTTGATGTTGATTCTACTAGAACTCAGCGTTACGTCGACTGAATTTCTTAACATAATTCATTTTGAGGTTTCAATAAGAATTAATTCAAGAATAGGTTTGAATAACAGAATCTTGGAGATGCTAGAAGATGACGACCTATATATATGTGATGAGATACAATAAAAAGGTGATAGAGATAGAGAGAGGATCATGAATTATCATTGATTTTTTACATCAATCTCCAACTACAAACGATCAAGAAATTAATATTAGATTGTGATACATTGATTTCGACAGAGAAAGTTTGGAAGATCATCATCAGCAATTGAATTTCTTTCATCAATTAGTTGATTGTTAGATTGTTGTTGAATCTACTAAAGAGAATTAGTTCTTTTTCATCTCAAGAGGAAATTGCAACAGATTCATAGAAGATACACGGATAATCTGGAAATAAGGCATATAATTTTTGTGATTTTTATATTCAGAGATTCATCAAAAGTTCCAGATATCATTACTACTTGTCCTCAAGAATCTACTGAGAGGACGCAAAGAGAAGATTCATTCTATCACAAATCTTCTTTCATTTTCTTCTTATACTTTGTGAAAAGAGTTTTGAGAATCCTTTTTCAAAAGATTCAGTGAGATGTTCTGAGAGTCTCCTTGAGAAAAGACTTAGATTATATTTGTTCAAGATCTACTTATCATAAGATCTGGTGTTGGTTCTATGAGTCTCCTAATTAAAAGACTCAGACATTGTGATATTGAATTTCTACCAAGGGGGTAGAAGAGTGGATGTACCCAGATTGAGGGAGAACCACTGTAATATTTGTGTCTTTTGTGTCTTTGTGATTATTTTAATATTGTAATATGATTTCATTTACCTGCATCTATTTCTGGCTGATTATTAATGTAGATGCAAATTCTGTGAATTAAACTAAGTATTTGAAACAAAATTTTAATCTCTATTCACTCCCCCCTAGAGAAAACTATGAGGTATTTAACAACTGGTCTCCTATTTCAATAACTTTCTCTCACAATCTCTTCTTGATTCTCCTATATTGATTGAGTAAATAGTTTTTAGAATCCCTCTTCAAAAGATTCAGGTTGTGGTTCTGAATGTCTCCTTATCAAAAGACTCAATTGGTTGTGGTTCAAGATCTTCTTAACAAAAGATCTAGTTGTTGGTTCTAAGAGTTTTATTATCAAAAAAACTCAAGTACTGGGATAGTGTATTCCTACCAAGGTGCTAGAAGAGTAGATGTACCCAAATTTTGGGAAATTACTATAGCTTTGATGTCTTCTGTGTTTTATTGTTCTGTGATTACTTTCTTGTTGTGTTGTGCTTACTTTCTCAGTAATTAATTTCTCGTCTGCAATCTATGTGTGTGCAAATTCTTGGTTAACTAAAATTATTTAAGAAAAATATTTGAATCCTCTATTCACCCCCTATTGAGAATTCTCATAGGATTTATACGACTGTCCACACTTTCAGGCTCTGCGTCGACCCTTGTTAAAAACAAACGCCAAATCCTTCTATGATTTCATGCTAGAACGGACACCAAGTCCTTTTGCACCCCCTAGTAGGAACAGATTTGCTAGTCCTTCTGCAACACTAAAATGTGAGGGCAGAACATCCCTCCATGACACATCCAAGAATCTCGTGCCAACATGAACGCCTCACTATTGTCGCTCAAACGAAGGCACGTTGTCATACTTGCGCGCTCAAATAAGGGGAAATGTGAAATGCAACACACTTCCGCACCAACACTCCCCCAAAGTGCCACAAGAGAAGAGTAATTTGCCCAAAAAAGAATCACAATCGCAAGTCTTGTCACTTTGTGAATCACGATCCACAGAAATTTGGAGAAATTTGATGGGGTTCCCCCTAAATTTTTTAAGACAAACCAGTAAGGTATTAACCGAAATACTCAAGAAAAACAACCCAGTCGAGTGAGTCGCACGCAAGTCGTGCTCATTCAAAGGGACCCAAAATCACCTCAAAAGAGGAGAAGAACTGAACACACATCATGCGCACGCAACACTCGCCTACAGCATGCCCGCAAATCACATGTGCATTGCAGCGCACACAACATGCATGACATCACTTGCAGCGCACCCGGCAGTGCACGCAATGCGTGTCGCAGTGTGTGCCCCTTACATGTGTGCGCGCACCGAAAGACGCTGACGCCTCTGGCCGCCTCCGCCACCACTGACCACCGTCAGCCACCATCATCCCTGGGCAACTTTCTAGGGCTGCACGGACCCCCCAAGGGGCATGTCCGTTATTTTGTAAAAAAATGGTGATCTAGGTGACTGAAACGGAGCGATGTCATTTGTCAACTCAAGATCCGCCAGGGCGCAATTATCAGCATGTCCCTCCAGAAAACTATAAAAAATCCTCTAAGCCTTCATTTGAACACATGCAACTCTGGAGATAAAAGAGAGTTTTGCGGTTTTCTGGGAAGAACGTAGGACTTAGATCGTTTCTCTGCTCGGAATTCACTTCGCTCCCTCTCTACCGTGAACGATGTCAGGCACTCACTTGGATGCTTTTGTGAGCCTGGGAGAAGGCACTAAAATTCGCTTCTACCAAAGTGTTCAACAGTAAAGTTGTAGATCTCGACGAGATCTACAACTTTCGTGTTGAACACTTCTCATAAAAATGAACGTAAAAGACGCGGTTCGAAAACGCGCAAAGGGAAATATGGTTGCTAGAAGCCATTTCAAATAACATAAATATTAATATTTTGAATATTTTTTGGTTTGCTAGAAGCGAAATATGATTTGCTTATAACAGCACCTGAAAAAATTTTGCTTACCTCATTCATCATAGACGACGACTTCATCGCACAAGCATGTTCAGGTGATTAACGGTGCATTAAATCACAGTCGAAGTTGGGAATAATTGAAAGAGCTCTGGGATTGAATATAGTGCCAAGTTATTTGCGAATGATAAGCGTGACAAGAAAACGGCCGCTTCCCGCAAAAAAAAAAACTGCGCGAAAAATAAATTAACCTCATGTGTCAAAATCACATGCGCCCAGGACAAAATCTACCTTCGGGCCAAGCAAAGAAATTTCACCTCTTTTCTGGCACTACTCAGGGAACAAAAATTAGGTTTGCTCATCAGACCTAGAGGAAGATCGGCGAGCCACGTAGCCATCCAATTGCTGATTTGACAGTCAGGAAAATTCAACATAAAAAACTGATTTCCGGACGGATCTTGAAATGTGTGATATCCGCTCGGTTTTTTTAAAAAAAATCATAGAAAAATAAGATCTTAAAATAAGCAAAAAAAAAATGGGCGTTGTTACGTGCACATCATTTTTGGCTATGTGCAAATCATTGATGTGTGCACACCATAAATTTTATTTGCAGACCAAAATGTCAGGAAATCGGCATATTGTTTATTTGCACGTCAAATTGTTAAATAAACACCAAAATAAAGTTTGAGGTTTTTTCCTTCAAATACCACAGATTTCTTCACTTTTACATTTCAAACTAGTCGAGTTCATAAAGCCCCCAGGGCCCAGTCTTTCCCGAACCGAGCCCGAGCCCGGGCTTGGCCCGGGACCGGTTTTTTTAAAAAAAATTAATTTTTTATACAAAAAATTAAATATAATTTATAAATATCATAAACAAATAAACGAAGAAGAATATGAAGAGGTCGGCTGAGCTCGGAAATCCTACGGTACCCATGTCGGCAGCTGCACAGCCGCCTCCACCTCCATGTCGGAAGCGTTCACGAAAATGAATTTTGAGTTGTCGGCTATCTCATCATGCACGAACGCCAACATATATCCTTCGTCCTCCTCACCTCCTTCCTCCGCCGCCGGGACGAAGTAAGGCTCGCCGCCGTAGTTTCCATCACCGTACATGAACTTTTGCTTCTCGCAGGTGGCGAGATCGACCTTCGCAAAACCCGGGCTTTCCTGAAACCGGGCTTAGCTCGGGCCTAGGAAACCGGTCTTAGCCCGGCCCGGCCCAGGACGGGCACCGGGCCGGGCAAATGCCTATATATGGGGCCTTGTTAGGCCTCATGGCCCTGTCTGGACCCGGGGCAGGCTTAGCCTGGTCCCGGGCCTAGCCGGGCTTTTACCGGGTCGGGCCCAGGCCAGCCCCCCTGGGCCCGGTTGTAACACCTCCATCCATTCCATGACATATAATAGAAGGTCTGACCGGGGCCCCACATCATATGCCACAAACAGGCGGCGAAGTTATGGGTTAATATCAGAGTTGTGCATCCTAACTCAGAGCATGCTAGCGGAAGCTTTTAAGTTGATTGAACTCAGCTCATCAGAATGTCCACAATATATAAATTAGCATTTATATACACATCACGAAGGAATGTCCCCAAATACACAATAGGTTTGGCCATATGACCTTACAGTTAAGCTTGATACATGTGACTTTCATACGTCGGCACGCAGGCCGGCCACACATGAAGAGACTATCATATTAACTTCTTTGGCCTTCGAGGGCCAGCATATCAGCATCCGCAGCAGCCGCAGCAGCAACAACAACAAGGGCTTCAGCCCCATATTTCTCGCTCGTCTCTCCTGCACCTACACGGGACAACCCACCGCACGGTGGTAAACAAGGTAACAGTCAGCATTCAGCTGACCAATTTATAACAACCATACCCCTTACCCGGGGCAGTGGTATTCCTTCCCTGCAGGCATAGCATTCACAAGTAGATATATTACACAATGTGCACTCACGCACAATCAACAGATCACAAACGTCGCCCACACGGCCCGACGCTCTGAGCACTCAGGGCACATTCTTGGTGAACCGGATAAACCAGTCGTCCACCGCCATTCAAGGCCCGAAGCCCAACGACAAACTTGAGCATTTTGCTTCACGGCCTTCAGCCGGATACTTTAGTCTTAATGGCGCGCAGGCCTAAAACTCTCGCTATGAGTTCTGTCGAATGTCAATAGCCCGGGAACTCATAGCGGACAGCCATAATGCGGATACAGTTCAGCCTTTGCCTGTTGCTCAAATCGTTAGATCAATGCTAAGACTAACGCGGGGCGGCATCCCCTTTTCCGTTCGGCATGCAGCCTTTTCAAGATCTCATAAAGCTCACAAATTTTCATACTGTACCCGAAGGAATGGCTTCACAATCACAGGTTAGCTAGGAGCTATTGCCAGCGACACTCACTATCGCCCGGCGTTAGCGAAAGAACTCACTTTCCATCCCTAGCCCTAACCTTAACGTCCATAACATACATCACAAGCACTTAGCTGGTATTTTCATGGACTTTCACTCCAGTACTTCCTGCTACTATCCTTCACAGGCACAACCCACCGAATCCGCAAACATATTCATTTATACATGCAGTCTTCTCCGATGTGCAAAAGAAAACATCACCAATCCAAACCAACCTGTCCAGATGGGCTTCACACAGTATGCCCATTCCATACTTCACATTTCCGAATCTACATGCAAGACATCTTGGGGATATCCAAAATCAACCCAAGGAAATCCCTTAATCAGCCACCTTTTGGTGGGGGAAATATATGCATATGTCAAATCAAGGACTTCACATGTCCAAGGAAGAAAGATTGTTACCCTCGACGATGGCTTTGGAGCCATGGAAAACTAGTCGGACGAAAGGCACCGCAATGGCCTTGCTTCCACGAATCTGGACTCGGTACGCGATTCAGGGCTCTAAAACTCCACAGGTAGCCGGATTCCTCCTCCTTCTCTCTTGCTTTCCCCGCTCTCTAACACTTGAAGAAAGAGAAAGGCCTTGAGAAGATGAGAGAGAGTTATCCTCATCCCATAGCCTTATCAGCAGCAGAGAGAAGTTTGGGCCGTTGGATCCCCTTTGAAAGGAATGTACGGACACAAAAAGCCCTGAAAATCAGTTTCCTAGGACAGACACGGCCTGTGACACGCCCGTGTCACAGGCCGTGTACCTTAAGCGGCAAAGAAACTGTTGAAATTTGTGAAGTGGAAGTGGTTGACGGGACAGGCCGGGCGGCCTGGGCGGACAGCTTTGGCGGACTAGGTGGACTGGGCGGACTGTGATGTGCGGCCTGGTGGAAAGTCTAGTGGAAGCCGGCTGTCTTCTGAGCGGGTTGTTTGCATGGAGTCCGCGGACTGTGCGGCCTGGTATCTGTGGATAGAGAGGCTTGCGGACTGGTGCTTTGCTCAGTGGCCGTGGTGCAAGCTTGTGCTGATAGGCGGTTTGGCTCGTGTCCGCGGGAAGCTTGCGGATTGATGTGTCAGTGGTGTGGGCCGTTGCGGACTGAGCTTAGAGCTTGGCTGAGGCCTTGTCGAGCTCTGGTGTTACAGCAGGTGCTTTGCTGTGGAGGTCATTGGCGAACTGGTTTCGGAGTCCGGGGATGGTTGCTGCGTTGGGCAGGAGTGCGAGGAGCTTGCGGACTGCTGGCGGTCTGTGCTAGGATGTTTGGCGGATGGGTGTTTGTGTCTGCCATGCTCGCATTGGCCTTTGATGGTTTTGGACTTGGTCACACTCTGTGCCAAGACCATGGTGTCTGCGGTATCCGCCAAGTCCGCTGTGACTGGGCGGACTGTTGTTATCTGCCTTTGGTCGTGGACTTGTGGCGGATTGAGGTGTGAGTCTTGCGGACTGCCTCGGGTTTGGGCGGACTGCCATTGAAGGGGGATTGCTGTCCTGCAGTGTTTTGAGCTTTGCGGGCTGATGCCTTGTCCGTATAGCTTGGGCGGACTGGAGAGGGTTCGCCAATGTTGCCTTACTCCTGGCAGTTTTCCTTGGTATCCGGCTAAGTCCTTGCGGACTCTGCGGACGGTGTTTTGCTATCGCGCGGGCTTGGGCGGTGTCTCTATCTCTAGGGCGGTGACCACACTCCTCACCTCGCCTATAAATAGGACCCCCCTGGCAGGTCTACAGTAACTTGAGTGAACAGTAAGTTGGGTTGGGCAAGGAGCTGCGGTCTCAGTTTGTCTGTCTGTGCGGATTGTTTCAGTGCTGACGTTTGTTGTGTGCAGGTCGCGCGGGTAGCTTCAAGGAGCCAGGAGTTTGGCTGTGACTTCGGTCAAGTACTTGGAAGTGTGCGGTCTCTGCGGATTCAGCAGGAGGTCGCTCTGCGGCTTGTCAGCTCTGTTTCATCTTTGCCAGCTTCAATAACCTGTCCGCCGGCTTCAGGCGGGTAGGGGGTGTTCCTCAGTTCAGCCTCAGCAGGAGACGAATAACGGTGTGTCCGCGCGGCCTCGCGGCTTCGGCAGACTCCGTGGCTATTCGGCGGATTGCAGCTAAGTTCGGGTGATCTCAGCGGACTCGGCGACCTCGGCGATCTCGGCGGACTCCGGTGCTGTCCGCCTGGCTTGGGTTTTGGTGCTTTCTGTTTACAGCTGTTATACTAGCGAAATCATGTCTCGCTATGTATGCCTCGTGTTGTAAAGAAGTGAATGAATAAAAGATCTTCTTGTGCTTCCATTGTTTGTTGGGATTAACCTTTGTTCCTTGGTTTTCCGCTGGTTCAACGTGAGAACTGGGTAGTTCCGAAGATATTAATTTGGCGTTTGGGCTACCTTGCTGACCACATTAAGAAAATTTAACATGGTATTAGAGCCAGGTTCAGTTGCGTGAGCGGAAGTCAACCAGTGTTGTTACTCAGTGATTGAGTGGTGTTCAACCTGTGTTGTTGCTCAGAGCTTCTGAAAGGGTGCCAACAGGTGTTGTAATGGAAGGGAGCTTTGCAAGAGGTCTGGGCATTGAACTCTTAACATCGACTAACTTTAAGAAGTGCAAGTCGTGCATGAAGAGTTATCTTCTTGGCGAGGAGTTGTGGGAAGTCGTCGGTGGTGATGACAGACAGGAAGTCACGACTGGGTTCGGTGCTGCTGAGCAGGTTAGGCTCTGGAGAAGAACAAATGCTAAGGCGGAGTTCATTCTGAAGAGGGCCGTGTCTCCGGAACTGTTTGATCACATCGTTGGATGTGAGTCGGCTGCTGATATTTGGACAACCATTGATGAGTTGTTCAATAGGAAGAATGTGGCGCGGCTTCAGTTCCTAGAGAATGAGTTGGCCAGGGCAACTCAGGGAGACCTTTCCATCTCGAAGTACTTCTTAAAGATGAAGAGCTTGTGTGCTGAGCTATCGGCACTGGATCCTGATGAGCCTATCTCTGAGGCTAAGATGAAAAGGCACATTATCCGCAGCTTGCGGAAGGAGTATGTGGCCTTTGTCACATCTGTTCAAGGGTGGGCTACTCAGCCGTCTTTGCTGGAGCTGGAGAATCTGCTTGCATCACAGGAGAGCTTGGCAAGGCAGATGGCTGGAGTGAACCTGAATCAGGAAGGCAGCGAAGCTCTCTTCTCAGGCAAGAAGAAAGGATGGGAAGGGAAGAAGAAGAAGAAGGTGCAGGTCGTTGGTGAGAAGGAGACTTCAACTTCATATCAGTCGGAGAGGAGCAATGCTCCTAAGGATTGGAAGAAGAATTTGAAGTGCTACTGGTGTCATCAGCGAGGGCACTTCAAGCGGGACTGCAAGGTCAAACTGCGGCCTGGTCATGCTGCGGGAAAGGAGGAAGCTTGCTCGAGAAGTGAAGAAGCAGAATGGGGCGGAGCTTTTATGACGGGCACTAGTGTCCGGGCCTTGTCTGCTGAGGACTTCAACGGCGAGTGGATCGTGGACTCCGGGTGTGGTCATCACCTCACCGGAGACAAGTCGAAGTTCACCTCCATGCAGGCGTACTCAGGTAATGAAGCTATTATCACTGCTGATAATACTGTTTATGCAGTAGAGAAAGAGGGGGTCGTGTCTTTGGGTAGTGATCAGGGGCCACTCACGTTAAGGAGTGTGTATCACGTGTCGGGCATGAAGAAGAACCTCTTCTCGGTGACTAATGTGGTGGACGCTGGTTATCATGTTCTGTTTGGGCCAACAGACGTGAGGTTCCTTCGTGACATATCAGCGGTAAAGGCTGATGTTGCTCATATAGGGAGGAGGGTGAAGAACTTGTTTGTTCTTGCCACCAATTCTTATGTTGATCGTATGAGGGCCAATAATAGCGCTGCTATCTGGCATGAGAGGCTGGGGCATGTTGGCATGGACAAGTTGAAGGCGATGGCGAGTAGAAGTCTGGTGAAGGGGTTGCCTAAGTTGTCCTCCTTTGATGACGGGCATGTTTGTGCGGGCTGTCAATACGGTAAGGCACATCGCCTTCCGTTTGATAAAACACAAACAAGGAGCAAGAAACCATTGGAGTGCATTCATGGCGACCTGATGGGACGGACGGTTACTGCCAGCCTTGGTGGAAGCAGATACACGCTTGTCTTGGTTGATGACTACTCAAGGTATACTTGGGTATACTTCTTAAAGGAGAAGTCGGAAGCCTTCCGTTTGTTTGTGGAGTTTAAGGAATTGGTAGAAGGCCGGCTTGTCTTGCGGATTAAGAAGCTTAGAACTGATAACAGGGATGAGTTTGTCTCCTCCGAGTTTTCTAACTTCTGCAGGAAATACGGGATCCAACGAGAGCTTACTTGTGCTCACACTCCACAACAAAATGGGGTAGCGGAGCGGAAGATCCGTCATCTGACAGAGACCTGCAAATGCTGGCTTCATGCGAAAGATATCCCAAGGTCCTTTTGTGCGAAGGGGATATCTTGTGCTGCTTATATCATCAACCGGATGCCACTCAGCCCTATCAACATGAAGACTCCTATTGAGCTGTTGCTGAAGGAGAAGCCGAGTGTTGGACACCTTAGGGTGTTCTGTTCAACTTGCAACGTGCATGTCCCGGATGCTTCGCGGACTAAGCTGGATGTGAAGGCAAGGAAGCTTGTCTTTGTTGGCTACGATGAGCGGAAGAAGGGATGGAAATGCATGGACCCTGTGACGAAGAAGTTCGTGGTGTCAAGAGACGTTGTCTTTGATGAGCTGACGTCATATGGAGGTGGCTCGGTTGAGCTAACCAGAAGTAGCAAGGTTGATGAAGCACCGGTGGTGGCTGCTGAAGGCTTGGAAGAGGAGCTTGCTGTTTCACTAGCAGCTCCTGTTGCTTCTAACTCCGAGGCTGAGCCTTCTGGCTCAGGAAGCAAGGGGAGCACTGCTCAATGCTTGCCCCAGGTAGGATTGGAGCCCGTAGAAGCAATGGAAGCAGCGGACAAGGAGCCGACCCTTCGGAGATCGAAGAGGGTGGTTAAGCCACCGGCTCGGTACTGTGATGGGAATGCAGTGAGTTTTGTCTCATGCTTCTTTGCAGGTCCTCTGGATGAGCGAGAGCCTGCAAACTTCAACGAGGCCACTGGAGTGAAGGAGTGGGAAGGTGCCATGAAAGAAGACATTGATGCTCTGAAGAAGAATGAAACTTGGGACCTCGTGCCCAAGGTTGATGGCATTACTCCGGTTACTTGCAAGTGGGTGTATAAGTTGAAGAAGAAGGCTGATGGGAGCATTGATCGGTTCAAAGCTCGCCTAGTCGCTAGAGGATTCTCACAGCAGTATGGAGAAGACTATGTGGAGACATTCAGTCCAGTTGCGAAGATGACTTCAGTAAGAGTGGTGATCGCCTTGGCTGCTAGCAAGGGATGGAGGTTGTGGCAACTCGATGTGAAGAATGCCTTTCTTTAAGGAGAGATTGACAAGGACATCTTCATGGATCAGCCGCTTAGTTTTGTCTCTGAAAAGCATCCGTACTATGTATGCAAACTCGGGAAGGCTCTCTATGGGTTGAAGCAAGCTCCTAGAGCGTGGTATGGGAAGATTGCAGAGTACTTGCAATTCTGTGGATACCTTGCTTCCAACTCCGATTCAAGCTTGTTTGTCAAGAAGAAGGGGGAGCTACAAGTCTTGGTCCTGCTGTATGTGGATGATATGATCATCACAGGGAATTCGAAGGGGGAAGTAGCAGGGCTCAGGGCTGAGCTTGCTATACGCTTCGAGATGAAAGACTTGGGAGAGTTGCATCACTTTCTCGGTCTGGAAGTGGAGAGGAAGGAGTGCGGGATTCTCATTAGCCAGAAAGAGTATGCTGATCGCATTGTGAAGCGGTTCAGCATGGGCGAAGGGAAGAAGTGCTCTACTCCACTGGAACCTGGGCTGAAGCTTCGACGAGATGAGGGAAGGGTTCTTCATGATCCCTTGGTGTTCAGGGCTCTTATTGGGAGCTTGATTTACCTGACAATTACAAGGCCAGACATTGCTTATGCTGTTGGCCGAGTAAGTCGGTATATGGCTGAACCAAGACAATCTCATCTAGTGGCGGCAAAGGGAATTCTGAAGTAAGTCAAGGTGACTTCTGACATGGGACTCCTCTATGGAAGGGACTCGAAGTTTGCATTGCTCGGGTACACAGATGCTGACTATGGCGGTGATTCGGATGATCGGAGGTCTACTTCAGGTTATGTGTTCACTTGCGGTTCAGCTAGCATCTCGTGGTGTAGCAAGAAGTAGGACTCGGTGTCGGTTTCAACCACAGAGGTGGAGTATAAGGCTTCGGCATTGGCTGCTCGGGAAGCCGTTTGGTTAAGGAGGCTTATAGAGGATGTTCATGAAGAAGTGCAAGGGCCTACTTTACTCCGGGGTGACAATGAGAGTGCTCTCAAACTGGTTAACAATCCAGTGTGCCACGCCAGGACCAAGCATATAGAGATTGATCACCATTTCATCAGGGAGAAGTTGTTGGAAGGATCTCTGCTGGTCGGGCATGTTCGGAGTGAAGATAATCTTGCTGACATCTTCACGAAGCCACTGTCGAAGGGGCCCTTTGAACGCTTGCGTAGCTTGCTGGGCTTGGTCACCACTTCCCACTTCAAGGGGGAGTGTTGAAATTTGTGAAGTGGAAGTGGTTGACGGGACAAGCCGGGTGGCCTGGGCGGACAGCTTTGGCGGACTAGGCGGACTGGGCGGACTGTGATGTGCGGCCTGGTGGAAAGTCTAGTGGAAGCCGGCTGTCTTCTGAGCGGGTTATTTGCATGGAGTCCGCGGACTGTGCGGCCTGGTATCTGCGGATAGAGAGGCTTGCGGACTGGTGCTTTGCTCAGTGGTCGTGGTGCAAGCTTGTGCTGATAGGCGGTTTGGCTCGTGTCCGCGGGAAGCTTGCGGACTGATGTGTCCGCGGTGTGGGCCGTTGCGGACTGAGCTTAGAGCTTGGCTGAGGCCTTGTCGAGCTCTGGTGTTACAGCAGGTGCTTTGCTGTGGAGGTCATTGGCGGACTGGTTTCGGAGTCCGGGGATGGTTGCTGCGTTGGGCAGGAGTGCGAGGAGCTTGCGGACTGCTGGCGGTCTGTGCTAGAGTGTTTGGCGGACGGGTGTTTGTGTCCGCCATGCTCGCATTGGCCTTTGATGGTTTTGGACTTGGTCACACTCTGTGCCAAGACCATGGTGTCCGCGGTATCCGCCAAGTCCGCTGTGACCGGGCGGACTGTTGCTATCTGCCTTTGCTCGTGGACTTGTGGCGGATTGAGGTGTGAGTCTTACGGGCTGCCTCGGGTTTGGGCGGACTGCCATTGAAGGGGGATTGCTGTCCTGCAGTGTTTGGAGCTTTGCGGGCCGATGCCTTGTCCGCATAGCTTGGGCGGACTGGAGAGGGTTCGCCAATGTTGCCTTGCTCCTAGCGGTTTTCCTTGGTATCCGGCTAAGTCCTTGCGGACTCTGCGGATGGTGTTTTGCTATCGCGCGGGCTGGGGCGGTGTCTCTATCTCTAGGGCGGTGACCACACTCCTCACCTCGCCTATAAATAGGACCCCCCTGGCAGGTCTACAGTAACTTGAGTGAACAGTAAGTTGGGTTGGGCAAGGAGCTGCGGTCTCAGTTGTCTGTCCGCGCGGATTGTTTCAGTGCTGACATTTGCTGTGTGCAGGTCGCGCGGGTAGCTTCAAGGAGCCAGGAGTTTGGCTGTGACTTCGGTCAAGTACTTGGAAGTGTGCGGTCTCTACGGATTCAGCAGGAGGTCGCTCTGCGGCTTGTCAGCTCTGTTTCATCTTTGCCAGCTTCAATAACCTGTCCGCCGGCTTCAGGCGGGTAGGGGGTGTTCCTCAGTTCAGCCTTAGCAGGAGACGAATAACGGTGTGTCCGCGCGGCCTCGCAGCTTCGGCGGACTCTGTGGCTATTCAGCGGATTGCAGCTAAGTTCGGGCGATCTCAGCGGACTCGGCGACCTCGGCGATCTCGGCAGACTCCGGTGCTGTCCGACCGGCTTGGGTTTTGGTGCTTTCTGTTTACAGCTGTTATACTAGCGAAATCATGTCTCGCTATGTATGCCTCGTGTTGTAAAGAAGTGAATGAATAAAAGATCTGCTTGTGCTTTCATTATTTGTTGGGATTAACCTTTGTTCCTTGGTTTTTCGCTGGTTCAACGTGAGAACTGGGTAGTTCCGAAGATATTAATTTGGCGTTTGGGCTACCTTGCTGACCACGTTGAGAAAATTTAACAGAAACCGCCTTAACCAGACCAGGACACGGCTTCAGACACGCCCGTATCCTGCCCGTGTTCATCAGTATGCCCAAGCACAGAGAAGGAAATAACCCTTAACACACCCGTGTCACAGGCCGTGTGCCCCACTCGAGGATCGTCGAGTGAAATTCGTCGAACTCACTCGAGAACTCGTCAAGTGCATAACAGGACACGGCCCTATACACGCCCGTGTCACAGGCCATGTACTCCACTCGAGGATCGTCGACCACATTTCGTCGTGCTCACTCGAGAACACCATGTCAATACTTGAGTGCAGGACACGGCCATGGACATGCCTGTGTCCCCGACCGTGTACCTCACACAGAGTAGGACACGGCTTTGGGACACGTCCGTGTCCCAGGCCGTGTTCCCCACTCTTCTCAGCCCAGTCATCACTTAGATTTAGAGCGTTATGTAACACCCCAAATCCCAATTTATGTTCAGGTTGGGTGACACGACCTGGGACACGGGCGTGTCCCAGGGCGTGTCATGCTCGGGTTGAGGGAACACGCCCTGTGATACGGGCGTGTCAGGGGGCGTGTCCTCCTCTGGTCGACGAACTGCGCTCGACGTTCGTCCAGCGCCAAGTTGAGTTGAGTAAACGGCCTGTTACACGGGCGTGTCACAGGGTCGTGTCCTTCTCGGGATCAGCCATTGTTGTATGTGTGCTGGTGTACACGGGTGTGTCTTGGGGTACACGGCCTGGGACACGGGCGTGTTCCATGGTCGTGTCCTGATCGGGTTGAGTTTGTGGTGTGTTACATGTGGGACACGCCATGCCACACGGGCGTGTACTGTGTGACACGGGCGTGTTAGCCATGTGACACGAGTGTGTCACATGGCCGTGTCCTGTTCTGGGTAAGGCGGTTCGTGCACCGCTTAAGGGACACGGCCTATGATACGGGCGTGTCACAGGGCGTGCCAGCCCAAAAATGGAGCTTTCTAGGCAAATCGAGGCCGTTCATTTCCTTCTTCCTGAATCCAAGGGTTCAGGCCCTTCCCTGCTACTTATAAGGCCGAGAATGAGGGGATAAGCTCATTCATTTTAGCCATTTCTCCTTCTTCTCAAAGAGCTAGAGAGAGAAAGGAAAGGGAGAAGGGAGACGGCTGCCGGAGAAGCTTCAACGTGCTGATTTGTGAGCTGAGTGCGGATTTGTGGAGGCAAAGCCGTGGCGGTGACTTCCATCCGGCTAAATCATGGCTCCAAAGCGATCGTCAAGGGTAATGATCTCCTTCTTGGACAATCAAAGTCCTTTCTTTATGCATCTGCATAGAATCCTCCACCAAGAGGTGGAAAACGTAAGTGATTCCCCGTTGAGTCTGTATCTAGAGCCAGAAATGTGTAGTATGACATAGGCATGCTGTGTAAAGCTCATCCAGACGGTTAGTCTAGATTGGTGATGGTTATATTGTGAACCGGAGAAGACTCCGTGTAGTATGTGCTGCCTATGAATTGTGGTTCCTGTAGCTCTTTTGTTGTAAGCTCTGTGTGAATTGTATGCGGATCTTGGATGCTTTGCGTAAGCTCCTTGTGGTGTGAGCGTGGTGAGCGTTATTTTCTCTGAGAGAGCGGAAAGCTGTGGCCAATCAGGAGGGAAGGCCGACCCGCGTCAGGCGCTGTGCTACTGACAGATTGAGCACGGTAAAAGGCTGACCTACCCCTTGTTGTTTTGGGAGATCGATGGGTGGCACGGCTTGGGGGACGCGAGACAGACCCGGCTTGCTGCACCACAGCGGTGGGTCGATCTGAATTGGAAATGCTCAAGTTTGTCGTGAGGTTCTCACCTCTTAGTGGTTTGGGCGGAATGTCGTCAGCACGCATGATTGGTGGACTAGGACCGGCCAGCCAACAAGTTAATAACCTCTAATCGGTGGTGTTGCCATGGAGTCCGGTATACCTTAATGTGTGAAAGATAATAGTTGTCAACCTAAATCACCTAGAGGGGGGTGAATAGGTGAGTTATGCGTCTTTTGTGGAATAAAAAATCTCAGAACACAACACAGATCTATCTACCAAATTATCACAAATGAGACAAGATTTATAGTGGTTCCCCGATCTTGGGTACATCCACTTTCCCTCACCGATCTAGAAATATACTAGACTCGGCTACTCCACTATCTCGGATTGAAAATCAATCCTACCCTCGGAATAAAGTTCCTACAAACTCAATCCAACCAACTGGATCTACAACTCGGAAGGAAAAACTTCCTACAAACTCAGAGTTGAAAACTCCTACACTCGGAGAAAACTTCTCCTACAAGAATAAAAAAATGTTTACGAAAATACAAACAATGATTTTTTCTGTCAGATCTGCAAACAGCAACCAGGATCTTCTTCTTGTGAGCTTTGCGGCACTTTCAGAAAAGATGAAGAAAATCTCGACAACAGATCTGGAATCTTCCTTGTCTTACACGATCGGAAAGAGGATGAGCAGTTGAGAAACGATCTCGATCTGTAAAACTTATTCAGTCTATTTCCTCTGAAAATTGAAGCCCTTGCCGGAGAAGAACAGCGGCGGCGGCTTTCGTTCCGTGAAGAGAGAGGAGAGAGGAAACAGCGACTTAGAGAGAGAGACGGCTGCAAAAATTTTCTCAATAATTTATCTTGAAAGCTTGTATTCTTATTCTTAGGGTTTGTCGATTAGACAGGCCTTTATATAAGAACACTAATAACGGTCATAATTGGTTTTAATGACATACACGTGGACCAATCATGTCGCGGAATTTAAAAATCTGTCAAATCTGGACTTGGAAGAAATTCCGGAGAAAAGGAAGAGATATACACGAGTGAGAATATAACTACTCGAGTAGGTAAAGGACTACTCGAGTAAGTGAAGGAAAATACTCGGGAATATAATTCATGATTACTCGAGTAGGTCTGAAGACAACTACTCGAGTGCATATAATCAACTACTCGAGTACTAGAAAGATCTACTCGAGTATAAAGAAAATTTCACGGGAAGTGGAGTTG
This sequence comes from Platanthera guangdongensis, assembly GCA_039583875.1. Classification (NCBI taxonomy): domain Eukaryota; kingdom Viridiplantae; phylum Streptophyta; class Magnoliopsida; order Asparagales; family Orchidaceae; genus Platanthera; species Platanthera guangdongensis. The sequence continues at coordinate 250,447,837 of CM077150.1, forward strand.
AACTACTCGAGTACAAGTTGTACTACTCGAGTAGGTGAGAAAAACTACTCGAGTGGTTTGATAAACTACTCGAGTGATAGGACTTAGAAAAATTTCTGAACACTGGAAAATGAGCTACTCGAGTAGTCAGACTGAACTACTCGAGAGGATATAGTCTACTCGAGTATATGAAAAGACTTACTCGAGTAAATGACTTGGAATATATTCAGGAGGAGATAAATTTAGTTATCTCGAGTATGAAGCATGAACTACTCGAGTAGTAAGTGAACTACTCGAGTAGATAACTTATACTACTCGAGTATAGAAAATTTACTTTTGAGATAAAAGATAGTTACACGAGTCAGAAATTATAACTACTCGAGTATATAGATACTTACTCGAGTGTTTTACTTAGAAAAACTTGGAGAGCGAAATTTGTGCAACTCGAGTAAGAAGAAGTATCTACTCGAGTAGTCAAGTAAGCTACTCGAGTGAGTGACAGTCTACTCGAGTATGAAGCAAGTATTTCACTCGAGTAGTTACTGACCTACACGAGTATAATACTTAGAAAACTTTTCAAGGTAGAAATTCTTTTTTCTTTGGAGAAATCAGCATCCAACTCTATTCACATAGTCCAAGTGCTTGAATATGAAGTGTATCCCAATAGAGAGGCTACACATGAGTCAACACCTTGGGTCATACAATGAGGGATTACATTGTATGGTCCTGTGTTTGGTGACCCATTGTAGACTGACATCGGTCTACACTTCCCATTGTAATCCTGCAACCACATAACTCAAACAAAGCATCAAATAAAACCTAATTCATCTTAGTTCCAGGATGACTTCATCAAATCTGGGTTAATGTGGACACCAAGAGATGAATTACCTCCCAAACTTCTAATTTGCAGTGGACCAAACAAGTCCATGTGCAGTAGATGAAGACATCTATTAGAATCTTTGCCAATAACGCTTTTAAAGGTAGCCCTTGTTTGCTTGCCTTTTACGCACGCATGACAAGGTATATCTTTGGTGCACTTGACATTTGGAGCATCATGTACTAAGTTCATTGAAAATAATTTATTAATAGTTTTGAAATTAATATGTGCTAGTCTCCTGTGCCATTGATCACCAAGAGACGCACTATCTTTTGCTAAAAGACACACTAGTGTAGAGGAATCTATACAAATGAAATTTAAACAGAAAATATTCCTGCTTCGAGTGCCGGATAGAATTGTTTCCATATCGTCAACGGATTTTATCAATCACTTATCAGCATGGAATTCAACTATGTATCCTTTATCGCAGAGTTGGCTTATGCTTATGAGATTGTGTTCCAATCCTTCGACATAAGCCACATCCGAGAAGGATACATTGCCGTTAGTAATCATACCATAGCCTCTAGTAATTCCACGGTCTGAACCTCCAAAGATGACCTTTGGTCCGTTCACAACTGGAGTAAAATTCTGAATGAGGCTTCTAGCCCCGGTCATATGCCGAGAGCATCCGCTGTCCAAATACCAGATTGGCGTTTTGTTGGCCTTTGGACATACCTGCAATCATAATCAATTTGCCTTAGGAACCCAAACACGTTTGGGTCCTTGGTATCGGGTTAGAGTACTCCCCCTATGAGTGTTAGCATTATGGGCGGTATTTCTTATATTGCTGACATGAGGGGTTGCAGCGTTTCTGGGATTGAACCAGCAATAAATGGCAAAGTGACCAACCTTGCCACAGCACCAACAGTCAAATCTGTTGTACCTTTGCCTCATGATCTCCTACTTGACCTTTTGGAATTGTGGTCTAGCAGGGGCAGCATTCTTAGAGGAAGATGCCTCATGATGATGGCAATCACATGGCTTCTTCTCCTTTATAGGCTTTTCTACAACAGGCCTTGTCTTTGGTGCCTTCTTGAAGTTATGACCATGATTGAAAGGGCCATAACTCTTAAGAACAACTTCTTCATAAGGTGCCTTGAAGACACTCTCGCCAAAGTTTCTGGGTCGAGTCCATCCTTGATAGCGGGACTTTGGCTTTACATAAGTAGGCCTAGCAAAGTGCCCGTAGGATTAGTCAAAATCAAACTCATTTGATGGAAAGATGACTTTCTTGAATGTAGTCTGATCTTGGGGGGCTTTCCCCTTCTCTTTGGCTAAGGCCTTTTTGGCGGCCTTATTCTTCCGTTGAGACTTATTTCTCGTAGAGGATTTACTAGGAGCTTCTTCATGGCCTAGCCCGGCACCCTTGGCCTTGGCTGAGAATTCAGCAACGAATGGAAGAACTGTCTTGGGCTTCGAGAAACTTTCAACCAGTTTCTTTTCAGCTGCAAGTTGGGCTTCCAATTCCTTGATGATTTTCTCTTTGAGGTCAAGGTGCTCAAGAGCCTTGTTATACTCTTCAATAGCATTATTGAAGTTTTCTTCGAGGGAGTCAGTCTTTGCGACTTTCTCTCTCATGATGCTCTCTTCGGCTTTTAGAGATTTGATCTCTTTAGCCTGAGTGTTCACGACTCGACGACATTTGTCGTAAGCCATGATTAACTCCTTGTACTGGGTCATTAGTTCTGACTCATCGTCAGAGGAGCTATCCTCACAATCATGTTCAGAGACTTCAGAATCTGAAAGTGGGGTATGAGAGTTTACCTTCCTAGTGAACTGGGGCTCTTGATCATCATCTGTTTGAGCCATAAGCCCAAAGTAAGCTTCTTCTTCTTCACTTGACTCAGATGAGTCGGAGTCACTGAGAGTCTTGCTCTTTTTGGCCATCAGGCTCTTCTCTTTCCTCTTTTTGTTGTACGAGGATTTCTTTTCTTCTCTTCTACCACCCTCCTTCTTCTTATGAGGGCATTCGGCGATGACGTGACCTGGCTTATTACAACAATAACAAATAATGTCAGTCGAAACATATTTGTTCTGTTTAGCATTATACCTGTCATGGATGCTTGAGCCTTTTCTTTGCCTATCATCATCATGTCGTGATCTTCTATAGGAGGCATCCTTGCCTTTCCATTGCTTCTTCTTGTTCAAGAATTTCTTGAACTGACGTGAGAGCAGTGAGAACTCTCCTTCTGATAGCTCAGAGCCTGAGGTACTAGGCTCAGAAGTTTCTTCTTCTTCACTAATTTCTGGAGCTGGAGCATGGGAGGCAGCCTTTGTCTTTCTAGAAGTGTCTGCCTTGAGAGCAACAGATTTTTCTTTGAGAGCAGACCTGCTCTTCTCTTCTTCAGCTTTCCTGGTGTTGAGTTGAAGCTCATATGACATAAGCTTTCCGAAGAGATTTTGTGGGTCTGTATCGGCCAGCTTCCCAAACTCCCTGATGGCACAGACCTTGTTGTCCCATTCTTTGGTCAAGGATCTCAGGAACTTGTCATTCAGTTCTCCATTAGTGAATACTCTGCCATAGACTCTTAGGCCATTCACTATCTTGAAAAAGTTCTGTTGGGTACATTGGAAAATGTGTACCAGATTTGAAGAAGCCTCACCCTACTCAATGATATACATCAAGGTGTATTTGATGTGTTTTGAGTTTATATGTGCAGGTTAAGTAATTGATGCAGAAAAATTTCTAATTCCATATGTCGACACCTAGAGAAGCAGTGTCGACACTTATGAAGGCTTGTGTCGACACTGGAGAAAAGCTGTGTCGACACTTGGAGTTAATTGTGTCAACACTTGGAAATGCTGAGTCGACACCAGAATCAACTGTGTCGACACCAAGAGGCTGTGTCGACACACAGAGCAGCAAAGTTGACAGAAACTGTGTCGACACCAAGAGGCAGTGTCGACATACAAGAATGCTTAGTTGACATCAATTGTGTCGACGCCAAGAGGCTGTGTCAACACACAGAAGTATTTGTCAACATCAACTGTGTCGACACACAGGACTTGTGTCGACACACAACAAAGCTTCAACAAAGTTAAAATAAAGAAGTACTTGTGTCGACACAAAGGAGATGTGTCGATACTCAGCAAGATTCAACAAAGTTAAAGTAAAAGAAGTACTTGTGTCGACACAAATGAGATGTGTCGACACTCAGCAAGTTTCAACAATGTTAAAGAAAAGAAAGCTTGTGTCGACACACAGAATCAGTGTCGACACATTCTGAAGAAGCAGTGTCGAGAAGCTGTTACAACAACAAAAGAAGTTGTGTCGACACCACCAAGGCTAGTGTCGACACTTAGTCCACTTGTGTCGACACTTAGTCTATTTGTGTCAACACATAATGAAGATCAGTCTCGATACTTTCAGACAGACAGTATTTTCAAGAAGTGACTGGATGACTTGACAGCTGCTATTTCAACCGGTCTACTACAACTGTCAGAACTGTCAGAAGGTTGTTAGAAACCGGATTAGCTAGTTACCATGGAGGAAGACTATATAAAGCCTTGCTCCTTCAATAGAAAGAGAGGACCAATCATTGAAGAATACAGATTCTAAGCAATACAGAGAGAAGTAATAATATAGAAGATTTTCGACAGAAGATCTAGAAGAAATTGGATATAGAGAGCTCCATCTAAGAAGAGCAGTTGTTGAACCAGGCTGCCAAGAAAGATTCAGATTGTGATTTGAATCTCAAGTCAGAAGCTGATTGAAGATCAACTTCATAGAAGATTCAACCCTACTGAGTTCAGATTCAAGAAGCTTTGAAGAAAGCTAAGAGAGGTTGATCTCTGCCATCAAGTTCTTCCAAGAACTATTCAAGAAGTCATCCATCTTTTCTCTCTCTTTCAGGGTGGTGGTTATTTACTTTGTTTAATCAAATTTCTGTAAGATCTATTATAGATCTGAGTTGTAAGCCTATTTTATAAAGGCTGAGTGTAAGAGATTTAGATCTCTGAGTGTAGGTCTTGTTGAATACTGAGTGGTAGGGCTTTGTGCCTGAGTTGTAGGAGACTATGTTATCTGAGTGTAGGCCTTGGTGAAGGCTGAGGTACGGCTATTTGCCTGAGTTGTAGGAGTGGGGAAACTCTGAGTTGTAGGAACCTGGTTTAGGTTCTGAGCTGCTGTAAGATCTGAGGATCTATGGTGAAGTGCAGAAGTTAGGCCGAATCTAGTACACTGCTAGATAGGAGAAGGGGGAAAGTGGATGTACCCAGACCTTGGGGAACCACTATAAAAATCTGTGTGCAATCTGTGTTGTGTTATTTCTGTGAATGTTTCTGTGTTATCTGTAGAATTTGCAATTGCTGTTTAAATTACAGAACAAAATTTCTGCCTTAAAAGCAAAATAAAAAGTACACATATTCACCCCCCCCCCCTCTAGGTGGTTAGGCACTAATTCTTTCAAGTTATCAAATGTATCAGCAATGGTCTCTTTGCTTCCCTGTCGGAAGGCTTCATACTTCTGATTGAGGAGGGGTCTCCGATCATCCCTTACTTCTTCTGTTCCTTCCATCAAGATAACCAAGGACTGCCACATCTCCTTTGCAGATTGGCAGTGGATTAAGTTCTGCAGCATTGAGTCATCAACTGCACTTGCTATAATGTTTTTAGCTTTCTTGTCTAGTGAGACAAGTGCAATCTCGTCCTTGTCTAAATCCATCAGCTTCTTTGGAACCTTCTTGGTAGGATCTATAGTGGAGACAGTCATAGGGATATAAGGACCTTCTTCAACTATCATGAAGATCCTCGGATCCACATCTTCCATAAAGAATTTAATCCTTTCTTTCCACATGGGAAAGTTGTTCTTGTTGCATAGAGGAAGTTTGGCAAAATCCTTTGCCTTGTCCATGATAGGTAGATCTCAAATGATAACTATTGCAGGAACTGATCAAGGTGTTAACCTTTTAACGATCAACCTCGCTCTAATACCAATTGAAAGATAATAGTTGTCAACCTAAATCACCTAGAGGGGAGTCAATAGGTCAGTTGTGCGTCTTTTGCAGAATAAAAAATCTCAGAACACAGCACAGATCTATCTACCAAATTATCACAGACGAGACAAGATTTATAGTGGTTCCCCGATCTTGGGTACATCCACTTTCCCTCACCTATCTAGCAATATACTATACTCAGCTACTCCACTATCTTGGATTGAAAATCAATCCTACCCTCGGAACAAAGTTCCTACAAACTCAATCCAACCAACTGGATCTACAACTCGGAAGGCAAAACTTCCTACAAACTCGGAGTTGAAAACTCCTACACTCGGAAAAAACTTCTCCTACAAGAATGAAAAAATGTTTACGAAAATACAAATAATGATTTTTTCTATCAGATCTGCAAACAGCAACCGGGATCTTCTTCGTGTAAGCTTTGCGGCACTTTCAGAAAAGATGAAGAAAATCTCGGCAACAGATCTGGAATCTTCCTTTTCTTACACGATCGGAAAGAGGATGAGCAGTTGAGAAACGATCTCGATCTGTAAAACTTCTTCAGTCTATTTCCTCTGAAAATCAAAGCCCTTGCCGGAGAAGAACAGCGGCGGCGGCGGCTTTCGTTCCGTGAAGAGAGAGAGGAAACAGCGACATAGAGAGAGAGACGGCTGCAAAACTTTTCACAATAATTTATCTTGAAAGCTTGTATTCTTATTCTTAGGGTTTGTCGATTAGACATGCCTTTATATAAGAACACTAATAACGGTCATAATTGGTTTTAATGACGTACACGTGGACCAATCATGTCGCGGAATTTCAAAATCTGTCAAATCTGGACTTGGAAGAAATTCCGGAGAAAAGGAAGAGATATACACGAGTGAGAATATAACTACTCGAGTAGGTAAAGGACTACTCGAGTAAGTGAAGGAAAATACTCGGGAATATAATTCATGATTACTCGAGTAGGTCTGAAGACAACTACTCGAGTGCATATAATCAACTACTCGAGTACTAGAAAGATCTACTCGAGTATAAAGAAAATTTCACGGGAAGTGGAGTTGAACTACTCGAGTACAAGTTGTACTACTCGAGTAGGTGAGAAAAAATACTCGAGTGGTTTGATAAACTACTCGAGTGATAGGACTTAGAAAAATTTCTGAACACTGGAAAATGAGCTACTCGAGTAGTCAGACTGAACTACTCGAGAGGATATAGTCTACTCGAGTATATGAAAAGACTTACTCGAGTAAATGACTTGGAATATATTCAGGAGGAAATAAATTTAGTTATCTCGAGTATGAAGCATGAACTACTCGAGTAGTAAGTGAACTACTCGAGTAGATAACTTATACTACTCGAGTATAGAAAATTTACTTTTGAGATAGAAGATAGTTACACGAGTCAGAAATTATAACTACTCGAGTATATAGATACTTACTCGAGTGTTTTACTTATAAAAACTTGGAGAGCGAAATTTGTGCAACTCGAGTAAGAAGAAGTATCTACTCGAGTAGTCAAGTAAGCTACTCGAGTGAGTGACAGTCTACTCGAGTATGAAGCAAGTATTTCACTCGAGTAGTTACTGACCTACATGAGTAGAATACTTAGAAAACTTTTCAAGGTAGAAATTTTTTCTTCTTTGGAGAAATCAGCATCCAACTCTATTCACATAGTCCAAGTGCTTGAATATGAAGTGTATCCCAATAGAGAGTCTACACATGAGTTAACACCTTGGGTCATACAATGAGGGATTACATTGTATGGTCCTGTGTTTGGTGACTCATTGTAGACTGACATTGGTCTACACTTCCCATTGGAATCCTGCAACCACATAACTCAAACAAAGCATCAAATACAACCTAATTCATCTTAGTTCCAGGATGACTTCATCAAATCTGGGTTAATGTGGACATAGGTCCCAACAATGTGTCCTGAGTGCACGGAGCGTCTGGCGGAGGCAGGCATTTATGATACTGTTGTGATACTTGTTGTGATAGCTAGATGTTTGGCAATGCATACAGGGAAGAAACCACTATCCCGGGTAAGGGGTAGGGTCGTTATAAGTGGTTAGCTAATGCTGACCGTTGCTTTGTTTACCGCTCTTGGGGTGGATATCTAATTGCAGGTGATGATGAGTTGAATTGAATTGAGTGGAATGAAGACTTGCTGCGTAAAGGCCCTGGAAGGTCGTGCGAAGAATTCTTGGATTTCATGTGTGGACGGTCTGTGTGCCGATGTATGAAGCTGTATATTTATAAAGAGTAACTTGTAAGGCCTTAAGGCCGTAAGCGTGTGTTTGTTGTGTACTTTCCTGGTTTATATATATAAATGTGTCATTTATATATTAGTGGACATTCAGTATGTTGAGTTCTTGCAACTTAAAATACTGCGCTAGAATGCTCTGAGTTAGGATACGAGTAGAACGTGATCTGATATTCACACGTAATTCCGTCGTTTGTCTGTGACATATCGCGTGGGGCCTTGGCCGGACCCACCGTTATATTCCATGTGATGAATGGAGGCGTTAAAAAGTTGTATCAGAGCAAGGTTTGAGATGTTTAGATGGGAGAACATAATTGAACTCAAGAATGTCCACGAGGAATGTAATACATGCACGTGAGAAGCGTGAGCGTGTAGTCAATGTATGTTTGTCTTTATGGACTGGACGTAACTGGATCTTTGTACATTGATAGGTGATGAGAAGTGGTGCTGGGCAGTCTCATCCCCAGCATTCCGATGAGAGTGCGGCACCAGTTGAAGCGCCTACACCTCCCTCGGCTGATACCATACGTGTGGTGACTGAGACGGTGCTTGCGGTGTTACATGCACAACCTACCAGGCAGGCAAGGCCTGCATGGGTGCCAGTACGGCCTAGTGCAAGGCAAGAGTGTGTTGAAGCTGTGATTGGTGAGCCAGCAGCTGATGAGCAACTGAAGGGGTTTATGAAGTTTCATCCACCTACATTTGGCGGGACAGGTTCCCCAATGCAGGCGGAAGATTGGCATGCAAGAGTAAAGAGAATCCTGACAGCAATCCGGACTGCGGAGGGGCAGAAATTTACTTTAGCCACCTTTCTATTGGAAGCAGATGCAAGGCTTTGGTGGGATGAAGTGGAATTGCATTACTTGGCAGGCCGAGGATTAGAGGAGATATCGATCGAAGAATTCTCATGATTGTTTCTAGGCAAGTATTTGCCAATGTCGCAGCGGATTGCTATAGAGAATGAGTTTCAACGTCTAGTGCAGGGTGAGAGTGATATTAATACTTACCTGCATGAGTTTACCAGGCTAGGGCGCTATGCGGGGTCTACCTTCGCTGAGAAACGCGAAAGATGAATTGATTTTTTGAGGGACTGCGTGATGAGTTGAGGTTAGCACTCCCGAGTTCGGTGAATCAAGGATTCCAAGCGTTGGTAGATACAGCTCGGGCACTGGAGAAAGATTTAAAATGGGTGCAGGAGAAGAAGAACTTAGCAGTTGAGAAGCCAAAATTCAAAGTTCCACAGTCGGAACAGTCGGAGTTTAGGGGACGAGATAAGAAAAGGTACAGGCCTGCTGAACCAACTCCGTCGACTGTTTATTCGGGAGCAACATATGGGCAAGGACGTGTTGAGACACACACATATTTTATAAACGGAAAGCAAGGACATATAGCCCGTCATTGTTGGAGCGGCCCTCCAAGGAGTGAGAAGAAGACATGTGCGTCTTATGAAGAAAAGGGTAAAGCAGTGGCCGAGCCATCTGCATCCCGGACGCAACCGCGAGTATATAATATTGATTTGCAGGAGCCGCAAAGCTCAATCGGTGAAGTATAGCCTCGAGTGTTTAGTTTGGAACTCCAAGAGGCTATCAAATGAATTATGAAAGATGATGCGGGTGAGCGGAAGTAAGAATGAAAGCGTGAACTGTGTTACTTTGGTAATGTGACTACATGTTGTATATAAGGAATGAATAATGAGATGTTTGGGTACACCTTCTTTTATCTGGATGATCAGTCAATCAGGTGGAATAAAGGAATAAGTTTGTTGATGTATGTATATCTGAGAGAAAAGAGATGATTATGGTGGAGAGATGGTTGTTATGTTTGTTATGTATGTATGTATGTTCTTGATTATTTTGTGCGATGTCGTGGGGCGAGACAAGCTGCGGCCTATAAGCTCTAACCCGGATCATGGTCTGAGTGTTGTTATGTTGATGTCTAGCTGGGCTAAATTTCGGGACGAAATTCTTTTCAAGGAGGGGAGGGTTGTAACACCCCAAACCCCAATTTGGGTTCAGGTTGGGTGACACGACCTGGGACACGAGCGTGTCCCAGGGCGTGTTATGCTCGGGTTGAGGGAACATGCCCTGTGACATGGGCGTGTCAGGGGGCGTGTCCTCCTCAGGTCGACGAACTGTGCTCGACGATCATCGAGCGCCAAGTTGAGTTGAGTACACGGCCTATGACACGGGCGTGTCACAAGGCCGTGTCCATCTCGTGATCAACCAGGGTAGTGTGTATGCTAGTGGACACGGGTGTGTCTTGGGGTACACGGCCTGGGATACGGGCGTGTCCCATGGCTGTGTGCCGCTCGGGTTGAGTTTGTGGTGTGTTGCCTGTGGGACACTCCATGCCATACGGGCATGTACTGTGTGACACGGGCGTGTCAGCCATGTGATATGGGCGTGTTATATGGTCGTGTCCTATTCTGGGTAAGGCGGTTCGTGCACCGCTTAAGGGACATGTCCTGTGACACGGGCGTGTCACAGGGCGTGTCAGCCCATAAATGGAGCTATCGAGGCCATTCATTTCCTTCTTCCTGAATCCAAGGGTTCAGTCCCTTCACTGCTACTTATAAGGATGAGAATGAGGGGATAAGCTCATTCATTTTAGCCATTTCTCCTTCTTCTCAAAGAGCTAGAGAGAGAGAGAGAGGAAAGGGAGAAGGGAGATGGCTGCCAGAGGAGCTTCAGCATGCTGATTTGTGAGTCGAGTGCGGATTCGTGGAGGCAAAGCCATGGCGGTGACTTCCATCCGGCTAAATCATGGCTCCAAAGCGATCGTCAAGGGTAACGATCTCCTTCCTAGACAATCGAAGTCCTTTCTTTATGCATCTGCATGGAATCCTCCACCAAGAGGTGGAAAACATAAGTGATTCCCTGTTGAGTCTGCATCTAGAGCCGGAAATATGTAGTACGGCATAAGCATGTTGTGTGAAGCTCATCCGGATGGTTAGTCTGGATTGGTGATGGTTATATTGTGAACCGAAGAAGACTCCATGTAGTATGTGTTGTGTATGAATTGTGGTGTCTGTAGCTCTTTTGTTGTAAGCTCTGCGTAAATTGTATGCTGATCTTGGATGCTTTGCGTAAGCTCCTTGTGGTGTGAGCGCGGTGAGCTCTATTTTCTCTGAGAGAGCGGAAAGTTACGGCTAATCAGGAGGGAAGGCCGACTCGCGTCAGGCGGTACGCTACTGACGGATTGAGCACGGGAAAAGGCTGACCTGCCCCTGGTAGTTTTGGGAGATCGATGGGTGGCACGGCTTGGGGGACGCGAGACAAACCCGGCTTGGTGCACCACAGTGGTGGGTCGATCTGAATTGGAAATGATCAAGTTTGCCATGAAGTTCTCACCTCTGAGTGGTTTGGGTGGAATATCGCCAGCACGCATGATTGGTGGACTAAGATCGGCCAGCCAACAAGTTAATAACCTCTAATCAGTGGTGTTGCCGCGGAGTCCGGTACATCGTAATGTGCTCTGAGTGCACGAAGCATCTGGCTGAGGCCGACATTTGTGATACTTTTGTGATACTTGTTGTGATAGCTAGATGTTTGGCAATGCATACAGGGAAGGAACCACAGCCCCGGGTAAGGGGTAGGGTCATTATAATTAGTCAGCTAATGCTGACCGTTGCTTTGTTTACCGCTATTGGGATGGATGTCTAATTGCAGGTGATGATGATTTGAATTGAATTGAGCGGAATGAAGACTTGGTGCGTAAAGGCCCTGGAAGGCCGTGCGAAGAATTCTTGGATTTCATGTGTGGCCTGCCTGCGTGCCGATGTATGAAGCTGTATATTTGTAAAGAGTAACTTGTAAGGCCTTAAGGCCGTGAGCGTGTGTGTGTGTGTTGTGTACTTTCCTGGTTTATATATATAAATGTGTCGTTTATATATTAGTGGACATTCAGTATATTGAGTTCTTGCAACTTAAAATGCTACGCTAGAATACTCTGAGCTAGGATACGAGTAGAACGTGATCTGATATTCACACGTAATTCCGTTGTTTGTCTGTGACATATGGCGTGGGGCCCCGGCATGACCCACCGTTATATTCCATATGACGAATGGAGGCTGAAAGATATGGTACCTAAACACCTAGAGGGGGGGGGTGAATAGGTGACCTAAACCTTTTTGCACAACAGTTATTTCACAGATTATTACAACTAACAGCAATTACAGAAATCAAACAGTCAATCCACAGCACAGCACAGCACAGAAGACACACTAATTTATAGTGGTTCCCCAATCTTTGGGTACATCCACTTTCCCCCTTCGCCTATCTAGCAGTGTACTAGATTCGGCCAAACTTCTCCACTAACTCAGAACCCAACTAGGTTCCTACCTCAGGCCCAAAGCCTTACACTCAGCCAAAAGGCCTACACTCAGTCAATTAAGGCCTACACTCAGAGTTCTTCAACTCCTACACTCAGGCAATCAAGCCCTACCCTCAGCCTTTATAATATAGGCTTACAATTCTCTCAGATCCAATGGATCCTACAAGTTAAAGTAAAAATACAATTGCTAACTCTACAACTCAGAAAATAAGTGAGGAGTTGAGAGTTTCTTGAAGAGTTCTTGGAAGAACTCAGTTAGATCCAAACTGACTTAGCTTCCTTCAAAGCTTCTTGAGTTAGAACTGAATTAGTCTGAATCTTCTGCAGTTGTTCCTTGACCTCTGCTTCTTGAGATCCAGTTGTTTCTGAATCCTTCTTCTCAGCCTTAGTTCCAAAGACTGAATACTTGATTGGAGCTCTCTCTCTCCAACTTCTTAGTTCTGCAGTTGAACTGACAGATCTTCTTGTGTTGATCCTCTGTGTATCACTTCTTGATTTAATCTGATCAACTACTTTAAGTATTCTCTCAAGCTGTAACTCTTGTTTCTCAATCCCAACAACAACTGTTTCTGTAAACTAAGGATGCCTATTTATAGGCTTCCTTCATGGTAACCGGCTGGTCCGGTTTATAACAAACTTCTGATTTCTCTGACAGTTGCTGTAGACCGGCTGGATCGGCAGCTGTCATGTCAACCAGTCACTTCTTGAAATTCTCTAACTGTCAGATAGTGTCGAGACTTTCTGTTCTTAAGTGTCGACACTTATAGGCCAAGTGTCGACACATGTTGTGTAAGTGTCGACACAAGTCTACAAGGTGTCGACACAATTCCTTGTATGTCTCGACACAGATTCTTCTGCATGTGTCGACACTGAAATTGAGTGTCGACACAAATACTTGTACTTCATTCTTTAACTGTATTCTTCTAAGTGTCGACACATCTCCTTTGTGTCGACACATCTTCACGTGTTGAAACTGTCAAGTGTCGACACTGCTTCTTGGTGTCGACACAAGTCTTCACTTTTGTTTCTTCAGCTGAGTGTCGACACATTCCTTTAGTGTCGACACTTGTACTTAGAATATTTTGTAACTTTTCTGTTCTTTGCTAAGTGTCGACACAGCTCCTTGTGTCGACACTTTCTTCAAGTGTAGAGTCTTCAATTAAGTGTCGACACATTGTGCTGAGTGTCGACACTTTCTTCAAGTGTTGACTCTCCTGGTTGTGTGTCGACACATTGTGCTGAGTGTCGACACTTTCTTCAAATACTGACTCTTCAGCATAGTGTCGACACATTGTGTTGAGTGTCGACACTTACTTCAAATACTGACTCTTCAGCATAGTGTCGACACATTGTGTTGAGTGTCGACACTTACTTCAAATACTGACTCTTCAGCATAGTGTCGACACATTGTGTTGAGTGTCGACACTTTTACTTAGACTCTGCAGACTTTTGCTGAGTGTCGACACAGCTCCAAGTGTCGACACTTTCTGGTGTAGACACAGCTCTTCTAGGTGTCGACACTTCTGCTAAGTGTCGACACAGCTTTTCTGCATACTTCTTCACTGAGTGTCGACACAGCTCCAAGTGTCGACACTTTCTGACTGGTGTCGACTCTTCTTCCCAGGTGTCGACACAATGACTCCAAGTGTCGACACTGCTTGTCTGGGTGTCGACACAAGCTTTCTCAAGTGTCGACACTTTCCCTCTGGGTGTCGACACATGGACTTAGAAACTTTTAGCTTCAGTCCAGTGTATACCTAACCTGCACAAGTAACTCAAACAAACATCAAATACACTATGATGTATATCATTGAGTTAGGTGAGGCTTCTTCAAATCAGGTACATTTGACCAATGTACCCAACAATCTCCCCCTATTTGGAGAAGTCATAACCCTTAGTCAATGATATACACCACTCATAATTAAAAATTATAAAATGATGTAAAACAGGTATATGTCAACAGAGTTAAACTTAAACATGTAATAAAGCACACATGTATACTCATACAGCATTACAGAACAAACAAGAATTAGACACATTCTACTAAACAATCATGAAATATATATATATCAAAAATTGTTCATACACTGTTTGCAATATATTTTCAAAGATTTACAATAATGTTTAGATGTAACAGAGTATAACATTCTTCAGTCTAAGCTTAGTCTAATTCTGCTCTGGTTCTTTTATGACTATGCCTTTTCCAGCTTGCACTTTGGCTTTTACAGCAACAGCAGCAGCAGGCTCAGTATCAGCAACCTTCTTCCCTTTGGTGTCCTTCTTTTTCTGTTCTTCAGCCTTGATTTTTTGCCTCTCAAAGTAATGATAGGGCTTAGGAAAGTACTTGCTAGGCTCCACAGCTGTAGGAGGTAGCTTTCCTAACTTAGCCTTCCTTCTATACTGGACAATGGCTTCCTGCCTACTCTCATGCTTCCTCCATTCTGCCTCTGAGAACCACTTGTTCCTCTCATGTGCATTGTCCTTGGCTGCTTTCCAGGCTGTGAGAATGATGTTCCTAGAAGTAGGGCTCCACTGTTCAAAATCTGGTTTTTGCTCAGCAAGTTCCCTGAACTTCTTCTTTGACAGCCTTGTCTCTTCCTCTTTGTCCATAGCCTCTTGCATAGCAGCTGTAATAGGTTGAACAACCTTTTCCAGAATAACATTTGGCTTGCCAGCAGTTGGGCTATACATTGTGCTTACTTCAGCATGAACCATATCAAAATCTGGAGGTGGATAGATCACCTGAGCTACTTCCTGTTGCTCTCCTCCAAGATATGCACTTTGAATACCAGATTCAGCTACATTGTCATCATCACACAGGGGAGGATAGCCCAGTGTAGCTCTGATGGAATTAGAAATCCATTTGGCATGATCAGAGCTGGCCTTGACTAACACCCTCTCCCCCTTTATGACTTCTTGTTCAACATGGTCTCTTACATCATCCTTTTGGAATCTTATCTGACTGTCCAAGTACCTGATTCCTTCCTTAAAATAAGGTCTAAGCTTGGTAAGCTGTTCAGAAATGACCTTCTGGGAATCCTTGATTGCAGTCTTGACAGCAGCAAGTTTTCTTGAAAAGCTTTATCAAATTCAGCCTTGGCAGCATCAGTAGAAGTAGATGGTTCAGCAGACTTATTCTTTAATTCAGTCACTATAGCATTGTGGGAGGCAGTTAAATTGTCATTCATTCTTAGTTGATTCTCCAGCACATAGCCTTGCTTCAGTGCTATATCATCTACTTGAGACTTGATTTTCTCCTGGTGAGTTGCCAAATAGACCACTGCATTACCACCCTTGTGGAAGCAGTCATTCATTTCCTTCTTATTCAGGTTCATCTCAAACCTGATTGACTTGATATCTTGAGCTAAATCAAACTGTAAAGACTTGTGGCCTTCATCAATATATGTCTCTATAGCCCTCCTTTGCTCATCCAGCTTAACTTGCATTGCTACCATTAGGCTACTGTAATCTGTTGATGGAGCTTGTTGGACTAGTGAGTGTTGAGCAACAGTTTGTAGAGCTTTCTTATAGCTCTGACTCCTTCTTTTGAAGACAAAGAACTTCTTCTTCTTATCTTGCTCAGCTTCATCATCCTCAGACTCTGAAGTACTTGCTATATTTACCCTATCCTTAGGGCTTGAGGGTCTGTCAGCTTGCACATCTAGTGCCTTCTCAGTATCTAGCCTTATAGGCTCTTCCTGAACTTCAAGATTCTCCCCCTCAACAGCAGCATCCTTCTCTTCAGTAGCAGTCTTGTCCATGTCAAAGTCCTCTTGATCTAAATTCAGAAATAGATCTTCCATTGTATATTCTGGGGGTGACTGAGCAGGAGATGTACTGGGTACATTAACTACAGCAGATGTGTCTTGGAGAACAACATCTGGTGCTTGGTTTTCTTGCTGAGTTTGCTGATAAATATCAGACAAATCAGAATTTATTATAGAAAAATCTAAAGTATTGAGGTCAGAAAGTACCTCTTGGATAATGAGAGTAGCTTGCTCACTCTCCAGTGTAGAGGGATGTTCTACAGCTGGTGGCTCCCCCTGGCTTGGATCCTTGGGGCTAGCTGGAGGCAACTCCCCCTGGATCTCAGCTGGCTCTTGTGGAGCAGGTGACTTCTCTGCAGCCACATCTATTGGACTATCAGGAGTGAAAACAATGTGTTCTTCACTGCCTGAGCTGCTGGAGGACTCCTGAGTCACAGCAGCAGTCTTCCTCTTCTTCCTGGGAGGAGAGTCTTTCTTTGAAACTTGCTTTTCTGGGGTTGGAACTTCTTTGGACAGCACTCTTTCCCATCTAGAGAATATCCTTGAATCCATTCTCCTCATGTGATTGATTTTAGTTCCAGCAGCAGTGCTCATTACCTCTGGAATTGATCCAGCCAGGTAGAGACTTAGTATCCTGCCCAGATTGGGCTTCTTCAGACTTTCCTTCACTTTCTCAAATACAATCATAGACCAGTCTGTTTTGAGGTTGAAGATGATTCTGGTCATAATACTGAACATATAGGCTGACACCCTGTCATGTCCTCCTGGTTTGCTTAGTATAACTTTGCCTACAACTTCAGACAGGAATTTGCCTTGATTATTCATTCCCTTCCTGTTGAAAACTGATCCTATTTTCATCTTAGGATCAAGACCACACCAGGTAAGTGCTTCTCTGGTCTTAGATGTGGTCACTTCCTCTTCTTCTTGAACTTTAGGTAGCTGAAGTACCTTTCTCAAGGACTTGGGTGAAATCTTGACCTTGGTGCCATGCACCCTTGACTTAATTCTGTAGCCTGAGTCATCTACAGACGCTCCAGTAAGGAATTCAATAACTTCCTTCTTCCAAATTTTGGTTGGTTCTGAAACCAAGAACTCCAATCCTGAATCGGTGACTAGGGTTATCACCGATTTGATTTCTTGTTCGCCGTCGTCGAATGCGCCACGCACCAGTTCATAGCCTTCGTTAACGTTTTCTTCCAGCTTGGGAGCCATTAGGGTTTTGAGAATTAGTCTTTAGAGAAGAGAAATGTCGACACAGTAGTTTGGTCTCGAAACTCTGAAAGCGTGTCGACAAACACAAACAGAACCCTATTTATACCTTTCTTGTTTGAAGACGAACAGGCGGGATGAATTTCTAAAGATGTGTCGACACTGTCAATAAGTGTCGACACTGACTTATAATGTCTCGACACACATGTGTCGACACAAGTTTAGTCAACAGACTTTATGTGTCGACACTTGGCTAAGTGTCGACACCACTATACTCGACATGTAGTCGAGACTTTACTTAGAAAATTCTGAGTAAAACTTAAGTGTCGACACTACATTGGATGTGTCGACACCTACTCGACATGTGTCGACACTAACATTCTGAAGTGTCGACACCAACTTCCTAGATGTGTCGACACCATCTACCTGAAGTGTCGACACTTACTATTCTGTGTCGACATAGACTTGTCTATGTGTCGACACCTTTTTACTTAGCCAATCTTTAGTTCTGTAAACTTAGTCTAAGTTTATCATACCTAGTTCAATTTTGAACCTATTGAACTTAGCTTCTTCCAAGGGCTTAGTAAACATATCAGCTAGCTGATTATCAGTTCTAACATATTCAAGTGCAATATCATTTCTTTCTACATGCTCTCTAAGAAAGTGATATTTAATCTCAATATGTTTAGTTCTACTATGTGATACAGGATTATTAGCTATTGAAATAGCACTTGTAGAATCACAGTAAAGTGGAGTTCTACTTACCTGAAATCCATAGTCCTCTAACTGATGTTGAATCCACAGAAGTTGAGCACAGCAACTTCCTGCAGCTACATATTCTGACTCAGCTGTGGAAATAGCCACATTGGTTTGCTTCTTACTACTCCATGAAATGAGTCTTCCACCTAGGAATTGACAGGATCCAGTAGTGCTCTTTCTATCTTCTTTGCATCCTGCAAAGTCTGCATCTGAATAGCCTGTTAGATCAAAATCTCCATTCCTAGGGTACCAGAGGCCTAGATAGGGAGTGCCCTTTAGATATCTCAAGATTCTCTTGACTGCAGTCAAGTGAGATTCTTTGGGGCAGGCTTGATACCTGGCACAAACACATGTAGCATACATAATGTCAGGCCTACTTGCAGTCAAGTATAGTAGGGAGCCAACTATCCCTCTATACAAGGTTTCATCTACAGGTTTCCCTGCATCATCCTTGCTTAGAGACATACTTGACCCCATAGGAGTCTTCATGGTACTGGAGGAATCCATACCATATTTCCTTATGAGTTCTAGGGTGAACTTGGACTGACATATGGATAAACCATTTTCAGTCTGTTTAACTTGGAGACCCAAGAAAAACTTCAGTTCTCCCATACTACTCATCTCAAATTGACTTTGCATAAGCTTTGCAAACTTCTTGCAAAGGCTACTTTCAGTAGACCCAAATATAATGTCATCTACATATATTTGGACAAGTATTACTTTGCCTCTAGATTCCCTAAGGAATAGAGTCTTATCTATTTTCCCCCTTGTGAACTTGTTCTCAATGAGGAAACTAGATAGGGTTTCATACCAAGCTCTAGGAGCTTGCCTTAACCCATACAATGCTTTCCTAAGTCTATAGACATGATGTGGAAGAGTAGGATCAACAAAACCTGAAGGCTGCTCCACATATACTTCTTCTTTTAAATTACCATTAAGGAATGCTGACTTCACATCCATTTGGTATACTTTGAATCCTTGGTAGGTTGCATAGGCCAAGAACATCCTTATGGCTTCCAGTCTGGCTACTGGAGCAAAGGTTTGATCAAAATCAATACCTTCTTCTTGCCTATATCCTTTTGCAACCAGTCTTGCCTTATTCTTAATGATGACACCTTGTTCATCTAACTTGTTCCTGTAGATCCACTTTGTTCCTATCACATTGTGATCTTTAGGCTTAGGAACCAGATCCCAAACCTTGCACCTTTTGAACTGATTAAGCTCCTCCTGCATTGCTTCAGTCCACTGTGGATCTTGTATAGCTTCTTCAAATTTCTTTGGTTCTATTTGAGACAGAAAACTTGAATATACTACAGCATTCTGATTTCTGCTCCTAGTCTGAACACCTTGTCTTGGATCTCCAATGATCAGCTCTACTGGATGATCTCTTAGATGCCTGTTGGCTGGAGGCATCCTTACTTCTGGTTGAACTTCTTCAGCATCTTCATCAAGCTGAGTTTCTTATACTTCTCCAGCTCCTGGTACATATAGTTCTCCCCCTGGACATAAGCCATCATTTTCTACTTGTTGTCTTGCAGCTGGTACATCTTCTATGGTAAGCTTGTCCATCTTCTTAGTAAGACCTGTGGGGCTGCACACACTACTAGACAACTCATTGTTAATTAGTTGTGACTCATCAAAAACTACATGCACAGACTCCTCTACAACTTGTGTAGTCAAGTTGTAGACTCTATAAGCCTTACTATTATTGCTGTACCCAACAAACACTCCCTCTTGGGACTTGGCAGCAAACTTAGTTAGGTAAGACTTTCCATTGTTAAGTATGTAGCATTTACAACCAAAGATCCTAAAGTAGGATAAATTTGGTTTCCTGCCTTTCACAACTTCATAGGGGGTCTTATTTAACCTTTTAGTGATGGTAGCCCTATTTATCACATGGCATGCAGTGTTAACTGCTTCAGCCCAGAAATACTCTGGCAGTGATGAATCACTTAATAGGGTTCTACCAGCCTCTATCAAGGTCCTATTTTTCCTTTTAGCAATGCCATTTTGCTGAGGTGTTCTAGGTGAAGAGAATTCTTGAAATATCCCATAATCTTCACACAGCTTTGTCATGCTTTCAGACTGAAACTCTGTACCATGGTCACTTCTAATTTTGACCACTGTACAGTTCAATTCATTCTGAATTTGCTTAACAAAACTATAGAAGACACTAGGTGTCTCAGATTTCTGCTTTAAGAAGAACACCCAGGAAAACCTTGAGTAGTCATCAACCACTACAAAGGTGTAGACCTTCCTACCTAAGCTGTGAACTGGCATTGGACCAAATAGATCCATATGCAAGAGGTATAGACACCTCACAGCATCTTTGTTGTCTAAGCTTCTAAAGGTGGATTTAGTCTGCTTGCCCTTTTGACAAGCTGAGCAAATGCCATCTTTGACACACTTAACTTGAGGACCATTCCTCACTAACTCTTTACTAAAGAGTTTGCCAATAGTCTTGTAATTAAGATGAGCAAGCCTCTTGTGCCATTTGACACATTGAGAGACTGTCTCATCAGCTACAAGACAAACTGGAGAACTATTGTTCTCAACCATAATGTCTAAACAATAGACATTTCTCTTCCTATAACCTGTCAAAATGATCTCTTGATCACTTGACCTCTTGATATGACAGCCATTTTTAACAAATGAGATGTCATACCCTACATCACTTAATTGACTTATACTAATGAGGTTGTGTTTCAACCCTTTAACATAAGCCACATGAGTAATGGTAACTAAGTTTGAGGAAATGTTACCAAACCCTTTGATGATTCCTTTTTCAGAACCACCAAAGGTCACCTTTGGACCATTTTTGATTGGAATGAAATCCTTCAGTAGTCCCCTAGTTCCAGTCATGTGTCTGGAACATCCACTATCCAAGTACCATGTAGGGGTATGGCCACTTGGATTTACCTGCAAAACAAATTACTTAACCTTAGAACCCAATGGCTTCTTGGGTCCTTGGTAACTGTTAGCTTGCAACTTAACAAGGCTACCTACTGGCTTTCCACCAGGTAGCTTGTTACTACCTTTGGCACTTGCATTGTGCCAACAGTCCAAGGCAAAGTGGCCAACTTTGCCACAGCACCAACATTCAAATTTGTTGTACCTTTGCTTAGGTACAGACTTGGCTGTCTTAACTACAGCAATTTTATTGAATGTTGGGGCTTTGCCCTTGGACTTAAGCTTTGACTGCATAGTCCCTGCAGGTCCAACAAAACCCAGTCCAGCTTTTCCTTTTTGATGAACAAATTCATCAATTAAAGGTAGTACTGATTTAGGTTTTGAAAACCTGGCAGCAAGCTCTTTTTCCTTTTGGAGATTTGTCTCCAGTCTCTTAATTTGATCATTCTTAAATGTAATAGTACCCATCTGAATCACAGTAATGTGTTTCAGCCTGGCTACTTCATTCAGTTTTTGATCATACTGCTTCTCAAAATCTGTTGCAGCTGCCTTGAGATCAGCAATCTCCTTTGCCTGACTTTTGGCTAGGATCTTGCTTTTCTTATAGGCTTGCAACAGTACTTGGTATTCATCTAAGAGCTGATGAATATCTCCCTCAGATTCAGAAACACTTCCATCACTTGATGAAGATGATTCTGACTCTGAACTAGAACTGGAATCTGAACTTAAGGTTAGACTTTGTACCTGACTAGGTCCTGGCTGCTCCAGGATTTTGGTACTTTCAGTCAATGCCATCAGTCCTTGGCACTGACACTCTTCTTGTTCATATATTGATTCCATGATCTGCATAAACTCCTCTTCTTCTTCAGCAAATAGCCCTATGTAGGCTTCAGCATCTGTCTCAGTGTCTGAAGAAGAAATGTCTGAAAGAGTCTTCTCATTCTTTGCAACAAAAGACTTCTCCTTCTTTCCTTTGAAGTGAGTCTTCTTTTTGTCACTGGATTCTTTCCTTCTCTCAGGACAATCTGCAATAACATGACCCTGTCTATTGCAGCAGTAACATACTATCTTAGACCCAGTTGCCTTGCTAGTCTTTGTCTTTTTCTTGTCCTTCTTTGAAGGCTTCTTCTCCTGATACTGAACTTCTTTCCCTTTGGAAAATGAAGGTCTGGACCTCCATTGTTTCTTCTTCAGGAATTTCTGAAAATGTCTGGTGAATGCAGCAAAGTCTTCATCACTTTCACTGCTTGTAGACTTTGTGCTCACAGACTCATCTGATTCTGATTCAACTACCTCTGGAGGAGGAGTTGATGACTTAGTCCTGTTCTTTCTAGGTACTTTTGACTTAAAGGCAACAGTCCTTTCCCTGTGTTCAGTCCTTGTTGACTTTTCCTCCTCTTTTCTTACTGACAATTGCATCTCATAAGATAACAACTTGCCAAACAGTGTGGGAGGAGGAATTTCTCCCAACTTTGCCATTTCCCTTATGGCACAGATCTTGGTGTCCCAATCTTTAGTTAGGGACCTTAAGAATTTATCATTCAATTCATAGTTAGAGAACTCTCTTCCATAGGACATGAGTTCATTAACAATTCTATAAAACTTCTTGTAGCATTCAGTGATGCTATCTCCTCTTCCTTGCCTAAAACTCTCATATTCTTGATTAAGCAAGGACTTCCTATCTTGTCTTACTTCTTCAGAACCTTCCATGTAGACAATGAGGGTATCCCACATTTCTTTTGCTGTTTTACAGTGGATAAGGTTCTGGAAGGTGGCATCATCAATTGCACTAACTATGATGTTCTGTGCCCTTTTGTCCATTGTAGCTAGGACAATCTCATCCTTGGTCATCTCAGAAAAATCCTTTGGAGTTCTCTGTGTAGCATCCAAGACTGAAATCTTCATGGGCACATAAGGCCCTTCTTTGACTGTGATGTAGATCCTAGGGTCAGAGGCCTCCATGAACAGCCTTACCCTTTCTTTCCAGATTCCAAAAATCTCTTTTCTGCATATGGGCAGTTTCATTGAACCCAATTCCTTGTGATTCTCTGAAGAACCCATGTTTCTTGATTTTCTTGAAACTGTGTGCTAACTTATACTGAATCTGCCAAACTAAATTTCCTCAGACAGTTAGTCCTTTTTGAGAAACCTCGCTTTGATACCACTTGAAAGATATGGTACCTAAACACCTAGAGGGGGGGGGGGTGAATAGGTGACCTAAACCTTTTTGCACAACAGTTATTTCACAGATTATTACAACTAACAGCAATTACAGAAATCAAACAGTCAATCCACAGCACAGCACAGCACAGAAGACACACTAATTTATAGTGGTTCCCCAATCTTTGGGTACATCCACTTTCCCCCTTCGCCTATCTAGCAGTGTACTAGATTCGGCCAAACTTCTCCACTAACTCAGAACCCAACTAGGTTCCTACCTCAGGCCCAAAGCCTTACACTCAGCCAAAAGGCCTACACTCAGCCAATTAAGGCCTACACTCAGAGTTCTTCAACTCCTACACTCAGGCAATCAAGCCCTACCCTCAGCCTTTATAATATAGGCTTACAATTCTCTCAGATCCAATGGATCCTACAAGTTAAAGTAAAAATACAATTGCTAACTCTACAACTCAGAAAATAAGTGAGGAGTTGAGAGTTTCTTGAAGAGTTCTTGGAAGAACTCAGTTAGATCCAAACTGACTTAGCTTCCTTCAAAGCTTCTTGAGTTAGAACTGAATTAGTCTGAATCTTCTGCAGTTGTTCCTTGACCTCTGCTTCTTGAGATCCAGTTGTTTCTGAATCCTTCTTCTCAGCCTTAGTTCCAAAGACTGAATACTTGATTGGAGCTCTCTCTCTCCAACTTCTTAGTTCTGCAGTTGAACTGACAGATCTTCTTGTGTTGATCCTCTGTGTATCACTTCTTGATTTAATCTGATCAACTACTTTAAGTATTCTCTCAAGCTGTAACTCTTGTTTCTCAATCACAACAACAACTGTTTCTGTAAACTAAGGATGCCTATTTATAGGCTTCCTTCATGGTAACCGGCTGGTCCGGTTCATAACAAACTTCTGATTTCTCTGACAGTTGCTGTAGACCGGCTGGATCGGCAGCTGTCATGTCAACCAGTCACTTCTTGAAATTCTCTAACTGTCAGATAGTGTCGAGACTTTCTGTTCTTAAGTGTCGACACTTATAGGCCAAGTGTCGACACATGTTGTGTAAGTGTCGACACAAGTCTACAAGGTGTCGACACAATTCCTTGTATGTCTCGACACAGATTCTTCTGCATGTGTCGACACTGAAATTGAGTGTCGACACAAATACTTGTACTTCATTCTTTAACTGTATTCTTCTAAGTGTCGACACATCTCCTTTGTGTCGACACATCTTCACGTGTTGAAACTGTCAAGTGTCGACACTGCTTCTTGGTGTCGACACAAGTCTTCACTTTTGTTTCTTCAGCTGAGTGTCGACACATTCCTTTAGTGTCGACACTTGTACTTAGAATATTTTGTAACTTTTCTGTTCTTTGCTAAGTGTCGACACAGCTCCTTGTGTCGACACTTTCTTCAAGTGTAGAGTCTTCAATTAAGTGTCGACACATTGTGCTGAGTGTCGACACTTTCTTCAAGTGTTGACTCTCCTGGTTGTGTGTCGACACATTGTGCTGAGTGTCGACACTTTCTTCAAATACTGACTCTTCAGCATAGTGTCGACACATTGTGTTGAGTGTCGACACTTACTTCAAATACTGACTCTTCAGCATAGTGTCGACACATTGTGTTGAGTGTCGACACTTACTTCAAATACTGACTCTTCAGCATAGTGTCGACACATTGTGTTGAGTGTCGACACTTTTACTTAGACTCTGCAGACTTTTGCTGAGTGTCGACACAGCTCCAAGTGTCGACACTTTCTGGTGTAGACACAGCTCTTCTAGGTGTCGACACTTCTGCTAAGTGTCGACACAGCTTTTCTGCATACTTCTTCACTGAGTGTCGACACAGCTCCAAGTGTCGACACTTTCTGACTGGTGTCGACTCTTCTTCCCAGGTGTCGACACAATGACTCCAAGTGTCGACACTGCTTGTCTGGGTGTCGACACAAGCTTTCTCAAGTGTCGACACTTTCCCTCTGGGTGTCGACACATGGACTTAGAAACTTTTAGCTTCAGTCCAGTGTATACCTAACCTGCACAAGTAACTCAAACAAACATCAAATACACTATGATGTATATCATTGAGTTAGGTGAGGCTTCTTCAAATCAGGTACATTTGACCAATGTACCCAACAGAGGCGTTACATCTTACAATCCTCACCTCCTTACAAGAAATTCCATCCCGAAATTTGCATACAGTACTCAGGAAACTCTCAACAAAACTGTGTTACAACATTTTATGTACAACATAAACTGTTACACAACTTTACATAAACAATTTGGGAAACTCAGTACGCATGGTCTGCTCCCGCTCCCATGTTAGCTCTTCACGACCACAGTTGTCCCATCGGACCTTGACCATCCCGATTATCTTGTTCCGCAACTGCTTATCGACCTTATCCGTGATCCGAATGTGCTTAACCTTCATTGTTAGCCCAAATTCGATCGGTACACGAGCGTTTGCAATCACTTGAGCTGGATCTTTTATGGATTTTCGAAGTACTTGGAACACATCATGCAGTCCACTCAATTCGTCCGACAAAGCTAGCCGATAAGCAACTTCACCAACTCTTTCCACCACTTCAAATGGACCAAGATACCTCGGGCTTTACTTTTTCAAGCACCGAATCTTGGACACGCTTTTGAAGGGTTTGATTTTCAAATAGACCCAATCGCCAACTGCAAACTCAACATTTCGGTGCTTGGCGTTGTAATATTTGGCCTGTCTATCTTGGGCTATCAGTAGCCTCTCTCGAATAGAGCGTATTGTTGAATTAGCTTCTTCGACTTCCTTACGCTTATATAGTTTCGATTCATCTGCTTCCGCCCAAGCTAATGGTGTACGACATTTTTGACCATACAGAGCTTCAAACGGTGTCATATCGATGTTCGCTTGGTAACTATTATTGTAGGCAAACTCGACCATATAGAGATGATCTTCCCATCTCTTACCAAAATCCAAGACGCACATTCAGAGCATGTCTTCCATCATTCTGTTGGTCCTCTCAGTCTGGCCATCAGTTTGGGGATGAAAGGTCGTAATGAACGTTAACTTTGTTCCCAATAGTTGATGGATTAGTCGTCAATCATTCGATGTGCATTGCCCGTCACGATCACTTACGATGCTACGGGGAATACCATGCAACCATACGATCTGCTCCACATATAGTTTCGCCAAGACTTCCACAGAATCATCCCTCTTGTTCGGAAGGAAGTGAGCCACTTTGGTCAACCGGTCTACGATCACCCAAATCGAATCAGTATCGTGTTGAAACCTTGGAAAACTATGCACGAAATCCATTGAAATATCATCATACTTCCACTCTAGAATAGGTAGTGACTTCATGAAACCTCCAGGCTTCTGGCATTCAGCCTTCACTAAGGCACAGGTCTGACATTTAGCCACATACAATGCTATGTCTTTCTTCATGCCTGGCAACCAGAATAGCTTTTTCATATCTTTATACATCTTTGTGCTTCCTGGGTGAATTGAGTATTTCGTAAAATGAGCCTCATACATCAATTCTTCTCTTAGTTTACCCATACTTGGAACGCACAAACGACCCTCTTTCCGCAAAAGGTCGTCATCCCAGGAGAATTTGTCATTCGCCCATCTACTGCATAGCGTTGTAGGCTTTCATCAAGTTCTGTTGCCCGCCGAATCTTGTCTGCAAGGTCACACTGTACCTCCGTCCAGTGCAAGCACGCATTTGCTGTGGAAATCTTGTCAACATAAGAAATCTCTAAAGCTTCCAACTCCTGGATCAGACGCTCATCATGTATCTGCAACCAACTTGCCTTTGACAGAGTCCTACGACTCAAGGCATCTGCGACCATATTTCCCTTCCCGGGAGTGTAGTGCATCTTAAAAGTGTAGTCCCCGACGAACTCCATCCACCTTCGTTATCGCATATTGAGATCCTTCTGATCCAGTAGGTACTTTAGGCTTTTATGGTTCGTGAATACATCCACCTTCACGCCATATAAATAGTGACGCCACAATTTCAGTGCAAAAATCACCGCTGCCAACTCCAAATCGTGAACGGGATAATTCCACTCATGCACTTTCAACTGGCGTGAGCCATAAGCAATCACCTTTCCAAACTGAAGAAGAACGCAGCCTAAGCTGCTCCCTGAAGCATCATTATAAATCTCAAAGCCGTTTGTACTACATGGCGATGTCAAAACGGGCATCGTGGTTAAACGACTCTTTAGCTCTTCAAAAGCTCGTGCGCACTCCGGCGTCCAAACAAACTTCTGATCCTTCCTTGTCAATGTGGTCAGAGGCAAAGCGATGCGCAAGAAGTTTTCGACAAAACTTCTGTAGTAGCCTGCCACTCCAAGGAAACTCCTGACTTCGGCCACCGAAGACAACTCTGGGCACTCCTGGATGGCTCTTATCTTTGTCAGATCCACCGCGATGCCCTCTCCATTCACCACATGGCCAAGAAAAACCATTGAAGACATCCAAAACTCACACTTTGAGAACTTGACATAGAGCTTATGTTTCCTCAGGGTATGCAACACCAACCGTAAATGGTTCGCATGATCTTCTTTCGATCGTGAGTACACCAAGATATCATCAATGAAGACAATTACAAACAGATCCAAGTACTCTCGGAACGTTCGATGCATTAGATAAATAAACACCGACGGTGCATTACACAGTCCAAACGGCATTATAGTGAACACGTAATGACCGTAGCGTGTTCCAAACGCTGTCTTGGGAATGTCACCTTCCCGAATTCTCAACTGGTAGTAGCCCGATTTCAAATCCAGCTTTGAGTACACTTTCGATCCCGCCAATTGATCAAACAAGTCATCTACCCATGGAATCGGATATTAATTTTTCTCCGTTAACTTATTCAATTCATGATAATCAATACACAACCGCAGGCTACCGTCCTTCTTTTTCACAAAAAGAACAGTTGCACTCTAAGGTGATATGCTTGGGCGTATATATCCCTGTTCCAACAACTCTTGTAGTTGAACTTTTAGTTCGACCATTTCCTTTGGCGCTACTCGATATAGCGAGCGGGCCACAGATTTTTCACCTGGCACCAGCTCAATCGAGAAATCAATTTCCCGCTGTGGAGGTAATCCCGGAAGCTCCTTCAGAAACACATCGGCAAACTCCGAAACAATCGAAACATCACTCACACTGGCCTTTGGCTCCACAGCCTCGACAAGCATGAAGAACAATTATGCGCCTTTTCGAACTGCCTTAACCACTTGAAGAGCAGACATCCATGTCATGCTTAACCCACGCATACCAGCGAACTTCGTTTCTCGTTCGACATTCTGCTCCAGTGTGACTTCTTTTGACTTGCAATCTATATAGGAACGCTGCTCCGAGAGCCAGTCCATACCAAAGATCACATCCAACTCTGATATCGGTAGCACCGATGCTTCCAATCCGAAATCCCAACTTCCTATTCGTATCTCCACAAAACAAGACCTATCTGCATACATTACACATCCATTTGGTAATAACATATTCACATTATCTGCCACCATACGAATCGGTACACCGATCCGTGACACGAAGTCCACAGATAGAAATGAATAAGAAGCACCAGTATCAAACAGTGCTCTCACCGGATATTCGTGAATCAGTACAAATCCTAATACAAACACATCAGACATAAGCTACAAACAAAGTATGAAATAGCAAAGGCAGCAATCAAATATGTTACTGCGTACCTGTGACAACGTCACTTTGCTTGATGGCCTCCTGCTGGCCAAGACTATATACTCGGGGTTGCGCCTGGGATGCGGTGGACTCCACCTCAGCCTTTCCCTTATCCGCATATGACGCTCATGTCTTCTTCTCACCCTTTGATGGACCAACCCGACAATCACGGGCTATATGTCCCACTTCACCATATGTATAACAGGACTTAGACTCCTGCCTCGAAGTTGCTCCTGATGCAACACTCGAGGGAGCCTATGAAGAAGACTTGAATTTCTTACCTCATTTCCTTCGATAATTTGATTTCCCCGGGTGCGACACTTTGAACTCGGACTTTGTCACCCCCAAATCCCTCTTTCCCTGCACCTGCTTCATATCCTTCTCCAACGCACGCGTCGTATCCACCAACCCCTGAAACCCTTGGTTCACCGAACTTGATAACAGGAACCTCAACTTATCACGCAATCCTTCATAGAACCAATTGTTTTTTGTTGTTCATCAGCAAAGATATACCCCGCATAGTGTCCCAATCGCGTAAACTCATCCAAGTAGGTATCAATACTACTCTCGCCTTGAGTTAGACGTTGGAACTCATTTTCCATAGCGATGAATTGAGCCGTTGTCACGTGCTTTGCCAAGAACAGTCACAAAAATTCCTCAGTTGAAACTTCTGTCAGTTGTCTGCCCGCTATATGGTGTAACTCTATCTCATCCCACCATAAACGAGTCTCTCCTTCCAATAAGAAAGTGGCCAAGGTGACCTTCTGATTTTCCTCCATCCTTATCGCCGTCAATATTCACTTAACGTGGGACAGCCAATCTCCTGCCTGCGTGTAACACCCCTTATCCGTCGCATAGCATATAGTAGTAGGTCCGGCTGGGGCCCGACGTCATATACCACAGACAGACCGGGCGGTTACTCAATGGAAACCATCAACTAATATCCAACTTCCTACACAGAGTCATTCTAGCGGAAGCAATTAAAAGTTGCAAATTAAAGAACCCAGCACGAGCATGAATGTCCACTACTCAAACCAACAGGAATGAAATACAATACACAAGTACGATGGCCTTAAGGCCTTACATTTGTTTACTCATATTACATGTTTTGCAAACCTCGGCACGCAGGCCGGTCACACATGAATAAAGCAAATAAACACTCAATATTCAGGCCTTCGAGGACCAGCTCGGCAAATTGGGCTTTAGCCCGCTATTTACCGCTTGGTCCTGCAGCACCTGCAGGCAACAACCCACCGCAACGGTGGCAAACAAAGGCAACGGTCAGCTATGCTGACCAAATTATAATGATCCCGCCCCCAAACTCGGGGTGGCGATGCTCCTTCCCTGTACTGTATTAGCCTAACTAAGCATTATAGAGTGATAACATTACATCACAGGCGTAGGCACGCACGGCCACGGACCCCATGCTCTCAGGGCACATTCTCGGTGAACCCGGCCAAAACCGCGGTCTCACCACTGCCACTTGGACGACACAACTCGTGAGCATTTGAGTCTTTTAGGCAGAATTCATGACACTTGAAATCATCGACGGCCTAAGACCCGACCTCTACTCCCTCGGTAGGCCACTAACACCGAACTGCATAGAGCAGGAACGGTTCTACTCAACTCGTTGCTCACTTCGCCATGACACTTAAAGTTATCGGCACGGGTTAAGCTTCCCCGAAGACCGCGAATCAAACGCACAATATTACATAACCCAGTTATGTACAAGTTGGCTCCCAGGACACCAAGATGGCAGAATCACGCATCTGCCCAGTTTTTCGGGTGCGCCTCGAGGTTAGTCCCCAAGGCTCCCTGCTGCAATCTACCGCATAGAAAACCTGAAAAACAACCAATTGCACGGAGTCTTCTCCGGCCATTCATGCAATGCAACATCACCGATCCAGACCAACTTGTCCGGGTAGGCTTCACACATCATGACTATATCCGTTCACGATTACGGACTCTACATGTATACAATGGGGACTATTCATGTCTACCCGAAGGAACGGCTGAACTCACCGCAAACTCGCGAGAGCGTGCTTCCTATGCAAAGGAAAAGAGGAATTCACATGTCGTAGGATGCGAATCGTTACCTTAGCATTTTTCCTTGGCGCCATGGAAATGTATGCGAATGAAAAGCACCGCAATCTCCTTGCCTCTGTAGATCCGAAGTCGGCTCGCAATTTGGAGCTCTGAAGCTCCGCCGGTGATCGGATCTAGCCTCCTTTCTTATTCCTTGCTCTCCCCTCTCTCTAGACTTTAGAAAGAGACTAAGTAAAAGAAATGAGGGATTTGAAACCCTATTTCAGGGTATATCTCAGCAGGAACAACCCCCAGCCGTCGGATCACAAAATAAGGAAACGGGCGGCCACAATCCGGAGCTGAAATGCAAAATCTGGGCCGAACACGACCTGTGACACGCCCGTGTCCAGGGTCGTGTTCCCCATTCGTCGTCGAAACCGACGCATCCAGAAATTCACACGGGAACCTGACACGCCCGTGTTTGACCTGACATGCCTGTGTCATCCAGTACACGGTCGTGTTCCCGGTCGTGTTCCTCCATCGACACAGGACCAACAGCAACCCGAGAACCACACGGATCTTGGACACGCCCGTGTCCCATTTGACATGCCCGTGTCAAACCCGAACACGCCTGGGCTCTAGGTTGTGTTCATTGTCTCGACACTTCGTCGAGCACAGTTCGTCGACCACCCGACACGGCCATGGACATGCCCGTGTCCTAGATAGTGTTCCCTGCTCGACAATCGTCGATCCAAAATTCGTCGACCCCTCGACCAGATCATCGACCTAAACACGACACGTCCTAGGACACGCCCGTGTCCCAGACCGTGTGCACCCTCCCAAATTCCAAACTTGGCTTAAAATGCCTCCCGTTGCTCTTTTGAGTTTCGGGGTGTTACAACTCTCTCCCTCTTAAAATAATTTCGTCCTCAAAATTACATAAAGGAAAGATAAACATAAAACTTAAACGGTACCTGAGTGAAACAACACTAAGTACTCCTCAAGCATGGTCTGCTCTCGCTCCCAAGAGATCTCTTCCCGACTACAATTGTCCCAACGGACCTTGACCATCTTGATATCTTTGTTGCGTAGCCGCTTGACTTCTGAGTCCTCAATTCGAACGGGCTTGACCTTCGTTGTCAACCCATTATCGACCGGCACTTGATTGACTGCAATAACTTGCGAAGGCTCTTACACCGCCTTCCGCGGCAGTGATATATTGAATACATCGTTTAGACCACTAAGCTCCACTGATAGCCTCAACCGATACGCTGCTTCGTCAATCCGCTCCAGAACCTTAAATGGTCCAAGGTACCTCGGGCTTAGCTTCTTCAAGCGCCGCACCCGCGAGACACCCTTGAACGACTTGATCTTCAAGTACACCCAGTTGCCAATAACAAACTCCACGTTTCTGTGCTTGTCATTATAGTACTTAGCTTGGCGGTCCTGAGTGATTAACAACCTTTCCCGAATGGTTCGCACCAACAAAGTAGCATCTTCCACCTCTTGTCGCTTGTACAACTTTGACTCGCCTGTTTCCAACCAAGACAACGGCGTGCGACATCTTCTACCATAAAGGTCCTCGAAGGGCGCCATTTGTATGCTTGTCTGGTAGCTATTGTTGTATGCGAATGCCACCAAGTATAGGTGGTCTTCCCACTGCTTCCCAAAGTCCAGGACGCACATATAAAGCATGTCTTCCATTATCCTATTGACTCTCTCGGTCTGACCATCCGTCTGCGGATGAAAGGCCGTACTGAAACTCAGCTTTGTTCACAACATTTGCTGCACCAGTCTCAAATTATTAGACGTGAACCGCCCATCTCGATCACTCATGATGTTGCGGGGCATACCATGAAGCCGCACAATATTTTCCACATACCGCTTTGCCAATTTCTCAACCGGATCAGCCTTCCTATGCGGAATGAAGTGCGACACCTTCGTTAGACGATATACAACCACCCAAATGGCGTTGTTCCCCTTTTGCGACCTTGGCAACCCGTACACAAAGTCCATAGTAATGTCGTCAAACTTCCACTCCGTGAAAGAAATTGTACCTAATCACCTAGAGGGGGGGTGAATAGGTGACCTTACTCTTTTTAAACTTTTAGGCAGAATTAATCACAGAATTCACAGAACTTTAAACACCAAACACAGAATCAGTCATGCACAGAGTACACACAGTATTTATAGTGGTTCCCCAAGGTCTGGGTACATCCACTTTCCCCCTTCGCCTATCTAGTAGTGTACTAGATTCGGCCAAACTTCTCCACTATTCCTCAGATCCTCTGATCTTACACTCAGAACCCCAAATAGGTTCCTACAGCTCAGAGTGATCCCACTTTTACAACTCAGGCACACATCCCTACCACTCAGTCTTTACAAAGACCTACACTCAGCCTTCAACAAGGCCTAAACTCAGCCTATAACAGGCCTACACTCAGAGAAATGTATCTCCTACACTCAGGCACACAAGCCCTACCACTCAGCCTTTATAATTATATGCTTACAACTCAGATCACTAAGGATCCTACAAGAAATTAAAATTACAAAGTGTATACCCACAACTCAGAATGAGAGAGAAGAGTTGACAGGTTTCTTGATGAGTTCTTGGAAGAACTTTGCTGAGATCAACCTCCCTTGACTTTCTTCAAAGCTTCTTGAATTAGAACACAGTAGGGTTGAATCTCTATGCAGTTGATCTTCAATCACTGCTGACTTAAGAATCAGATCTCAATCTGAAACTTTCTTCACAGCCTAGTTCAACAGCTGTCTTCTTAGAAGGATCTCTCTCTCTCCAACTTCTTAGATCTTTTGATCACTTCAACTGATTGATGCAAAATCTATCTACAGAGATGTTATTTCTGTTGAAGCAATAAGCCTTTATATAAGCCTTCTTCATGGTGACCGGCTGATCCGGTTTCTAACGATCTTCTGACAGTTCTGACAGTATTAGTAGACTGGCTGGAATGGCAGCTGTCAAGTCATCCAGTCACTTCTTGAATTTTCTGTAACTGTCTGAAAGTGTCGAGACAGTCAGTCTTTAAGTGTCGACATTGATAGACTAAGTGTCGACACAAGTAGACTAAGTGTCGACACTAGCCTTCATGGTGTCGACACAACTCCTTGTGTTGTAGAAATTACTTCTCGACACAGCTTCTTCAACATGTGTCGATACTGATCCTGTGTATCGACACAAGTTCTTCTTCTTTGATACTTAGTTGATTTCTTGTAAGTGTCGACACAACTCCTTTGTGTCGACACATCTTCTTGTGTTGATACTTGTTAAGTGTCGACACATCTTCTTGGTGTCGACACATGTCTTCTGTGTTGATACTTTTGCTGAGTGTCGACACAGCTCCTTTGTGTCGACACATTCTTCATGTGTTGAGACTTTGGCTGAGTGTCGACACATCTCCTTTGTGTTGACACTTGTACTTAGACTTTGTTGAAGTTTTGCTGAGTGTCGACACTAGGATCTGATGTCGACAAAGTTCCTCTGGGTGTCGACACTACTTTTAAGTGTCGACACAGATTCTTTAGACATTTCTTCATTGTGTGTCGACACAACATGTATGTGTCGACACTTTCCTTCTAGTGTCGACTCTACATTCCTGGTGTCGACACAATGACTCTAAGTGTCGACACAGCTTCTCTGGGTGTCGACACAATTACTCCAAGTGTCGACACAGCTTCTCTGGGTGTCGACACAATTACTCCAAGTGTCGACACAGCTTCTCTGGGTGTCGACACAAGCCTTCTTAAGTGTCGACACATTTCTTCTAGGTGTCGACACATGGACTTAGAAACTTTTAAGCTTTCCCTGCAATTACTTAACCTACACAAGCTAACTCAAAATACATCAAATATATCTTGATGTATATCATTGAGTAGGGTGAGGCTTCTTCAAATCAGGTACATTTATTCCAATGTACCCAACAATCTCCCCCTATTTGGAGAAGTCATAACCCTTAGTCAATGATATACACCATACATAATAAATTCACAGTATGATGTAAAACAGTATTATATAACAGGGTTAGTACATAAACATGTATAAACAAAACATGTATACACAAATATCTCAGAACAGTAATGTAATAGATTTAACACATATCACATTGTTCTAACAACTTCAACATTTTCATTATTCAAAAGTTTACAGGAAGTTGAATACAACTGATTACACATAGTAAACTTAAGAAAAATTGCTATCCTAAGGCTGCTCAGGCTCCTTGATCACAATGTCCTTTCCTGATTGTATCTTTGCTTGGACAGGAGCTTCAGTATCATCAGCAGCAGCAGGCTTCTTTCCCTTAAGATCTTTCTTTTTCAATTCTTCAGCCTTTACCTTTTGCCTTTCAAAATAATGA
Source organism: Platanthera guangdongensis (assembly GCA_039583875.1). Classification (NCBI taxonomy): domain Eukaryota; kingdom Viridiplantae; phylum Streptophyta; class Magnoliopsida; order Asparagales; family Orchidaceae; genus Platanthera; species Platanthera guangdongensis. The sequence goes on from CM077150.1 coordinate 250,483,119, forward strand.
TAAGGCTTTGGAAAGTACTTGCTAGGCTCCTGTACAGTAGGAGGTAGCTTTCCCATCTTAGCCTTTCTTCTATATTGAACAATAGCCTCTTGCCTGTTCTCATGCTTCCTCCACTCCATTTCAGAATACCACTTGTCTCTATCCTGGATATTGTCATTGGCAGCCTTCCAAGTAGTCAAAATGATATTCCTGGAAGTGGGGCTCCATTGTTCAAAATCAGGCCTAAGTTCAGCTTGCTTTCTGAATCTTTTCTTAGACAATTGATGTTGATGCGCGAAAACGTCGCAGGGCACCAGCCAGCTAACACGGAGGGGGTGTTCGGTCTCACAAGCTAGGAGAGGAGGAGAGGAGGGAAGGAAGGAAGCCTCTGAGTTCTCGAGAGTGGAGCAAACGGCTTGTCAAAGAGGGTTGCGGGGATAGAGGAGAGAAGCTTGATCAACAGAGCGTGTTGATCAAGAGAGGAGAAGGAGGTTGATCAGGAGCTGTCGAGCAGACGGCTAAGGTGACGGTTGTGCTTGCAGGTTGGCTACCGAGAATAGCTGAGCTGAAAAGAAGTTTGCTGAGAAGAGGAGCAAGACTTGCTGAGCAGAGGAGCAAGGCTTGCTGAGCAGAGGAGCAAGGCTTGCTGAGCAGAGGAGAAGAAGAGGGGGCCGCTAGCAGCGGCAACAACACACTTCGCCCGCCGCGGCCTAAATGCCACTCCTGCGACGGGCTTTCCTTTGATTAATAGCTAGAGATTACAAGCTTACAAGTACACCTTTACAACAAAATCACTTAAAGGGTACAAGGAGAAGCTGGCGGCTAAGAGAGAAGAAAGTGCCAGAAAACAGAGAGGAGAAGCTGCCAGAGACTAAGTAAAAGAGTCTGCTGGCAAGCTGGAGGACTGAGAAACTGAGTCTGCAGAGTCTGCTGGCAAGCTGCTGAAGAGCTGCTGAAGAGCTGTAGAGGACTGTGCGGACAGGAAACTGAGTCCGCAGAGCTTGCTGGAGTGGAGATGACGGACTGGAAAACGGAGTCCGCAGGGGCTGCTCTCAAGACTTGTCTTCAGCTTCCGGGATCCAGGAACCGTGCAGAATGAGAGACACCATGGGCTATTTATAGGCCCAGGGGAGTTCTTCTAGAAGCGGGGCCCAGTGACATCAGCATGACGACCTGCGCGGACTCCGCGGACTGAGATTTTGCGTCCGCCACTATCGAGCGATGAAGCGAGCGGAAGGACCCACCTGCAGAGAACTGGAGGTCGCCCCCTAGCGGGCGACCTGGGCAGACTCCGGGAGGAGTCCGCCCGGCAGGCCGGAGGCCGCCCCCTAGCGGGCGGCCTGGGCGGACTCCAGGGGGAGTCCGCCCGGCGGGGCGCCGGGGCCGCCCCCTAGCGGGCGGCCGGGGCGGACTCCAGGGGGAGTCCGCCCGGCGGGCCTGGCCGCCCCCTAGCGGGCGGCCTGGGCGGACTCCAGGGGGAGTCCGCCCGGCTGGCGGGCAGAGGCCGCCCCCTAGCGGGCGGCCTGGGCGGACTCCGAGGGGAGTCCGCCCGGCAGGCCTGGCCGCCCCCTTGGGGGCGGCCTGGGCGGACTCCAGGGGGAGTCCGCCCGGCTGGCGGGCAGAGGCCGCCCCCTAGCGGGCGGCCTGGGCGGACTCCAGGGGGAGTCCGCCCGGTAGGCCTGGCCGCCCCCTTGCGGGCGGCCTGGGCGGACTCCAGGGGGAGTCCGCCCGGCTGGTGGGCAGAGGCCACCCCCTAGCGGGCGGCCTGGGCGGACTCCGGGGGGAGTCCGCCCGGCAGGCCTGGCCGCCCCCTTGCGGGCGGCCTGGGCGGACTCCAGGGGGAGTCCGCCCGGCTGGCGGGCAGAGGCCGCCCCGGGTGGGCGGCCTCGGCGGACGGCGGCAGGAGGCCGCCGCCCCTCGGGCAGCATGGAGGCCGCCCCTGGTGGGCGGTCTCGGCGGACGGCGGCTGGAGACCACCGTCCCTTGGGCGAAATAGGAGGCCGCTCCTGGCAATGCTGTTGGCGGACTCCTGCAAGGAAAAGTAATGTACGATTAGCGGACCCAACCGCATGTCCCGCGAGGGGGGCTATGGGAATAGCCCGCCGTCCCGTAGGGCACGCGATTGCTAGGAGACCTAGGCGGGTAGGGAAAACTGTCAGCCTACGCTGGGGCTCATCGCGATCAAAGAGAGAGAATCTAAGGGTCGCGATTAGCCAGCTGTCCACCTTGGGAAGGATCACCGATTTATGGGTTAACAATTGAGTCTCTTGTTCATTTAATAAGGCCTCTTGTTCTTTCAGTATTGCCTCTAACACAGGCTGAACTACTTTCTCTATGATGACATTCTGATTTCCCTCAGGAGGGCTATACATTGACTGTATATCTTGATGTATCATATCAAAGTCTAATGGAGGGTATATTACTTGAGCCACTTCAGCTTGCTCCCCTCCAAGATATGCAGGATTGATTCCAGACTCTGCAACATTGTCATCATCACATAAGGGTGGATATCCAAGGGTGGCTCTGATGGAATTTGAAATCCATTTGGCATGATCAGAGCCTGCCTTGACTAATACCCTCTCCCCCTTTATGACTTCTCTCTCAATGTGATCCCTTAGATCATTTTTCTGAAACCTTATCTGTGCATTCAGATAATTTACTCCATCTTTATAGAAGGGTTTTAATCTTTGAAGCTTGTCAGTAATTGCCTTCTGAGAGTCTTCAATAGCAGTTTTAACAACAGTTAGGCTCTCTTGCAATTGTTTGTCAAATTCAGCCTTGGCAGTAGCACTTGTTGTAGTCTGTGCAGTAGCTAGATTCTTCATTTCAGTTACTATTGCATTATGTGAAGCAGTGAGATTATCATTCATCCTTATCTGATTTTCCAGAACATGGCCTTGCTTCACTTCTAGCTCATCAAGTTTTGTCTTTATTTTTTCTTGATGTGTGGCCAGATAGACTACTGCATTTCCTCCCTTATGGAAGCAGACAGTCATTTCTTTCTTATTCAGATTCACTTCAAATCTGATTGACTTAATGTCTTGGGCCAGATCAAACTGCAGTGACTTATGCCATTCATCTACATATTTTTCCAGAGCTTGTCTTTGCTCATCCAACTTAATTTGTAAAGCCACCATCAGTGAACTGTAATCAGTTGATGGGGCAGGCTGTGGTGCAATTGTTTGTAAAGCCTTTTTGTAAGTCTGGCTTCTTCTTTTGAAGACCTGAAACTTCCTCTTCTTGGCTCTAACAGCCTATTCATCCTCTGAAGCAGATGTGCTGGCTATTTCAACTCTTTCCTTTGGGATAGGAGGTAAATCCTTCCTAGGTAACTCCTCAGCATTCTGTTGCATCTCAGGTTCTTGTCTTGCTGTCTCTTCTTGAGACCTAACTTGCTCCCCCTAATGATCTACCTGCTCCCCCTCAACAGCTGCTTTTTCCACTTTAATGCCAGTCTGTAATAAGTCTGGGAACAGTTCTTCCAATGTAAACTCTTGTTGAGGTTGACTTGGTGAATCCCTGATCTCAAGAGCAGCTGATACCTCTTTCTCAGCTACAGATGTGTCCTCCATGACCACATCTTGGGGTTGGCTATGTGTCTGTGTTTGCTGATTAACATTAGGTAATGAATCAGACAAAACATCATCCTCAATAGGGAAATCTAATTTATTAATTTCAGTTATTACCTCAAGTATTGTGTGGGTAGCCTGTTCACTCTCTAGTGGAGTTGGCACTTCCACAAGTAGAGACTCCCCCTGGAGTGGATCCAGGTGAATTGGGCTAGCTTGTGGTAGCTCTCCCTGCCTTTCTGCATCTTCTTGTCCTGCTGGAGACTGGCCAGCATTTCCAATTTCTTCATCATCTGGAGTGAACACTACTTGCTCTTCAGAGCTGCTAGAGGATTCTTGAGCCACAGGGGCTGTCTTCTTCTTCTTTTTCTGGGGTGTTTCCTTCTCTGGAGTTGGCATCTCTTTGGCCAACACTCTATCCCACCTAGAGAAGATTCTCATATCCATCTTCCTCATGTGGTTAATCTTAGATCCAGCTGCTTGATTCATCACTTCTGGAATACTTCCTGCTAGGTATAGACTTAGTATTCTACCTAAATTGGGCTTCTTCATACTCTCTTTTATCTTCTCAAACACAACTGTAGACCAATCAGTTTCTAGTTTGAAGATAATCCTGGTCATTAGACTGAACATGTGAGCTGAAATTCTGTCATGCCCACCAGACTTGCTCAGTATGACCTTGCCCACAATCTCAGATAAAAACTTGCCTTGCATATTCATTCCTTTTCTATTGAACACAGATCCTATCTTTAGGTTTGAGTCCAAACCACACCATGTCAATGCTTCTCTAGTCTTAGAAGCAGAAACATCTTCTTCTTCCTTAGTTCTTGGTAGTTGAAGTATCTTTCTTAGACTTTTAGTAGATACCTTCACCTTTGCTCCATGAACTCTAGACTTAATCTTGAGTCTTGATTCATCTAGAGTTGCTCCATTCAAAAATTCGAGGACTTCCTTCTTCCATATCTTGATCGGTTCTGAAACAAGAAATTCTAACCCAGTCTCGGCTATTAGGGTTACCACACCTTTGATTTCAGGTTCCGCGTCATCAAAGGCGTGTCGAACGAGCTCATATCCTTCATTCACATTCTCTTCCAGCTTGGGCGCCATTAGGGTTTGAAGAAATTTGAATTTAGAGAAGAGAGATGTCGACACACAAGTTTGGTCTCGAAACTTTGGTGAGCGTGTCGACAAACAATGGCGAAAACCTATTTATACCTTTCTAGAATCGAAGATGAAAGGGCGCATCAAAATACTTAAATTGTGTCGACACTGTTGAAAAGTGTCGACACTTACTTATAATGTCTCGACAACTATGTGTCGACACAAGTATAGTCGACAGAATATATGTATCGACACTTGTATATGTGCCGACACCACTTAGCTCGATACTTAGTCGAGACTCTACTAGACTAATTTTGTGTAAAGCCTAAGTGTCGACACCACTTTGGATGTGTCGACACCTACTCTGTATGTGTCGACACTAATTCTCTGAAGTGTCGACACAGACTTTCTAGATGTGTCGACACCATTTCTCTGAAATGTCGACACCACTTTTATGTGTCGACACAGACAACTCTGTGTGTCGACAACATTTTACTTAGCCAATTTTGAAAACCTATTCTAAGTTTATCATCCCTAATTCAATTTTAAATTTATTGAATTTGGTTTCATCTAAGGGCTTAGTATACATGTCAGCTAGCTGATTATCTGTACTAATATATTCTAGTGAAATATCTCCTTTTTCCACATGTTCTCTTAGAAAATGGTATTTTATTTCTATGTGCTTAGTCCTACTATGGGAGACAGGATTATTTGCAATAGAAATAGCACTATGTTGGGTACATTGGTCAAATGTATCTGATTTGAAGAAGCCTCACCCATCTCAATGATATACATCATAATGTATTTGATGTATGTTTGAGTTACTTGTGCAGGTTAGGTATTCATTAGACTGAAGCTAAAAACTTTCTAAGTCCATGTGTCGACACCCAGAGGGAAAGTGTCGACACTTGAGAAAGCTTGTGTCGACACCCAGACAAGCAGTGTCGACACTTGGAGTCATTGTGTCGACACCTGGAATGAAGAGTCGACACCAGACACAAAGTGTCGACACAAGGAGCTGTGTCGACACTCAGTGAAGAAGAATGCAGAGAAGTAGTGTCGACACTTAGCAGAAGTGTCGACACCTAGAAGAGCTGTGTTTACATCAGAAAGTGTCGACACTTGGAGTTGTGTCGACACTCAGCAAAAGTCTGCAGAGTCTAAGTACAAGTGTCGACACTCAACACAATGTGTCGACACTATGAAGAAGAGTCGGCACTTGAAGTAAGTGTCGACACTCAACACAATGTGTCGACACACCACCAGAAGAGTCAACACTTGAAGTATGTGTCGACACTCAACACAATGTGTCGACACACAACCAGAAGAGTCAACACTTGAAGTATGTGTCGACACTCAACACAATGTGTCGACACACAACCAGAAGAGTCAACACTTGAAGTATGTGTCGACACTCAGCACAATGTGTCGACACACCACCAGAAGAGTCAACACTTGAAGAAAGTGTCGACACCCAGCACAATATGTCGACACTCAGTTAAAGACTCAACACTGGAAGAAAGTGTCGACACAAGGAGCTGTGTCGACACTTAGCAAAGAACAGAAATATCTACAAAAATATTCTAAGTACAAGTGTCGACACTTAGGGAATGTGTCGACACTCAGCTGAAGAATCTATATTGAAGACTTGTGTCGACACCAAGAAGCAGTGTCGACACTTGACAGATTCAACACAAGAAGTTGTGTCGACACAAAAGAGATGTGTCGACACTTAGAAGAATACAGTTAAAGAATGAAGAACAAGTACTTGTGTCGACACTCAATTTCAGTGTCGACACATACAGAAGAATCTGTGTCGAGACATACAAGGAGTTGTGTCGACACCTTGTAGACTTGTGTCGACACTTACACAGCATGTGTCGACACTTGGTCTATAAGTGTCGACACTTAAGAACAGAAAGTCTCGACACTATCTGACAGTTAGAGAATTTCAAGAAGTGACTGGTTGACATGACAGCTGCCGATCCAGCCGGTCTACAGCAACTATCAGGGAAGTCAGAAGTCTGTTATGAACCGGACCAGCCGGTTACCATGAAGAATGCCTATAAATAGGCACTCACAGTTTACAGAAACTGTTGTTGAAGCTATTTGAAGTAATTGATCAGATTATTCAAGTAATCAGAAAAGTGGTACACAGAGTATCAACACAAGAAGATCTGGCAGTCCAACTGCAGATCTAAGAAGTTGGAGAGAGAGAGCTCCAATCAAGAATTCAGGCTTTGGAACTAGGCTGAGAAGAAGGATTCAGAGGAATCTGGATCTTAAGAAGCAGAGGTCAAGGAACAACTGCAGAGGATTCAGACTTATTCAGTTCTACTCAAGAAGCTTTGAAGGAAGCTAAGTCAGTTTGGATCTATCTGAGTTCTTCCAAGAACTCAGCAAGAAACTCACAACTCCTCTCTTATTTTCTGAGTTGTTGAGTTATTTGTTGTAATACTATTTTAACTTGTAGGATCTTTGGATCTGAGTGCATTGTAAGCCTAAATTTATAAAGGCTGAGGGTAGGGCTTGAGAGCCTGAGTGTAGGAGTTGAAGAACTCTGAGTGTAGGCCTTGATTGGCTGAGTATAGGCCTGGGTGGCTGAGTGTAGGCCTTTGTGGCTGAGTGTAGGCTTTGGAGAAAGCTGAGGTGTAAGGCTTTGGGCCTGAGGTGTAGGAACCTATTTGGGTTCTGAGACAGTGGAGAAGTTTGGCCGAATCTAGTACACTGCTAGATAGGCGAAGGGGGAAAGTGGATGTACCCAAAGATTGGGGAACCACTATAAATCATTGTGTATTGTGTTGTGAATGTGCTGTGTATGTTTGATTTTTGCTGATTGCTGTAATAGACTACTTAGAAATCTGTGATATAACTGTTTGGCTGCCAACAAAGTTAGAAAAGGATTAGGTCACCTATTCACCCCCCCTCTAGGTGTTTAGGTACCATATCTTTCAAGTGGTATCAGAGCCAGGTTCCTCAAAACAAGGACTAACAGTCTAAGGAGATCCTGTTTGGCAGAAACAGTCTAAGTCAGAAAACAGCTTCAAGAAAATCAAGAACCATGGGTTCCTTTGAAAATCATAAAGAATTGGGTTCCATGAAATTACCTATTTGCAGAAAGGAAATTTTTGGGATCTGGAAAGAGAGGGTAAGGCTATTCATGGAGGCCTCAGACCCTAGAATATACATCACAATAAAGGAAGGGCCTTATGTGCCAATGAAGATCTCAGTATTGGATGCAAATCAGAGGACTCCAAAGGATTTCTCTGAGATGACCAAGGATGAAATTGTCCTAGTCACTATGGACAAGAGGGCACAAAACATAATAGTGAGTGCCATTGATGATGCAACTTTTCAGAACTTAATTCACTGTAAAACAGCAAAAGAAATGTGGGATACCCTCATTGTCTATATGGAAGGTTCTGAAGAAGTTAGGCAAGATAGGAAGTCCTTGCTTAATCAAGAGTATGAGAGCTTTAGGCAAGGCAAGGGAGATAGCATCACTGAATGCTACAAGAAGTTCTATAGAATAGTTAATGAACTCATGTCTTATGGAAGAGAGTTCAGCAACTATGAACTAAATGACAAATTCCTAAGGTCCCTAACCAAAGATTGGGACACCAAGATCTGTGCCATAAGAGAAATGGCAAAGTTGGGAGAAATTCCTCCTCCTACACTATTTGGCAAGTTGTTGTCATATGAGATGCAGCTGACAGTGAGGAAAGAGGAGGAGAAATCAACAAGGACTGAGCACAAGGAAAGGACTGTTGCCTTCAAGACAGATGTTCCCAGAAAATGCAGAACTAAGTCATCAACTCCACCTCCAGAGGTAGTTGAATCTGAGTCAGAAGGGTCTGTCAGTACAAAGTCTACAAGCAGTGAAAGTGATGAAGACTTTGCTGCCTTCACTAGACACTTTCAGAAATTCCTGAAAAAGAAACAGTGGAGGTCCAGACCATCTACTTACAAGGGAAAAGAAGTCTTGTATCAGGAGAAAAAGCCTTCTAAGAAGGACAGGAAGAAGACAAAGACAAGCAAGGCAACTGGATCAAAGATTGTGTGCTACTGCTGCAATAGACAGGGTCATGTCATTGCTGATTGTCCTGAGAAAAGAAAAGAATCCAGTGACAGGAAAAAGACTCACTTCAAAGGGAAGAAAGAGAAGTCTTTTGTTGCCAAGAATGAGAAGACTCTTTCAGATATTTCTTCTTCAAACACTGATACTGATGATGAAGCCTACATAGGGCTATTTGCTGAAGAAGAAGAAGAAGAATTTATGCAGATCTTGGAGTCAATTTATGAACAAGAAGACTGCCAGTGCCAAGGACTGATGGCATTGACTGAGAGTGCCAAAATCCTGGAGCAGCCAGGACCTAGTCAGGTGCAAAGTCCAACTCTAAGTTCAGTTTCTTGTTCTAGTTCAGAATCAGAATCATCTTCATCAAATGATGGAAGTGGTTCTGAGTCTGAGGATGATATTCATCAGCTAATAGATAAATATAAGGTGCTGTTACAGGCTTATAAGAAAAGCAAGTCCCTTGCCAAAAGTCAGGCAAAGGAAATTGCTAATCTAAAAGCTGCTGCAACAGACCTTGAGAAGCAGTATGATCAAAAACTGAATGAAGTAGCCAGGCTGAAACACATTACAGTGATTCAGATGGGTACTATTACATTTAAGAATGATCAAATTAAGAGACTGGAGACAAATCTTCAGAAAGAGAGAGAACTGGTTGCAAAGTTTTCAAAGCCTAAATCAGTTCTACCTTTGATTGATGATTTTATTCATCACAAAGGCAAGGCTGGATTGGGTTTTGTTAAACCTGCTAGGACTGTTTAGGATCAGTCCAAGCCCAAGGGCAAGGCCCCAACATTCAATCAGTCAGCTACAGTTAAGACAGCAAAGTCTGTACCTAAGCAAAGGTACAATAAGTTTGAATGTTGGTGTTGTGGCAAGGTTGGCCACTTTGCCTTGGATTGTTGGCACAATGCCAGTGCCAAGTTGAGTAGCAAGTTACCTGGTGGAAAGCCAGTAGGTAGCTATGTCATGTTGCAAACTAACAATCACCAAGGACCCAAGTTTACTTTGGGTTCTAAGGTTCATTAATTTGTTTTGCAGGTGAATCCAAGTGGCCATACCCCAACATGGTACTTGGATAGTGGATGTTCCAGACATATGACTGGAACAAGGGGACTACTGAAGGACTACATTCCAATCAAAAATGGTCCTAAAGTGACCTTTGGTGGTTCTGAAAAAGGAATCATCAAAGGGTTTGGTAACATTTCTTCAAACCTTGTTACCATTACTCAAGTGGCTTATGTTAAAGGGTTGAAACACAACCTTATAAGTATAAGTCAGTTAAGTGATGTAGGGTATGATATCTCATTTGTTAAAAATGGTTGTCATATCAAGAGGTCAAGTGATCAAGAGATCATTTTGACAGGATATAGAAAGAGGAATGTCTACTGTCTAGACATCATGATTGAGAACAATGGTTCTCCTGTTTGTCTTGTAGCTGATGAGACAGTCTCTCATTGTGTCAAGTGGCACAAGAGGCTAGCTCATCTTAACTACAAGACTATTAGCAAACTCTTTAGCAAAGAGTTAGTGAGGAATGGTCCTCAAGTTAAGTGTGTTAAAGATGGCATTTGCTCAGCTTGTCAAAAGGGCAAGCAGACCAAATCCACCTTTAAAAGCATTGAGAACAAAGATGTTGTGAGGTGCTTATACCTCTTGCATATGGATCTCTTTGGTCCAATGCCAGTTCACAGCTTAGGTAGGAAGGTCTATACCTTTGTAGTTGTTGATGACTACTCAAGGTTTTCCTGGGTGTTCTTCTTAAGGCAGAAATCTGAAACACCTAGTGTCTTCTACAGCTTTGTCAAGCAAATTCAGAATGAACTAAATAGTACTGTGGTCAAAATTAGAAGTGACCATGGTACTGAGTTTCAATCTGAAAGCATGACAAAACTATGTGAAGACTTTGGGATATTTCAAGAATTCTCTTCACCTAGAACACCTCAGCAAAATGGCATTGCTGAGAGGAAGAATAGAACCTTGATAGAGGCTGGTAGAACCCTACTTAGTGATACATCACTGCCTGAGTATTTCTGGGCTGAAGCAGTTAACACTGTATGCCATGTGATAAATAGGGCTACCATCACTAAAAGACTAAACAAGACCCCCTATGAAGTAGTGAAAGGCAGGAAACCAAACCTATCCTATTTTAGGATCTTTGGTTGCAAATGCTTCATACTTAACAATGGGAAGTCTTACATAACTAAGTTTGCTGCCAAGTCCCAAGAGGGAATTTTTGTTGGGTACAGCAACAATAGTAAGGCTTATAGAGTATACAACTTGATTACACAAGTTGTAGAGGAGACTGTGCATGTAGTTTTTGATGAGACAAGACTTATTAACAATGAGTTGTCTAGCAATGTATGCAGCCCCACAGGTTTGACAAAGAAATTGGACAAGCTTACTATAGAAGAGATGCCTGCTGAAAGACAGCAAGTAGAAGGCAATAGCAGTTGTCCAGGGGGAGAACTACATGTGCCAATAGCTGAAGAAATACAAGAAGTACAGCATGATGCAGATGCTGAAGAAGTTCAACCTGAAGCTAGGATGCCTCCAGCCCACAGGCATCTAAGAGATCATCCAGTAGAGCTGATTATTGGAGATCCAAGACAAGGAGTTCAGACAAGGAGCAGAAATCAGAATGCTGCAGTATATTCTAGTTTTCTGTCTCAAATAGAACCTAAGAAATTTGAAGAAGCTATACAAGATCCACAGTGGACTGAAGCTATGCAAGAAGAACTTAATCAGTTCAAAAGGTGCAAGGTTTGGGAGCTGGTTCCAAAGCCTAAAGACCACAATGTTATAGGAACTAAGTGGATCTACAGAAATAAGTTAGATGAACAAGGGGTCATCATAAAGAATAAAGCAAGACTGGTTGCAAAAGGATATAGGCAAGAAGAAGGTATTGATTTTGATCAAACCTTTGCCCCAGTAGCCAGACTGGAGGCCATAAGGATGTTCTTGGCCTATGCAACCTATCAAGGATTCAAGGTATACCAAATGGATGTCAAGTCAGCATTCCTAAATGGTAATTTGAAAGAAGAAGTCTATGTGGAGCAGCCATCAGGTTTTGTTGATCCAACTCAACCTCATTATGTCTATAGACTTAGGAAAGCATTATATGGGTTAAAACAAGCTCCTAGAGCTTGGTATGAAACCCTATCTAGTTTCCTCATTGAGAACAAGTTCACAAGGGGGAAAATAGATAAGACTCTATTCCTTAGGGAATCTAGAGGCAAAGTCATACTTGTCCAAATATATGTAGATGACATTATATTTGGGTCTACTGAAAGTAGCCTTTGCAAAAAGTTTGCAAAGCTTATGCAAAGTCAATTTGAGATGAGTAGTATGGGAGAGCTAAAGTTTTTCTTGGGTCTCCAAGTTAAACAGACTGAAAGTGGCTTGTCCATATGTCAGTCCAAGTTCACCCTAGAACTCATAAGGAAATATGGTATGGATTCATCCAGTACCATGAAGACTCCTATGGGGTCAAGTGTGTCTCTTAGCAAGGATGATGCAGGGAAACCTGTAGATGAAACCTTGTATAAAGGGATAGTTGGCTCCTTACTATACTTGACTGCAAGTAGGCCTGACATTATGTATGCTACATGTGTTTGTGCCAGGTATCAAGCCTGCCCTAAAGAGTCTCACTTGACTGCTGTCAAAAGAATATTGAGATATCTAAAGGGCACTCCCTATCTAGGCCTCTGGTACCCTAGGAATGGAGATTTTGATCTAACAGGTTATACAGATGCAGACTTTGCAGGATGCAAAGAGGATAGAAAGAGCATAACTGGAACCTGTCAATTCCTAGGTGGAAGAATAATTTCATGGAGCAGCAAAAAGCAGACTAGTGTGGCTATCTCCACAGCTGAGTCAGAATATGTAGCTGCAGGAAGTTGCTGTGCTCAACTTCTATGGATTCAACATCAGCTAGTGGACTATGGATTTCAGGTAAGTAGAACTCCACTTTACTGTGATTCTACAAGTGCTATTTCAATAGCTAACAACCCTGTATCTCATAGTAGAACAAAACATATTGAGATTAAATATCACTTTCTTAGGGAGCATGTAGAAAGAAATGATATTGCACTTGAATATGTTAAAACTGATAATCAGATAGCTGACATGTTTACTAAGCCCTTAGAAGAAGCTAAGTTTAATAGATTCAAAATTGAACTAGGTATGATAAACTTAGACTAAGTTTACAGAATAGAAAATTGACTAAGTAAAAAGGTGTCGACACATAGACAAGTCTATGTCGACACAGAATAAAAGTGTCGACACTTCAGGAAAAAGGTGTCGACACATCTAGGAAGTTGGTGTCGACACTTCAGAATGTTAGTGTCGACACATGTCGAGTAGGTGTCGACACATCCAATGTGGTGTCGACACTTAAGTTTTACTCAGAATTTTCTAAGTAAAGTCTCGACTATTCGTCGAGTAGAGTGGTGTCGACACATAAACATGTGTCGACACATAATATCTGTTGACTAAACTTGTGTCGACACATGTGTGTCGAGACATTATAAGTCAGTGTCGACACTTCTTAACAGTGTCGACACATTTTTAGTTATCCATCCCGCCTGTTCGACTTCAAATCAGAAAGGTATAAATAGGGTTCTGTCTTTGATTGTCGACACGCTTTCAAAGTTTCGAGACCAAAACTCTTGTGTCGACATTTCTCTTTTCTCAAGACTAAATCTCCAAACCCTAATGGCTCCCAAGCTCGAGGAGAATGTTAACGAAGGCTATGAGCTCGTGCGAGGTGCATTCGATGAAGCTGATCAAGAACTCAAGGCGGTAGTAACCCTAATTGCCGATTCTGGATTGGAATACTTGACTTCAGAACCAACGAAGATTTGGAAAAAGGAAGTTCTTGAATTTCTCCATGAAGCTGCTGTAGATGACTCTGGATTCAGGATCAAATCCAGAGTTCATGGGACTAAGGTCAAAGTTTCACCAAAGAATCTGAGAAAGGTACTCCAGCTACCTAAAGCACATGATGAAGAGGAAGTAACTGCTTCAAAGACCAGGGAAGCTCTTACTTGGTGTGGACTGGATCCAAAGATGAAGGTAGGATCAGTCTTTAACAGGAAAGGCATGAATAATCAAGGGAAATTCATGTCAGAAATAGTAGGAAAGGTTATTCTCAGCAAGACTGGAGGGCATGACAGGGTGTCTGCCTCCATGTTTGAAATTATGACTAGAATCATCTTCACCCTGAAAACAGATTGGTCTCAAGTGGTGTATGAGAAAATCAAGGAGAGCTTGAAGAAGCCCAACCTGGGCAGAATACTAAGTCTCTACCTTGCTGGTACAATACCAGAGGTGATGAGCAATGCAGCTGGAAGTAAGATCAATCACATGAGGAAGATGGATTCAAGGATATTCTCTAGATGGGAAAGGGTGTTGTCAAAGGACATGCCTACCCCTGAGAAGCCAGTTTCTGAGAAAGTTACTCCTCCCAGGAAGAAGAGAAAGACTGCTGATGTGACACAAGAGTCCTCCAGCAGTTCTGATAGTGAAGAACAGGTTATTTTCACACCTGATGACCATGAAGAAGTGGCTGCAGAGAAGATTCCTGCTCCTCAAGATGTAGCTGAGATCCAGGGGGAGCTGCCTCCAGCTAGCCCCATCCATAGGGATCACAGCCAGGGGGAGCTTCCAGCAGTAGAAGAACCATCTACTCTGGACAGTGAGCAAGCCACCATCATTATTCAAGAGGTACTCACTGACTTAAAAACTTTAGAATATCTTATTGAAGATGCTGATTTGTCTGATGTTCCTCAGCAAACTCAGCTACCTAGCCAAGCTCCAGATGTTGGTCTTGAAGACACTTCTGCTGTTGTGTAAAATGTTCCAGATACTACTCAAGTAGTTGAAGAACCAAGTACTTCTCCTGCACAGTCACCTCCTGAATACACAATGGAAGACCTCTTTCTGAATTTAGATCAAGAGGATTTTGACATAGACAAGGTTGCTGCTGAAGATAAGAGTGCTGCTGCTGAGGGGGAGCACATATCAGTTTAGGATGAGCCTTTAAGGCCAGAGACTGAGAAGGCACTAGATGTGCAAGCTGAAAAACCACAAAGCCCTAAGGATAGGGTTGAGATTGCCAGCACCTCTGCCTCTGAAGATGAGGAGAGTGCTAGGGCTAAGAAGAAGAAATTATTTGTATTCAAAAGAAGAAGTCAGAGCTACAAGAAAGCCCTCCAATCCATTGCCCCCACAGCCCATAGTTCAGCAAGCTCCAACTGCTGACTATAGTGCTTTACTGATTGCACTACAGATCAAGCTGGATGAGCAAAGGAAGGCTATAGAGACTTATGTTGATGAAGGGCACAAGACCCTACAATTTGATCTGGCACAGGAAATCAAGTCAATAAGGTTTGAAATGAACCTTAATAAAAAGGAGATGACTGACTGCTTCCACAAGGGTGGGAATGCAGTAGTCTATTTGGCTACTCACCAGGAGAAGATCAAGACTCAAGTAGATGATATAGCATTGAAACAAGGCTATGTGCTGGAAAATCAATTAAGGATGAATGATAATTTGACTGCATCCCACAATGCTATAGTCACTGAATTAAAGAATAAGTCTACTGAACCATCTACATCTGCTGCTGCTGCAAAGGCTGATTTTGATAAAATCTTTCAAGCTGAGATTACTGCTGTCAAAACTGCTATACAAGATTCCCAGAAAGCAATCTCAGAACAGCTTACAAAGCTTAAACCCTACTTTAAGGATGGAATCAGGTATTTGGATAGTCAGATTAGATTCCAAAAGGATGATGTAAGAGACCATGTGGCCCAAGAAGTCATAAAGGGGGAGAGAGTGTTAGTCAAGGCAAGTTCTGAGCATGCAAAATGGATATCAAATTCAATCAGGGCTACACTTGGATATCCTCCCCTGTGTGATGATAATGAAGTTGCTGAATCTGGACTGAACCCTGCCTATTTTGGAGGTGAGCCACAAGAAGTAGCTCAAGTCATTTATCCACCTCCAGATTTTGAAATGATTCATGCAGAGGTGAGCACTATGTATAGCCCATCTGGGGGCAAGGACAATGTCCATTTAGAAAAGGTTGTTCAACCTATAACAGCAGCTATGCAAGAGGCTTTGGACAAAGAAGAAGAGACAAGGCTGTCAAAGAAGAGGTTTAGGGAACTAGCAGAACAAAAGCCAGATTTTGAACAGTGGAGCCCTACCTCTAGAAATATCATTCTAACTGCCTGGAAAGCTGCTAAAGACAACACTACTGATAGAAACAAGTGGTTCTCAGAAGCTGAATGGAGGAAGCATGAGATCAGGCAGGAAGCCATTGTCCAGTACAGAAGAAAGGCTAAGTTAGGAAAGCTACCTCCTACTGCAGTGGAGCCTATCAAGTACTTTCCTAAGCCCTATCATTATTTTGAGAGACAGAAAATCAAGGCTGAAGAACAAAAGAAGAAGGACTCAAAAGGCAAGAAGCCTGCTGATGCTGAGCCTACTGCTACTGCTACTGTCAAAGCTCAAGTTAAAGCTGGAAAAGGAATTGTTATCAAAGAACCTGATCAGAAATAGATTAGGAATTAAACTTGAAGCTTGTTGTAATCTTTTAAATAAAAAACATTTTTGTACAACATTGAAAATGTATAAGGAGCAACGTTAGAACAATATATGATAAATATAGTATGATTGTTCTGAAATGTGTTTGTTTCTTATTTGTTCTGGAATGTTGAATGTGTATATGTGTGAAGTTTTACATGTTCATGTTAACCCTGCTGATTATAATCTGCTTTTCATCATTTTGTAATTTTTAATTATGAATGGTGTATATCATTGACTAAGGGTTATGACTTCTCCAAATAGGGGGAGATTATTGGGTACATTGGTCAAATGTATCTGATTTGAAGAAGCCTCACCCATCTCAATGATATACATCATAATGTATTTGATGTATGTTTGAGTTACTTGTGCAGGTTAGGTATTCATTGGACTGAAGCTAAAAACTTTCTAAGTCCATGTGTCGACACCCAGAGGGAAAGTGTCGACACTTGAGAAAGCTTGTGTCGACACCCAGACAAGCAGTGTCGACACTTGGAGTCATTGTGTCGACACCTGGAATGAAGAGTCGACACCAGACACAAAGTGTCGACACAAGGAGCTGTGTCGACACTCAGTGAAGAAGAATGCAGAGAAGCAGTGTCGACACTTAGCAGAAGTGTCGACACCTAGAAGAGCTGTGTCTACATCAGAAAGTGTCAACACTTGGAGTTGTGTCGACACTCAGCAAAAGTCTGCAGAGTCTAAGTACAAGTGTCGACACTCAACACAATGTGTCGACACTATGAAGAAGAGTCAGCACTTGAAGTAAGTGTCGACACTCAACACAATGTGTCGACACACCACCAGAAGAGTCAACACTTGAAGTATGTGTCGACACTCAACACAATGTGTCGACACACAACCAGAAGAGTCAACACTTGAAGTATGTGTCGACACTCAACACAATGTGTCGACACACAACCAGAAGAGTCAACACTTGAAGTATGTGTCGACACTCAGCACAATGTGTCGACACACCACCAGAAGAGTCAACACTTAAAGAAAGTGTCGACACCCAGCACAATATGTCGACACTCAGTTAAAGACTCAACACTGGAAGAAAGTGTCGACACAAGGAGCTGTGTCGACACTTAGCAAAGAACAGAAATATCTACAAAAATATTCTAAGTACAAGTGTCGACACTTAGGGAATGTGTCGACACTCAGCTGAAGAATCTATATTGAAGACTTGTGTCGACACCAAGAAGCAGTGTCGACACTTGACAGATTCAACACAAGAAGTTGTGTCGACACAAAAGAGATGTGTCGACACTTAGAAGAATACAGTTAAAGAATGAAGAACAAGTACTTGTGTCGACACTCAATTTCAGTGTCGACACATACAGAAGAATCTGTGTCGAGACATACAAGGAGTTGTGTCGACACCTTGTAGACTTGTGTCGACACTTACACAGCATGTGTCGACACTTGGTCTATAAGTGTCGACACTTAAGAACAGAAAGTCTCGACACTATCTGACAGTTAGAGAATTTCAAGAAGTGACTGGTTGACATGACAGCTGCCGATCCAGCCGGTCTACAGCAACTGTCAGGGAAGTCAGAAGTCTGTTATGAACCGGACCAGCCGGTTACCATGAAGAATGCCTATAAATAGGCACTCACAGTTTACAGAAACTGTTGTTGAAGCTATTTGAAGTAATTGATCAGATTATTCAAGTAATCAGAAAAGTGGTACACAGAGTATCAACACAAGAAGATCTGGCAGTCTAACTGCAGATCTAAGAAGTTGGAGAGAGAGAGCTCCAATCAAGAATTCAGTCTTTGGAACTAGGCTGAGAAGAAGGATTCAGAGGAATCTGGATCTTAAGAAGCAGAGGTCAAGGAACAACTGCAGAGGATTCAGACTTATTCAGTTCTACTCAAGAAGCTTTGAAGGAAGCTAAGTCAGTTTGGATCTATCTGAGTTCTTCCAAGAACTCAGCAAGAAACTCACAACTCCTCTCTTATTTTCTGAGTTGTTGAGTTATTTGTTGCAATATTATTTTAACTTGTAGGATCTTTGGATCTGAGTGCATTGTAAGCCTAAATTTATAAAGGCTGAGGGTAGGGCTTGAGAGCCTGAGTGTAGGAGTTGAAGAACTCTGAGTGTAGGCCTTGATTGGCTGAGTGTAGGCCTGGGTGGCTGAGTGTAGGCCTTTGTGGCTGAGTGTAGGCTTTGGAGAAAGCTGAGGTGTAAGGCTTTGGGCCTGAGGTGTAGGAACCTATTTGGGTTCTGAGACAGTGGAGAAGTTTGGCCGAATCTAGTACACTGCTAGATAGGCGAAGGGGGAAAGTGGATGTACCCAAAGATTGGGGAACCACTATAAATCATTGTGTGCTGTGCTGTGAATGTGTTGTGTATGTTTGATTTTTGCTGATTGCTGTAATAGACTACTTAGAAATCTGTGATATAACTGTTTGGCTGCCAACAAAGTTAGAAAAGGATTAGGTCACCTATTCACCCCCCCCCCCCCCTCTAGGTGTTTAGGTACCATATCTTTCACACTAGTAGAATCACAAAATAGAGGTGTTCTACTTACTTGAATATCATAATCTTCTAATTGACGTTGAATCCATAGAAGTTTAGCACAGCAACTTCCTGCAGCAACATACTCTGACTCTGCTGTGGAGATAGACACACTTGTTTGTTCTTGCTACGCCATGATATCAGCCTTCCACCTAGGAATTGACAGGTTCCAGTTGTACTTTTCCTATCTTCCTTGCAGCCTGCAAAATCTGCATCTGAATAACCTGTCAGTTCAAAGTCTCCATTCCTATGGTACCAAAGGCCCAGATAAGGTGTGCCCTTAAGATATCTCAACATTCTTTTGACTGTTGTCAAATGAGATTCTTTAGGGCAAGCTTGGTACCTAGCACAGACACATGTAGCATACATGATATCTGGTCTACTTGCAGTCAAATACAATAGGGAGCCAACTATCCCTCTATACAAAGTCTCATCTACAGGTTTCCCTACATCATCTTTGCTAAGAGACATACTTGACCCCATAGGAGTTTTCATGGTACTGGATGATTCCATACCATACTTCCTTATCAATTCTAGGGTGAACTTAGACTGGCATATGGATAAACCATCCTCAGTCTGTCTAACTTGGAGACCCAAGAAGAACTTAAGTTCCCTCATACTGCTCATTTCAAATTGTCCTTGCATAAGTTTTGCAAACTTTTTGCAAAGACTACTTTCTGTAGACCCAAATATAATATCATCTACATATATTTGGACTAAGATTATCTTGCCTCTGGATTCTCTAAGGAATAGAGTCTTGTCTATTTTCCCCCTTGTGAATTTATTCTCAATGAGGAAACTAGACAGGGTTTCATACCAAGCCCTAGGGGCTTGTTTTAACTCATACAAAGCCTTCCTAAGTCTATAGACATAATTAGATTTAGTAGAATCTACAAAACCTGATGGCTGTTCCACATAGACTTCTTCCTTTAGATTTCCATTCAGAAAAGCTGACTTAACATCCATTTGGTATACTTTAAACCCTTGAAAGGTTGCATAGGCCAAGAACATCCTTATTGCCTCCAGTCTGGCTACTGGAGCAAAGGTCTGATCAAAGTCAATACCTTCTTCCTGCCTATATCCTTTTGCAACAAGTCTTGCTTTGTTATTTATTATCACTCCATGTTCATACAACTTGTTCCTAAAGATCCACTTGGTTCCAATAATGTTGTGGTCTTTTGGTTTAGGAACTAGCTCCCAGTCTTTACATCTTTTGAACTAGTTCAGCTCCTCTTGTATTGCCTCAATCCAATGAGGGTCTAGGATGGCTTCTTCAAATTTCTTTGGCTCTATTTGGGATAGAAAGCAGGAGTAGAGTACTGAACTTAGATTTCTGCTCCTTGTTTGTACCCCTTGTCTGAGATCACCAATAATTTGATTGGCTGGATGATCTTTTAGATGTCTATTTACTGGAGGCAATCTGTCTTCTGGTTGTGCACCTACAGCTTCTTCATTCAGCAGCTCCTCTTGATCTTCTTCATCAATAGGAGTATCTTGTACTCCCCCTGGACAGCAGCCACTATCATCCACATGCTGACTTGCAGTAGATCCTTCTTTAATAGTAAGCTTGTCCATCTTCTCAGTCACACCTGTAGAGCTGCAAACACTTCTAGACAATTCATTGTTAATGAGTCTAGCTTCATCAAACACTACATGTACTGACTCTTCTACAACTTGAGTAGTTAAGTTGTAGACCCTATAAGCCTTACTATTATTGTTGTACCCAACAAAGTTCCCCTCTTGGGATTTGGCAGCAAACTTGGTTAAGTAAGACTTACCATTGTTAAGTATATAACATTTACAACCAAAGATCCTGAAATAGGATAGATTTGGTTTTCTGCCTTTCACAATCTCATAGGAGGTCTTATTGTGGCTCTTGGTAATGGTAGCCCTATTAATCACATGACATGCAGTATTAACTGCCTCAGCCCAGAAGTATTCAGGGAGAGATGTGTCACTTAATAGGGTTCTACCAGCCTCTATCAAGATTCTATTTTTCCTTTCAGCAATACCATTTTGCTGAGGTGTTCTTGGTGAGGAAAATTCCTGAAATATCCCAAACTCTTCACATAGCTTTGTCATACTATCAGACTGCAATTCAGTACCATGGTCACTTCTTATTTTGACCACTATACTGTCTAACTCATTCTGAATTTGTTTGACAAAACTATAGAAGATACTAGGTGTTTCAGATTTTTGCCTTAGGAAGAATACCCAGGAAAACCTTGAATAATAATCTACAACCACAAATGTGTAGACCTTCCTACCTATGCTGTGAACTGGCATAGGACCAAATAGATCCATATGCAAGAGGTATAAACACCTCACAGCATCTTTATTCTCAATGCTATTAAAGGTGGATTTGGTCTGCTTGCCCTTTTGACAAGCTGAGCATATCCCAACCTTTTTACACTTAACTTCAGGATCATTCCTCACATTGCTAAAGAGTTGACCAATTGTCTTATAGTTAAGATGGGCTAGCCTCTTGTGCCATTTGACACAATGAGAGACTTTCTCATCAGCTACAAGACACACAGGAGAAACATTGTTCTCACACATAATGTCTAGACAATAGACATTTCTCTTCCTATAACCTGTCAGAATGATCTTTTGATCAATTGACCTCCTGATATGACAACCATCTTTGACAAATGAGATGTCATATCCTAAATCACTCAGCTGACTTATACTAATGAGGTTGTGTTTCAAACCTTTAACATAAGCCACTTGAGTAATTGTAATAAGGTTGCTAGAAATGTTCACCAAAGCCTTTGATGATTCCTTTTTCAGAACCACCAAAGGTGACTTTAGGACCATCCTTTATTGGTGTATAGTCCTTTAGCAATCCCCTAGTTCCAGTCATGTGCCTGGAACATCCACTGTCCAAGTACCATATTGGGGCATGGTCACTTAGACTCACCTGCAAAACAGATTAGTTAACCTTAGAACCCAAAGAATTCTTGGGTCCTTGGTGCTGGTTAGTTTGCCTCTTAACAAAACTACCTGTAGCTTTTCTAGCAGGCAGATTGCTACTCACCTTGGCACTTGCATTGTGCCAACAGTCTATGGCAAAGTGGCCTACCTTGCCACAACACCAGCACTCAAATCTGTTGTACCTTTGTTTAGGTACAACCATGGCTATTTTATTTACAGCAGGCTCCTTGTTGAGTACTGGGGATTTGCCCTTAGACTTGGACTGTACAGTCCTGGCAGGTTTTGTAAATCTCAATCCAGTTTTACCCTTTTGATGTACAAATTCATCTATCAAAGGTAAAACAGATTTTGGTTTAGAAAACCTTGCTACAATATCTCTCTCCTTCTGAAGACTAATCTTCAGACTTCTGATTTGATCATTCTTGAATGTAATAGTCCCCATCTGAATAACAGTAATGTTCTTCAGCCTGGCTATTTCATTTAGTTTCTGATCAAGCAACTTATCAAAATCTGTTGCAGCCACTTTGAGATTAGCAATCTCCTTAGCCTGACTCTTGGCCAAGGATTTGCTTTTCTTCAAAGTCTGCAACACTACCCTATATTCATCAATCAACTGATGAATGTCTCCTTCAGATTCAGATTCACTAACATCACTTGATGAAGATGTATCTGAATCTGAATCAGTACTAGAAATTGAACTTGTAGAACAATTTTGTACCTGACTAGGTCCAAGCTGATCCTGGATTTTGTTTCCTTCTGATAAGGCCATCAGTCCCTGGCACTGATTGTCCTCCTGCTCATATATAGAGTTCATTAACTGGATGAACTCATCTTCATCTTCTTCAGCAAACAGTCCAATATAAGCTTCAGCTTCTGAATCAGTTTCTGAAGAAGACATATCAGACAAACTTTTGTCCTTCTTAGCAACAAAGGACCTTTCCTTTTTGCCCTTGAATTGAGTCTTCTTCTTATCAGTTGACTCTTTCCTCTTCTCTGGATAGTCAGCAACAACATGTCCCTGTCTGTTACAACAATAGCAAACTATCTTTGATGATGTAGTTTTACTTTGCCTGGACTTTCTTCTTTCATTCTTTGATGACTTCTGTGAAGTGGATGGCTTAGACCTCCACTGTTTCTTCTTAAGAAACTTCTGAAAATGTCTAGTGAAAGCTGCAAAATCTTCATCACTCTCACTGCTTTCAGAATTCTTTCTTTCTGACTCATCTGTCTCAGTCTCAGCAACTTTTGGAGGTGGAGATGGAGACTTAGTTTTATATTTCATAGTGGCTTCTGTCTTGAAAGCCACTGCTCTTTCTTCGTGCTCAACTCTGGAAGTCTTCTCTTCCTCCTTCCTTACCATTAACTGCATCTCATAGGATAACAGTTTTCCAAACAATGTTGTAGGAAGAATGTCTGCTAATTTGGTCATTTCCCTTATGACACATATCTTAGTATCCCAGTCCTTAGTCAGGGATCTCAAGAACTTATCATTCAGCTCAAAATTGTTGAATTCTCTTCCATAGGACATTAACTCATTGAAAATCCTATAGAATTTCTTGTAGTACTCAGTTATGCTATCAGACATGCCTTGTCTGAAGCTTTCATACTCTTGATTCAATAAAGACTTCCTATCATGTCTAACTTTTTCTGAACCCTCCATATAGACTATCAGTGTGTCCCACATTTCCTTTGATGTTTTACAATGAATCAGATTCTGAAATGTGGCATCATCAATTGCACTTACTATAATATTCTGGGCCCTCTTGTCCATGGTAGCCAGAATTATTTCATCCTTAGTCATTTCAGAATAGTCTTTTAGAGTTCTCTGATTTGCATCTAAAACAGATACTTTCATTGGCACATATGGCCCTTCTTTGACTGTGATATAGATTCTAGGGTCAGAGACTTCCATAAATAGTCTAACCCTTTCTTTCCAAATGCCAAAGATCTCCTTTCTGCAGATTGGCAACTTCATGGATCCTAGCTCTTTGTGATTCTCTGTTGAACCCATTTTCTTGATTCTTGATTATACTGAATCTGCCAACATGAACTTTACTCAGACTGTTATGTCCTTTTTGAGTAACCTCGCTTTGATACCACTTGAAATAAATTGTACCTAATCACCTAGAGGAGGGGTGAATAGGTGACCTTAATCTTTTTAAACTTTTAGGCAGAATTAATCACAGAATTCACAGAACTTTAGACAGCAAACACAGAATCAGTCATACACAGAGTACACACAGTTTTTAAAGTGGTTCCCCAAGGTCTGGGTACATCCACTTTCCCCCTTCGCCTATCTAGTAGTGTACTAGATTCGGCCAAACTTCTCCACTATTCCTCAGATCCTCAGATCTTACACTCAGAACCCCAAATAGGTTCCTACAGCTCAGAGTGATCCCACTCTTACAACTCAGGCACACAGCACTACCACTCAGTCTTCACAAAGACCTACACTCATCCTTCAACAAGGCCTACACTCAACCTACAATAGACCTACACTCAGAGAAATGTATCTCCTACACTCAGGCACACAAGCCCTACCACTCAGCCTTTATAATTATAGGCTTACAACTCAGATCACTAAGGATCCTACAAGAAATTAAAATTATAAAGTGTATACCCGCAACTCAGAATGAGAGAGAAGAGTTGACAGGTTTCTTGATGAGTTCTTGGAAGAACTTTACTGAGATCAACCTCCCTTGGCTTTCTTCAAAGCTTCTTGAATTAGAACACAGTAGGGTTGAATCTCTATGCAGTTGATCTTCAATCACTGCTGACTTAAGAATCAGATCTCAATCTGAAACTTTCTTCACAGCCTGGTTCAACAGTTGTCTTCTTAGAATGAGCTCTCTCTCTCCAACTTCTTAGATCTTCTGATCACTTCAACTGATTGATGCAAAATCTATCTACAGAGATGTTATTTCTGTTGAAGCAATAAGCCTTTATATAAGCCTTCTTCATGGTGACCGGCTGATCCGGTTTCTAACGATCTTCTGACAGTTCTGACAGTATTAGTAAACTGGCTGGAATGGCAGCTGTCAAGTCATCCAGTCACTTCTTGAATTTTCTGTAACTGTCTGAAAGTGTCGAGACAGTCAGTCTTTAAGTGTCGACATTGATAGACTAAGTATCGACACAAGTAGACTAAGTGTCGACACTAGCCTTCATGGTGTCGACACAACTCCTTGTGTTGTAGAAATTACTTCTCGACACAGCTTCTTTAACATGTGTCGACACTGATCCTGTGTGTCGACACAAATTCTTCTTCTTTGATACTTAGTTGATTTCTTGTAAGTGTCGACACAACTCCTTTGTGTCGACACATCTTCTTGTGTTGATACTTGCTAAGTGTCGACACATCTTCTTGGTGTCGACACATGCCTTCTGTGTTGATACTTTTGCTGAGTGTCGACACAGCTCCTTTGTGTCGACACATTCTTCATGTGTTGAGAATTTGGCTGAGTGTCGACACATCTCCTTTGTGTTGACACTTGTACTTAGACTTTGTTGAAGTTTTGCTGAGTGTCGACACTAGGATCTGATGTCGACAAAGTTCCTCTGGGTGTCGACACTGCTTTTAAGTGTCGACACAGATTCTTTAGACATTTCTTCATTGTGTGTCGACACAACCTGTATGTGTCGACACTTTCCTTCTGGTGTCGACTCTGCATTCCTGGTGTCGACACAATGACTCCAAGTGTCGACACAGCTTCTCTGGGTGTCGACACAATTACTCCAAGTGTCGACATAGCTTCTCTGGGTGTCGACACAATTACTCCAAGTGTCGACACAGCTTCTCTGGGTGTCGACACAAGCCTTCTTAAGTGTCGACACATTTCTTCTAGGTGTCGACACATGGACTTAGAAACTTTTAAGTTTTCCCTGCAATTACTTAACCTGCACAAGGTAACTCAAAATACATCAAATACATCTTGATGTATACCATTGAGTAGGGTGAGGCTTCTTCAAATCAGGTACATTTATTCCAATGTACCCAACACTCCGGAATAGGCAAGGACTTCAAGAATCCTCCCGGCTTTTGGCACTCCACCTTCACTAAGGCACACGTCTGACACTTCGCCACGTACAGTGCCGCATCCTTCTTCAGTACTGGCCACCAGAACAATTTCTTCACATCATGGTACATCTTCGTGCTCCCCGGGTGAATCGTGTACTTGGTATTATGCGCCTCGTACAACAATTCCACCCGCAAAGTGCCCACATTTGGGACGCACAGACGACCATCTTTCCAAAACAGTCCATCTACAACCTCATATTGGGAATTTGACCCATCCAAAGCCTCTATCATGAGCTGCTTTATGCTGCTATCCACATCCAAAGCCTGCCAAATCCGATCAGCCAGGTCATACTGAACTTCCATCCAGTTCAATAGCGCTTCAGCACTCGAATGCTTGTCTACGCAAGAGATCTCCAACGCCTCCAACTCCTGAACCAACCGCTCGTCATGGAACGACAAGCAATTGGCTTGAGCTGGGGCCCTGCGACTCAACGTGTCCGCAACCGCATTGCCTTTCCTAGGCACATAATGGATTTTGAACGTGTAGTCCGCCAGGAACTCCATCCATCTCCTCTGCCGCATGTTTAGATCTTTATGATCTAACAAGTATTTCAGGCTCTTATGGTCGGTATAGATATCGACCTTCACTCCATACAGGTAGTGCCTCCATAGCTTCAAGGCAAAAATCACGGCCTCTAACTCCAAGTCATGGACCAGATAATTCCTCTCGTGCACTTTCAGCTGTCGCGAGCCATACGCAGTCACACTACCATGCTGCAGCAGCACACAACCCAAGCCACTGCCCGAAGCATCACTATAGATTTCAAAGCCTTCCGTCCCACTAGGCGAACTCAGCACAGGCGTTGTGGTCAACCGACACTTCAACTCCTCAAAAGCCCGCGCGCACTCCGACGTCCAAACAAACTTCTGCTCCTTCCTCGTCAAAGTAGTGAGGGGTAACGCTATCCGCGAGAAGTTCTCCACAAAGTGCCTGTAATAGCCGGCAAGCCCCAGAAAACTCCGGACTTCCGCTACCGTAGCAAGTACGGGCCACTCTCATATTGCAACAATCTTTGTCAGATCCACCGCAATGCCCTCTCCACTTACTATATGACCAAGGAACGCCACTGAGGACAACCAAAACTCACATTTGGATAACTTGGCGTATAGATGATTCCTCCTCAGCGTCTCCAGCACCAAATGCAGATGCTTAAAGTGATCCTCCTCATTTTGCGAGTATACCTAAATATCATCGATGAAGATGATCACAAAATGGTCCAAGTACTCCCTGAAAGTTCTGTTCATCAAATCCATGAACACCGACGGCGCATTAGTCAGCCCAAACGGTATGACCGTAAACTCTTAATGCTCGTTTCTCGTTCTGAAAGCTATTTTGGGTATATCACTCTCCCTTATCCTCAGTTGATAATAGCCAGACTTGAGATCCAACTTTGAGTACATCGTTGACCCGACTAACTGATCGAACAGATCGTCAATCCTCGAGATCGGGTACTTGTTCTTCTCCGTTAGCTTGTTTAGTTCTCGATAGTTAATACAAAGTTTCAAGCTCCCGTCCTTCTTCTTTACAAAAAGGACCGGCGCACTCCAAGGCGACGAACTTGGATGCACATACCCTTGTTCCAACAAATCTTGCAGTTGAACCTTCAGCTCCGCCATTTCCTTAGGCGTTAGCCGATACGGAGAGCATGACACAAGTTTCGCACCTGGCACTAGCTCAATCGTGAAATCTATCTGTCATTGAGGCAGGGCTCAAGGAAGATCGACAGGGAACACATCAGGGTACTCAGCTACCACTGAAATACTGTCTAACGTAGGCTTAGGCTTTGTAACCTCCACTAGCGTAAAGAATAGCTCTGCACCAGCACGAACTGCCTTTACCACCTGAAGAGCGGACATCAAAGTCTTGCTCGACCCTTTCAAGCCTGTAAAAGTCGTCTCACGACCTGTTCCCAACTTGACTTATTTTCGACCGCAATCAATATGAGCTTGGTGCTCCGAGAGCCAGTTCATGCCAAATATTACGTCGAACTCCACCAGCGGCAGTAACGATGCTAACAAATGGAACTCATGACTCCCAATACGTATCTTAACGCCACAGATTCTATCCGCGCGCATCGAACACCCATTCGGCAACAACACATCTAGTTTGTCCTTCGCCATCGAAGAAGGTACTCCGATGCGCGATATGAAACCTTCAGACAAAAAGAAGTGTGAAGCTCTCGTATCAAAGAGTGCTCTCACCGGATTATCACAAAGCGAAACAAAGCCTAGCACAAATAGTCCTAAGCTAACGCGCACTAGGGCAACAAGTATTTACAGCTAATTGCTGTAACATTAAGTCGTACTTTTCATCACGACAGCGTGCTTCTTCTCGGACTTGGGACGTCCGCTCCAACAGTCATGGGCAAAATGCCCCGGCTTCCCACAATTATAGCATGTGTCAGGGGTTTGGCTCGTAGTCGCCCCAGATGCACCAAAAGAAAGGGCTGAACCCGAAGTCCTAGCCTTCTTATACTACCTACGATATCCAGACTTTGAGGTAGCCAACACTTTGAACTCTGTCTTCTCAGCACTAGAGTCCTCCACTGCTCCTGACATAGCTTTCTTTGCCTTCTGAGCACCATTCCGACAATCTCGGGCAGGGTGCCCTTTCTTGCCATAGGAATGACAGTTGAAAGTGACTTTGCTAGTGATGATTTAGCCCCCTTTTTTAGTGTTCTGCAGGATGCAGCTCTTATGTGGCTTGCAGAGTTCGATACTCTGCTCACTGGCATTTGGTGAGTCTTCCTCAAATCTACTTCCAAAGCTCTAGCCGACTCCACCAAGGCTCGGAATCCCAATAGTTTTGGTCCTAGCAGTAGAATTCGCAGCTTGCCACGCAGACCATTATAGAATCTATTAACTATAGACTGCTCGTTCTCCAACTCAAAGCATGGGTAGCGGCTTATCATAAGAAACGCCTGCAAGTACTCATCAACTTAGTGCATACCCTGCACTAAGAACATATTCAACTGCTGACACGATGGCCTTCTTAATGTCATTTGATCCAACACACCACCCGGCATTGAAGCCATCTCAGGAACAAAGGGTTACACATTGCTACCCTGCTGTGCATTTGTCACAGCGAACACCGCTTCAACGATCCTTCTTATGGTTTCAAATGAATGAGGGGTCTCAAACACATCACTGGATGCACTATAATCCTCAGAAACCGGATGTTTCGACGGCCCTGCACCACTCCTGGTCACCTATAGTTGTATAAAACCTCATTAAGAGACCAAACAAAATTGCAAAAAGCAATTATAGGAACACGCAGGTTCCTCAAACACGTGTATTTTCATTCCTAAGTGGACATTCATGGGTTCTTTTGATGTTATAATGATGACGCACACACATGTGCTCACCACCCCTTAAAAAGATTCATCCACGAATTCATTTTAAGCCTGACCGAAACCAGTAGTCTGATACCAAATTTTAACACCCACTATCCGTCGCATAGCATATAGCAGTAGGTCCGGCCAGGGCCCGACGCCATATACCATAGACAGGTCGGGCGGTTACTCAATGGAAACCATCAACTAATATCCAATATCCTACACAGAGTCATTCTAGCGGAAGCAATTTAAAGTTGCAAATTAAAGAACCCAGCACGAGCATGAATGTCCACTACTCAAACCAACAGGAATGAAATATAATACACAAGTACGATGCCCTTAAGGCCTTACATTTGTTTACTCATATTACATATTTTGCAAACCTCGGCATGCAGGCCGGTCACACATGAATAAAGCAAATAAACACTCAATATTCAGGCCTTCGAGGGCCAGCTCAGCAACTTAGGCTTTAGCCCGCTATTTACCGCTTGGTCCTTCAGCACTTGCACGCAACAACCCATCGCAATGGTGGCAAACACAGGCAACGGTCGGCTATGCTGACCAAATTATAATGATCCCGCCCCCAAACTCGGGGCGGCGATGCTACTTCCCTGCACTGTATTAGCATAACTAAGCATTATAGAGTGATAACACTACATCACAGGCATAGGCACGCATGGACACACACCCCGTACTCTCAGGGCACATTCTCGGTGAACCCGGCCAAAACCGCGGTCTCACCACCGCCACTTAGACGGCACAACACGTGAGCATTTGAGTCTTTTAGGCAGAAGTCATGACACTTGAAATCATTGACGGCCTAATACCCATCCTCTATGCCCTCGGTAGGCCACTAACACCAAACTGTATAGAGCAGGAACGGTTCCACTCAACTCGTTGCTCACTTCACCATGACACTTAAAGTTATCGGCGCGGGTTAAGCTTCCCCGAAGCCCGCAAATCGAACGCACAATATTACATAACCCAGTTATGTACAAGTTGGCTCCCAGGCCACCAAGACGGCAGAATCACACATCTGCCCAGTTTTCCGGGTGCACCTCGAGGTTAATCCCCAAGGCTCCCTGCTGCAATCTACCGCATAGAAAACTCGAAAAAAAAACCAATTGCACGAAGTCTTCTCCGGCCATTCATGCAATGCAACATCACCAATCTAGACCAACTTGTCCGGGTAGGCTTCACACATCATGCCTATATCTGTTCTCGATTACGGACTCTACATGTACACAATGGGGACTATTCATGTCTACCCGAAGGAACGCATCAACTCACCGCAAACTCGCGAGAGCGGGCTTCCTATGCAAAGGAAAAGAGGACTTCACATGTCCTAGGATGAGAATCGTTACCCTAGAATTTTTCCTTGGCGCCATGGAAATGTATGAGGATGAAAAGCACTGCAATCTACTTGCCTCCGTAGATCCTAAGTTGGCTCGCGATTTGGAGCTCCGAAGCTCCGCCGGTGACCGGATCTAACCTCCTTTCTTCTTCCTTACTCTCCCCTCTCTCTAGACTTTAGAAAGAGACTAAGTGAAAGAAATGAGGGATTTGAAACCCTATTCCCGGGTATATCCCAGCAGGAACAACCCCCAGTCATCGGATCCCAAAATAAGGAAACGGGTGGCCACGATCTGGAGCTGAAATGCAAAATCTGGGCCGAACACGTCCTGTAACACGCCCGTGTCCAGGGCCGTGTTCCCCATTCGCTGTAAAAACCGACGCGTACCGAAATTCACACGGGCACACGACACGCCCGTGTTTGACCTGACACGCCCGTGTCATGCAGTACACGGCCGTGTTCCCGGTCGTGTTCCTCCATCGGCATAGGACCAACAGCAACTCGAGAACCACACGGATCTTGGACACGCCCATGTCCCATTTGACACGCCCGTGTCAAACCCGAACACGCCTGGGCTCCAGGCTGTGTTCATTGTCTCGACACTTCGTCGAGCACAGTTCGTCGACCACCCGACACGGCCATGGAAACGGCCGTGTCCTAGATAGTGTTCCCTGCTCGACAATCGTCGATCCAAAATTCGTCGACCCCTCGACCAGATCGTCGATCCAAACACGACACGCCCTAGGACACGCCCGTGTCCCAGGCTATGTGCACCCTGCCAAATTCCAAACTTGGCTCAAAACGCCTCACGTCGCTCTTTTGAGTTTCGGGGCGTTACAACTCTCTCCCTCTTAAAATAATTTCGTCCTCAAAATTACATAAAGGAAAGATAAACATAAAACTTAAATGATACCTGAGTGAAACAACTCTAGGTACTCCTCAAGCATGGTCTACTCTCGCTCCCAAGAGATCTCTTCCCGACTATAATTGTCCCAACGGACCTTGACCATCTTGATCTCTTTATTGCGTAGCCGCTTGACTTCTGAGTCCTCAATTCGAACGGGCTTGACCTTCGTTGTCAACCCATTATCGACCTGCACTTGATTGACTGCAATAACTTGCGAAGGCTCTTACACCGCCTTTCGTGGTACTGATATATTGAATACATCGTTTAGACCACTAAGCTCCACTGATAGCCTCAACCGATACGCTGCTTCGTCAATCCGCTCCAGAACCTCAAACGGTCCAATGTACCTCGGGCTTAGCTTCTTCAAGCGCCGCACCCGCGAGACACCCTTGAACGACTTGATCTTCAAGTACACCAAGTTTCCAATAGCGAACTCCACGTTTATGTGCTTGTCATTATAGTACTTAGCCTGGCGGTCCTGAGCGATTAGCAACCTTTCCCGAATGGTTCGCACCAACAAAGTAGCATCTTCCACCTCTTGTCGCTTGTACAACTTTGACTCGCCTGTTTCTAACCAAGACAACGACGTGCGACATCTTCTACCATAAAGGTCCTCGAAGGGCGCCATTTGTATGCATGTCTGGCAGCTATTGTTGTATGCGAACTCCACCAAGTATAGGTGGTCTTCCCACTGCTTCCCAAAGTCCAGGACGCACATGTAAAGCATGTCTTCCATTATCCTATTAACTCTCTCGGTCTGACCATCCGTCTGCGGATGAAAGGCCGTACTGAAACTCAGCTTTGTTCCCAACATTTGCTGCACCAGTCTCAAATCATTGGACGTGAACCGCCCATCTCGGTCACTCATGATGTTGCAGGGCATACCATGAAGCCGCACAATATTTTCCACATACCGCTTTGCCAATTTCTCTACCGGATCAGCCTTCCTATGCGGAATGAAGTGTGACACCTTCGTTAGACGATATACGACCACCCAAATGGTGTTGTTCCCCTTTTGCGACCTTGGCAACCCGTGCACAAAGTCCATAGTAATGTCGTCAAACTTCCACTCCGGAATAGGCAAGGACTTCAAGAATCCTCCTCGCTTTTGGCACTCCGCCTTCACTAAGGCGCACGTCTGACACTTCGCCACGTACAGTGCCGCATCCTTCTTCAGTCCTGGTCACCAGAACAATTTCTTCACATCGTGGTACATCTTCGTGCTCCCCGGGTGAATCGTGTACTTGGTATGATGCGCCTCGTACAACAATTCCACCCGCAAAGTGCCCACATTTGGGACGCACAGACGACCATCTTTGCAAAGCAGTCCATCCACAACCTCATATTGGGAATTTGACCCATCCAAAGCCTCTATCATGAGCTGCTTTATGCTGCTATCCACATCCAAAGTCTGTCGAATCCGATCAGCCAGGTCATACTAAACTTCCGTCCAGTTCAATAGCGCTTCAGTACTCGACTGCTTGTCTACGCAAGAGATCTCCAATGCCTCCAACTCCCGAACCAACCGCTCGTCATGGAACGACAACCAATTGGCTTGAGTTGGGGCCCTGTGACTCAACGTGTCCGCAACCGCATTGCCTTTCCTAGGCACATAATGGATTTTGAACGTGTAGTCCGCTAGGAACTCCATCCATCTCCTCTGCCGCATGTTTAGATCTTTCTGATCCAACAAGTATTTCAGGCTCTTATGGTCGGTATAGATATCGACCTTCACTCCATACAGGTAGTGCCTTCATAGCTTCAAGGCAAAAATCACGGCCTCTAACTCCAAGTCATGGACCAGATAATTCCTCTCGTGCACTTTCAGCTGTCGTGAGCCATACGCAGTCACACTACCATGCTGCAGCAGCACACAACCCAAGCCACTGCTTGAAGCATCACTATAGATTTCAAAGCCTTCCGTCCCACTCGGCGAACTCAGCACAGGCGCTGTGGTCAACCGACACTTCAACTCCTCAAAAGCCCGCGCGCACTCCGACGTCCAAACAAACTTCTGCTCCTTCCTCGTCAAAGTAATGAGGGGTAACGCTATCCGCGAGAAGTTCTCCATGAAGTGCCTGTAATAGCCGGCAAGCCCCAGAAAACTCCGGACTTCCGCTACCGTAGCAAGTACGGGCCACTCTCATATCGCAGCAATCTTCGCCAGATCCACCGCAATGCCCTCTCCACTTACTATATGACCAAGGAACGCCACTGAAGACAACCAAAACTCACATTTGGAGAACTTGGCGTATAGATGATTCCTCCTCAGCGTCTCCAGCACCAAATGCAGATGCTTAAAGTGATCCTCCTCACTTTGCGAGTACACCTAAATATCATCGATGAAGAAGATCACAAAATGGTCCAAGTACTCCCTGAAAGTCCTGTTCATCAAATCTATGAACACCGACGGTGCATTATTCAGCCCAAACGGCATGACTGTAAACTCTTAATGCTCGTTTCTCGTTCTGAAAGCTATTTTGGGTATATCACTCTCCCTTATCCTCAGTTGATAATAGCCAGACTTGAGATCCAACTTTGAGTACATCGTTGACCCGACTAACTGATCGAACAGATCGTCAATCCTCAAGATCGGGTACTTGTTCTTCTTCGTTAGCTTGTTCAGTTCCCGATAGTTAATACAAAGTTTCAAGCTCCCGTCCTTCTTCTTTACAAAAAGGACCGGTGCACTCCAAGGCGACGAACTTGGATGCACATACCCTTGCTCCAACAAATCTTGCAGTTGAACCTTCAGCTCCGCCATTTCCTTAGGCACTAGCCGATACGGAGAGCGTGACACAAGTTTCGCACCTGGCACTAGCTCAATCGTGAAATCTATCTGTCATTGAGGCAGGGCTCAAGGAAGATCGACAGGGAACACATCAGGGTACTCAGCTAGCACTGAAATATTGTCCAATGTAGGCTTAGGCTTTGCAACCTCCACTAGAGTAAAGAATAGCTCTGCACCAGCACGAACTGCCTTCACCACCTGAAGAGCGGACATCAAAGTCTTGCTCGACCCTTTCAAGCCTGTAAAAGTCGTCTCACGACCTGTTCCCAACTTGACTTCTTTTCGACCGCAATCAATATGAGCTTGGTGCTCCGAGAGCCAGTCCATGTCAAATATTACGTCGAACTCCACCAGCGGCAGTAACGATGCTAGCAAATGGAACTCATGACTCCCAATACGTATCTTAACGCCACAGATTCTATCCGCGTGCATCGAACACCATTCGGCAACAACACATCTAGTTTGTCCTTCGCCATCGAAGAAGGGACTCCGATGCGCGATATGAAACCTTCAGACAAAAAGAAGTGTGAAGCTCCCGTATCAAAGAGTGCTCTCGCCGGATTATCATAAAGCAAAACAAAGCCTAGCACAAACAGTCCTAAGCTAACGCGCACTAGGGCAACAAGTATTTACAGCTAATTGCTATAACTTTAAGTCGTACTTTTCATCACGATAGCGTGCTTCTTCTCGGACTTGGGACGTCCGCTCCAACAGTCATGGGCAAAATGCCCCGGCTTCCCACAATTATAGCATGTGTCAGGGGTTTGGCTCGTAGTCGCCCCAGATGCACCAGAAGAAAGGGCTCAACCCGAAGTCCTAGCCTTCTTATACTACCTACGATATCCAGACTTTGAGGTAGCCAACACTTTGAACTCTGTCTTCTCAGCACTAGAGTCCTCCACTGCTCCTGACATAGCTTTCTTTGCCTTCTGAGCACCATTCCGACAATCTCGGGCAGGGTGCCCTTTCTTGCCACAGGAATGACAGTTGAAAGTGACTTTGCTAGTCGATGATTTAGCCCCCTTTTTCAGTGTTCTGCAGGATGCAGCTCTTATGGGGCTTGCAGAGTTCGATACTCTGCTCACTGGCATTTGGTGAGTCTTCCTCAAATCTACTTCCAAAGCTCTAGCCGACTCCACCAAGGCTCAGAATCCCAATAGTTTTGGTCCTAGCAGTAGAATTCGCAGCTTGCCACGCAGACCATGTGTTTGATGTTGTTTTGAGTTTATATATGCAGGTTAAGTAAATGCAGGAATGCAGAAAAATTTCTAAGTCTATGTGTCGACACCAGGAGAAGCTGTATCGACACTTATGAAAGCTTGTGTCGACACTGGAGAAAAGCTGTGTCGACACTTGGAGTTAATTGTGTCGATACTTGGAAAGGCTGTGTCGACACCAGAA
The DNA here is from genome assembly GCA_039583875.1 of Platanthera guangdongensis. NCBI lineage: Eukaryota > Viridiplantae > Streptophyta > Magnoliopsida > Asparagales > Orchidaceae > Platanthera > Platanthera guangdongensis. The sequence continues at coordinate 250,518,760 of CM077150.1, forward strand.
GAAACTGTGTCGACATGCAGATGCAGTGTCGACATACAATGAAGCATTGTCGACATAAACTGTGTCGACACCAAGAGGCAGTGTCGACACATAGGAATACTTAGTCGACATCAATTGTGTCGACACCAAGAGGCAGTGTCGACACACAGAAGACTTTGTCGACACACTACAGAGTTTCAACAAAGTTAAAGAAAAGAAGTAACTGTGTCGACACACAGAAGCAGTGTCGACACACAGAAGACCTTGTCGACATCAACTGTGTCGACACACAGGACTTGTGTCGACACACAATAAAGTTTCAACTATATTAAAGAAAAGAAGTGATTGTGTCGACACACAGAATCTGTGTCGACACATTCTACATATAGCTGTGTCGAGAAGCAGTATCAACAACAAAGGAGCTGTGTCGACACCACCAAGGCTTGTATCGACACTTAGTCCACTTGTGTCGACACTTAGTCTGTTTGTGTCGCCACATGATGAAGTACAGTCTCAACATTTTTGCTGACAGAGACAGAGTTCAAGAAGTGACTGGATGACTTGACAGCTTCCATTTCTAATCGGTCTACTGCAACTGTCAAAGCTGTCAGAAGTTTGTTAGAAATCGGATCAGCCGGTTACCATGGAGAAAGTCTATATAAAGGCATTCTCCTTCAACAGATGAACAACTGAAACTGAAATATACAATAGTTATAATAGAAGACTGAAGAAGATTTTCATCAGAAAATCTAAGAAGAAGTAGGAGAGAGAGAGAGCTTCGTCTACTCAAGTGCAGTTGCTGAACCAGGCTGCTAAGAAGGATTTAGATTGTGATCTGAATATCAAGAAAGGAGCTGATTGAAGATCAACTTCACAGGAGATTCAACCCTACTGAGTTCAGATTCAAGAAGCTTTGAAGAAAGCTAAGAGTGTTTGTTCTCTGCCATCAGTTTTTTCCAAGAACTGATCAAGAAACCATCCATCCCTTCTCTCTCAACCTGGGTGGTGGTAAAACACTTTGTAAAATCTATTTTCTGTAGGATCTATTCAAGATCTGAGTTGTAAGCCTGTTATATAAAGGCTGAGTTGTAGGAGATTTAGGTCTCTGAGTGGTAGGGTTGTGAGCCTGAGTTGTAGGAGATTGTTATCTCTGAGGTGTAGGGCTTGTTGAAGGTTGAGGTAGGGCTGTGTGCCTGAGCTGTAGGAGTGTGGACTCACTCTGAGTTGTAGGAACCTTGATTGGGTTCTGAGCTGTAAGATCTGCGAATCTGAGGTGAAGAGAAGAAGTTAGGACGAATCTAGCACACTGTTAGATGGACGAAGGGGAAAAGTGGATGTACCCAATACTTGGGGAACCACTATAAATCCTGTGCACTCAGTGATTGGATAAATTTATGTGATGTGTTTGCTGTGTTAATAGTATAATCAACAGAAAACTAGAGTTTATTATCTGCCTTAGAATAAAAAGGATTTGAACCTATTCACCCCCCCCCCCCCCCCCCCGCTCTAGGTGTATTAAGTTATCTTGAAACCAATTCTTTCATCATCACTGAGGTCTGGGGCGTTACACCGGTTTTTATGGGCACCCCTATTTCAAACCAACAAAAAACAAACAAAATAAAAATCTCAAATCATTTTCACCAATATAACCAATGTTTTAAAAACCGGATCGGACCAGCCGGTTCAACCGGTCAGACTGGGAATCAGTTCACCGGGCGGTCCGATCAGGTTCTTAAAACCGCCTCCACTGAAAACCGAGCAAGAACCGGTTAACCGGGCGGTTAGACCGGTTAACCGAAAACTGGCCCTGTTATCCGGCAACCGGGCGGGTCTATTACATAGATATTAGTATATATTTTTAGTAAAATACATAAAAAAGAGTGAGGCATTGAGGATCAAACCCACACAGCCCCTAATATAGGAGAGATACTAACCACTAAGGCGAATGTTATTTGATGTTAAGAGTCAACCTAAATTTTATATATTACTATTTAATATACATTTCAATATTTAATTATTTATGATTAAGTACAATTTATATTTGTAACAAATATTCAAATCTTTATACAAATTAAAATATTTATTACAATTTTTTATTAAATTTTGTCATAGAATTTAATATTTAAATCTAAATTAAAAAAATTATATCTTTACAAAAAAAAATTACACCGTACAAATCGCCTCTTTATACAATGCAATATATAATATATGTCTTTAAAAAATATTTATACAAAATTTAAAAATAATAAAAAAAATATTTGTAATATATTTATATATAGATTATAGAGTGTTGATATAGATATTTATATTATAAACACACAAATATTACTATATATAACTATTCGATTATTTAAAAGCTATTTTCTCTAATAAAATGATTATATTTGAGCTTAATTTGATATTTTCAAGATATATAATACGTTATGAGCTTATGATTCATGATATGTAATATTTTGTTATATAGCATTACGGTTCAACCTCGGTCCGACCGGTCCGACCGGTCGGACCTTGAACCTTTGGTTACCCCGGTTCGTCCTCCAGTCCGGTACTTAAAACCTTGGATATAACTAAAAATTTGCACGGTCCATTTTTAAGTTTATGTAGACATTTACGAATATAAAGATATGAATATTAGTTGTCTTAAATAAATAAATATTTGCAAGTTACTTACAATTGAATATTAATGCCTGAACGATTATTTTGTTTGTTCAAACTTCCTTTTGGTCGCCCCTTTAAGCGACCCGGAATCATAAGTTCTACAGTTTGGCTTACTGTAGGATCTAATAGCTCCCGTATTTTTCTTTTAAATTCATTTTTTGAATAACTGATAATGTATTATATTTTTTGAGTATCTCATCTAACTCTACTTGTATGTCATGTGAAGCGAGGCTGAAGCTGGGGCGAGGAAAAAGTTTCAGCTTTCTAGAGAAAATAAGAGCGGGGTGTGCGGTTAAGTTTAATATGAGTGAGATTGGAAAAAAGTACTGATATTGTTTATTTTAAGAATTTGGTGTGCACATAGCCAAAAGTGGTGTACACGTAATATCGCCCTTTATTTTAAGAATTTGATGTGCATATAGCCAAAAGTGATGTGCATGTAACAACACCCGAAAAATCATGATTAATATTTCATAATTTATTTTAGAAAAAAAATTGTGATTAGCCAAAAATCAATTTTTGGTCAGATATGGAGACCTTCCTCTAGATTATCAGACAAAAAAAGGTGATTGCTAACCGCAATCCGTTATTGGTTAGTCGCACCCGAAAATCTCATAATTTTTCTCGTCTTTTCGAAATACGTCTTGTACATGCAATTTTAGAAAAAGTGCTCAACACGAAAGTTGTAGATCTCGTCGAAACTACAACTTTAGTGTTGAGCACTTTTCCGAAAATTGCATGTACAAGGCGTACTTTGGAAATATGCACGGGTTTTGCACCTTTCAGAAATACGCCTTGTGAGATCTGCAACTTTCGTGTTGAACACTTTTCCTGAAATTGCATGTACAAGGCGTATTTCAAAAAGACGCAAAAAGTTATGAGATTTTGATGTGCGACAAGCCAATAACGATTTGTGGTTAACAATCGCCAAAAAAAATTTACTACTCAGAGCAGCCATCCTTAAGTTTGTAGGACATAACTTGAATGGAGACAAAACAGTCTCTCACATGAATGCCGAGAAATGGAGCTTCTATCAATGGCGAATACCTAACATCCTTGTGTTTCAAAGAATATGTATTTATGTAGTCTGAAATTTCATCAGATTTCCTGAACTTCCCGTTAGTAATCAGCCCTTGATGACTATCGGCGATGGAGGGAAGAAGCAGCTGTGGAATCTCCTCCTCCACCTCTCCAAAAAATGCCAATGCATGCTCCAGCTGAAGCGCATCCACGCCCGCCTCCTCCGCCACAACATCTCTAGCCCCTTCATCCTCGCCAAGCTCCTCCTTTTCGCCGCCGTCTCCCCTCGCGGCAGCCTCCACCACGCCGCCCTCCTCTTCTACCACCACCACAGCGACATCATCGCCTGCAGCAGCAGCAGCACCGCAGCCTTCTTCTACAACACGCTCATCAGAGGCTACGCCAACACCTCCTCCCCATCCTCCTCCCTCTCCCTCTTCATCTCCATGCGCCGCCACTGCATACCTCCCGATCACTTCACCTTCACCTTCCTCCTCAAATCCCAGGCACGTTCCCCCTTCTCCTCCCCCAACAACAACGCCTCCATACACGCCCAACTCCTCAAATCCGGCTGCTTAGGCTCCCACAAAACCCATATCCACGTCCACAACGCCCTCATCCATCTCTACGCCTCCCTAGCCCTCACAGATGCCGCCCGACAGCTGCTCGACGAAATGCCTCTATCGCCCGACCCCATCTCCTGGTCCGGCATTCTCAACGCTCACCTCCGTGCGGGCAACCCCGATGCCGCCCGGACAATTTTTGATCAAACTATCCCGGCAGGGAAGCGGGACGTGGTGTCGTGGACCACCATGATCTCAGGCTACGCGAAGGCCGGCAGGCCCCGCGACGCCTTGCAGCTGTTCGTTGAAATGCCCATGTTGCCGGACGAGGTGACGATGGTTGCGTTAGTAACTGCTTGTGCGACGGCTCGAGATCTTGAGGCCGGAGAGAAGCTGCACATGTATGCGGAGGAGAGGGGATTGAGCTGGATGGTGGCTTTTCGGAATACCCTGATCGACATGTATGCCAAGTGCGGATGCCTGTGGCGTGCGCGGCAGGTGTTCGACGAAATGGCAGAGGGAAATAGGAGCCTGGTGACCTGGAACACGATGATCTGGGCTCACGCGGCTCACGGCGACGTCGATGGGGCCATCCATCTCTTTGGCCGGATGTCATCATCTGGAGAAGGTGGTCGGCTGAACGCCGACGGAGTGACCAATCTGGCCGTGCTTAGTGCATGCGTCCATGCCGGGAGGGTGGATGAGGGCCAAAAGCTATTTGGTGAAATGACGGCCATGGGGGCGGAGATCCGTGTGGAGCACTACGGGTGCATGGTGGATTTGCTGGGGAGGGCGGGAATGCTCGAGGCAGCGTGGGATCTAGTGGAGGGTATGTCATTTGTGAGAAATGAGAAGATCTGGGGAACGTTGTTGGGAGGCTGCCGAATCCACGGTGAGCTTAAGATGGGGGAGAAAGCGGCGGCAAAGCTTATGAAGATCAGCCCAGAGAAGGGAGGGTACTATATGCTGCTCAGTGCTATCTATGTTGATGCCGGCCGGCATGTAGAGGCGGCGATGATCAGGGGATCCATTGATCGAAGGAAAGCTGGTAAGACTGTGGGGCTTAGCAAGAACAGTGGTTCATACATCAAGTATTTTGTTCTTCCGGCCGCCCTAAAGGATGTGAAGGATGGGGATCCTCTACATCTGCCTCCAAATGGATAATATTTTTTGAAAATTCATTTTGTAGTTAGGATTGATTTTCACTTTACACAAAGGTACATAATTTTTAATTAAAGGAAAGCAAAAAAAGATGAGATTAGTAAATCAGTCGGATCAACGAATATTATCCATTTGAACAAAAATTGAGAGGATCCTGATTTGGACAGAACAACCTGTGAACGATTTTTCTTTCCCTCTCACGAGAACCCCGTTGGAATTCATAATCTTAGCCAAGCCTGTATGGAAAAAGTGTAATCCTCAACCAATCATTTCCTTCTCTCTCCCCGGATTTTTATTTGGCCAGACATCATCTCCCCATCAATCTTTTTCGCCAGAAAATACTTAGTTTTTATTTGGTGGAGGAAGTGAGGAGATGATCAGATGAATCACAATGATGGATAAAATCTTATTGCAATGTCGGCTTCTAACTCATTGCCTGCCATCGGTTCGGCTTCAAAATGTCCAAGTTTCTCTTCTTGATACGTACAAAAGTCTGTTCAAGGCGGGATTCGGCATATTATGTCTGGTGTTCTTCTCGAGGCCTTACAGTACATTAATGTTCGACAATCGGCGATTCTGCAATCTCTTAATACATAAGTGATTGGTACCGCCAATTAACAGAGAACAAGCCAGTGCAACCTCCTCAGCTTCCGGGAAGATGGTGTGGGGGCAGAGTGATAGGCAAACCGTTAACTAAGATCGACGGGAAGATGTTGTGGAGCTGACGGAGTTTCTGCGGGGCGGGAAGATGATCTCATGGCATTGAGATCTTCTTTTGGGTGCATTATATGATGCAACTTTTATTATACAGCTTGCCATATGGCATCCCAAAGTATGTGGGAGGCCAAATTTGTTAAAGTATTCTATATTCAGTTGTTTTTAATGCAAAAAATTCAATTTAGGACTCCTGAAAGGCTGAACACTACTTTTATTTTAAATATTGTGTGGTGGTTAAATATTTTAATATGGTCGCTCTCTTGTTACTTGGTATTCCACCAAATAAGAACTCTTGTTCTTAGATATTTCTCAATATATGGGAGGGAAACCAATGTTTTTTTTCAATATTTATGTGCTGTAAATTGTTCGTTCTCATGTTTCATTCGTTATTTTTATCGGAGATGTTTACGAAGCATGACCTGTTCTATAAAAAGTGCCTCTAAGGCTCCGTTTGGCATGGTGGTGGCAGTCGTAAATGCATGAGTTAAACCGTCATTCGTTAAGGATCACCTAACAAACAACATCCGTTTGAACATAAAAGTGGTTGAAGTTCCTTAGGTGGGGGTTAGCAAATGACAATTTAACCCTCGTGTTCATGACCTACACCACCGTTCCAAACGGAGCCTAACTTTAACAATGACAGGGTATTTAACCTATGGATCTTTCTTTCCCTCTTTTTGATTTTGTATCATAATCGAGTTTTTGTATATAGAATCTAACATAGAAGAAGATTTCCAAATGAAAAATATGTCAATATTGTTTCCTATCTCAATTAGGCAAATGGAACAAAGCTTTTGTAACTGGTGTGAGAATTAGAGAGCTAACTGAATACATTATTGTTGTTGAATGCTTTTTCATTATTAGCACTTTTGACATCTCGGCTAATAAGAGCTATTGGGCCCTGTTAATCATATTTGTCAAAGCAAGAGGGTGTTTTTTTTTCTTCTTTTTCCTGTGCAAAAAAATCCTTTGACATACTTAGGCTCTGTTTGGGAGGACTTATTTTCACCGGTCAAGCGGTTACGACCGCATGAACCGGACCGGAATTAAGGTCCTGTTCATGCGATCGTAACCGCTTGACTGGTGAAAATAAGTCCCCCAAATGGGGAAAATTTTTGGGTGGGCTAGACTCATATTTCAGTGTGAGCCTTTAAATAGGACCGTGCCCCACTCTCTTCTCCCTTCTTAGCACGAAAATTTTCCCGCTTGGCGCCTTGAGAGCGGGAATTGCGACAAAAACACTAGTTTTCCGAGCATACAACGTCATCGGAGAAGATGGAACCATCGTCGCCGCCACTGCATCACGCCGGCGGGTTCGATGGACTGCGCCGCCCAGCCTGACGAAAAGCTACAGGAGGAGGTTCAACCCTCTCAGGTATTTCCGCCACTACCGATCTATATTTCGGCCGGATTTTCTGATAGTGTTTCTTTTCTGACTACTTATTTCTGCTCGTCCTGTAAGACTCCCCTCCCGGAACACAAAACACGGCACGAGGGGAGTCTTATGTACAGAACAGTCGTCTTGCGGTAGCGCTAGCACACATGCTAACATATACCACAAGACGTCTATCCTGCCGGCTAGCTATAACCAATATCAACCAATGTCAACCCAACCAAGAATATAAAACAGAAGACAATCCACACATAAGTAAAATAGTCCAAGAGTACATCAAAAAAAAAGACGCTACAACAAGCTTCTAAAATATCAGAGTACGAGTACAACTTGCCCAAATGGTTACATCAAGAGTCTCTCAAACTCACATCGGTGACTGACGGTAGCGACGACACCGTACCTTCAGGCCCCGTCGTCCTGGCCTGGCTGTCCTGCTGCAAAATCTGCGGCTGCTCTGACTGCGGGGTTTCCTCCTAAAAGGAAGATGTAGCAACTGTTAGTCATAAACACTAAGTGGCTATCACATCCGCTCCCTCGGCGACTCCTCGGCACCGGGCGGAGAAACTAACAAGGGTATAATATATATAAGTAGAACATAAGTACAAACATGTGGTATAGAGTGAACAATATCAATATATATAAGCAGCACAATAAATGAGTAAACCATCTTCTCTAGCAGTTCTACCATATATAGCAGTATAAAAATATAGAGGTACAACAGAATGTAACTCGACTTATATGAATGCCCATACAGACATATAAGTTGAGGATCGGCTCAGCAGTATAGTAACTCATCGTATAAGAGTGTCCATACAAACTTATACGATAAGGATCTTGTGTATGCAATGTAATGTAATGATATGAATGCAATGCAATGACTCACTCATGATCACGCACATTCAATTGTTATGTCGACACAGACTTGTAGTTCCCACTTTTCGACCAGTAGCTAACCTCTCAGGCGTCAACCGTCGTGGCCAGGCGGTGACAGTGGAGCGGGCTTCTCCACTACTAGGTGGGCATCCACACTTCCAAGCCTAGGCCTCTGTACGCCTCAACGCTAAGAACACACCAGCGGAGATCCCATGCGTACTACGGCTCAACGGGAGTCTCGAGTAGATGTGCACAGAGAACCAAGCCCCGAACTGGCCCTTGTTGTGACCCGGAAGGAGCCTCGGAAAAAGCACGAGGACCAAGCTCAACCGTCCACTTGGCACGGAAGGAGCCCTGAGAATGAGCACCGAGGACCAAACCCAACCGCCCAAAGTTTATCTGTCAACTCCCGTCGGTGTGACGAATGGCGAGCCCGTAGACCTGCCACACTATCATTAACCCAAGATTACGACACCGCGTGTCGACTCACACCGCATGCAATTTCACATCATCGTGGCACGAAAGGAGCCTCGGGAATGAACACCGAGGACCAAGCCCAACCGTCCACTTACGTCTCTTCTCAACATTACCAAACCAGTGCGGTCAAAACCCCCGCACTTACACCCTTTCACGACCTCGTGCCCCAAGGTACTTATGGGTTCATTATCAGTGTAAGGCTATTTCACACATTCATCATCTAAGACCACGACCATTTGTTCGTAACAGTCATTACCAATTATATACAACATGTTCAAGCCAAGCTAATCATTATTCAACACATTACCACTGTCAAGTACGTTCTCAATATTTTACATATTTAAATCTTTCTCTAATCACCACCAAATCACCTCGGTTGAGTGCACCTTACTACATCATTTGTTCATTAAGGGTCTAACCAACAAATGTCATTTACATATTTCACCCCAATCATTTATAGTCTAAATTCCACTAACATTAACGTTACTATACTATGATCTCTCTACCAATACAAAACAAACACAAGAATTACATATGCAGGAATGATTACTGTACAACAACTTCAAACGAGGATTCCCGAGGCTACAGGAATCCGGTGAAGGCGTATAACCCCTCGTTGGAAAGGTATTTCCAAGGGCTGCGACTTTCGTGTTTAGTCGAAAGCCCAGATCTAGCAGTATCGTGACTGAAAACGGCTTCGAAGGCTGCTGCACACAGAAACAGATTTCTGCGCGCATCTTAAAGCAGATCGGACGACATCGGTTCGTCTTCTTCCTTCAACCAAACTATTTAAATAACATCCATGATTTCTCCTCACTTATTCTCCCTCATAAGGTCACTTCTCTTCACGAAACCAGTCCACAAACTGCATTCGAAGTGAGGGAAAGGTTGAAGACTCTAATTCCTAGTACACAAGTCCTCGCATGGCCTTTTCCTAGAAACCTTGTTCTCACAAATCAAGACCTTTTTGAGTCGATGTCTCTCCTAGAAATAACTAAAGATCTAGCACCAAGAGAGAGGGTAGGAAGCTCACCTCGTTTCCGACGTTTCCACCATTTCCAGCCATGGATCTTGTCACCCTTCTTGGCGGCATCTTCTTCCCGTTGGTTGGTGTTCGTCCGTCACAGGAAGAAAATCGGCTCCAGCACCTTCTTCCTCTCCAGAAATTTCTTACAGGGACGGTTTAGAAGGAAGACTAGAAATGACTAGGGTTTTCTCCCCTTTTCATGTGAGAAGTTGGGTAACTGCATAGCCACGTGCTGGCATGTCATTGGACCGCCAATCAACTCAGTAAATGAGTCCCTTCGAATCGACGCGGCCGGAAAATTCGCCAAAACCTGAAATTGAACTACACGGGTAGGGACACGCCCATGTCACTACCCGTGTCCTGCTCGGGAGGAAAGTGGTCGACGATTCGTCGAGCTGCTGCTTGGACACACACGGGTAGGGACACGGTCGTGTCACTACCCGTGTACTGCTTGGGAGGAACACAGTCGACGATTCGTCGAGCTGCTGCTTGAACACACACTCAGGTAGGGACACGCCCGTGTCTCTACCCGTGTCCTGCTCGGGAGGAACGCAGTCGACGATTTGTCGAGCTCTGCTCGATAAATCGTCGAGCTACACACGGGTAGGGACACGCCCGTGTCTCTACCCATGTCCTGCTCGGGAGGAACGCGGTCGACGGTATTAGTCAAGCTCTACTCGATGAATACACACACAAAGGTAGGGACATGCCCGTGTCACTACCCATATCCTGCTCGGGAAACACAACAAGAAATCCGCAACGTTGCCAGAGAGCCACACGGGTATGGACACGCCCGTGTCACTACCCGTGTCCAACTCTAGACCAACTTCTCCTCCCTTACTCAAGTGCAAGCCTAACTGCCAGCACTCCCTGAGCCCAAGTCAACTATCCTGACTTAAAAGTGCACACGAGGGGGCTAGCGCGAATTGGGACGTTACAAATCCTATAAATAAAATAAAAGATTCTGTCCCCGAAATCAGGCTAAGGCTATGGGGAGAGAATTGCACGAAATAAAATAAAATATGATTTTAAAATTACCTTGATGAAACAACTCCGGGTAGCGCTTTTTCATCAAGTCCACCGGCTCCCATGTATACTCCTTCTTCCCATGGTTAGACCACAACACCTTTACCAAAGGAACACTCTTGCGGCGCAAAATCCTTATCTCGTTGTCTACTATCTGCACCGGCTCTAGTCGTACAAATCTATCGGTTGCTACTGCTCCATCAATGGTGGTAATATGTTGATCGGGCCGCAACAGTGCCATCCGGAGAGACGACACATGGAATACGTCATGAAGGTTCTCCAACTCTGGTGGTAACTCCAACTGTTAGGCCAAAGGACCAATCTTTACCAATATGGTGTAAAGTCCAACGCACCTTGGGCTGAGCTTCTTCACACCACGCACCCGTGACACTCCATGCATCAGCCAGATTTTCAGGAATGCTTTGTCACCCACCTGAAATTCTACCATCTGGTGCTTTGCATTATAATATTTAGCCTGCCGACTTTGAGCCTCAAGCATGCTGTCCCGTATTAATCTAACAACCGCATCAGTATCATCGATGTACTCAATTCCTAAAACCTTCGGGTCTTCATCTTGTACCCATGACAAGGGGGTTCTACACCTTCTTCCGTAAAGGGCTTCATGGGGTGTCATCCCGATGCTGGCATGGTGACTATTGTTATAGGAGAATTCCACGAGGGGTAAGAGCCTTTCCCACGGCTCTCCTCTATCCAACACACACAATCTCAATAGGTCTTCCAATGTTCTGATGGTCCTCTCAGACTGCCCGTCCGTCTGAGGATGAAATGTTATGCTAAAGGTAAGGCATGAACCCAAGTACGCATGTACGACCTTCCATTCTTTAGAGGTAAACCGACCATCCCGGTCAGAAACAATTGTCTTTGGCACACCATGATACCGTACAAACTGCTCCATAAAGAGGCATACCAAAACATCCACATGAGCTTCCTTTTTCATAGAAATAAACCTGACTACCTTTGTCAGGCGGTCAACGATTACCCACACAAAATCATTCCCTGAGCGTGAGCGAGGCAATCCGTGGACGAAGTCCATGGAGATATCCTTAAACTTCCACACGGAGATGGGCAACAGCTGTAATAACCCTTTGGGGATTTTGCATTCCGCCTTCACCCTTTGACAGGCCTCGCAATGTGTAACAAAATATCTGACGTCTTTCTTCATTCCCAGCCAACACATGGTCTTTCGCAAGTCGGCGTACATCTTGGCAATCCCAGGATGCACTGAATAATGAGAGCAATGTGTCTCTCTCAAGATATCTTCCCGAATTTTACCGCCCTTGGGAATGTAAAGCCGGCCACGGAGATGAACGAGGCCGTCTTTTAAGGAATACTCGTCAGTAGTCCCCTTTTTAATTGACTTGATTGTCGGGGTCAGAGCAGCATCCTTTCTTTACTCCGCCCGGATTCGGTCCCGAATATCACAGACGATGCTCATCGCAGTTAGATACTCTACATACCCTTCTGATTGGTCTTTATATACCAGGGTAATCTCCATCTCTTCGAGCATCCGAGCTAACTCCATACTCATCAATCGGGACTCAGGGTTCGATTCTGGTACCTTTCTGCTCAAAGCATCAACTACGGAATTTGCTTTTCCGGGGTGGTAGTTCAAGATGAATTCATAATCACATAAAAAACTCTAACCATCGTTACTGTCTCAAATTCAATTCCTTCTGAGAATGGACGTACTTTAGATTCTTGTGATCCGAAAAGATTTCGCAGTGGATGTCATATAGATAGTGTCTCCAAATCTTCAAGGCGAACACCACCGCTCCCAATTCTAAATCATGTACTGGGTAGTTGAGTTCATGCTTCTTCAGTTGCCTTAAGGCATAAGCAATCACATGACCATGCTGCATCAGTACCGCTCTCATCCCTTGATACAACGCATCAGTGTAAATTTAAAATCCTTCCTTCCCGGATGAAAGGGCTAGGATGGGTGCGGATGTAAGTATATCCTCTAGTTTTTGGAACGCGGCTTCACACTGGGGTGTCCACTCATATGGCACACCTTTCTTTGTCAGAGTAGTAAGAGGAAGAGCAATCTTTGAGAACCCTTTTACAAACTTGCGATAATACCCGGCAAGTCCAACGAAGCTCCGCATATTGGCCGTTGACTTCAAGGGTGACCACTCCCTCACGACACGCACTTTGGCCGGATCCACAGCTAGTCCAGCCCCACTGATCAAATGGCCCAAGAAGGCAACCTCTTGGAGCCAAAACTTGCACTTCCTAAACTTGGTAAACAAGGCGTGCTCTTTTAGCTTCCTCAGTACCAAGGTCAGATGTTCGACATGCTCTTCCTCTATCTTTGAGTAGACCAAAATGTTATCGATGAAAATGATGACTAAGATATCTAGATAAGGCTCGAACACTTTGTTCATCAAATTCATGAAAGCTGAAGGGGCATTTGTGAGACCAAACAGCATCACGGTGAACTCGTACAAACCGTACAGTGAGCTGAAAGCTGTTTTCTGAATGTCCTCCTCTTGTATCCTCAATTGATAATACCCCGAGCGCAAATCCAACTTGGAAAACCAATGCCCTCCTACCAATTGATCGAACAACTCGTCGATTCAGGTTAGCGGATAGGTGTTCTGCACCATCATTTGATTGAGCTCCCGATAATTTATGCATAATCGCAAGGTTCCATCTTTCTTCTTAACGAACAGAACAGGGGCTCCCCAAGGTGATGAGATGGGGCGAACAAACCCTGATTCCACCAGTTCTTGCAACTGAACTCTAAACTCTGCGAGTTCCTTTGGGGTCATTTGGTAAGGGGTCCTGGAGACGGGCTTGACACCCGGTACTAGCTTAATTTGAAAATCCACCTCTTTATGCGGGGGTAATCCGGCAATTTCTCAGGAAACACCTCAGGAAAGTCCCGCACTACTCGCACATCCTTCATATCTATTTTCATCTCCTTCAGTTCAAAACATATCATGCAGACTTCTTCCCCCTCATGTGAGCTTTCAAGGACCGAATCGAAGATAATAACAAACGAGGTACGAATTTTATATCTTGAAAGATGACATCAGTGTCCCCATGTCTTAAGTAAATTCGCTTCTCCGCGTAGTCAATTCTTGCGTAGTGCCAATCTAACCACGTCATGCCCAGAATGAGATCGAATTCTAGCATTCTAAAAACTGTGGCAGGGGTATCAAAGGTCTTTCCCCCAATGAGTATCTCCAATTCGCACTTGGCGGTTGTGGTCATCTCAGAGACGTTTGGGAGGCGTACTCATCGAGCAATACCAGTAAAGTATTGCACTCCTTCTAGGTCTTTAATGAAGTCCACATACACAAACGAGTGTGAGGCACCAGTATCGAATAACGTATATGTCGGTTTCCCGCCTGTACAACCTCGGGCTCGCGAGAGGCCCCCAAGATGTGAATAGAAGAAAGTTGTAAAGATACGCTGATAGGCGAGTGGGACCAGATGGTCCACTCGCGGGGGGCGAGACAGGTGGTCCCAGAAATGTGCGAGACACCCCCTTTTGAGACGCGAGTAGGCTCTTAGCGGCGAGAGGGTCCCATAGCAAAGGATACCTGCGAGGCGAGCAGGAAGGACCGTCTTGTCGATGGGTGCTCCCCCACTCGCCACATGGAGAGAAGGCCGTTTTTACATTTCTACACCGAAGGGGGATTTTACTCTTCTACCCCGGGTAAATTTTCCCTTTTGCCCTTGGTGGTCTGCATATAACTCTTCGGAACAGCGGAGTTTGGCTGTTGGCAGACCCAACCAAGGGTACTCTGGTAATTTCAGGTCATCTCAGTATGGTTATTGACAGTTCAAACTCAGAAAACTATAAATAGGCCTATATGGGTTCTTCAAAAGCAATTTTTTCCCGGGACTTAAGAGGATATTTCTGTGCTTTCTGAGGAGCTCCAAGCCCAGCTTTTGGTTTTGGAGGGGAAGCTCTCAGAGATCTTCCAAGTAAGCGGTGGGACCTCCCTGCTGAGGCTTTGGATCAGTTTCTGGTCCTTCACGACCCGTCGGAGGACGGAGCTTGGGACGAGTAGGTGTTGGCTACGCCCCTATTTTTTGAACTTTTGTCGAAGTCAATTTTTGGCTTCAATAGTTCTGGTGCGGTGAGCATGGAAGGTAGTCGATACAAGAAAAGCTTGAGTTTAGTCCTACGGTAGGAGGTGAAGGTGAAGTATCTGGTTCAGGAGGTTCCCCCTCCCGGGAGAAGAGGCGACAAGGAAGATGTTGGAAGACTTCAGGCGAGAGGTCTTGCAGACTATCAGCTTGGCCTTCTCGGTAAGGAGAGAGTGGGGAACGCCTCAGGTCCTGATAGAGGAGGTCCTGCTCTTGGGCGAGAACGCCCCTGGACAGTGCCCGGGGAAGGAGGTCCTGGCGGAGGCTAGAGAAAGGGACGTGGCCGCATGAGAGCTCTTCCCAGGCCAGCACCCCGGGAAGGAGATTCCAGCAAAAGTCGGCGAGAGGGAGGCGGCTGTGCGAGAGCTCTTCCCTGGGCATGGTCTCGCGGATCGGGTCAGTCAGCCGAGGCCGCGAGACGTTCCCTCTCGGCAGGCAGGAGGCGAGAGCCCTTTTAGCGAGCTCATCATCTCGGCCCCGGTGCTGGAGGGGTTCCGGGAGCCTGACATATCCTACTACTCAGGGAAGGATGACCATGTACAACACGTACAGTAGTTTGAAGATGTTGTTTCAATAAGGCAAATGATGGATGTCTTCAAGTGTCGGTTGTTTGCCACCACGTTGAAGGAGAAGGCACGAGACTGGTTCCACCAGTTGCCGGCGAGGTCGATCTACAGTTTCGAGGATCTGCGTCGAGGTTTCCTGTTGAGGTTCTCAACATAGAAGAAGCGTAAGAAGGAGGCGGAGTGCCTGTTCACGGTGAGGCAGAAGCAAGACGAGACGTTGGGACATTATGTGGATCGGTTTCAGGAAGAGATCCTCCTGGTCCAGGAGGTCCCTGGGTATACGCTGATGCTCGCTTTTACTCTGGTACTGAGGTCGGGTTTCTTTAGCATAGAGTTGAAGAGAGTGCCCCCCCCCCCCCTCTTTTGAGGAGCTCATGGAGAGGGCGGTGAAGGAGACAGACTTCGAGAGGGCCAATCCGGCGTTTGCAAGGAAGCTGCCAGGTTGGCGGAGGTTGATGTGAAGGAGCCGGAAACAGAAAGGCGGAGGGAGCAGAGAGAAGAGAGGAGGAGGGAAGAGCCCTGAGGACAGGGGCAGCAAGGACTGCATCAAGGATGGGGGGCCCGGGAGCCGAACAACTGATTAGGTTGGAGTCCTCAGGAGGGCGCCCCAGGAGCTAGGAGGAGTTTTCCAGGGCAGAGACCACTTTCGAGAGCTGAGGAGGTTCGATCAGCCGACATGGAGGCAGGAGCTGAGGGGTCATTTCCTACATCAGCAGGAGACGATGGAGGTCGGTCGAAGTCGAGGAGGAAGGAGAGGAGCTCGAGGAGGAGCTGCAAGGAGAGATGGTGGAGAAGGGAGAAGGGGCAGGGTGGCATTGCCTTTCTGTGACTTCCATCAGGAGGAGGGCCACGCAACGTCCACCTGCCCAGAGTTCTTAGAAATGAGAGAAGCAAAGGGGTCGAGGAGGCAGGCTCCGCCCGTAAGGATCGAGGAGGTGCAGCAGGAGGAGACGTAAGATAGATGCGAGGACCGGGTGGATGTAGGAACCAGGGGAGGGATCAGGATGATCCACGGAGGAGTTGGGATTGAGGCAACTCGAAAGGGGAGCCTCCAGACCATGTTCCGAAGGGGGGTAGCCTCGACCTCCCAGGCCCCCCCCCTCCAAAATAAAACATTACCTTTTCTTCAGCGGACATGCCGAATTATGAGGACCCATTCTGTGATGTCTTGGTGATCCAGACGGCGGTCGAAAACTTCACGGTCTCCAAGATCCTAGTGGACAACGGGAGCTCCGTGAACGTGATCTTCAAGAAAGCTTTCGATGAGATGCAGGTTGAGACCAAGAGGGTTATAGCTTCGGATGGGTCGTTGTTTGGTTTCTCAGGAGAAAGGAAGGAAGTAAAAGGAGGGGTGGGGCTGTATGTGAAGTTAGGGGGAGTGTCACAGAATTGCAGGTTCGTGATCGTGGACGCCCCGAGCAGCTATAGCGCCATCTTTGGGCATCCCCTCATCAGCGCCTTTCACTGCGTCCCCTCCTCGTTTCATCAATGCCTCAAGTTCAACAACGGAGGGGTGCAGGTTAGGGTCAGAGGGGACCCGAAGGTGGCAAGACAGTGTTACGTTAAGGCAGTCAACACCATGTCTTGGATGGCAGAGGCAGAGGAGTTGGAGAAGGAGATGACGGCGCATGAAGAGGTTGTCGGAGAGGAGGAGATGAGCCTAGAGGAGGCGAGGAAGGATACTGAAGAGGTTGTCGGAGACGAGGAGATGAACCTAGAGGAGGCGAGGAAGGAGACTGAAGAGGTTGTCGAAGAGGAGGAGATGAGCCTAGAGGAGGCGAGGAAGGAGACTGAAGAGGTTGTCGGGGAGGAGGAGATTGAGGAGGAGCAGAGGGGAAGATATGTGCAAGGGGTCCATGGGGACGAAGAGTTGGAGCCGCAAGAGGGTCGGCAGGTGGAGGTGGAAGGAAGAAAAATTCAGAGGGAGGCCCAAGGAGGCATAGAGGTTGAGCAGGAGCAGAGTGAGAGCCTAGGGGAGGCGATGGAAGTTGAGGAAGAAGGAAGGGAGGAAGAGTGTGGACAAGAAGAGAAGGCAAGGGCCGGCTGGGAGCAGTCACAGCTGGAGCCGGCTGAGGAGGTGGTGGAGATGGAATTCTTCACCAGCGCCAGCCAAGTACAGAAGGTGCGGGTCGGCGGGGGTCTGAGTCCCGAGGACCAGGAGCGAATGCGGGCTTGCATCCAGAGCAACGTCGACATCTTCGCTTGGAGTGCGGCTGACATGTCGGGCATCAATGCGGATGTGGCCTGCCACCGCCTGAACCTGGATCCCAGGACGCGTCTCATACGCCAGAAGATGAGGACCATCACAACCAAGATGGAAGAGCCAATCCGCGAGGAGGTGCCAAAAATGTCAGCTCTACTCCCCCCTCCAGTTCTTACCCGCTTAGAGGCTCTGTAGCATCACAGCACCATGGCTGTTCGCTATCTGGGGGATTGATTTAGTTGGGTCTTTCCCTCCGACTAATGGGCAAAGGAGGTTCCTTTTAGTTATGGTCGACTACTTCTCTAAGTGGCTGGAGGTCAAGGCACTGGCCAAAGTAACCTCCCAGGTCATCAGGAACTTCGTTTGGGGGGAGATCATCTGCAGGCACAGGCTACCTCAGGCCATCGTCACGGACAATGGCCCTCAATTTCCAAGTAAGCAGTTTATAAGTTTCTGCACTCAGTTGGGCATCAACCTCAAGTTTGCCTCTGTCCACCACCCTAGGAGCAACGGTCAGGTGGAGGCGGCGAACAAAATTATCATGAATCTGCTCAAGAAGAAGGTAGAGAACTTAAGGGGGATCGAGTTGGGTGGAACAGCTCCCCTCAGTATTGTGGGCCTTGCGGACAACTCTGAACACGACTACCAGCGAGACCCTATTCAAACTTTCTCATGGGTGTGAGGCAGTCCTGCCCGTGGAATTTGAGGTACGGTCCCCACGAGTTGCGGCTGCAGGTGGTGGAGACGAGGCTTGGAGGCTAGAAAATAAAGATGGCTTATGCCTCTCGCTAGACATGGTAGAAGAGTTACGCGACGTCGCGGCCATCAAACAGGAAGAGATCAAACGGCGGATGGCAAGATACTTCGACAAGCATATCAGGATCAAGTAATTCGCGAAAGGAGATCTGGTGCTAAAGAAAGTTGATGCTGTGCGGAGATCCGCCCCTGTGGGTAAGCTCAACCCAAATTGGGAAGGGCCTTATATTGTTGAGAGGGTCCTGAGAGCAGGAGGTTACCACCTCCAGGATGTGGAGGGTAGGACCATGAGCCACACCTGGAGCGGCGATGACTTGAAACGCTTCTACCCATGAGAAGGGAGGGCAAAAATTGTATACTCAAATCAAGTTCATTATAATATACTTTTTCAAATTTCTTCTTGTCTTGACCTACTGTGAAATTCTAAAGACAGGAAGATGGTTACTTTTGCATTACCCCGAGTGCGGCTCAGTCCCAGGTAGACCCGCTGCGCAGGATCTCACTAGCTGGCAGGTCCGAAGTCTCGCCTGTGGTGGAGAGGTCTAGTTCTTGGTCCTTGGTTCTGCACTACCCCGAGCGCGGCTCGGCCCCAGGTAGACCCGCTACGTAGGCTCTAATTAGCTGGCAGGTCTGAAGGCTCGTCTGTAGGGGAGAGGTCTGGTTCTTGGTCCTTGGTTCAGCACTACCCTGAGCGCGGTTCGGCCCTAGGTAGACCCACTGCGCAGGATCTCACTAGCTGGAAGGTCCGAAGGCTCGCTTGTGGGGGAGAGGTCTGGTTCTTGATCCTTGGTTATGCCCTACCCCTAGCGCGGCTCGGCCCTAGGTAGACCCCCTGTGCAGGCTCTCATTAGCTGGCAGGTCTAAAGGATCACCTGTGTGGGAGAGGTCTGCTTCTTGGTCCTTGGTTCGGCACTACCCCGAGCGCGGCTCGGCCCCAGGTAGACCCACTATGCAGAATCTCATTAGCTGGCAGGTCCGAAGGCTCGCCTGTGGGGGAGAGGTCTGGTTCTTGGTACTTGGTTCTACACTACCCCGAGCGCGGCTCGGCCCCAGGTAGACCCGTTGCGCGCTCTCATTAGCTGGCAGGTCTGAAGGCTCGCCTGTGGGGGAGAGGTCTGGTTCTTGGTCCTTGGTCCTGCACTACCCCAAGCACGGCTCGGTTCCAGGTAGACCCGATGCGCAGGCTCTCATTAGCTGGCAGGTCCGAAGGCTCGTCTGTGTGGGAGAGGTCTGGTTCTTGGTCCTTGGTTCTGCACTACCCCGAGCGCGGCTCGGCCCCAGGCAGACCCGCTGCGCAGGCTCTCATTAGCTGGCAGGTCTGAAGGCTCGCCTGTGGTGGAGAGGTCTGGTTCTTGGTCCTTGGTCTGCACTACCCCGAGCGCGGCTCGACCCCAGGTAGACCCGCTACGCAGGCTCTCATTAGCTGGCAGGTGTGAAGGCTCGCCTGTGGGGGAGAGGTCTGGTTCTTGGTCCTTGGTTCTGCACTACCCCGAGCGCGGATCGGCCCCAGGTAGACCCGCTGCGTGTAACACCCTGAAACTCAAAAGAGCGATGGGAGGCATTCTGGGCCAAATTTGGAATTTGGCAGGAGGTACACGGCATGGGTCACGGGCGTGTCCCAGGGCGTGTCGAGCTGATTCGACGATTTGGTCGTGTGTTCGACGATTTTGAGTTCGACGATCGTCGAGCAGAGAACACGGCCTGGGACACGGGCGTGTCCCAGGGCGTGTCGGGGTAGTTCAAAAATCTAGCAAATCAATCAGGCAGAAATCTGGGTTCGACGATCGTCGAGCAGCGGTCGACGATCTGGTCACAATGCTGCAGTCGACGATCTGTAGATATTCTGGGTTCGACGATCGGGCCAGCTATCTGTGTTCGACGATCTGGCCAGCTATTCTGGGTTCGACGATCGGGCCAGCTATCTGTGTTCGACGATCGGGCCAGCTATCTGGGTTCGACGATCGGGCCATGGGTTCGACGATCGGGCCGCGTGTTCGTCGATCAGTTAGTTTTCTGGGTTCGACGATCGGGTCGTGGGTTCGACGATCGGGACGCGCGTTCGATGATTTGGTCGGAGATTTGCGTTCGACGATCGGGTCAGAGATCTCCGTTCGACAATCTGGCAGCGGTCGACGATCTTGGTTCGACGATCGTCGAGCGCGGGGCGGATTCTGGCGTGTTTGACTCGGTCGATGCGGAGTGTTGATGCAGGGGTTTTGGCGGGAGTTGACTAAATGTCCCGACACAAATTGATTGGTCGCAGACGTGTCTTGCTCCGGATTGTTGAACTGTGCGGTGCTTAGCCCCATTCGTCCAGGTCAGACCTGGATCGTGTCCGTGCATCCGTTTTTGTGGAATCTGACGGTTGTGGTTATCCCAAAGGGGTTATACCCGAGAGAAGAGTTTCAAAACACTTATGTTTCTGTCGTATTTCTCTGTCTAAATCCTAGAGAGAGGGGAGAGCAAAGGAGGAAGAAGAAGCTTTGATCCAGTCTTTGGAGGAGTTTTAGAGCTCCAAATCGCGAGCCGACTTCGGATCTACGAAGACAAGGAGATTGCGGTGCTTTTCATCCGCGTACATTTCCATGGCGCCAAGGAAGAACGCTAGGGTAACTATTCTCTACTTGAGCATGTGAAGCTCTCCTTCTTTTGCATAGGAAGCCCGCTCTCGCGAGTTTGCGGTGAGTTGGAGGCGTTCCTTCGGGTAGATATGTAAAGTCCCCGTTGTGTAGAGTCCGTAATCGAGAATGGATATAGGCATGATGTGTGAAGCCTATCCGGACATGTTGGTCTGGATCGGTGATGTTGCATTTCATAAATGGCCGGAGAAGACACCGTGCGAATGTTTGTTTTCAGGTTTTTCTACGTGGTAGATTACAATATGGAGCCTTGGGGATTAACCCAAAGGTGCACCCGGAAAACTGGGCAGATGCGTGATTCTGCCAAACATGTGGGCCTGGGAGCCAACTTGAACATAACTGGGTTATGTGTTGTGTGTAAACGATTTGGGACTCGGGAAAGTTTGACCCGCGCATATGTTTTAAATTAACGTTGTGGTGTGAGCAACGGGTCAGGTGGAACCGTACCCGCTCTATGTCGTTCAGTTAAAGAGACCTAAAGTTACTTGGCACTTACCGTTGGCATAGATTGAGGGTCTTAGGTAGTGGCCAGAAAGACCAAATGCTCACAAGAGATTGCAATCCCGGGGACGGTGGTGAGTCGGCGGGCTTAGACCGTGATCACCGAGAATGTGCCCTGAGAGCACGGGGTGTGTGGCCATGCGTGCCAACGCCTGTGATGCAATGTATTTTTTATACTGCTTGGTTGTGCTAATAAAGTGCAGGGAAGGAGCATCGCCTCCCCGAGTTGGGGGCGGGATCGTTATAATTTGGTCAGCATTGCTGACCGTTGCTTTTGTTTGCCACCATGCTGTGGTTTGTTGCTTGCAGGTGTTGCTGCACCAAGCGGTCAATAGCGGGCTAAAGCCCAAATTGCGAAGCCGGCCTTCGAAGGCCTAATTGGAGTGTTTACTTTCTTTCGTTCATGTATGACCGGCCTGCGTGTCGTGGTATGGAAAACATATAATTTGAGTAAACCATTTGTAAGGCCTTAAGGCCAGTACTTGTGTATGTACTTCATTCTTTTTGGCTTGTTAGTGGACATTCATGCTTGTTGCTGGGTTCTTTTAAATGCATTTTATAAAACTGCTTCCGCTAGAATGCTCTGTGTAGGACGTTGGATTGGTTGGATGATTTCCATTGAGTAACCACCCGGTCAGTCTGTGCTATATGACGTCGGGCCCCAGTCGGACCTACTGCTATATGCTATGTGACGGATAGGTGGTGTTACAATTTGGTATCAGACTACTGGTTTTGGTCGAGCTTAAAATGAATTCGTGGACGAATTCTTTTTACGGGGTGGTGAGCACATGTGTGTGCTTCATCGTTATAATAGTAAAAGAACCCATGAATGTCCACTTAGGAATGAAAATACACGTGTTTGGGGAACCTGCGTGTTCCTATAATTGCTGTTTGAAATTTTATTTGGTCGCTTAACGGTGTTTTGTACCACTATAGGTGACCAGAAGTGGTGTTGGGCCGTCGGAACGTCGAGTTTCTGAGGCTAGCAGTGCACCTAATGATGCTCCTGCAACACCTCCATCGGCTGAGACCATACGATTGGTGGTCGAAGCAGTGTTTATCATGATTAATGCGCAGCCTATAAGGCAAATGCAGCAGCCCGCTCCTGCGATGGAGCAGGTACCTCTTCCAGAGATAGAGCCGAGAAGAGTAGAGCAGGTAGTAGTGGAGCCATTGGTGCCAAGGAGGGCAACCGAGAGACAGCTCAAACATGTCATGAGCTTTAATCCTCCGGTATTCTCGGGGTTGGGAACCCCATCTCAAGCTGAAGACTGGCTCTCCCGTGTGAAGAGAGTCTTGACAGCGACGGAGACGGAGGAGTGGCAGATGACCACTATAGTTACGTTCCTGTTGGATGGAGACGCTAGGCTGTGGTGGGAGGGTTTGGAGCTGCATCTCTTGAGAGAAAGGAAACTTACAGATGTCTCGATGGAGGAGTTCTCGAGACTGTTCTTGGCTAGGTACCTCCCTTCGGCGCAGAGGATAGCGTTGGAGAACGAGTTCCTGAAGTTGGTTCAAGTAGACAGTAGCGTGGATGAATATCTCCACGAGTTTACTCGATTGAGTCGGTATGCTAGCTCCACCATCGGGGATGAGGAGCGCAAGACGAATCGATTCTACGAAGGTTTGAGAGATGATTTGAGGTTATTACTCTCGGGTACGATGACGCAGGGTTTCTTGACCTTGGTCAACACGGCCCGGTCCTTGGAGAAGGACATGAAGAATGTACAAGCAAAGAAAAGCTTGGGTGATAAGAAATCTGAGTTCAAGGTGCCGACTACCTTAAAGTCTGGGTACTGTAAATTCTTTAAGAAGGCTAGGACTTAGGGTCCAGCTCCTTCTTCTGGTGCTTCAAGGGCAACTACGGGTCAGACCCAGGGTGCATGCTTTACTTTTGGAAAGCCGGGGCACTTTGCCCGCGATTGCTGGAGCGGACGTCCCAAGTCCGAAAAGAATTCGGGAGCAACTTATGAAGAGAAGGGCAAGGCGGTGGAGTCAACCGCGTCCCATTATGCTCCGGCCCAACTGAGGGTTTATAATCTTGGTCAACAGGAGGCCATCAAACAGGCGGATGTGGTGACAGGTAAAAGTTAAATTTATAGCAAGTTAATCTTTTAAATACTTGTTATGTGCTTGTTACCTTACCACTACTTGTTTAGGATTTGTTTTGATTTGTGAGTATCCGGCAAGAGCACTCTTTGATACGGGAGCTTCACACTCCTTCTTGTCCGAAAGATTTATATCACGCATCGGAGTACCTTCTTCGATGACAAAGGACAAGTTGGATGTGCTATTACCGAATGGGTGTTCCATGCACGCGGATAAAATCTGCGGTGTTAAGATTCACATTGGGAATCAAGAGTTTGATCTGCAAGCGTCATTACTACCATTGGTGGAGTTCGACGTTATATTTGGCATGGACTGGCTCTCGGAGCAGCGAGCCTATATTGATTGCGGTAGCAAGGAAGTCAAGCTGGGAGCAGGTCGTGAGACGACTTTCACGGGCTTGAAGGGGTCGAGCAAGACGTTGATGTCTGCTCTTCAGGTGGTGAAGGTGGTTCGTGCCGGTGCAGAACTGTTCTTTGCACTAGTGGAGGTTGCAAAGCCTAATCCCGCGTTAGACAGTATTTTAGTGGTATCGGAGTACCCTGATGTGTTCCCTAGTGATCTTCCTGGAGCCCCGCCGCAGCGGGAGATAGATTTTACGATAGAGCTCGTACTAGGTGTAAAGCCTGTGTCACATTCTCCATATCGGCTAGTGCCTAAGAAAATGGCGGAGCTGAAGGTTCAACTGCAAGAGTTGTTGGAGCAATGGTATGTGCATCCAAGTTCTTCGCCTTGGAGCGCGTCGGTGCTCTTTGTTAAGAAGAAGGATGGAAGCTTGAGGCTATGTATTGATTATCGGGAGCTCAACAAGTTGACGGAAAAGAACAAGTACATGATTCCCCGGATTGATGATCTATTCGATCAGTTAGTCGGGTCGACGGTGTACTCAAAGTTGGACCTCAAATCCGGGTACTATCAGCTGCAAATAAGGGAGAGTGATATCCCGAAGACATCGTTCAGTACGAGATACGTGCATTATGAGTTTACGATCATGCCGTTTGGGCTGACTAATGCACCGTCAGTGTTCATGGATTTGATGAACAGGACCATCAGGGAGTACTTGGACCATTTTATGATCGTCTTCATCGACGATATTTTGGTGTACTCGCAGAGTGAGGAAGATCACTTCAGGCATCTTCATTTGGTTTTGGAGACGCTAAGGAGGAATCAATTGTACGCCAAGTTCTCGAAGTGTGAGTTTTGGTTGTCCTCAGTGGCGTTCCTTGGTCATATAGTGAGTGGAGAAGGTAATGTAGTGGATCCGGCGAAGATTGTTGCGATACGGGAGTGGTCTGAGCTTTTCTATGGTAGTGGAAGTCCAGAGCTTTTTGGGGCTTGTCGGCTATTATAGGCGCTTCGTAGAGAACTTCTCACGGATAGCGTTACCTCTCACTACTTTGACGAGAAAGGAGCAGAAGTTCGTTTGGACGCCGGAGTGCGCGCGAGCTTTTGAGGAGTTGAAATGTCGGTTGACTACGGCGTCTGTGTTGAGTTCGCCGAGTGGGACCTAATGTTATGAGATTTATAGCGATGCTTCAGGCAGCGGTTTGGGTTGTGTGATGTTACAGCATGGAAGCATTATAGCATATGGCTCGAGATAGCTGAAGGTGCACGAGAGGAACTATCCGGTCCATGACTTGAAGTTAGCGGTCGTGATTTTTGCCTTGAATCTGTGGAGGCATTATTTGTACGGTGTGAAGATTGATATCTACACCGATCATAAGAGCCTGAAGTATTTGATTGATCAGAAAGATCGGAATATGCGACAGCGTAGATGGATGGAGTTCCTAGGGGACTATACATTTAAGATCCACTACGTGCCTGGTAAAGGCAATGCGGTTGCGGACGCGTTGAGTCGCCGAGCCCCAGCTCAAGCCAATTGGATATCGGTGCATGATGAGCGGTTGGTTCGGGAGTTGGAGGCGTTGGAGATTTCTTGCGTGGATAAGCAGTCAAGTGCTGAAGCACTATTGAATTGGACTGAAGTTCAATATGACCTGGCTGATCGGATTCGGCAGACTCTGGATTTGGATGACCACATGAAGCAGCTCATGGTAGAGGCTCTGGATGGGTCAAATTCTCAATATGAAGTTGTGGATGGATTGTTTTGGAAAGGCGGTCGTCTTTGCGTCCCAAGCGTGGGCAATTTGCGGGTGGAATTGTTGTACGAGGCGCATCATACCAAGTACTCGATTCACCCGGGGAGCACAAAGATGTATCGTGACGTTAAGAAACTGTTTTGGTGGCCGGGTTTGAAGAAGGATGTGGCACTCTACGTGGCGAAGTGCCAAACTTGCGTCTTGGTGAAGGAGGAGTGTCAAAAGCCGGGAGGATTTCTGAAGTCCTTGCCTATTCCGGAGTGGAAATTCGACGACATCACTATGGACTTTTTGCACGGTTTGTCAAGGTCGCAAAAGGGGAACGACGTCATTTGGGTGGTCGTAGATCGGCTAACGAAGGTGTCGCATTTCATTCCGCATATGAAGGATGATCCGGTGGAGAAGTTGGCAAAGTTATATGTGGATAATATTGTACGGCTCCACGGTGTGCCCCACAGCATCGTGAGTGACCGAGATGGGCAGTTCACATCCAATGATTGGAGGCTTGTGCAGCAAATGTGGGGACCAAAGCTGAGTTTTAGCACAGCCTTCCATCCACAGACGGATGGGCAGACCGAGAGGGTCAATAGAACTATGGAAGACATGCTCCGCATGTGTGTCTTGGACATTGGAAAGCAATGGGAAGACCATCTCTATTTGGTGGAATTTGCGTACAACAATAGCTACCAGGCGAGTATTCAAATGGCGCCTTTCGAGGCCCTAAATGGTAGAAGATGTCGCACGTCATTGTCCTGGTTGGAAATGGGTGAGACAAAGTTGTACAAGCGTCAAGAGGTGGAGGATGCTACTTCTTTGGTGAGAACCATTCGGGAGAGCTTGCAAATCGCTCAGGACCGTCAGGCGAAGTACTATAATGCCAAGCATAGGAACGTAGAGTTCGCTGTGGGCGATTGGGTGTACTTAAAGATCAAGCCGTTCAAGGTTGTCTCGCGGGTGCGGCGATTGAAAAAGCTAAGCCCGAGGTACCTTGGGCCGTTTGAGGTTTTGGAGCGGGTTGGTGAAGCAGCCTATCGGTTGAAGCTATCAGTGGAGCTTAGTGGTCTACATGATGTATTCCATATATTGGTGCTACAGAAGGCAGTGCAAGAGCCTACGCAAGTGATCGCGGTCGATCAAGTGCCGATTGATAGTGGGTTGACGACAAAGGTCAAGCCCGTGCGTATTAAAGACTCGAAGGTCAAGCGGTTACGCAATAAAGAGATCAGGATGGTCAAGGTCCGATGGGACAATTGCGGTCGAGAGGAGCACTCTTAGGAACGAGAGCAGACTATGCTTGACGAGTATCCGAAGTTGTTCCGCTCAGGTACAATTTAATTTTGTACTTATCTTTCCTTTATGTAATTTCGTGGACGAAGTTTTTTTAAGAGGGGGAGAGCTGTAACGCCTTGAAACTCAAAAGAGCGACGGGAGGCGTTCCGGGCCAAATTTGGAATTTGGCATGAGGTACACGACCTGGGTCACGGGCGTGTCCCAGGGCGTGTCGAGCTGGTTCGACGATTTGGTCGTGTGTTCGATGATTTTGGGTTCGACGATCGTCAAGCAGAGAACACGGCCTGGGACACGGGCGTGTCCCAGGGCGTGTCGGGGTAGTTCAAAGATCTTGCAAATCGATCAGGCAGAAATCTGGGTTCGACGATCGTCGAGCAGCGGTCGACGATCTGGTCACAATGCTGCGGTCGATGATCTGTCGATATTCTGGGTTCGACGATCGGGCCATCTATCTGTGTTCGACGATCGGGCCAGCTATTCTGGGTTCGACGATCGGGCCAGCTATCTGTGTTCGACGATCGGGCAAGCTATCTGGGTTCGACGATCGGGCCGTGGGTTCGACGATCGGGCCACGTGTTTGTCGATCAGTTACTTTTCTGGGTGCGACGATTGGGCCGTGGGTTCGACGATTGTGCCGGTTGTTCGACGATTTGGCCGGAGATTTGTGTTCGACGATTGGGTCAGAGATCGTCGTTCGACGATCTGGCAGCAGGTGACGATCTTGGTTCGACGATCGTCGAGCGCGGGGTGGATTCTGACGTGTCTGACTCGGTCGACGCGGAGTGTTGACGCAGGGGTTTTGGCGGGAGTTGACTAAATGTCCTGACACAAATTGATTGGTCGCAGACGTGTCTTGCTCCGGATTGTTGAACTGTGCGGTGCTTAGCCCCATTCGTCCAGGTTAGACCTGGATCGTGTCCGTGCATCCCTTTTTGTGGAATCCGACGGCTGTGGTTATCCCAAAGGGGTTATACCCGAGAGAAGGGTTTCAAAACCCTTATGTTTCTGTCGTATTTCTCTGTCTAAATCCTAGAGAGAGGGGAGAGCAAAGGAGGAAGAAGAAGCTTAGATCCAGTCTTTAGAGGAGTTTTAGAGCTCCAAATCGCGAGCCGACTTCGGATCTATGAAGGCAAGGTGATTGCGGTGCTTTTCATCCGCGTATATTTCCATGGCGCCAAGGAAGAACGCTAGGGTAACGATTCTCTACTTGAGCATGTGAAGCTCTCCTTCTTTTGCATAGGAAGCCCGCTCTCGCGAGTTTGCGGTGAGTTGGACGCGTTCCTTCGGGTATATATGTAAAGTCCTCATTGTGTAGAGTCCGTAATCAAGAACGGATATAGGCATGATGTGTGAAGCCTATCCGGACATGTTGTTCTGGATCGGTGATGTTGCATTGCATAAATGGCCGGAGAAGACTCTGTGCGAATGTTTGTTTTCGGGTTTTTCTACGTGGTAGATTGCAACAGGGAGCCTTGGGGATTAACCCAAAGGTGCACCCGGAAAACTGGGCAGATGTGTGATTCTGCCAAACATGTGGGCCTGGGAGCCAACTTGAACATAGTTGGGTTATGTGTTGTGTGTAAACGATTTGGAACTCGGGAAAGTTTGACTCGCGCATATGTTTTAAATTAACGTTGCGGTGTGAGAAACGGGTCAGGCGGAACCGTACCCGCTTTATGTCGTTCGGTTAAAGAGACCTAAAGTTACTTGGCACTTACCATTTGCATAGATTGAGGGTCTTAGGCAGTGGCCAGAAAGACCAAATGCTCACGAGAGATTGCCGTCCCGGGGACGGTGGTGAGTCGGCGGGCTTAGAACGTGATCACCGAGAATGTGCCCTGAGAGCACGGGGTGTGTGGCCGTGCGTGCCAACGCCTGTGATGCAATGTATTTTTTATACTGCTTGGTTGTGCTAATAAAGTGCAGGGAAGGAGCATCGCCGCCCCGAGTTGGGGGCGGGATTGTTATAATTTAGTCAGCATTGCTGACCGTTGCTTTTGTTTGCCACCGTGTGGTGGTTTGTTGCTTGCAGGTGTTGCTGGACCAAGCGGTCAATAGCGGGCTAAAGCCCAAATTGCGAAGCCGGCCTTCGAAGGCCTAATTGGAGTGTTTACTTGCTTTCGTTCATGTATGACCGGCCTACGTGCCGTGGTATGGAAAACATGTAATTTGCGTAAACCATTTGTAAGGCCTTAAGGCCAGTACTTGTGTATGTGCTTCATTCCTTTTTGGCTTGTTAATGGACATTCATGCTTGTTGCTGGGTTCTTTTAAATGCATTTTATAAAACTGCTTCCGCTAGAATGCTCTGTGTAGGACGTTGGATTGGTTGGATGGTTTCCATTGAGTAACCACTCGGTCTGTCTATGGTATATGGCGTCGGGCCCCGGCCGGACCTACTGCTATATGCTATGTGACGGATAGGGGGTGTTACACTGCGCAATCTCTCATTAGCTGGCAGGTTCGAAGGCTCGCCTGTGGGGGAGTGGTCTGGTTCTTGGTCCTTGGTTCTGCACTACCCCGAGCGCGGCTCGGCCCCAGGTAGACCCGCTGCGCAGGCTCTCATTAGCTGGCAAGTCCGAAGGCTCGCCTGTGGGGGAGAGGTCTGGTTCTGCACTACCCCGAGCGCGGCTCGGCCCCAGGTAGACCCGCTGCGTAGGCTCTCATTAGCTGGCAGGTCTGAAGGCTCGCCTACGGGTGAAAGTATTGATTCTCAAAATATTGGTTCTTGGTTCTTGGAAATTTTGCATCACCTCGAGCCTGGCTCGGTTCGGGATCCATTGCCCAGGCTCTCATCGAGCTAGCAGAGCAGTAAACTCACTCAATGACAGAATGATTGGGAAAACCTCCTTAAGAAACACCCCTACTTAGGCTAAGGAAAAATAAATTATGAGGCAAAAGCTAGAGCGGTGCGAGTGGAGGCACTCGCAGCTAGCAATTACGAGAACGGTCTCGCCTACAGCAAGTAGGCACTCGCGTGAGACGGAAGGCTCGCTTTAATAATAGTTAAGCATGCTATATCACTTAAAACCGCTCGCGCCAGGAGTATCCTGAGCCAAGGCGAGAGGGTTATACCAGTTAGATCTCACAAACAAGTAAGATACGTGACGACTCGCGCTCCATAAAAGGTCAAACTCTCCAGCGAAGTTGCGAGACAAGACATAATATTGTCTCGCGGCGTGAGCGCATCGTAGGGTCGTCTCGGAGGGTCGTCTCGCAGTAAACGAGATTGAGCAAAGTGATAAGCAAAGTGAAGAAAGTAAGAGTGAGTTGGCGAGACGGAGGGATAACATCGTTTCGCAAATAAAGACAAGAAAAAAGAAAGCGAGCGAGTAGAATAAAGGGACAGAACAAAAATATACATTTGATCAAATATCATTTCATTTCAAGTCAGTGTTTTTTGATCACAAAAAATAAAAAACTTAAAAGTAGTTTGTTTTATAGCAGCACAAAAGAGAAGGAGAGAAGAATTCTTGATCTTAAAGAAGGCATGTCATTCCTCCTCGCCGGAAGAAGAATCCTCGCTCTCCTCGCCATGGAGTTGCGGGACCAGGTCGTGGACGGTCACCGTCTCAGAGCCGTCCTTCATGACCCCCAGCTCCTTCATCATTTTGAGGACCAGCTCCGCCGCCCTGATGCTAGCATCTCGGCACTGCTCCTCGACTGCGTCAAAAGAATAATGCGGCGGTGCCTGGAAGGGTTGTCGGCGAGACGATGACGTAGTGTTGTCCTGAAGGCGAGCATTCTGGGCTTTTAAGTCCTTGACCTCCTCCTCCAGGGCCGCCACGCGCGAATGCAACTGTTCCGCCGTCTCGGCTTCCTGCGAGACGCCCAAAGATTAGTAAAGTGTATTGAAGAAGGAAAATCCAAGGGTAAGGCTAAGGATTACCACGCCGCCCTGGGCTTTGGCGAGGAGGGACTCGGCGACAAACAACCTTTTCGCAAGGTTTTCTGATTTCTCTCGCTCTACCGCCAGGCTTGTCTCGCTGTCCTTCCATTTTTTGTTGATGTATATAAGGCAGCGCGAGGAGCGGTGCGAGAACTCCAAAACACGCATTTGGGCGTGGGAGGTATTCATGACGAGATCCCGTGGAGGCTCCCTCTCAGGAGAGACTGCATCGAGACCGCCATAAAGACCATACCCCACGGCGAAAGCGTGGCCCGTGGGGAGCTCCTGCTCTTTCCAAGGGGGAAAGAGGGTGGAGATGGACACGCGGTTGGCGTCCCGCCCCCATAGCAGAACAGGGTCACCAGCGGCATCTGAAACCACGGGGCCCAAGTTGAAGTTCATATGGGAAGAGGGGGCGGGACGGCTGGAGGAGGCGCCTTCGCGAGAGGTGGTGGCAGCCTGTTGATTGGATGTGGCGGCAGGCAGGTTGGGAAGAGCCGTCTCACGGGTAGGCGATACGACCTGATGAGGAGGCGAGCGGGGCGACTGGGACCCCTCCACAGAGATGGGGCTCAAGGACCCCTGTATCTCCTTCTCCTTCGGGGTCGTCTTCTTTTTCCCCTTGTATACAACCACGGCTTTCCTCATCTTTTTCCTGGGAGGGCTGGAGCGAGAGGGAGCCGTGTCGCCTGTAGGTCTCTTGAGAGGGGCAGGAGCCAAGGACTCTCTCGCCGCCTCAGCTGCCGCGCTGGCGAGATCAAGGCCCTTGGTTGGATGGGTGTTGCTCTTGTAAGGAGGGTGGGCGGGTACGACTCGCTCCCCTAGAAAACAAAAACAAGAAAGTGATAAGATGGCGAGACGGGAAAAAATGAAGCACGAGACAAGAAAGTGAGAATACCTTCACCAAGAAGCACCGGAGGCAGCGAGTCGAGGCCTCGCCCAGGAAGTTGACTTCAAAGTTTTGCCGACGAAGTAATCGTACAACAACTTATCCGTGTCGCCGACCTGCGGGGTCACGTAGAAACTATCGGTGGGAGACATCGGCGCGAGCGAGACGCCCCCAAAATCGCCGCGGATGAAGACGAACCTCGTGAGCCAATGGTGATTTTTGTTTGGTGTCTCGCACACCTTGAGCCCTTGCCCGGTGAAGTACGAGACGACGTCGGCGTTGTCGTGATAGATAAAGAGCTTGTGAAAGACCGTCAAGCTAAACTCAATGCGCTCCCGGCGCATATAGCAGGCGAAGACGATCAACACTGAAATGGCGTTCGGGTTGAACTGCGTCGGGATCGCCAAAGTACTTGAAAACCTGTTTTACCTCCGGCCATAGAGGTAATCTCAGCCCCGCTCCAAAGTGCGAGACGGGGAAGGCAAGCTCTCCTGGATAGTACGTGTTGATCGACTCGCCATCCTTGGGGGGTCGTGACTCGAGCCCTTCCTCCAGATACTCGCAGACAAGGCCGCGGTAATTTTCTTCAGAAAGCCGGCCGAGCGGGAAGTCGTGGTCAATGAACCGCTTCTCGCAGCGGATGCGCCCCTCGCCTTCCTCAACTCTGTTCTTGCCCATTCTTGGCGAGACGAACATAGGCGAGATGGTGGGAGAAAGGAAGTAGTAAGGAAGAAGATTGACGAGATGGCCGAGGGAGAAGAGCGAGAAGAATCGGCGAGACGGGAGAAACAAGAGGATAATAGCTTGGACACGGCAGGAGTAGAGGGTGTGGATATCCTTCTGATCCAGGGCCGGGGTATTTATAGCAGATGGGGTAAAATGATTAATGAGCGTGAAAACGTACAGGGGGAGGGGAAGAGTCGGCCTACGTTTCTCTCTCTATTTCCTAAAAACCTCGTTTTGTGCGGCCCGTCACAATCACGGGACATAATGATTAAAAGAAATTAATGAAAATGAAGAAATTAAAGCAGCTATAATAAATGTTTAAAAAATACCAAACCGCATACGGCGGGCACCAGGTTCTCTGACAATGTCGGCGAGACGGCAGCACAAAGCATTACTTAATTATTACAGCATTCAAATACAAAATAAATAAGAAGGGGCGAGACGGACGGCCTTCAGTACGAGTGCCATTGTCAGCGGCCACCGCGAGCTCCCGCGCAGCGAGGCCTACTGCGTGAGTGGAAGCCGCTAACAGACTCAAGCCCACGACGAGTGAGACGAACCTTCATATCGACCTCGCTGATGATGGCGTCAGGGTTGGTTCCATCGACATCTAACTCGGCATCAACTTCGGAAGATAAGCGAGCGCACTCATTCTCCAACAATTCAATGCGCCTATCCGCCGCCTGCTTGTCCTGCGCCAGCGAATGGATGATGATGCACGCGTGCTTCTGGAACAACTCGGTTGTCTTACGCTTCATCTTTGTCAGGTTCGAAGGGTCGCCCAGGTAGTCTTCAATCCCGTCAATAGGAGGGGGAGGTGAGACGACGAGTCTCCCAGGGTGCTCCTCAGCAGGCGAGTCGGTCTGGGCGCCTGCGCAAGGAGTAGAGGGGCAGGGTGAGAGAGGCTCCCACAGGAGGGTGTGGGAGTAGCGAGTGGGGCAGAGAAGCGAGAGGGAAGGTTTCTCACCAGGAGGACGGGAAGTCCCGACGGCCTAGGAGGAGTCGTCCCTCCTCTCGCAGGGAGGAGTAGATGGAGGAGTGGAAGATGGTTGCGAGTCAGAATCTTCGCGGTGGACGTCGGTGTCGTCTCGCGAACCTTCCGTTTGTTTTAAAGCAACATGGGCTCCTTGAAGAAACAAAAAATTAAAAGGGGAAAATACAAATGTTGAAGGAGTAATAAAGAAGCGAGAGCTCACCTCTTTCTCCCTGGGAGATGCGGGAGGAGGAGTGGGGCAGGTTTGCAGGGCAGCGGGAGATGGCTCCTCGGCAGAAGGGGAAGGGCCGCCTGTTTTTACCTTCTTTAGGCGAGACGACGAGGGCGGTAAAGAGGATAGGGGGCGAACTAGAGTTGAGGTAAAAGCGGCCACGTTGGCCTTGTTCTGCTTACGCACCAGTGCAAGGCGCTTGCGAAAGCTCTGGCTGTGAGACATGATGAATAGTTCAAGCCAAGGAAAGAGAGTATGCAATGGGGGATCCTGTATTCGGGGCAGGAATCCTATATTTATAGGCTCCGGTGGGGGGGCCTTGCGAAAGATTCCCTCATAAATACGCCCATAAATACGCCTTAATGACGAGCCTCAGTTGAACTTTCTTTCCGAGCTTAGAATAATCTCGAAAAGAGCGGGGATTGTGTACAACCTCGGGCTCGCGAGAGGCCCCCAAGATGTGAATATAAGAAAGTTGGTGAGAGATGATGATAGGCGAGTGGGACCAGATGGTCCACTCGCGGGGGGCGAGACGGGTGGTCCCAGAAATGTGCGAGACGCCCTCTTTTGAGACGCGAGTAGTCACTTAGCGGCGAGAGGGTCCCATAGCAGAGGATACCTGCGAGGCAAGCAGGAAGACCCGTCTCGCGGATGGGTGCTCCCCCACTCGCCACATGTAGAGAAGGCCATTTTTTTCATTTCTACACCCAAGGGGGATTTTACTGTTCTACCCCGGGTAAATTTACCCTTTTGCCCTTGGTGGTCTGCATATAACTCTTCAAAACAGCGGAGTTTGGCTGTTGGCAGACCCAACCAAGGGTACTCTGGTAATTTCAGGTCAGCTCAGTATGGTTATTGGCAGTTCAAACTCAGAAAACTATAAATAGGCACATAGGGGTTCTTTGGAAGCACTTTTTTCCCGGGACTTGAGAGGATTTTTTGTGCTTTTTGAGGAGCTTCAAGCCCAGCTTTTGGCTTTGGAGGGGAAGCTCTCAGAGATCGTCCGGGTAAGCGGTGGGACCTCCCTGCTGAGGCTTTGAGTCAGTTTCTGGTCCTTCACGACCCGTCGGAGGACGGAGCTTGGGACAAGTTGGTGTTGGCTACGCCCCTATTTTTCGAACTTTTGTCGAAGTCAAATTTTGGCTTCAACACCGCCGACCACCACGGTGCCTAAGTACCAATAGCAATACTCAAAGCTAGATCTCTAGTACATCTTAAGCAACTTAAGGTTAATAATGAAGATGTGATAACTAACTGTAACATAACTACAATCACCTCCTGAGGGTTCCGCTCCTGTGTCATGTCCAGCGTGAACACCTGATTCCGAGCGGGTCCGGGGTTTCCTCCTTGTGGTCCTCGTCCTCGACCATGCATATGTCCCCGCCCTCGTGGAGCTGCTGGAGGGAGAGCAAGAGGAGCATTCCCAAACAGCTGCTGGTAGTAACGTCAGATGTGGCCCGGTTGGTTGCATTGGAAGCACACTCGCTCATTCCGCCCCTCGGGTTGCTGAAACTGTTGAAGCTGTGGAGGTGGAGGCAATGCTGGCGGCTGTGGAACCGGGTGCTCCATTCTAAAATTTCGATGGAAACGCCTGCCACCTCTCTGATGTCCTCTTCCTCCTCCGTAGTCGTGTCTCCTTCTATTGCTAGGGCCAGCTTCCATCACACCCTCAGCAGGTCTCTTACCACTTCCCAAGTGGTCTGCTTCTAGCCTCTTCGCCATGTCAATTATTTTCGCCAAGCTGGAGTCCGCTATAAATAAAAGGGTCTGCCTTAGGGGGTTCCGCAACCCTTTGTAGAAGTGCTTAGCGTATCGTCTGTCATCTAAGTCATATGAGTCAGCAAATCTCGCGAGATGTTGGAACTCTCGTTGATACTCCGTAACTGACTTTGATCCTTGCTTCAGCTGTAAAAATCTCTCTTCGAGTTCATCTCGAGCAGACGAGGGAATGAAGTGCTCTAAAAAGTCTCCTGAGAACTCGCTCCAGCTAATCTCCATATAAACTCGCCCTTGAAAGGTGGAGCCCATGAAGGACTTCACCACCTCTTGGCGTGCAGTTCCAAGAGTGTCACTACCAGGGTCACAACCATATTATTAGGACATCTAACTCCCGCAAGCAGTTCTTGTACGGTGTCGACTCATTCCTCTATACGCACTGCCGACTCTGTCCTAAGGTAGGCAGGAGGGGAGAGAGCTCGGAAAGTGATCAACCAATTGGAGCCCGAAGCTTGTTATTGTACGGGGGCTTATTGGGATCTAAAGGCATCCAATATAGCTATGAGCGTCTGCCCTAGCTTTGATTGCTGAAACTGTGTGGGTACGGACAGGACGGGGGTGCCCCCCACTGGCTCAACGTGCACTGGGATCTACACGTAGAGTGCAAACCTAGGTCAGGTTTGCTAATCTTAAGGTCAAAATTGGACATACTTAGTGTGAATTACATATGGGCACACCACTGCTTCAGCTAAGTCAGTTTGTCCCCAAATTGACTAATCAAATGGGTGTGGCGCCATTGTTGAATGACTTTTTTAGTTCAGGATCGTAGCAAGCTGATACCATTTGTAAGACCCCCCCTCCCGGAACACAAAACATGACACGAGGGGAGTCTTATGCCTAAATTGACGTCTATCATGCCGGCTATAACCAATATCAACCAATGTAAACCCAACCAAGAATATAAAATAGAAGTCAATCCACACAAGTAAAATAGTCCAAAAGTACATCAAGAAAAAGAAGATACAACAAGCTTCTAAAATATCAGAGTATGAGTACAACTTGCCCAAAGGGCTACATCAAGAGTCTCAAACTCACATCGATGACTGATGATAGCGACGACACCATCCCTTCAGGTCCTGTCGTCCTGGCCTGGCTGTCCTGCTGCAAAATCTACGGCTGCTCTAACTGCGGGGTTTTCTCCTAAAAGGAAGACGTAGCAACTGTTAGTCATAAAGGCTATGTGGCTATCACATCCGCTCTCCCGACGACTCCTCGGCACCGGGCGGAGAAACGAACAAGGGTACAATATATATAAGTAGAACAGAAGTACAAACATGTGGTATAGAGTAAACAATATCAATGTACATAAGCAGCACAATAAATGAGTAAACCATCTACTCTAGCAGTTCTACTATCTACAACAGTATAAAAAATAGAGGTACAACAGAAAGTAACTCAACTTATATGAATCCTCATACAGACATATAAGTTGAGAATCGGCTCAGCAGTATAGTAACTCATCGTATAAGAGTGTCCATACAAACTTATACGATAAGGATCTTGTGTATGCAATGTAATGTAATGTAATGATATGAATGCAATACAATGACTCACTCATGATCACACACATGCAATAACTATGTCGACACAGACTTGTAGTTCCCACTTTTCGAGCAGGTAGCTAACCTCTCAGGCATCAACCGTCGTGGCCAGGCGGTGACAGTGGATCGGGCCTCTCCACTACTAGGCGGGCATCCACACTACTAATCATAGACCTCCGTACGCCTCAAATCTAAGAACACAACAGCGAAGCTCCCATGCGTACTACAACTCAGCGGGAGTCTCGGGTAGATGTGCATCGAGAACCAAGCCCCGAACTGGCCCTTGTTGTGACCCGGAAGGAGCCTCGAAAAAAGCACGAGGATCAAGCTCAACCATCCACTTGTCACGGAAGGAGCCCCGGGAATGAGCACCGAGGACCAAGCCCAACTGCCCAAAGTCTATCTGTCAACTCCCATCAGTGTGACGATTGCCGAGCCCGTAGACCTGCCACACTATCCTTAACCCAGGATTACGACACCGCATGTCGACTCACACCGCATGCAATTTCACATCATCGTGGCAAGAAAGGAGCCTCGGGAATGAACACCGAGGACCAAGCCCAACCGTCCACTTACGTCTCTTCTCAACATTACCAAACAACTGCGGTCAAAACTCCCGCACTTACACCCTATCACAACCCCGTGCCCTAAGGTACTTATGGGTTCATTATCTGTGTAAGGCTATTTCACACATTCATCATCGAAGACCACGACCATTTATTCGTAACAGTCATTACCAATTATATACAACATGTTCAAGACAAGCTCATCATTATTCAACACATTACCACTGTCAAGTACGTTCTCAATATTTCACATATTTAAATCTTTCTCTAACCACCACCAAATCACCTCGGTTGAGTGCACCTTACTACACCATTTGTTCATTAAGGGTCTAACCAACAAATGTCATTAACATATTTCACCTCAATCATTTATAGTCTAAATTCCAATAACATTAACATTACTGTACTATGATCTCTCTACCAATGCAAAACAAACACAAGAATTACATATGCAGGAATGATTACTGTACATCAACACTTCAAACGGAGATTCCCGAGGCTACAGGAATCCGATGAAGGCATTTAACCCCTCGTTGGAAAGGTATTTACAAGGGCTACGACTTTCGTGTTTAGTCGAAAGCCCAGATTTGGCCGCAGCATTACTGAAAACGGCCTCGAACGTTGCTGCGCGCAGAAAATAGATTTCTGAGCGCATCTTAAAGCAGATCAGATGACATTGGTTCATCTTCTTCCTTCAACCAAACTATTTAAATAACATCCAGGATTTCTCCTCCCTTATTCACTCTCATAAGACCACTTCTCTTCATGAAACCAGTCCACAAACTACATTTGAAGTGAGGGAAAGGTTGAAGACTCTAATTCCTAGGACACAAGTCCTAGCATGGCTTTTTCCTAGAAACCTTCTTCTCACAAATCAAGACCATTTTAAGTCAATGTCTCTCCTAGAAATAACTAAAGATCTAGCACCGAGAGAGAGGGTAGGAAACTTACCTTGTTTCCGGCATTTCCACCATTTCTAGCCATGGATCTTATCACCCTTCTTGGCGGCATCTTCTTCCCGCTGGTTGGTGTTCGTCCTTCACTGGAAGAAAATCGGCTTCAGCACCTTCTTCCTCTCCAGAAATTTCTTACAGTGACAATTTAGAAGGAACATTAGAAATGGCTAGGGTTTTCTCCCCTTTTCATGTGGGGTAACGACATAGCCACGTGTTGGCCTGTCATTGGACCGCCAGTCAACTCAGTAAATGGGTCCCTTCAAAACGATGCGGTCGGAAATTTCGCCAAAACCCGAAATTGAACTACACGGGTAGGGACATGCCTGTGTCACTACCCGTGTCCTACTCGGGAGGAACGTGGTCGACGATTCGTCGAGCTCCGCTCGACGATTCGTCGAGCTACTGCTTGGACACACACGGGTGGGGACACACCCGTGTCACTACCCATGTCCTGCTTGGGAGGAACACGGTCGACGATTCGTCGAGCTCTACCCGACGAATCGTCGAGCTGCTGCTTGGACACACATATGGGTAGGGACATGCCCGTGTCTCTAACCATGTCCTGCTCGGGAGGAACACGATCGACTATTGGTCGAGCTCTGCTCGACGAATCGTCGAGCTACACACGGGTAGGGACACGCCCGTGTCTCTACCCGTATCTTGCTTGGGACGAATGCGGCCGACGGTGTTAGTCGAGCTCTGCTTGATGAATACACACACACGGGTAGGGACACGCCCGTGTCACTACCCGTATCCTGCTCATGAAACACAATAAGAAATCCGCAACGTTGCCAGAGAGCCACACGGGTATGGACACGCTCGTGTCACTACCCGTGTCCAACTCTGGACCAACTTCTCCTCCCTTACTCGAGTGCAAGCCTAACTGTTGGGTTTTTTTATGAGGATGGCACAACACTTGTGCACGCAGCAGAAGAATAAAACATCAAGAAAACCCAAAAGAAATGGGATCGGGCCATGACTGTTGAATCAAGAAGTTAACAAACAACTAGGCAAAAATTACCTCGGTGGCGTTGAGTCACAACTCAACGGAGATGCTCCAAGCTTTGCGTTCTTGCTGGTGGCGAGTTCTACGTAGAATGATGTCCACGTCTCTGCAGAAATCCACACGAGCGGGAGAACGCCGAACTTTCCGTCGCACGGAAGATCGGGAAGGATGAAGACCGCACCTTGCTATTCCACGGACTGCTAGGTCCGCGCCAGGAAAAGCAACGCCAACGACAGTCGCCGGAGAGGAGAAGGTTGACGGAGCGAACACGGCGGCGGCGGAACACTTCCGTCGGCGGCGGGATTCGAGATCAGCGGAACGAAGGGAACAGCGGAACACTTCCGTCGCGGGATTTGGTTCGATCGGCTGCCAAAAACTTATATCCCGAAAAACCCTAAGTGCCCCCTTTTATACCGAAGGCATAAATAGACTTAGGAATTTCGCTATCCGCAGACCACCCAGAAATAGGGTTCCAGAATCGGCGAGTATCAGTCGGTGAGAATCGGCGACAATCGGCGAGAATCACCTAGCAGGTTCGGCGAGAATCAGTCGACGAGTATCACCTGGGATCGGCGAGAATCAGAGTACAATACTCGACGATTCTCGCCGATCGTCGAGCCGCGCTCGATGATACACGATGAATCTCGTCGATCGTCGAGCCGCGATTGACGATACTTGTCGAACTCGTCGATCGTCGAGAATCAGAGTAACGATTCTCGTCGATCGGTGAGAATCAGAGAACCATTCTCGACGATTCTCGTCAATCGGCGAATATCAGAGAACCATTCTCGACGATTCTCGTCGACCTTTGGTCGACTATTCATACCAGTCCTCCAGGACAACATTTGCCCAACCCGACGATCCTTTAGGGCAACAGTTTGCCCATAACCCCATTCAGGTTGGTGATTGGTAACCTTTACCAACACAGTCAATCATCCAACTTCTCCACGTCTCTTATGTGCGACCATGTAGGCTCATATCGCGTTGGCAGTGAGATTATATGTTTGACCACTTCCAGATCACCATGGTAACTCCAACAGACTCTCACTTGATCTTGAAAGTCTCAAACCAAAAACCTCACAAACAATGAGCGGCATCTAGCAATGCATCATTGCTCCCCAAGCAATAAGAGTTTATAACTCATAAGCCTTTATGACCAATGTATCAGCGTTGTCTTTGTCCCTTTGTCCCTTACATCCGGAAAGAACTAGAGGCATGGACCGTGTCACCCTCTTAATAGCTCAATCCAAGTTTTCTTGATCCAGGACGGACTTCCAGAGAATGGTGAGTCCAATATCACATATTGACTCAACCAAGCATGGTCATGCATTTCTCAGTCTAGTTTCATCAAGGGGCCCATGGATGCAACTCCCGTCATACATGAGGATAAATTCCATATCTGCTCACACACAAACACCCAAATGATTCGTAACATGCCCAACAATCACCCTTATCATCAACCTTTCTCAAGGAAGACTTTAGATGACATCAAAGCACGCTCTTCCTCACTTGATGAATGTTGTGACTTCAGGTCATAGGACCACAACACCATTGTCAATTGAGACCTACTCGCGACACGATTGGATGACAATCCACAGAGTAGTCTCAGGTTGGGTCTGTCCAGTACAACTTGTTCACTAACAAGTACTCACGTGATGACTTGATATCACAATATCATGACCTGTGAGAACCGGTCATCAGTCAACACACGTGCTAGTCTTTATGTACCATCATCACCCCTTAGCTTCTATGATGATACTCGACCAGGGACCTTTTAAGAATGAAGCTTCAAATGAATCACAGGCTCTCACATTCAAGTCATGTACTTGACGTCCCATGGAAGCGAACATTTTAAGGGTATTTATTATGTTAACATTTAACTATCATATAGAAAAACTCATAATAAAAGAACTTGTCATTAATTGTAAGAGAAAAACAAGGTACAATGTTCATCATATGAACAAATAGCCAACAAAATACATATTTACATGCAATCCACAAGATTCTCGCTAGAGTTGATCATTTAGGTATCGTATACTCATCGATCTAGTATGATCATCATGCTTTCTCTACGCGAGAGGCTTTGTCAGCGGATCCACAATATTTTCCTCAGTCGGCACTCTGCAGATGTTCACATCTCCTCGTTCGACAATCTCTCGAATAAGATGAAACCGCCGGAGTATGTGCTTGGAGCGCTGATGGGATCTAGGTTCCTTAGATTGTGCAATTGCACCATTGTTATCACAGTAGAGAACTACAGGACCAACAATGCTAGGAACTACATCAAGCTTGCCGATGAATTTCCTAATCCATACAGCCTCCTTCGCCGCATTAGCTGCAGCGATATACTCGGCCTCAGTTGTAGAATCAGCAACTGTCTCTTGCTTGGAACTCTTCCAGCTCACAGCTCCTCCATTCAGGCAAAACAAAAAAACCTGACTGAGACTTGGAGTCATCTCTATCAGTTTGGAAGTTAGCATCCGTGTAACCACTTATAACGAGCTCTTCCTCTCCACCATACACCAAGAACACATCCTTAGTTCTTCTCAAGTACTTCAGGATATTCTTGACTGCAATCCAGTGACACTCACCGGGGTCTGACTGATACCTGCTAGTCATGCTCAAAGCAAATGAGACATCAGGTCGAGTACATAACATCGCGTACATGATTGATCCAATTGCCGAAGCATATGGAATCAAGTTCATGCGGTCCTTATCTTCACAAGACTTTGGACACTGGTCCTTAGAGAGATTCACACCATGAGACATGGGCAAAAATCCTTTCTTGGATTCAAGCATGTTGAACCGCTTCAACACCTTTTCAATGTACGTACTCTGGGTCAAACCCAACAACTTCTTCGATCTATCTCTATAGATCTTAATACCGAGTATATAAGTCGCTTCACCCAAATCCTTCATTGAAAAGCAGTTCTCTAGGTTGTTCTTAACAACTTTCAGGGTAGGAATGTCATTCCCAATCAACAGTATGTCATCTACATACAATATCAGGAAGACAACAATGCTCCCACTGATTCGCTTGTAAACACAAGGCTCATCTTCATTCTTGATGAAACCAAACTCTTTGATTTTCTCATCAAAACGAAGATTCCAACTTCGAGAGGCATGTTTCAGTCCATAAATGGACTTATTCAGCTTGCATATTTTAGTGGCTTCATCTAGAGATACAAAACCCTCGGGTTGTGTCATATACACTTCCTTAAGGAGGTTTCCATTAAGGAAAGCCGTTTTGACATCCATCTGCCAGATCTCGTAGTCATAATACGCAGCAATAGCAAGCAATATCCTTATGGACTTTACCATGGCAACAGGAGAAAAGGTCTCATCATAGTCAATACCATGAATTTGCTTGAAACCCTTAGCCACCAGTCGTCCTTTGAATGTCTGTACATTCCCATCCATGTCGGTCTTCTTCTTGAAGACCCACTTGCACCCTATGGGTCGTACCCCTTCAGGTGGTTCCACCAAGTTCCAAACTTGGTTTGCATACATGGAGTCCATTTCGGATTTCATAGCCTCAAGCCATTTGTCGGAGTCCGGTCCATTCATAGCCTCTTGGTAGGTTGCTGGTTCATCATCATGATCCATAAGCAACACATTACCTATTTGAGACACGAGAAATCCATATCTCTCAGGCTCAAACCTCGGTCTACCAGATCTACGTAGGACTTGTGTTCCCTGAGTAGGTTCTCTAGCTACAACATCTTGTAGTCCTGTCTCAGAATCCAATTCCGGTTCATTCACTATATGTGGTTCTTGAACTTTTTCAAGCTCTACCTTTTCAGTCTTTCTTGATAAGAACTCTTTCTCCAAGAAGACACCAGTCCTTGCGACAAACACTTTGCCCTCAGACGGTAGGTAAAAGTAATACCCTTTCGTTTCCTTAGGATATCCCACCAGATAACATTTATCCGATCTGGGTTCCAGCTTGTCAGGCATTTGACGTCTCACGTATGCCTCACAGCCCCAAATTTTAATGAACGACATACTAGGATGCTTCTCAGTCCATATCTCATATGGTGTCTTCAAAACCGTTTTCGTTGGAGCACGATTCAATGTCATTGCAGCAGTCTCTAAAGCAAAACCATAAAAGGAAACATGCAAGTCTGCATGACTCATCA
Source organism: Platanthera guangdongensis (assembly GCA_039583875.1). Classification (NCBI taxonomy): domain Eukaryota; kingdom Viridiplantae; phylum Streptophyta; class Magnoliopsida; order Asparagales; family Orchidaceae; genus Platanthera; species Platanthera guangdongensis. Next base: position 250,562,628 of record CM077150.1, read on the forward strand.
TCGAACGTACCATGTCTAACAGTGTACGATTTCTCCTCTCAGACACAGCATTATGTTGTGGTGTTCTAGGTGGAGTGAGCTGTGATACAATACCATACTCTTTCACATGATCACGGAACTCATGACTCAGGTATTCGCCACCTCGATCAGATCGGAGTGCTTTAACCCTTTTACCCAACTGGTTTTCTACTTCATTCTTGAACTCTTTGAACTTTTTAAAGGTCTCGGATTTGCACTTCATAAGATACACATATCCGTATCTACTGAAATCATCAGTAAATATAATAAAGTAGAAATACCCACCTCTAGCCATGGAACTCATGGGTCCGCATACATCACTATGTACAACACCCAAGAGATCCTCAGCCCTCTCAGTATAACCAGTGAAAGGAGCTTTAGTCATCTTGCATAACAAACAAGATTCGCATCGCTCAAATGATTCATAATCAAATGAGTCCAAAAGTCCATCTCTATGGAGCTTGGATATGCGCTTCTCGTTGATATGGCCCAAACGACAATGCCAGAGAAAAGTAGGGTTCGAGTCATTTGTTCTTAGTCTTTTATTATTTTCTACATTACAGATCAGATGGTCCAAGTTCAAAACATAAAGACCATTAAACAATTGGGCTACATCATAACAAACATCATTCTTAAATATAGAACAACAATTGTTCTTAATTATAAAAGAAAATCCAATCAGGTCCAAACATGAAATAGATATAATGTTTCTAGTTATGGCCGGAACAAAATAACAATTATCAAGTTCTATTACAAGCCCAATGGGCAAAGAAAGACGGTAAACTCATACGGCTACAGCAGCAACTCTTGCTCCATTGCCGACGCGGAGGTCCACCTCCCCTTTACTCAGCAATCTTCTCCTTCCCAGTTCCTGCACATTTGTACAAATGTGAGAACCACATCCGGTATCCAATACCCAAGATAAAGGAGCAGAAAAGTTTATCTCTATAACGTAAACATTAGAAGCGGAAGTCATACCTCCCTTCAATTTCTGCAGACCCTCAATGTACGAAGGACAGTTCCTCCGCCAATGACCAGCCTTGCCACAGTGGTGGCATTTCCCTTCCTTCACCGTGCTTTTCTTTTTCATCAGTGCAGAAGACTTGGGCTCAAGATATGACTTATGTCCCACCTTCGTCTTCTTGGAGCCCTTGGTCTTGCCCTTGCCCTTATGTACCATCAGTATGGGACTGGCAGGCTTGACCTTCTTCATATTGATTTCAGCAGTTCTCAACATGCATAGGAGTTCGGGCAGTGTCTTGTCTATTTCATTCATGTTGTAGTTCAAGACGAACTGTTCATAACTGTCCGGCAACGATTGCAAGATCAGATCCGTGGCCAACTCTTGACCAAGAGGAAAACCCAGCCTTTCAAGGTTCTCTATATACCCAATCATCTTGAGTACGTGAGTCCCTACTGAGTCTCGAACTCCCATCTTGCACTAAAACAACGCTTTTGTGATGTCGAACCTCTCTTGACGAGCCTGCCCTTGAAACATTTTCTTGAGATGCTCGTCAATCTCCTTGCACCCCATGTTCTCATGTTGCTTCTGAAGCTCAGAGTTCATAGTGGCAAGCATAAGGCATTCGACATCTAAATCATCGTCAGTATACTTCTTATAAGTATCCTTCTCAGCACGGGAAGAATTCCCGGTCGGCACCTCGGGGGCTTCTTCTTCCAAGACATAGAGCTTTCGCTCTTGCCTGAGAACAATTCTCAGGTTCCTGTACCAGTCCATGTAATTTGTCCCACTGAGCTTATCCTTCTCGAGGATGGCTCTCAGAGACAATATGGAGTGTGAAACACTTGCCATGGAATTCTACAAGAATTTATGCAGAATAAAATCAGTAACAAAATTTCAAATACAATTTATTTTAATTTGGACTTCAATTAAAATACTCCTACTATTTTATTCAAAATGATAGCCCTCACTAACAATTCAGAGAGTTCATGCGAGCTACTCTCTTAGTGGACAAGATCCGTATTTCACCAACACAATGAGTCAGCTTTGGCTTTCCTCTCACGATGCGGTTATTTAGGTAGGCAACGCTTGCCAATTGCATCCTCATGCAATTCTTGTATGATTGGTGAATAACTCCTTACTCGCATCCATCATATGATGCATGCCAACCCTATGCCTCTAGGCACTCAACCTTTGAGGTCACCTAGTTAAGATGGACCCGATGTCGACAGTGGGATATCACAATTATCCGCTCGCACCCTTACCAAGATAGATTAATGCACCTTGCTTTGGCAAGCCCACACTTCATCGATCGAGGCAGGAAGAGTGTCATCCATCTGAAGGCATCCGAACACTTAATATTTGATGAATGGATTTTAATTATAGGTTAATAATTAACCATGATCAACATTTGATCAATGTGCACATCCAAAGAAAAACAATTCTTCTAAAACCACATGCATCCCTTATGTGCACATCCTGACACCATCAACATTTGATAGAAGGAAGGGCTAAATCTGAACATCCGGAAATTTCCAAATCCTCAGATTTACATGCATTGGACAAAAGCAAAGACAACTCAACTTAAAGCAGTAGACAAGCTCATCTCTCTATGTTGGATTCAAAATCCAAAACATACTCGAGGGATGGTTACTGCTAAGGAGACAACAATTTCTAACAATTAGAAATTTCCACAAAATCCCAGACGTTCTTGGCGGGGAACCAAGACTAAATCTAGACATTTAGAACACTTCTAAATCCCTAGGTTTACACGCACTGGAATAACAAAAACTTCCAATACAACAATCATGGCCGAAACCTGGCTCTGATACCACTGTTGGGTTTCTCTATGAGGATGACACAACACTTATGCACGCAGCGGAAGAATAAAACATCAAGAAAACCCAAAAGAAATGGGATCGGGCCATGACTGTTGAATCAAGAAGTTAACAAACAACTAGGCAAAAATTACCTCGGTGGCGTTGAGTCACAACTCAACGGAGATGCTCTAAGCTTTGCGTTCTTGCTGGTGGCGAGTTCTACGTAGAATGATGTCCACGTCTCTGCAGAAATCCACACGAGCGGGAGAACGCCGAACTTTCCGTCGCACGGAAGATCGGGAAGGATGAAGACAGCACCTTGCTATTCCACGGACTGCTAGGTCCGCGCCAGGAAAAGCAACGCCAGCGACAGTCGCCGGAGAGGAGAAGGTCGACGGAGCGAACACGGCGGCGACGGAACACTTTCGTCGGCGACGGGATTCGGGATCAGCGGAACGAAGGGAACAGCGGAACACTTCCGTCGCGGGATTTGGTTCGATCGGCTGCCAAAAACTTATATCCCGAAAAACCCTAAGTGCCCCCTTTTATACCGAAGGCATAAATAGACTTAGGAATTTCGCTATCCGCAGACCACCCAGAAATAGGGTTCCAGAATCGGCGAGTATCAGTCGGTGAGAATCGACGACAATCGGCGAGAATCACCTAGCAGGTTCGGCGAGAATCAGTCGACGAGTATCACCTGGGATCGGCGAGAATCAGAGTACAATACTCGACGATTCTCGGCGATCGTCGAGCCGCGCTCAATGATACACGACGAATCTTGTCGATCGTCGAGCCGCGATCGACGATACTTGTCTAACTCGTCGATCGTCGAGAATCAGAGTAACGATTCTCGTCGATCGGCGAGAATCAGAGAACCATTCTCGACGATTCTCGTCGATCGGCGAATATCAGAGAACCATTCTCGACGATTCTCGTCGACCTTTGGTCGACTATTCATACCAGTCCTCCAGGGCAACATTTGCCCAACCCGACGATCCTTTAGGGCAACAGTTTGCCCATAACCCCATTCAGGTTGGTGATTGATAACCTTTACCAACACAGTCAATCATCCAACTTCTCCACGTCTTTTATGTGCGACCATGCAGGCTCATATCGTGTTGGCAGTGAGATTATATGTTTGACCACTTCCAGATCACCATGGTAACTCCAACAGACTGCCAGCACTCTCTGAACCTAAGTCAACTCTCCTGACTTAAAAGTGCGCACAAGGGGCCTAGCGCGAATTGGGACGTTACATGTCCGACCGGAACAAAATATGTGTCAGAACAAAATATGTTATGTACAAGTTGCCCCCACACCTTTTAAACAATTTGTTCTTATTTTTTCAGATCAGTGTTAGTGCTGTATTTCTCGTTGTCCATTCAGAGGACGAAGCATACATTACGTACTGTGAGTACGCGCACAAAAAAAGGCTTTAGCGTTCGAAAAGCACACATACTATACTGGATACACACTCGAATCATCAAGTCAAGAAAGTATAAGTGTTCCAAAGTTGGTTATAAGCGTTTCAAAGAAGAACTTGTTGATTGGGTGAAATTTCATAGATTAGACTGTAGAACATGATGTTTGACATGCATACATTTCATCGTTGATATAGAGGAGAAAAATTGGACGGTTGCAAAACTAGTAGAGGGGCATTACCATCCCTTAGCTGTGCAAAACGAGTCTCATTTGTTGCAGTCTCACAGAAAAATATCAAATGTTCAAGTTGACTTACTTAAGAATATAATTGGAAGTGACATAAGAACGGTTCACGCATATAATTTTCTTGCTGAGGAAGTTGGAGGCTTTGAAAATGTTGGAATTTGTAAAAAACGATGCTTACAACTATGTTCAACGTGAAAAAAGCACTCATAGAAAGTGGTGACTCATTAAGCTTGCTGAAGATATTCAAGGACTTGCAAATGAATGATAGGATGTTCTCCTATGATGTGTGTACTGATGAGTTTAACAGACTCACTAGCTTTATCTAGATGGATGGACATAGTAAAGTGGACTCCAATTGTTTTGGTGATGTAATTATATTTGATATCACTTATCGACTAAACAAATATAATTTAGCATGTTCTCCGTAATTGCGGTGAATCATCACCAGCAAAATGTGTTCGTTGGAGGCGCTTTTTTGGCTGAGGAAACCATTGATGCATTTTGTTGGTTATTTGAAACTTTTTTAAAATTCATATGTGGTAAGCAAACTACCACTATATTTAATGATAAAGATCAAGCGATGGTCGTCGCTATCTTGAGAGTTTTTAGTAATAGTCGGCACAGTTTATGTCAATGATATATATCAAAAAAAGCACCATCTAAGGTGCCGATCTTCAACCAAGATCCTTTTATTAGAGGTTTATTTTACCACTGCATGAGCAAATGTGATACCGAGTATGATTTTGATGTTCAATGGAGTGCAATGATTTATCAGTGCAATTTGAAGGAGAATAAGTGGTTATGTGACTTGTATTAGATCAGACGTAAGTGGTCCACTGCTTATAATAAAGACATTATCCATCTCGACATTGTATCAACCCAGATAAGTGAATCTGTAAACAACGGTCTGTACTACAGTAATTCCGGCCAGATTCACGGATTTTAACATACAAAAAATAGGGTTTTAGTATCCAACAAGCATTAGCCGTTGATGCTGAAACCCTCTCGAAAAAAAGAGTACCAACTATATATAGTATGGAAGAATCATGAGATTGGAAGAAGATGCAGTATACAAAAAAATTTCGGCATACCCGAGAAGCAGTTCGTCGTGGGATGCCGCCGTGCTGCCACTACTTCTGAGTCACTGACCTAAATCAAAACCTGCTCCAGAGGGCGAGCGGGGAAAGACTTCAGCAATGTGGGGAGAGGCTTGAAGGATCGGCGTTCCGCGCAGAGGAGGGAAGTTGCGTCGGGGAAGAAGACACAGGGATTGGCGCAGGGAAGAAAACACTGGGGACTTTCAAAAAAACCCTTTTCTTGAAGAAGGGAGAAAAGAGTGGGGCCCGGTCCTATTTAAAGACTCACAGCTGAAATATAAGCCTAGCCCACCCAAAAATTTCCCCCAAATGGAGCCGTAGACCGGATGCCTGCACTAGATATGGTAGAGAGTGTACGTGAATCATAACAAAAGGCAAGTAAATTGGTTATATTTTCTGTAGTTGCAGCTTGTGCAAGGTTTCCACAAGCCGGCATCATGGTTGTCACTCTCCAAAGCTTATGTCTTGCCAAATATGGAACTCCCCCCCCATCATTGAAGTGATAGCTCTACAAACAAAAGTAGTTATGCCAAAACAAGCATTTATGTTGGTGGAAGCTCCACTGAAACCTATGGTGATGTTCCAAAAAACACCAAGACTCCGTTAGTTTGACAGGAAATTGGTTGTAGGAATTGAAATTGGCCCAAGTCCAATTTCCACGACATTTGAATTTTAAGTCAATTCAAATTATATTGTTCAGCCGAATATAGGAATTCTGACACAAGAATTGAAATTATTAATTCTTATGTTAGACTGCATATTAGAATTTTGTCGATGGAATTGAAATTAAAAAATTAAAATAGTGACAGAATTGAACTATCATCCCACACATAATAAATTTCACAAATGTCAACGTCTAAAACAATAAAAACACAAGTTCAAAAATAAAACATATATATATTCAATCACACACACAAACATGTAAACACCTGCACCACAACGATATGACCAATATAAACATCACAAGCACACACACACACACACAAACATACACACAACCACACACAAATACACATATATACACATACAAAAATATATATACACCCACAACCACACAAACACACACATAACCACACAAACACACACATAACCACACAAACACACATTTCCATACACATTCAACCACACACATACAAGCATACACATACACAAATACACACAAAGACACACACAAGTACACACACATACAACCACACACAAATACACACATACATACAAATACACACACATACAATCACACACAAATACACAGAAACACACATACGTCCATCACGTATGCTTGAACCTTGCTTAATATCAATAAATAACTGAGAATTGTAGGAACAATACTTGATGTTCACAAATTTCAGATATATGCTTACATCTGTACATGCTTAGGTAGAATTGAGGTCCAAGAGAAGTTGTTATTTGCAAGATGTGCATTTCAAAATCATTACATAAAATACGGTATATTTTTCAAATCAAAAGCGAGACTTCCGTGGCAAGGCCAAGAGAACTTTCCCAAGTGATAAATATGTTTATTTAGGGAGAGATTGTCTGCAGGTTCAGGATACTTCTCGCAATCATCACTAACAATGGTTTAGAGTTCTCCATCTTAGAGATAACTCACTTATGTGATTAATTAGGAATAAACCTTAGAATTACGTCTGCCATGATCCTCGATGCAATGGACAAGTTCAGGCTGCGAACAAACTTATCTTAAATCTCTCTCTTGAAGAAGGTCAAATATCTGTCAGGAATTGGGCGAAACATCTACCTCAGTTTTATAGGCCTTGAGAACTACTCTAAATTCAATCACTGGGGAGACTCCTTTCAAATTATAGGCAAAACTATGATTTCAGTCCCCAAACTTTATAAGTTTTTGGAAATCAGTCCCCTAACTTCGAAATACAAGATTTCAGTCCCTAAACTTCACAAAACAATAGATTTCAGTCCCTCCCGTTTACTGTGGAGTCCCTCCTGTTTACTGTGGATGGAAAAGATAAAAAACAGGATACACCTGACGGGGTTCGTTCCAGATTAACTCAAATCAAACTTCTCAGGCGTCCGTGCTTTAGTCCGTGCTTTACTGCTCCTCAAACTTACTGCTGGAGTCCGTGCTTTAGTAGCCTTATCAAGTGTTGAAGTGTATCAATAGTGGCTAAATTATTGTGATACTCAAATCTGTACATCTTGTTATACTTGATTTCCACTTGCTGGAGCAACTGACAAAAGATATCAAAGGGAACAGAGAGATTTTATCTGTAAAAGGTGCGGGTTAGAAGGATGTTTCCTAGATTTAGGTCAAGTAGCAGTTCACCTCCGAAATCTTGTAGGAACAAACCTAAAGGAACTGCAATCCTCAGGCGTTTTTTTCATGGAATGTGGGATGCAAAACGCCGATTCTTCCATGGATAGTTCATAAAAACTTGGCTCACATAAAATGATGTCGGCCAGCATGTGAGGATTATATTTCTCTACACCCGCAGTAATGAAGACATTGTTAGAATCTTCAACACAGCACAGGCTCGAGGCCAGCTCTGTTTTCAATCCGATTAACTGCAGAAAGTTTAAAGGACGAGGAGAAATGGAGAAGTTTGATTTGAGTTAATCTGGAATGAACCCCGCCAGGTGTATCCTATTTTTATCTTTTCCATCCACAGTAAACGGGAGGGACTGAAATCTATTGTTTTGTGAAGTTTAGGGACTGAAATCTTGTATTTCGAAGTTAGGGGACTGATTTCCAAAAACTTATAAAGTTTGGGGACTGAAATCATAGTTTTGCCCAAATTATATCTTGGCTCAGAAGCACTGTTTCTTGTAGAGTTTGAGGCCAAGATTCCAAGGGTGGTGGCCGCCAAGGAAGGAAATGTGGAATGACATCATGAAAATGAAAAGGCTCGGAGACATTCCCTCGGCTTCATTGAGGAGCCCCACGGCCTCACATCTGATTGGTAGAAAGAGAACTAGAGAAAAATTGCCAGACACTTTGACAAGCATATTTGCATCAAACAATTCTATATTTGAAACCTTGTACCGAAGAAGGTGGACACAACAAGTAGATTCACAACCACCTACAAGCTTAACCAAAATTGAGAAGGTCTTTTCATAGTGCAGAAAGCTCTAAAGACCGGAAAATACCACCTACAAAATTTAAATTGAGAGCTCTTTGAGAACACTTGGAGCAGAGATGATTTAAAATAATTTTATTTTTAAAAGTTAAAGTGAAAAAGCAAATATTTGACATATTACCTCCTTTGTAAATAAGACTTTTAAATAATGAAAAAACATACAGATGATATTTATTAGATCATAATAACGGTTTAATCCATACCGTTGCGACCGCCACCACCATACCAAACGGAGCCGAAGTCATCCTCATCCGTTGTCTTTTGATCCCACTGTTGCGGGGCCTTCATTGGTGTTTCAACTAATGAGCTGACTTCTTCTCGTTCCTCTTACGTGTCATTTAATTAAGCCAGCCTAACTGAACCGAATATGCTTTTTAATCTACTACTACTATATTACTTAGCTGTGAATTTTGGACAAGTAGAAGGTAGAAATTAGAAAACCATTGTATCCCTTGAAAAAGGATACAAAAGAAGGCTCTAGATTCTTAGCCGTCATGCAACACCACCAGTCCTCACCCGACGCGGACCGCCCAGCGCCGGCGTCACCTGTTTCGCCGGCGGTGGCCGCCACCGCCGCAGCACATACGATCCAACCTTCTTCCCCGCGCCTTTTCTTCTCCTCAGCCGCAGCGGCAAACCCCACAGTCACCTCCCACCGCCGGATTGCTATCGCTGTAGATCTGAGCGACGAAAGCGCCTACGCGGTGAAGTGGGCTGTTCAGAACTACCTTCGACCCGGCGACGCCGTTATCCTCCTTCACGTTCGCCCCACCTCCGTTCTTTATGGCGCTGACTGGGGATTGGTGGACCACTCCGTCTCGGCGGCCACCAAAGAAGCTGACTCCGAGCCGTCGCATCAGAAACTTGAGAACGATTTCGACGCCTTCACCACCACCAAGGCGCAGGACCTCGCCCAGCCTCTTGTCGTGTCGCATATTCCCTTCAAGATCCACATTGTGCAGGATCATGACATGAAGGAAAGGCTCTGTCTGGAGGTAGAGAGGCTTGGGCTCAGCGCCGTTATCATGGGAAGCAGGGGATTTGGGGCGTCTAAGAGGAGCGGCAAGGGGAGGCTTGGGAGTGTCAGCGATTACTGTGTTCACCACTGTGTTTGCCCTGTGGTGGTAGTTCGTTATCCCGACGAAGTCACCGGCGACACCACTGCGGATGGGAGCTTCTCCGATGCTTCCTTTACGGCTGGACTTAAGAAGGATGCGGAGCTAAATCCAGTGCCGGAGGGGGATCAGTGCCATGATGCTTAGAAAGGTCTGACCTTATTCTCTTTGAATTTTCAAGGACACGATGCCTAATTTGACGCTCACTTTGTAATTTCTATGGTGTTGCTCACTCGAATTACTTTTACCATCAGGGTTCAATTTTTTTCTGTTTGGGTTTAAAATCAAGCATGATTGCCTTGAAGGTAGCATCGCATCTGATGTTCAATGAAAATTTTGATACTTGGTCGATTGGTTTTGACCTTCATTCATCAGTGTATGGAGACTGGAACTAGGGCCGGGGGGGGGGGGGGATAATTTTGACCTTATGCACCGGCAATCAAACTACTTTTTGGGCTAAGGGTTAATCCTTTGTTGGAGAGATAAAAAGGGAAGCCTAGTTCACAAAGCATCCCTGCACAACGAGGGTCTGGGGAAGGGTCCGACCATAACAGTGAAATGTAGGAAAAACCTTACCTTGCATTTTTGCAGGAGGTAAGGTTCTTCACTGACATCTTTTACCGTTTTGCATATTTAATATCTGACTTGTTGAAATATGTTGTACAAAAAACCATGGAATGGTCCATTGGATGACCCATTTTAGTTTAGAAATTAGTCACACATCATAGGATGGAGATGACATTGATCCAACACTCCTCTTCCCTATATTTATGTACTTATGCTTGTTGTAAAGTGACTTATTTTATAAGAAAATAAAAAAAATAATGGTTTCATTTTTTATTTTGTATATTATTTTATATGGTATCAGAGCTACCTGATTCGATCGACTCGATTTCACCCTATTGGGCCTTTGCTCTTGTGTCTTGGGACTATCTTTCAGTTGGCCCATTCGTGGACCCCCCCTCGTGTGACCGCGCAGAGATCGCAGTTACCGAGCTCTTCTCTTGCCGTCTGGCGTGGATTCCGAGCCCCCTCTGCCATTTATAGGATCAGATCGAGGGTCTCGTCGTTCGCCTCCACTGCGTCATAGCCGCAACACCCGCCCCTCTTAGCAATGTGTGATTGTGTCTTCTTCCTCAGACCGCGGAGCTAACTGTGTCCGCCTCCTTGTGACTTCCTCCTCGCGCCCGCCGTGCCTGCCGTGCCCGCTTCCTGCAAGAACATGTAGCGCACTTAGCCCACCCCTTGCAGTTTCTTCTTCAGGATGCATAGCCCGCCAAGCTTGTTGTGCTAGTTGTGTCTGCCTCCTTGCGGTTTCCTCGTCACCACCGTAGCGCCCGCCGTGCCTGCTTCCTGCAAGTGTCGCTTTTTGCAATTTCCCTTTTCCTTAGGTCGTCGTGACCGCAAAGTCCTTCATGCCCGTAGAGCCCGATGTGCCATCAATTGCTCCTGGGACTGTCACTCATTCAACGACATCATCACCGCTACTCCGACACCGTGATCGAGCGCCTCTGCGGGGTCTGTTAGACTGGCTCCATTGACTTGTACGTTGATGCATTTATCGAGTTGGTCACCCATGTTCCTATTTCCCACCCGACCATTACTCGGGCTACTTCATGATCGGCTTACAACCCCATATCCGAGCCCGCTACCGCATCCTCCAACAGCCATGAGACTCTCTCCACTAGTGGAGGCCGAATTCCTAGTGACGTCTGGGGACCCTCCTTCCCCATCGCCTCCGCCCAATCCTCCATACCAACTATATTTTACTCTCCCGTCTAAATCTCCACCACCGCCACCTCCTCTACTGCGCCGAACTGTTATGGGCCCACACAACAACCGTCATATCCCTACTCACCGCCTTTCCAACCAAAAGTACAATGACTTGCAGAGTAAGGGTTCGTGCTACCATTGCAAGCAACCCTACTCGCCTACTCATTATTGTCCTGTCAAGGAATTTCGGGCCCTCATCAGAAATGACTTGGACGAGATCATCATGGCTGACTTTGACGCCCTTATGATCATTTGACACCCTTTTAGAGGGCTCTTCTTCTTTAGGAATCCTTCAATAGGGCATAAGATGGAGTGGATGGAGGAGTTTCACCTTGGAATGCCGCTGGAGTCATGCAAGGTTGGAAAAATGACGGAATAAATCGTGGAAAAATGAAGAAGAATCGTCAAAACTCCTAAAAATCGCTATTTATAGGTGCAAGAATTTGTTCACGAACACCCATGCGCATAAGGGCGCACATGCTTGCCTGAACAAAAAATCCATTTTAAAGCAACACAATAGTGCGCATGGGTGACATCCTCCCAAAGGGGTAAAGAGCCTCCGCCATCATCAATCACACACAAAAATGGTGATCTAAAGGTCAGAACGATCCCTAAGAATGAAAGCTAGTATGCCAAACGTTTAACCTATATTGGCATGACATCCTTATATCAGATGGCCTCATGTTGGCCAAGCGCGAGGACTCTAGGCTGTGTTGGATCATAATGTGAGGCGGAAGCCTCGTCACCTTTCCTTTTTTAGCATTACTTAGACTCACAATTTGAGTAACGTCGACCGCTCAACTGACATTCTTTGGAGGCCACTCCAGCCCAACTTGCCCCAAGTGAAGCAGGTAATGAGTTCTCTAACTTTAACGACAATAGTTCCCAAAGCAATGTGAAGTGCAACACTTAGTCCGTCCTTCTTTGGGAGGCCACTCCGGTAAGTACGTGATACATGACCCAATGTGCCGCATGCCAAACACGTAACAAGACTTTTAGTTGTAGTGACTTCTAAAGTAGTAGAAGGCGCCATCTCGGAAGAACGAGACTTCTTCCTTTGCCTTCCATTGTCATCTTTCAATGTATGTGGGCGTGCGTCTATATGCACAGTTGTGTGACTGGACATGTGTAGTTCAATTTCATTTGAAGTTATGGTAATTGGCATCGGATCCCGTTAGGAGTGGCAAGGGAGGAAGTAGGTAGAAACTGTGTCAATCGTGCATCCAACATCGACATCTGCTCAGTCGTTGAATCCATTAGGGCATTGCAGTTGGAGAATCCATTAGAAAGGCGTAGTCATAAAGGGCGCAATCGCGAGCTGCGTGGTCAGAGCGGCGCGATCCATGATGACACAATCAAGGGATGCACATTCAGGGGCGGCATAGTAGGGATTTAGTGGCGGCGTAGTAGGGGTGGTGTAGTCGGGGGCGCCGTAGTTAGGGACGTGTAATCCTCTTACCCAAAACTCGTCACCCAGTGCAATTATTTACAACCACCAGGAAGGATATCAACCGTAAAATCTCTTCAGTGATCATCCCGCACATCTCAACTGACAACAGACTCATGGCAGTGGAGGCAGGAGTACTACTATCACTAGTTTCTCATGGTTAGGGAGGACCTGCTCTGCTTTTAGTGGCCTAGAAATGTGAAGTTCACAGTTACACATGCATACATGCAGAAAATAAGTTACACTTAGGTTTCAAAGAAAAGGAACATAAAGCTTCAAGTAGACACTCTCCCTAGATGGTTTACCAAACATTTTAGGACTTTCCGTTATATGTGCACACCATATGTTAAAAGAGTTCTCTCACCAACCTTAAAACTAAAGATATGAAAACCTATCTCTCTAATACCAAATTGTAACTCCCACCTATTTTCATTATATAATGTGGGTCAGTTGGGCCCCACAATATACAACTCACACAAGTATGGTATTAAAAGATGACATGAAACACCCAAATAGTATGTATATCAAAGCATAAATATTTAAATCAAGGAGAAGCAAAAGGTAAATTTGGTAGAATGTCCAGTACTATAACCAACTCATAAAAGTCATACGCCAATACTATATTCAAATCTCTAGGCCTTATGGCCTTTACATCATTTCATCCAATGTTTCAAAAGAATACATAACCTAAGCATGCAGACCCGCATAACAAAATATAAAGAAAATAAGCACTTCATTTTTCCTTAGGCTTTGGGTGCTTGCCCGCTATGCTCCATTACGCGCTACACTTTCTGCAACAAAAAAGTCATGATCCGAAAAAGAGGGTTAGTGAAAGTTGACCAACTACTATGTAACAACTCTCTTTCCTTGGCCGTCCTAGGGGACTCTGGGGCGAGCCATCTCAATCTCTGCAAGTATGCAGGTGAAGCCAACATGCAATAAGAATGACAAGAAAAACAAAAGTGATGCAACTGCACTGCTCAAGTTTGTCTCAGACATCATACAGGTTCTACGTTGAGCATGTGAATATAGGGGGCCTACCATGCATTATGAATGATAGTTGAGTTCGTCCGGAGAATCACTGCAACCCCTAGTACAACACTGCATGATTTTATCATAACATCAAACATCATCAAGTCAGAGGGCACTCATGGCCGCACATTTATCCATTACAAAGCATCTATGCTCTTTTTAATAATCTTTTAAACATATCATTCAAAGCCTATTGTGGCATTCGTTTAAAGCCTTCCCGGTGTGCGTTTAAGGCTCGTCCAACGTGCGTTTAAAGCCCTATTGACCAACTTCACTTCAATGTTTAAAGTCAATTTGACATGCATTTAAAGCCTGTCTGACATGCGTTTAAGCCCTATTGTCTATCTCCCCATCAGGCTAGGTACCGCTTCAACTTTTAAGGCCCATGTGGCGTGCTTTTAGATCACATATAATGTGCTTTTAGAGCCCGTTTGACTACGTTTAATGCCCGTTCGGCGTGCGTTTATGCCTGTCCGACTGTCATTCAACATATGCACTTGAAATCATTATCTCACAAAGTGGGAGTCATCTACTTCCTAGAAACTTTCATGTTAAGTTGGCTTAATTGCCCCATAAAATCTACGTAAGGGATGCCAACACTTGCTCTGTGCCTAAGATGCCATACATGTTATGGTGATGAATCAAAAAGTTCTTCGATAATGCAAACTAGGTTAAGCCCTAAATGCATTCTTCATGCACCATCACCGATTCAGGTCTAAGGACACGATTATGCTTCACACATCATGCATAATCCAAAATCGAGCGTCGAATTTCTAATGCAAATTATGTTATGGGCACAATCCCACACCCAAGGTTCTAATCAAATGTGGTCGTCCTGTCGCTAATTAGTGTGGGTGGGGGTGGGGGCACTGTAACGCAGCAAATCAAAGTTTGAATACATACAAATGATCATAAGAACGGAGTAAAGAGTCGCTACTTTTGAGGTCCTTCGTGGATCCATGAAAATTTTGAATGATGTGGTGGAGAATGAGCAGAGGGAAGAGCTTTTTGATTCTCACCCTCAGATCTTCGAAACTCCTCCAATGGCAAGATTTCCTTCATACCCTATATTCTCCTCCCTTTCTTCCTCCTTTTCCTCTCTCACAAGCCAAGGCCAACCAAATGAGGTCCACACTTCTATTTCACGACCTAAAGGAGCCTAGGGGAGGATCTGAGCCATTGGATCAAAGGCTATTGCGATTCACTGCTCGAAATGTGGTTTAAACCATTTACCATCAGGCGCACGGGCTTGTGTCCATCAGATTCACATAAATGTGGCTGAAATTGTTGTTGATTTTGAGTGTGCGTTTTGACACACGATAGTGCATGTTAAGCACGAGCACATGTTTTAAGCACATGTGCACGTTTTAAGCACTGGCGTACATTTTAAGCATTGACACACATTTTAAATATGGGTGCGTGTTTTAAGCATGCGCGCGCGTTTTAAGCACGTGCACGTATTTTAAGCACGAGCACGCGTTTTATGCACGAGCATGATTTAGAGTGGTGCCGCTACAAGAAGGGAGACACTCAAGCGTGCATCCATGAAAATCTTGAATGATGTGGTGGAGAATGAGCAAAGGGAAGAGCTTTTCGGTTCTCACCCTCAGATCTTCGAAGCTCCTCCAATGGCAAGATTTCCTTCATACCCTATATTCTCCTCCCTTTCTTCCTCCTTTCCCTCTCTCACAAGCCAAGGCCAACATAATGAGGTCCACACTTCTATTTCACGACCTAAAGGAGCCTAGGGGAGGATCTGAGCCATTGGATCAAAGGATATTGCGATTCACTGCTCGAAATGTGGTTTAAACCATTTACCATCAGGCACACGGGCTTGTGTCCATCAAATTCACATAAATGTGGCTGAAATTGTTGTTGATTTTGAATGTGCGTTTTGACACACGATAGTGCATGTTAAGCACGAGCACATGTTTTAAGCACGTGCACGTTTTAAGCACTGGTGCACATTTTAAGCATTGACGCACATTTTAAACATGGATGCGTGTTTTAAGCATGCACGCGTGTTTTAAGCACGTGCACGTATTTTAAGCACGAGCATGCGTTTTATGCACGGGCATGATTTAGAGTGGTGCTGCTACAAGAAGGGCATGCACGAGACACTCAAGCGTGCATCCGGGCATGCACTGCTATTGGAACCTCAAACCACACCCAAAACATGCGGGGAGTCCGCTTTCGTGTACAAGCATGCATCTCGGCGTTCAACACTGTACAACTCAAAGTCACAGTTTTTCTCTGTTTTCTATGCAGGAAAACCCTATAGCCTCACAAGTGGGCCTAAAGCATGCTAATACGTGTTGAAGAACTATTTTTGGGGCGTTACACCTGCACGATTGAAGACTGGAGGTGTACCACTATTTTTTGTACTTTTTTTCCCAAGCATAGGCGGCGACTGCAAGCTGGCCATCGATAATGATAGTTGCGTGAGAATCATTGCTCGAAAAAGTTTCGAATGAACGAAAGTTAAGGCGAAGCCATATTCACATCCCTGTCGAGTCATCTGGGTCGTTTGGACTGCGATCTAGGTCACCAGAGGTGTCTTGCATTAATCACCCTTGCATCCTTCAAGAATAGTGTTTGGTGCGGCGTCATTCCCACGGACGTTGCACATGTTCTCTCATGGAGAACTTGATTATACAACCGTGATGTGACCTGTTATAGATGATCCAACGCATGTATTCTTCGACAAGGGTCAAAATATTTCATTATCTTCGACTCAACCCAAATATTCTTTCAAGAGGAATGTCGAGGCATCTATTAGCACGAACAATACAAAGCACATCCCTATTAGATAGGTGTGTGTGCAAAACATTGAAACCGATCCCACCAGATTGATTTTTGAACCAAATCGAATGGTTCAATTCAGTTTCAGTTTGGGTGGGGTGGGGGGACTGAAAACCAACATCATTTCAGTTCGATTTGGTTTGTTGGTTAGGTAAACCGAAAAATCGAACCAAACCTTAACTATTTATATAATAAAAATTATTGGTAAAGTTTATGTATTATGATTTTGTTTGGGTCAAGACATCCAACCTCTACGTTTAAGGTGATGCATCAACTAATACTAAAGTTGGTAACCTAATAATTTAGAAAAAGGGAATTGTTAATTTGTTATTCACCCCCCACAATTGGATATTTGTAACCCATTGATATTTGTACCCAAATTGGATATTTGTACCCATAAATGATAATCATACCCACACATGATAATATTAAAAACATTTTTTGGTCTCATATGTATATACATATGTGTTTGTTCGCGTACGAGCGTATGCTTATATACCTTTCCAAGGAGAGGAATGATCATTATCCTAATATTATTAAATTCGATAGCAAACATATAACCCAATCATTCTTAAAAGCAAGGATATAATGTTGCCCATGCACTTCACCCTTAAAAGCCATCAAATAACATCTTAAAAAAGACTAAATCTGAGAACAGAAGATCTTAAATATATGAACAAAAAGAGATAAATTTCTAAATCAAGAAATATCTCGGTGGAATAATCGTCAAAATCTCCTCAAAATCACACTGCATATATCTTTCCCTACCAAAATGAACTCCACCTACAAGAACAGTTGATTTGAATTAACATTGTAAATTTAAAACAATAAATAAGTTAATATCTTTCATTTTTAAGCTAATGTGACACGTTACTTCAAGAACCGAAGTGCTAAAACCATTTGCACTCTACAAAATACACAATGAATAAATTGATAAATACTCAAAGCTGTAGTACAATGGGAAATGAATATATTTAAATTGATATACCTGACTAATTAAATTAGTCGTGTAATATATGGAATGCCCCACTCTTCTGCTACTTGTTCATGATATATTCGCCACACCTGAAATATAGGAGGTAGTGGGCATTATTCTTTCATCCTCAATAGAACAAAGTGGTTGTCATTTATAAATCCCATATGAATTGTCCTTCGAATCGCCGGTGGAGTTGAATGAAGCGGTCGAAAGGTGAAGGATTGCTTGCTTGAAAAATGAACAAGTTATATGCTGTAGCATGATGCAACAAGTAGACCCATGTCGGGCATTGACATCCATCTATCAAGCGGGGCTGACACCACCCAACAATCAAGAGATTTTAATGACTCTAATCTCCTTGATATTCCAAAAATATCAGTGTATAATAATTTCTTTTAATGAAGTTCTCCCGCAAGATCATGTCTCACTTGCATCCAATTAGCTCTCATATTTAGAGCAATGCTAATGACTCTATATGCTCATGTCCATTGCCCATAACATCAACAACATCAAGGATATGTGATTGCACACTCGATGACATTTGATTGCACACATTATCTACAAAACCGCTTGGACGACCTCCCAATTTTGTCGGAAATTTAGGCTCTTTTGTTTGACTAGCATCCGGGTTGACGATTTTGCGCAATTTTCTTTTAATTTCCCTTCTTTGGAGATCACTTATACTAGTATATTTTTTCAGTATTCCCTCCACATCATTCTCTATATCCATTGATTCTTTTTGTTATTTCTTTATGTTTAAATCAAACTTTTCATTCAATGTTAGTTTCTTTCATTGTTTGTGTACAATCCATAATGATAATGTATTAGACTCTTTCATGTAAGAAACAAGCTCATGAGCATAAGAAAAGTCAAGTGTATATCTGTTCTTATGTGTACACTGCCCAAGCTGAACGAACTCAAATTTTATGGCCTCTTCCTCTTTTTTGATTATATCTAAAGCAGTATTAGAGACACTGTGTACAAGATTTGCATATAACATACTTTTGTAAACTGGAAAACTTGAATTTTACTTTGCTCAAAAAGTCGCTTGATTTCTCTATGCTATAAATTGATCATGTTATCAAATGTTTTCCATACACTGGTTAGATTTCGTATTGATACTTCAAGGAATTTCTTGGGTTGGCTATGACCCCCCTCTACACGGTTGGTAGAAGTGTTTCCTAAATGCAAGTACTTGTTAACCCATACTGAAACAAACATTTCTTTGTACGGCTCTAACCACGTATTTGTAATGTAACCAATACCTTCAGAATATTTGCTAGAATTAGACAACAAATCATTAAACCGCATTTGGAACACGTTTTCAGTATTTGGATTGACCATAAGCTGGCAAACACCCAAAAAACATCACATTCCTGACCTTGTAAAAAAAACTTTGTGCAATTCCCCAAAATATTACGATGTATATGTGTCTGACTTAAAATGTTTTGTTGCTTGTGGAAAAACTTGATTGTATTCACCAATGCAAGATCCCATTCCATCATGAAGATATTAGAATGCACTTTCTTATCAAAAGTAAGTTTAAAACATTAACTACCTTCAATTTCATTAGAAATAAAGACAAATGAACAAAAAAATGATTGGTTGGTCGATGTAACACCAACTATTGGAAGCAGTGTCAAATGGTAGCGGCTGGTTTTATAAGTGCAATCTATCATAAAGACATTTGAGTACATATTACTCAGACGAAAAACATTTGGATGTGCAAAAAAGATACTTTCTAGATGTTGTTCATTCAAGAGAGGAACACATGTAATTAGTCACTGGTTACAGATCCGATGAAATGAGGCTGTGAAGAAAACTCACTGTCCAGGGAAATGGCCAGAGGGCTGTGACAAAATAGAGGGGCGTCGGGCGGCGAGGGAGGAAAGGACCGCCGATGAGGAAACATGCGAAAGGCTGTGACCGAGGGAAAGGACCGGCGGCGAGGGATTAACAAACAATCGGCGACCAAACACCGAGCGACTGGGAGCGACGACGAAGGAGAGGCAGGTTCGGCTGCGGGGCTTTAGGGCTTCTGAGAACGAAAAGGTTTTGCGAACAAATATCGGGTAGGGTTTAAAAAATAAAACACTTAAAATTCTAATGTTTTGGGTGTGAATATCCAATTGTGTGGTGTGAATAACAATTCCCTTAAAAAATTATGGATGCTTAATTTGTGCATCAATTTGACCTGTTCGGCCATAACATTATCCCCATGTCACCGTAATATACATGCTTACATCGATTGTTTTTGCTTGATTAAATAGAAAAAGAGTACAATTGTATTCATAATTAATTAACAGTGAACTACTACTATCACAAGCTATATATCATATGACATATTAAATTACTTTTAAATATATAAATATAAGATTAATTACTTTTTAATTAACTATATATCTATATCAATTTATCATTTAAGTAAAAAAAATTAAACATAACCCAAAGAAATCATTTTTGACAAATTAGGAGATAGTTGTCGGAAAAATTGAACCAAGGTTTAAAAACCGAATCGAACTGTGTGGATTCAGTTCGGTTTCAGTTTGGGATGTGTGAAACCGAGGGATATTCTGATCGGTTTCAGTTTTACCCAAAACCAAACCGTTTACAAGCCTTGCTATAGAGCAATTTGACACAAGGGAGTTGTGGCATTGATTTCATTTATATAGTGATTGCCTCACAGACCGCTGAGGACACTACGAGTGACAGTTCATCCAGACGTTCGTCACCTTTAGACGAGCTTGCCGACCTTATGCGATAGACTTTTAGATGAGGTGCCGGACATCTAACATGTAATAGATTAGTTCCGAGGACATCCCTCCCGAACCTACTCCGTTATCGAATTAGCCCTGATGCATCGTTAAGAAGACATTGATGATCTGCTGAATAAGCAATTTATTTGAGAACATATGTGCCCTTGTGTGCCACCTGACGATTATACAAATTACAATATGGAGCTCAAAGAATCTGAACTTTTCTCGACTTATGATGATAAAAATCATTTGAAATTCCCTCACTGTCAGAGATAAGCAATGCTGATCATTATATTAGACCTAAAACTGCATTGTTTGGAGCTGTTGAAAGGGAAAGTCTTGCAAGAGAATAGGCCACCCTTAAAGCTTTTATTGAAAAATCCTCCATAGAAGTAATCTTAGGTACTGCTGCCCAGGTAACTCCTTCTATCTCTGGGAGTTTAAGTACACCTGCAGTTGGTTCTACTTTGCACACGGTTACCCCCCTAATTCCTGAGTATTATGTTGTTGTAAGGATCTTTGTTTTCATTATTGAGATATGATGTTGTGAACTAATGTTTTTTGGGATCTATAGCATCGTGAAATTCTATTCGCTGCGTGCACTTGCTTTGGCCCCCCAATATGGTGGGAAACCTAAATCCGCCTGCTTAAAGAAATATTTTGTCGTGCTTAAATTAGCTGCTTGAGATTTAACTATTTATTGTTGTGTTTGATTTCTCCATCGAGACTGACACGTGTTACATATAGTATTCAGAGTGCTAGAACCAACTTCCCATGCACCTCAACTTAAGATTGCATATTAGTCGTTCACCCACGTAGCCTACCCTACATCATATACTTAGAAAAATAGAGGGAGCTTTGGCGACATGTTATTTTTTTATGATTTGAGATAAAGTTAGAACCCATCTAACTGTAGTAATAGTAGTTTACAGAAAGTGATGGCATCAACAACAGAGAGACAGTGATTTATTCTAGGGCATTTTGAGGGAGAAGAGTACCATTTAGCTTTACCTGTGGTGAGGAGTTCGTAGAGGTGAGGACTGAAGACCTTCTATGTTATAATGAGAAGGCAAGGAGATACAGGGTCTCCCTGTCTTTGGCCTCTAAAAGAATTAAACACTCATTTTAAGTTCCATTAAAGCATGAAGAACAGTAAATAAAGAGGGATCCAGTAAATAAAGAGGGACCAGTCCAATCTATCAAAAACTTTGGCCTTGTCAACTTTCATAATAATTAATATGTTTGCCTCCATAATCTTGTTTACTGATACCATGAGGAAGTTCTTGTGCTAAAGTAATTCGGTCATAGATGCTATTACCTTAACTGAAAGCATGTTGTTCCTGGCTAATATAGAAGAGTGAATATGGGACAACCAATTGACAAGAATTTTGGAATGAATTTTGTTACATGATGATGCAGAACGGAAGCGCGAACCCGCGGTCGAGCATGAGTTTTGGGTCCGCTTGGAGTCCATTGACCATTTGTCATATTCAGTTTCTCCGGATCGACGACTCCGCGGATACGTCCGGCTTTTTCTTCACATGTTTTTTCGTGTATAACTTTTGTATTTTCAGTTATTATTTAGTACAATTGGGCACTTGACACTCTTGGCTAATCATAGCCGTTAATGTCGGGGTGCCCAACTTTATTATAAATAGGAGTAGGGGGGATGACATCTTGTTCATTGCTGATTTTGAAGAAGGATTTCCAAAATCCAGCGATCTTTTGTGGCGCGACGCCGTGAAGTCCTTGCGTGGACTCTTTAGGTTTGTATCTTTATTTTCCTCATGCAAATCCAAAATTTCCCCGTTTTCCTTTCCCGTAACCTCCCATCACACCATTTCCTGTTTCTATCTCACGCCACCTTCCCCTGTTTACACTCACCATCACCTTCTCCTTGTTCTCCTGTAAACAAGGACAATTGGAATCCCACTGCCAGAAATTCTCCCGACCCTTCACAATGAATCCTTCAAATATTTCCTCTTTTGTAACCTGTAGGGATCTATGCTTCAATTCTTTTGTGGTTGGTTGTTTCTCCAAGGGAAGTCACAGAAACCCCTTCTTCCTAACACTTCGCATCCAGAAACTCAGGCATCCACCAAAATCGCCCCCAAACTCCCTTCAGACTAACAATCTCATAATATTCCCTTCATATATCTTTGCATGTCCGTCTAGTTCCCTTAATCTGATTCCACCGATAGCCACAAATCCTTGCCTCCTAACAGCCTGCCTTTCCAACACCCAAACCCTGTCCCTGCGCCCACCGTGCCTTGATTCCAATCACAGTGCATCCCTATATCTGCCTCCGAACAATAGCCCCTACGGCTTCCCCTTCTTGAGTATTATTTTATTGTTGTATGTAGCCTCTTCTTCGATATCAATATATGGTTATTTGATTTCATACTTGTTTGGATCAAAAATATTGTGGTTATTTGTTTTGCAATATTCTCGTGATTTTCAGGAGTCGTTGACCGCTCACTCTCATTTTGGCCCTCCACTGGAGGAAAACCAAATCTTGTTTTGTTTAATGAAATAAATTGCATCACTTAAAATTATCTAAGTGCGATTTAATCATCTATTACTTATTGTTTTTCTCTTTCGTGCTCTGTTTGCATGCTACATATTGGAGAGTTACTTCTTTGTACCTCAGTTAGGGTTACCTGTTAGTCGCACACCCATGCATCCAACCCTTCGTCATACAATGTCTTGGTTCATTGCATTCGTTGCATGATTACTTGCATTACATATAGGGTTAGGGCATCATCACCACCTATAGGTTCGTCCTGCGTTAAATGATATTAGAGATAGGTTGCAAGCACTCTTTTGATATGTAGTTATTGATTATATTTGTTCCGTCCTATGGAGTACTACTATCGTTTCCTCTCGCCTTCACTTGAGAGGCGCCCTTATTATTCTGATGATTATCCTCCTGCGTAACACACCTCTTCTAGAAATCGTATTGATTCTTCGAGATGATTCCATTATGCTAGAAACTATCACCGCGATGAGAGGTCCTCCCATTATCATCATTACACCTCTCCATGACTTTATGATGATAAAGTCGAGTATCATTTGGGTCATCGTCACTACATATCTCCCCTATTTGAGGGACCTGAGTCTTTTTATGCGTGACCACCACCGCATGTTTGTAGCACACACGTCCACCCACGAGCACGATCTAATCATGTTAGGAAAGACTGTTTAGATGACCCTCAGGAGCCTTATAAAGATCATCATCGTCAGGATCACATCACATGTCAATACCCTCCTAATGTTCCGCGAGTAGAGATACTTGAAGACAAATTTCAATGATTAATTCTTGATCAATTTGATCGCATAGATGCTCATCTTTATCACATGAGGACTGCCTTAAGATGAATCAATAGGAAAAAATCTAGGGATTTATGTCAAGCCATCGATGTGTGTAATAGTGCTTCACTGACATGAGAGGCCCGACACCTGATTTTGATTCATTTCGGCCAGATGAGACTCAATTCTCACTTGATTTTGGAGTTGAGTCCGATCATGATTGTTTGATACAGGTGGAGAGCGATACTAGTATGATTAGTGAGCATGGTCACGAGAGTGAGGACGAGTGGCTCAGTGACACTGTGATGGTATATCCATCCTACGCACCACTTAGACCTATATCCCCTTCGGCTAGAGATACAGTCCTTGACACTATATTGATTGACTTACACTTGAGTATGGGCTCTTCCCACTCTTCCCTTACCCTCGTGTCGAACCACATCATGACCGAGTGCCTAAGTTAATTTTGTGGTGACCGCCACACCAATTTTTGGGAATATTACTCCTTACGATGGTTCGTATTTGGAGGACCATGACCCTGTTGACGGGTTATTTTACACCTTCCTCTGTTGTGCCTCCTGTTAAGTCACCACATCCTTATGAGGATAAGATTTAGGTGAGTGACTCATTTATGAGTATTAAGTTATTGACATCTCTTACATTATCACCCATGATGTTGATAGTTCCCGAGAGAGCGGATCTTGAGTGTAACATCAAGATTGTAAGGTTTTCCTTAAGAATACTTGAGCATACTTTTGATGTTTTGAGAGTTTACCATCTGACCACTCACACTCTTGATGAGTTTTGGGACACCACTGCTGACCCACCAAATGAGTTCTTTCTTGTGAGGGACACTCGTCGTACTTTAGAGTCACATACTATTGTCTATGTTTTTCACTCGGTGCTCGTCATATTTGCGATGACTTTTCATACATATCTCCCGGTGAGCCTTTAATGCGTCACATTCCCTGAAAGGCATTTGACACTTTATGAGCTCGTATTTGAGTGTTGAAGCCTCATGTAGTTATTTGGATACTCGTCACACACTTGATGAGTTTTTATATTCTCCATCGAAAAAGCGTCCTGATAGGCCACCCCATTTTAGAGATATTCAGGTCATTATTAGACTTTGCCCTTGGGAGTATATCATGTCTTTCATGCATTATTTACTTAATTTGCATGAGTCTGTGGAGTCATCTGAACATCATTTGTACGTGTTACATGAGTCGGTCCTACGAAGGGTCAATACTGATAATGAATCTTATAAATTTCATGTAGATTACCATATGAGGGAGCAAGTATTTCATGAAGGCGGACAGATGATGGTGCGATTCCATGCTAAAACGCTCCCTCGGGGGACCTGCTTAACACTTGAGCGCCAGACGAATGGGTCCCTATACAATCACGAGAAGGATCAATGCAATTGCCTACAAGCTTGATATCCTTATGCGTTTGTATATTCATCCCATATTTAATACTAAGAACCTGAAGCCATGCTACGAATCTCCCGAGTATGTAGACCTGTGTTGTGGAGACCTCCTAGAGCCTATACCACCACATCTCCAGCCCTACACTCTACCCATTCTTGAGTCCCGCCCGCCTTTAGGTTAGTCGCCTATAGCTTCACCATCTACCCCAACGATCGCACCAGGACTACCATCACATCATTGAATTCTTGAGAACATTATTGATATCGTGACCCAAGAATGCATAGCCGCACCAACCAACCAGACATAGGGGTACCATTGAAGAGGTTGCCTCTTGATCGACTATACTTGGACGACGCCCGTTGTCGCTCATTGATTTTTCCTGTCACCCTTTAAGAGGATTTCGATCTTCATTCATCTAGAGATGAATTCTTTCAAGTTAGGGAGAATGATGCTGAACGGTGGTGTGAACCCGTGATGGAGCACGAGTTTTGCTCCCATTTGGGATTGATTGGACATCTTACACATTTAGCTTTTTTGGATTGACGATTCGACTCCGCAGATGCATCCAGATTTTTCTTTACATGTTTTTTCATATATCTTTGTTAGTCTAATTTCCTGTTTCAATCTCACCCACTCACGCTACTCACGCCACCCTCTCCTGTTTACACCCTCCATAATCTTCTCCCTGTTCTCCTGTAAGCGAGGCAAATAGGAATCCCACAGCCAGAAATTCTCCCGGCCCTTCACCGTGAACCCTCAAAATATTCGCTCTTCCGTAACCTACTGGGATCCACGCTTCAGTTCTTTGGCAGTTTGCTGTTTTTCCAAACAAAGTCATGAAAACCCCTTCTTCCCAACTGTCGCATCCACCAACTGACGCCTCCACCTATATCAGCCCCAAACTCCCTTCAGACCATGAGCCTCAAACTCCCCTTCAAACTAGCATTCTCATAATATTCCCTTCATATATCTTTCTATGCCATTCTAGTTCCCTTAACCTGATTCCACTGATTGTCCCAAATCCCTCCCTCCTATAGCTGCCACGGTTCTGGTTCTACTCAAACCATTAACCGAACTGCTAAGTTAATGGTTCTTTAAATTAGAACCAAAATCTTATTTGGTTTGACCGGTTCCTGTTTTGGTTCCGGTTCCAGCATAAATTTTGGAACTGTCGTATCAACGGTTCTGGTTACGGTTCAACAGGAACCAAGACCAAACCGGTTACTAACGGTTCGGTCCGGTTCCAATTGGTTCCAACCAGAAGCAAAACCAAATTTGACGGAATGAATGATGAGGTCAAAAAATAAAAAACCGGAAGGAAAAAGTAAACTCGTTTTGGCTTATTTGCAAAAGGAACTTCGAAGTTTGGGGACCAAATGCAAAAATTTCGTGTTACACCAAGGGGGCGTACTTTTTGTATAATATTGTAAGTAGGGTTGAAAGTTAAAAACCGAAACTGTAAACCACAAAACCGCACTAGACTGCATCGATTTTAAACCGCACCAAACAGTTTGGTTATGAAGCAATTTCATTGGTTGCAAAACTGAATAGTTTGTAGTGCAGTTTTTGTTGGTGCAAAACCAAGAAAACCGTACTGCACCGCTATTATTACAAATATAATTTTTCCAGATTATTGTATTATTCACATATTTTATCTGAGCCAAAAAAAAAATCACATCTTTCATCTATATCAATTAAATATGCTCCAAATTTATTACTTTATGCTCCAACACTCTATCAAACTGCTTTGTTTTGTTTTATTCAATACTTCATGCTCCAATACCGCAAAAACTGACTCCAAACCACACTAATATTAAATCATACCACATTGTTTTGGTGCAATGCCGTTTTGTTCAGTTCAAAATCGACCCGTTGGTGCGATTGCAGCTTGGGCTCAAACCGTACAAAACTGTAACAGTTTCACCCATAATATTAAGGATAAATATTATAGATAAATTATAAGAAAATAAAAATATTATAATAATAAATTATTATTAAAAAATAATAAACTGGTTGCGTTCGGTTCTGCTTCTGTTCGGTTCGGATCATGTCTGAAAAATCCTGAAACCGCTTTATACTTGTATGTGCGGTTTCAGTTTCGGTCTGGATGATAAAATGAAAAAATCACACCCGTATTAATGTTGTTCACGATTCTAAAATTCAAACCGGAACCCGAATAATCCGCGAATGGTTCAGACTGGTTTTTTGCGGTTCCGGTTTGGTTTCGGTTCGATTTATGGTTTTCGGTTTTAAGTGACAGCTCCACGCCCTCCTAACATCCCACTTTTTTCCAGCACCCAAACCCAGTCCCTGCGCCCACCGTGCCTCGACTCTAATCGCAGTACAACCCTATTTTCGCGTTCGGATTGCATTCTCTACTTCCGGGAATATCGGATCTTTGCGCTACGGCTTCCCCTTACTCCGTGAGAATTATTTTATTGTTGTATGGAGATTTTTATTCAATATCAATATATGATTATGATTTCAGGTTTGCTTGGATCAAAAGTATTGTGGTTATTGGTTTTGGAATATTCTTGTGATTTGCAGGAGTCGTTCGTCGTGCGTTCTTGTTTTGGCCCTCCACGCGGAGGAAAACCGAACATTGTTTTGCTTAATGAAATAAATTGCATGTCTTAAATTATCTAAGTGAAATTTAATTATTTATTGCATGTTTGCTTCCTCCGTCGCGTCCTGTTTGCATACTATATACAAGAGAGTTACTTATTTGCACCTCACTTAGGGTTGCTTGTTAGTCTCACACTCTCTTATCCAACCCTTCATCAGACGGTGTTTAGGTTCACTGCATTTTTTGCTAATGTTGTAAATATTGGATGTCGGCGACATATCAGATTGAGTTTTTAAATGTCGGATGTCAAAAACATGTCAGAGATATTTTAAAATATCGTATTTCCATATTGTTGGGAATTGTGCCCTTCAATGTTTATCTGGATTTGAAGAGGTATCACCAATCATGCTAAGGGGCATAATGTATTTGATATGTGCTTGAGTTCATACATGCAGGTTGTCCATGATTGGACAGGTGAAATTAAAAAGTATGCTGGAAGACTCAGAAATCGTCGAGCTTAGCTCACATTTCGTCGAGCTCAGCACAACTTTCGTCGAGCTGAGCTCACCATTAGTCGAACGAAGTTCAGAACTCGGGATTCAGAAATCGTTGAGCTCAGCTCACCTTTCGTCAAGCTGAGCTCACCGTTCGTTGAGCTAAATTCAGAAGCTTGGGATTCAGAACTCGTCGAACTCGGCCCACCCATCGGCGAACGCAGTTCAACATTCGTCGAGCTGAGCTCACCATTCGTTGAGCTAAATCCAGAAGCTTGGGATCTAGAATTCGTCAAGCTCAGTCCACAGATCGTCGAACGCAGTTCAACATTCGTTGAGCTAAAGCCAGAAGAATTGACTAAGGCAAAAACGCTGAGACAACTGAGAAGTATGTCTCAGCAAAACCGCTGAGACAAAGCAAGTTGGAATTTCTCTAAGTCCAGAAGCGTTGAGTGAAGCAGACTCACTCAACGCTTCTAATGAAGAAGGAAGCGCTGAGACAGCTGAGAAGAAAACCGCTGAGACAGAAGACAGTCTCAGCTAAGAAGAAGAAAACGTTGAGACTGCGGAGAAGAAACCGCTGAGACAGAAGATAGTCTCAGCTGTGAAGAAGAAACCGCTGAGAAAGAACCGCTGAGACAATGTCAGTGAAAATTCACAAGTCCAGAAGCGCTGAGAGCCAAGACAGATGACGTTGAGTGACTTAACATCGCTCAACGCTTATTGAAGATCTGGAATTTTTCTAAGTCCAGAAGGTGATGACCGCTACTAACGTTATCAAAAGTCAACAAGTCAAAGTGGTTCAAGTCGTTGCGGGAAAGCTACAGAAGTACCAGGATGACCACTGTTGACGTCACCAAGAAGTCAACAAAGTCAAATTACATGAAGCCGTTGCGGGAAAGCTGCAGTAGCGCCGAAAGCTGCTTTGTCCTTTTCTGAGGGAGGTGGCGCTCACCAATCCTTGGCTGGGCCCACTCCTCAATTGTGTCGTTGATTCAAATCAACAGATATAAAAAGGAAAAAGAAAAGGATTAGGGTTAACAGAGAACAAACGCAGAACACAGGAAGAAAATACAAAAGATAGAAGCGGCTGGACTTCATCATCTCCGATAAGCTTGAAAGCCAAGTCCAACAGAGTTAGCCAGAAGACAGTGAAAAGTTTAGCTGAAGCTCTTCAAGTTCAGCAAGATTGTTCTCTCCAGAACAAGACAACTGATTTATCTATTCAGCAAGAATTTAGCTGTGTGAAGGGCTGTTAGCCTTCAACAGCAGATAGATGTTCACCAGTGCAACAAAAGAGTTAGCTGTAGAAGAAGACTCATTTCTCCTACAGCAAGTAGGCTGGACTGATATCTGCTCAGTCCAACAAGGTAGACTTAGAGATTTATCTCTGAGACAGTTGTTTTAAATTTATTTCATCTTGTATAAACTACTGTAGGATTCAATTTACCTGAATCTGAGTTGTATGACCTTTTGGCCTGAGCTGTAGGTGACTAATTAGTCACTGAGGTAGGTGCCCTGCTGGGGTACTGAGGTAGGATCCAAGTGTGGATCTGAGAGTAGGGCTGTCCTCCTAGCCTGAGTAGTAGGCCTTAGAAATAAGGCTGAGGTAGGTGACTGGTGAGTCAATGAGCTGTTGGTGACAAGTGTGTCCTTAAGTTGTAGGCCTTGGAGGAGGCTGAGGTGTAGGTGCCTAGAAGGGCACTGAGGTAGGTTCCTGAATAGGTACTGAGTTGTAGGAGTGCTGCAGCACTCTGAGAGTAGACTTTGTGCCTGAAGTTGTAGGGCTGAAAAGCCTGAGCTGTAGGCCTTAAAGATAAGGCAGAGGTAGGTGGTCAGTGGACCACTGAGCTGTAGGAGCTCTGCAGGGCTCTGAGGTAGGAACCCTTGTGGTTCTGAGATTGAGTTCTGAAGAGAACATGTGTGCAAGGCTGAGGGCCTGAGGTGTAAGTTCTGAGGAGCATAATGGTGGATTTTGTGCCTTGTCCAACAAAATAGTTGGATAGGTGAGAGAGAAAGTGGATGTACCCAATTGGGGAACCACTATAAACAACTGTGCACTTGGCTGTGGTGTTTGTTTTGTTCTTATATTGCAGGTGCTAAGGACAAACTCTAGATCACCTAGTAAGAAATTAGTGAAAAGACATAAAAATTTCAAAGACCTATTCACCCCCCATGTAGATGACTAGATAACCATAAGTTAAATAACTTTCACATATCTTATATTTTTTTAGGTATTCTAACTATAATTATATGTTATAAAAATAAAAAAATAATATAACAAATATATAAAAAAAGAGCCATTTATATTATGAAATTAAATCGAATAATATTCAAGATTAAATATTATTAGCAAATACAAAATGATACATTGTAAAATATATTTAATAATATAAAATAAATTTATTTTGATAACAATAAGTTTATATAAAATAAAAAAGATTTTAAAGTTCAAAATCTTTGATTGTGTAAGTCTTTTCAAACTTAAATTTATATTAAAAAATGCAAACAATCAACTAATAAATGTATTAAATGTTTTCATATTTTTGTAATATGAAATTAAAAAATTATGAAATAATTATACAAAATTAGTTGTAAGAATAGAACGTTAAAAAATTGAAACAATAAATATAATTGATTTAAACACATATAATATAATATATATAAGCGTTTTAAGTATATGCTGCTAGTCTGCCAATATAACGAAAAAGAAAATAGCGGAGGATATATTCAAAAGTCGCGTCGGCCGATATATCGGAAAAAATTGGATATATCTGCCTATATTTTACAAAAGACATAATCTATTTTTGTAGAAAAACATATCGTTTTGCCCTTAAAAGTGACATGTCAGGAGACATGGATATATAAAACAATGCCTGATTGCTTGCATTACATATATGGTTAAGGAATCGCTTGGTCACCACCTATCCTGCGTCACATAAGTTACTAGGTCTATAGTGAATAAGGTTAGGAATTTTAGGAATAAGAGCTAAGATTAAAGTGTAACTAAAATTTGGGTAGCCGCCATTGAAAAAATATTTAGCTACATGAATGACATCATCACCAATGTTGTATCCACTGTACTGAAAAAACATCTAGTCATCTGGACCTGCAGAGCCAGAATTATAGATAGAAAACATAGTTCTTAACTTCCTCCAAAGTAGTAGGAAGTAAGAATGTTCTTTTGCTATAATATAATTAGCAATTTTAACTATAATATTATTGTTAATAGTGTTGTCTCTATATTTTTACAAAGTAAAATCGAAAAAAGAAATACCTTTTTTAAATTCTCCCAACAGTGTAAGGTGACACCTTTTACATTTTTAATGGATGATGTGTGATTATGTCTATTATTATTTTTAAAGGAAGCATGTTTTTTAGTATTTCTATGTCCATTTGATCACTGCCTTCTTCGTTTCCAAAAAGCCTCGCATGTTGGTCAAGAATTTTTTTCATAACGATCCTTGAGTGTATGTAATTGAGTTTCTACATTTCAAAATCTTTCGTGACATTTTCTATCAAGAAGTATTAGTTGTTCCAAGTTTTTAGCTTTATTTATTTTTTGAAGATGAACTTGGAACTTGATAGGAGCATTACTACATTAGAGGAGTCCAATGGACAATTCCATTGGTCTTTAGTGGAGGATACAAATCTTTATGCATGCTGATGATGATCTGTTACGACACTCGACACGCCAAACCCGCATTGGGGCCGCACATACCAGCGCCGCCGACAGACCGAGGCCGCATGATTCGACTCTTTTAATTTCGTCGCAATTTCTGTACTTTTAATTTCAGTATTTCTATTTCAGTTTTTATCTCACGTGTATTAAGTCCAAGTGAGGGGCACAAACTTTTTAACATTTGGGTTCGGTTGTTGGGTGACCTATATGGTCCCTGATTTTGGAATGATGAAAGCAAGCAAGGTTTAATCTAAAAACTTCTCTCACTCTCTAATTCTCCCTCTCCCTCTCTACCCGAGCTGGTTTCCGCGTAACCCTAGGGTGGAGACATCCCCCGACTCCCGCGTGCAGCCGATCGGCCTCTTCCGCGCCTCCTACCGCTCAATCCTCTCTTCTTCCTTTTCCTCCTTCTCCCTTCTATTCTTCTCCTCTTCCTCTTCTTTTACCATTTCCACCATAGCACCATCCGGTTCTACAACGGGTTCCTCCGAGTCTCATGGATCTTCATCCTCTTCCGGCCCCATCACTCGATCTAGGTCGGGGGGTCATATCAACTTGGTATCAGAGCCAACCGCCGGCCTCGCCTCACCCGGATCCTACCGCGCCGCCCTTTCCTGCCGCCTCCGCCCGGCCCTACCCCTTCCGCGCGCACGAGAGACCGCTGGGCTGCTGCCGTGCCCACCATACTTCCCTCTTCCCATGGCCGACGGCAACCCTACGATCGGCCAACTCATGGAGATGTTTCAAGCAATGTTTGCTGCTCAAAACGAAAAAATGGATGCTCTCAATGTGCGTCTCGATGCCGTCCATGGCGCTTCCCTTCCGCTGCCGCCCGCAACACCGCCGTCTGAGAGTATTGTGGACTCGCATCTCCCGCACGATGACTCCCACTCAGGCACCCGCTTGGTCCGCATGGATTTCCCTCTGTACGAGGGGCGTGAAGACCCCTTATCTTTGCTCACGCGCTGCGATTTCTTCTTCGCCACCCAACACACTCCGGAAGAGGAACGTGTCGGCATCGCCTCCTTCCACCTCCTGGGCCCAACGCAACTATGGGTCACGCAGCTCCTGCGGGAGCATCCAGCCACTTCGTGGGACGAATTCCGGACAGCCTGCTCCCTCCGCTTTGGACCGGCCCTGCAAGGGGATCCTTTAGGCCCACTCATCACGCTCAAGTACACCGGCTCCATGGAATCCTATCTAGAGCAATTTCAGCTGCTGCTCTCACGTGCCACTACTGTTTTACCTTCCCAACAAGTGCCACTTTTCACTGCTGGCCTTCCCGACCGACTACGCTGGGATGTCGAATTTCAGAGACCTCCAAACTTGTTGGCAGCTATGAATCTCGCCCGTGCTTTCGACCGGCGCCTTGCCTTGGATCGTCCGTTTTCGCTTCTCCCTCGACCGTCTCCTTCAGTTTCCCCCGCTCCGCCGTCGGATGGGGCACAGCCCCCGCGACCGACTTTTCGACGTCGCTTGACACGCCCGGAGATGGCGCGTCCCGTCGAGAGAAGGGCCTCTGTTTCAATTGTGACGAGTTATACACACCCAGCCACCGGTGCATACGTCTTTTTTGGTTGGAAGTGGATGACCCCACGGAGGACGACGACGATGGACTCGACGACTCGGGCACGCCCCATTTGTCCCTTCATGCCTTGGCCGGGCCGCAAGGGGACTGCACCATACAGCTTTATGTGACCCTTATGGGTACGTCTCTTCTCGCTCTTCTTGACACCGGGAGTACCCACAACTTCATATGCAAGTACCGGGTCCTCCAACTTCATCTTCCATATGTGACGAGCAGCCACGTTCGGGTGGCAGTGGCCAACGACCAACATCTGCAGTGTTTGGGGGTATGTCAGCATGTGGCCTTTGAGGTAGAGGGCTCTTCCTTTCAGACCGACCTCTTTCTGATTGACCTTCACGGTTTTGACCTCGTGCTGGGTGTTCGTTGGCTGCGTACATTGGGGCCCCTCACGTGGGATTTTGACCGCATGACCATTTCTTGGCGGGAGGGCTCGCGTGTGATCCACTGGCAGGGCCAAGTACCAACACAGTCTCCGTCCTCCTTTCTAGTCCACACAGAGCCTTGGGAACTTCCTTCACCGTCGTCGGGGGACTCTCCGACGGATCTTGCTACGCTTCTTCAGTCATTTCCAGAGCTTTTCAGCCCCCGTCCGGGCCTTCCAACGCGAAGGCGACAGGACCATCGCATCTACCTCCTGTCTGGGGCTGCTCCAGTGGCGGTGAGATCATATCGCTACCCCTACCTCCAGAAGGACGAAATCGAACGTCAGTGCGATCTTCTCCTCCAGCAGGGTGTCATCAGACGCAGTGTCTCTCCCTTTTCCTCTCCTGTATTGCTGGTGCACAAGAAGGACAGTACGTGGCGCATGTGTGTGGACTACCGCGCCCTCAATGCAATAACAGTCAAAGACAAATTTCCGATTCCGGTCGTCGAGGAGCTCCTGGACGAAGTATATGGGGCACGCTTCTCCAAATTAGATTTTTTTTCCTTGAAGGGTGGCATGGGCCTATATATATAACATAAAAAGAACTACATAGCCATGTCATGGCAAACAAGGTGAAAAAACTCATGGGATTGGGGCATACCCCTTTCCCATTCAAAATCTGTATCACAGGCAAGCTTGACAATCGAATCAGCAACGGCGTTCGCATCCCGGTTAATGAGAGAGATGACCACCCTTGGAGCTTCCAAGATTAGCTTAGCGAAGGAAGATTCAGTGTCCCCCGAGTAGGCCCCAGATAGGACACGATTAGCACTGTCGCAGGCACTTGTGGAGTCGCCTTCAAGAATAATTCACATAGCATTGTTGAAAAAGCTCCTTGCAAGAGAAAGCCCCGCCAAAGCACCACGGAACTCGGTCATATCAATCGATCGGCTGTGGCATTTTATCCCTTTAGCAGCTAAAAGGTCACCATGGTGGTCGCGAATTACGCACCCCAGCCCGGCCCTATAATTCTCACGAACATAACCATCAAAATTTACCTTGAGCCAACCTGCGAACGGGGAAGTCCATGAGGCTTGGTGGTTACGGTGGACGTTCCAGTTCCCGAGCGAGGCGTCATGCATGGCATGAATGAGGATGACAGACGGTTGCATGAAGGGCTCGCTATGTGCCATGCAGTTTCTTCGGAAAAATATACAGTGAAATCAGCAATATCCGAAGTTCTCCTACAACAAAATTAGATTTTTTTTCGGGTATCATTAAGTCCGCATGGCGGAGGCAGATGTGGAGAAAACGGCTTTTCAGACACACCACAGCCACTTCAAGTTTTTGGTTATGCCTTTTGGCCTTACCAACGCGCCTTCTACCTTTCAAGCCTTGATGAATGAGGTATTCCAACCATTTCTCCGCAAGTCCGTTCTAGTTTTATTTGACAATATTTTGGTGTATAACAAGACTTGGGCGGAGTACTTATGTCATCTTCGAGCCGTCCTCAGCTTGGCCCACGCGCAACACTTGATCCTCAAGCCGTCCAAGTGCTCGTTTGGGCAGAGCTCGATCACTTATTTGGGACACGTGGTGGATCACTCGGGGGTTTCGGCCGACCCGACCAAGCTGGAGGGTGTGGCGTCATGGCCGCTACCGCAGGACATCACCAGTCTTTGGGGCTTTCTCGGCCTCACGAGATACTACCGCCGCTTCATCCGCGACTACGACGACATCGCCGCCCCTCTCCTCAGCCTGCTGCGGAAGAATGCCTTTGTGTGGACAGATGCGACGACACATGCGTTCCACTCTCTTCAGGCGGCCTTGCTTTCCGCCCCGGTGCTCCGTCTTCCGGACTTCACGCTGCCTTTTCTCGTCGAGTGCGACGCGTCCGGTGTGGGCTACGGTGCAATACTCCAACAGGAGGGCCATCCCATCACCTATTTTAGCCGGAAGACGTCCAGCCACCATCGGAAGTTACCGGCATACGAGTAGGAGCTCATTGGGCTCGCTAAGGCGGTTCAACATTGGAGGCCGTATTTATGGAGCTGCTCCTTTATCATCCGGACTGATCATTTCAACCTCAAGTACCTTCTGGAGCAGCGTCTCACTACCGCGCCACAGCAGCGGTGGGTCAGCAAGTTACTCGGTTTTGACTTTCAGGTGGAACATAAGGCAGGCTCTCTCAACCGCGCCGCCGATGCACTATCCCGCAGGGACACTACGTCGGGCGCCACTCTTTGTGCCATCTCTTTTCCCACGGCCTCTCTCCTCTCCTTGCTTTGTCAGGAGATTTTTGCTTCCCCAAGTTTGACCGAGCTTCTTCGTCGGGTGGAGCAGGGCCTCACTGATACTCAGCGGACCACTCGTCAGGGATTGATCTACTACCGGGAGCGCTTATACGTGGATGCGGCTTCGCCACTGTTCCTTTCCATCTTGGACGACGTTCATTCACGTAGCCACGAGGGTGTCCACCGTACTCTCCAGCGTCTGCGCATAGAGTTCTATTGGAAGGACATGCGGCGCCATGTCCACAAATTCATCTCCGCATGTGCTGTATGCCAACAGTACAAGGCGGACCACCTTCTTCCGGCCGGCTTACTTTCGCCTCTTCCGGTTCCTTCACAGATTTGGGCGGATCTCTCTATAGACTTTGTGGAAGGGCTGCCCTCAGTTCGCGGCAAAAGCATTTTGATGGTGGTGGTGGATCGTTTTTTCAAGGGGGCCCATTTCCTTCCCTTGACACGACCTCTCGTTGCAGAACACGTGGCCCGGGTATTCTTTCAGGAGATATTTAGACTGCACGGCATGCTGGAGACGCTTGTCTCGGACCGGGATCGGATCTTCACCAGTCGTTTTTGGAAGGAGCTTTTCTCCCTCAGTCGCACCAAGCTAGCCTTTTCTTTGGCATATCACCCCCAGTCGGATGGCCAGACCGAAGTGGTCAACCGTACACTCGAGATGTACTTACGGTGCGTGACGGGCGATCATCCACGGGATTGGCCTCGTTGGCTACCTTGGGTGGAATATTGTTACAACACGGCGTATCATACAGCTCTGCAGACCACACCTTTTCGTCACATTTATGGTCGTGATCCCCCCCCCCCCCCCCCCCCCCCCCGCCTGTTATCTTACACGGGAGGCTCCACTCACCTGACTGCCTTGGATCGTGAATTGGAAGATCGGATGCCTTTCTACAAACCGCCCGGACTCGCCTCCTCCAAGCTCAGCAGCGCATGGTGGCTACGTATAATCGGGGGCATCACGACCTCACACTTGCCGTGGGAGATTGGGTTTGGGTGCGGCGTCTCCCTTTCTGTCAAGCCACCGTCACTCGGCCGTCCTCCAACAAATTGGGGCCCAAGTTCTTTGGCCCCTTTCCCGTCGTCGAGCGCATTGGCGAAGTGGCATATCGCCTGGATCTTCCTCCAGACGCCCGAATTCATGATGTCTTCCACATCTCCCAGTTGAAGCCGTTTGTCGGCCCTCCACCGTCCGCTCCCTTGGTTAGCATCCCACAACAGCTTGAGGACAAGCTGTCTTCGGGCGAGGACGGTGATGTTACGGCACTCGACACGCCAAAACCGCATTGGGGCCGCACATACCAGCTCCGCCGACCGACCGAGGCCGCATGATTCGACTCTCTTAATTTCGTCGCAATTTCTGTACTTTTAATTTCAGTATTTCTATTTAAGTTTTTATCTCACGTGTAGTAAGCCCAAGTGAGGGGCACAAACTTTTTAACATTTGGGTTCGGTTGTTGGGTGACCTATATGGTCCCGGATTTTGGAATGATGAAAGCAAGGTTTAATCTAACAAGTTTTCTCTCTCTCTAATTCTCCCTCTCCCTCTCTACCCGAGCGGGTTTCTGCGTAACCCTAGAGCGGAGACATCCCGCCGACTCCCGCGTGCAGCCGATCGGCCTCTTCCGCGCCTCCTACCGCTCGATCCTCTTTTCTTCCTTTTCCTCCTCCCTTCTATTCTTCTCCTCTTCCTCCTCTTCTTTCGCCATTTCCACCATAGCACCATCCGGTTCTACAACGGGTTCCTCCGAGCCTCGTGGATCTTCATCCTCTTCCGGCCCCATCACTCGATCTAGGTCGGGGGGTCATATCATGATCACATCACACAATGGTCTACATGATGATCAATCACCTGCCACCTCCAACACTCCCTGATCAATCTCCAACATCCCCCAACCGTCTCTAGAAGCCCCTGCAATTCCCCTTCAAGCCACTACAACCCAATTACAGGCCCCATTTTCCGCAAGCCACTACAGCCCAATTTCAGGACCCATCCTCCTTTACAGCCCCCTCCAGAGCCCAACCGATGGCTGCCCATCCATTCCCTGCCACCTAAACATCATCATTGTTTTCTTCTAATCATTGTGAGTTTATGTTTTTCTCATTTTCATTGTTAAATATTGTATCATATTTTCCGTTTTGTTTAGATATTAGGTTGTAATATTTGTCCCTTGGTACCTTGTGATTTGCAGGGCTTTGTTTGCTCTTGCATGGGTTGTTTCAGTCTTACATTTTGATGACATGCAACGCCCGACACAGGTCTATTCCCGCAGGAGGCGGTGATCCGCTACCCAGTCAGACGATCCGAGTCCGGGGTTGCGCCCGGATGATCGATCCAAGTCGATTTGATTAATTACTTTTTATGTTTCGAGTTGTATTTGACGCTCGATCGGCCCAGACATTGCCTTTCGATTCTGGTGCTCTAGTTTATTTTAGGTTTGTAATTTTAGTGCATGCAGTGGTTCATTGTGGGAGCATCGAAGGTTAGAGTGCAGATTTTGCAACCGTTGGTCTCTCGTTCTTCTAGTGAGGCGTCAGGAAGGATCCCCCACCCTGGTGCTACTCTAGGGTAAGACCCTGCCTCCCTCCTCTTGCCCGACCAGTCCACCACCTCCCTTAAACACAACCCCTCCGTCGTTCTCTCCAACCAATGCCGACGCAGATTCCGCTGTCAAAGCCTCTTCCTCCTGCTGCTTCCATCCATCTCACCAATTCCCTCCAGAACCCTGTCCCCACCCATTTGAACCACCTACCAGCCCTGTTGCCTTCAAGACCTCGCACCTCCCTGTCTTCTTCCATGTAGTCGAAACCCTCAACCCCTCCTAAACCCACAACCACCTTTCCTAAGCCGCTTACTCTGCCGCATAAGTTGTTGTACACCTTCACCGGGAGTTCCAACAACCAGTCACCTTCATTCAGCCCCATATACACTACCCTAGCCCCCATCTGTCTGGAACCCACTCCTGTCGCCTTTCCCACCCTGCAGTGACCTTGGATGCCCGCAACCGACCATTGTTCTCCACCACCTGCACACATAAGTTGTTGTTTGAGTTATTATTTGCTTTTGTTGTATATTTGACACTATATCTGCAGTGGATTTTTATTATTATTTGCTTTAGAACAGAGTTACGTATGGCTTGCAGGGTTTATTTCACGCCAATGTTGTCAGGATCGCGATCCGGATCATAGGATCGCACGATCCTACGATCCGGATTATGCATTTCGATCTAGATTGTGTTCTGGATCAAAATTAGACCGCGTCCACATAGGATCACGATCTAGATCGTGGAATCGGTAGGATCGCGATTCCTACGCGATTCCACGATCCCGTCGGCCGTATTAAACAAGACAAACGACCGAACCCTAAACCCATTTCATTCCCGATTCCCAACTGCTCTTCCTCCTGACTACTCTTCCTCCCCCTCCCGGCTCACAGTCACAGCTTCGGTCTTTCCTCCCGACGGCATACATGTCTCCTTCTTCTTCTTACCCTAACATGTCACTAAAGGTAACTGTTCTAGATGCAAATCTTACCCAAATAGAATTATGCTTTCAGCTCTCTGTCATACCTTATTCACCCCCCTAAGGTGCCCTTAGATCTAACATACTTTGCAAACATTTGATGGGTTATATATCTCCTCTTATTCCAGCGACAAGCATAACATTAATTTTTAGCAATTTTGATGCTATTAAAGCACTATAAGCTACATTAACTTTTTATAGCGTCATTATTCTGAATTTTAATCAAGTCATCAATAATCTTTTCTAAACAAATGTAATCTTTGAGGATATCCCTTCGGATGATGAATGATTTAGTATTTGTGATGTATAATATGAAGTTGATGTAATGACAAGATAGAAGAGATGTGCATCTAAAGGAGAAGTTTTTAACATTGAGGATATCCCTTCGGATGAATGATGGATCACCGAGAAGGAAGATATGATAGTGATGATAGTGCGGGAAAGAATGTTGAAGAACCAGTTGCAGTCGTAGCTGATGAATGTAAGTTTGATATTATTTAATTTGAAAATGCAAAATTATTCAACTATATTGTGTTTCATAATTAAAACCTTTTTATTTTGGGTGGAGTATATGATCTCACCAAAAGACGCAATGAACTTGATGCTGGCGATTATATTAGTGATATTAAATGAGATGATGATCATTATGACTGTGGTGATGATGACGCTGCAGAGAATATAGAACCTGATGATGAGGATATGACTGATGTAAGGATTTATATTAGTGGTTTTGTATCGATCTGACGAACATATGTTAAGAATTTATATTAGGGCTGATGTGGACTTTATGTTATTTTTGGGTTTAGTTGTTCATTAGTTTATTTTTGATATAAATACTCAAATATTTATTAGTTTTATAGTTCATTAGTTTATTAGTTTTTGATATAAATACTCATTGTTCATTAGTTTATTAGTCTTAATTTATGATTTTTGTAGG
Organism: Platanthera guangdongensis; assembly: GCA_039583875.1. Taxonomy (NCBI): domain Eukaryota; kingdom Viridiplantae; phylum Streptophyta; class Magnoliopsida; order Asparagales; family Orchidaceae; genus Platanthera; species Platanthera guangdongensis. Next base: position 250,603,404 of record CM077150.1, read on the forward strand.
ATCTTACGATTCTCGATCCGATCCCACGACCCGATCCGATCCAACCAGAAAACGATCCTACCGAGGATCTCGATCCTGACAACCTTGTTCCACGCACACTTAAAATATTTGCGCCTTAGCCGTTTGTTGAACGACGCTGGCATTCTTTAATTAAATTTTGTGAACGTTTGTGCTTCAGTTCATTTTATAATAATTGATTACTGTTGCTAAATTTTAAAACATACATACTCTTGTAATTACATTATTTTTCATTGCATATAGGGTTGTATTTAGAGCGTCCACTCCGAGTCGACCTACCAATGCATCAAATTGGTATCAGAGCCCTAGGTTAGAGCCACTTGCATGTTACATAGTGGTAGGGATTATCGTCAGTTCATGTCAAACCATAATCTCATCGACGATACGACCGCCAGTTTACAATCGGACATGACGTCCAATGAATTTTAAAAACTTATTCTCGATCGATTTGATCGGATTGGAGCCCAATTCGAAACCCTGGGGCGATATCGTTAGGGTTAACACAAGGGTTGATCAGTTAGAGACGCCTAGAGGTCGAGCGAATCCCCCTTGACGAGGAGCCTCCCGAGGATCCCTGAGATGCTACACCTCTTGAGAGACGTGGTAGAAACATCCTTTGCCGAGACTTCCCTTCTGCGAGGGGAAATTTTCATAGTGGTTACGAGTATCAGCAAGATCCAGGGACGAATCACCATCCTCCTGTTGTGCCTCGTCCACCATCCTCCTGTTGTGCCTCGTCCACCACCCCCTCATGGTCGTAGAGATAGAGCCCCACCCACACGATACGATCATGACTATGATTATCAGTACGGTGACTACCGTGAGGCCACACCGCGAGATGACTCTAGTGGAGGATGATATCACTCGACATATCCGCATTGACGCACCCTCCTTCGATGGTCACCTGAACTCAAAGGCATTTAGTGATTGACTTATGGACATGTATCACTACTTTGATTGGTTTGAGATGAGTGAAGAGAGGCGTGTGCGGTTCGCCAAAATGAAATTGATCGGCCAAGCAAAAAATTATTGGTCGAGTTTGAAAAGGTCACTTGAGCGGGATGACTATTACCCCATCACCTGATGGGACGAGATGAAGCAACGCTTAAAAGATAAATACCTCTCAGTTTCGTATCGTGATCAACTTTAGATCAGCTTTACACACTGTGTTAGGGGACCCTCTTCGTTGCAGATTACTGGTCATGTTTTGATGAGCTAGTAGTCCGTAGTGATATTTTGGAGGAGCCCATCACCACTGCATTTCATTTCCGGACTGGACTTAGGACCAACATCCGAAGGGAACTGATTCCCCATAGGATTGAGACGATTTAGCAGGTTTTTCAGCCCGCGCTCGAGTAGGAGCACTATTTGCGCAATGCTGGTCCGAGACAGGTCATCTCTCGTTCTGATGCCACCACAGCTAGGATACCCACTCCTTCCACGACCATTGCCACCCTTTGCGCTCCCGTAGATGCGACGAGGAAAGTTATTATATCTGGAGACCCCAAATCTAGGGGTTTCCAATGTTATCGATGTTCTGGCAGAGGGCACTTTGTTGCGCAATGCCCAACAAGAAATTTACTGATTGAGGAATCGGGCGAGCCCAACACCAAGGCTGAGGACGCCACCGTCATGGAGATTACAACTCTCTTAGAGGACGGATGAGAGAGCGACACTGAGAGATTGCTAGAGTTAGGAGTTCTCCGCCGCCTCCTCCACCACACCCCATGTGTCGAGAAGGATTGGCGGCGCACTAGGATATTTTTCACATATTTACTGAGTGCAGGAGGCTCATGCAAGCTCGTCATTGGTAGTGGTAGTTGCGTAAATATAATCACCAAGAAAGGGTTAGAGAGGATGCAGCTCATTGTTGAACCAAATCCGCATCTTTTCCGTGCCTTATGGGTGGACAAGTCCACCATCCAGGTAACGCAGTGATGTCTGATGCCAATTTGCTTAGCGTCTGCTGAGGTGATGCATCCGTGGTCGCATCCGGATGAGCTGTGTTTGTGTGTGTGTGTTTTCTTTTTAAAGTACCCTTATTATCATATGTTTGTTGTCGTCATTCGTCATTGTATCAACATTTGTATCGTTGTATCGCACTTTTCGTTGTATCACACTTTTATTTTATTGTCGTGGCTTGTTGGATTGACCGATCAACTCGACCTTAAATGAATAGGTCCGGTAGTTTTAGGCGTTAGGATTCAAGCGCGATATTATTTTAATTGCATGAGAGAAGTTTCAATTCCTGATTTAATAATATATAATTAAATTAGAATTGAATTGGGAGTTTCAAAATTTAAACACCTCCTTGATTGCCCATGAAACCTCTTGGGTTTCCAAAACCCCCCTATTTTATTCATGGCATTACAAGCCCCATATTATTAAATTCCCCTGTTGTAACTGATACCTTCTGATTCCTCCTATTAAACCAAACCTATCGGTCCTTTGAAGCCAGCTCGAGTTAAGAAATCGGGAGAGACAAAACTTGTCTTCTATCTCGATTTCGTCCGACAACCATCACACAGATCTCTCGTTCCCCTCTGTTCCGACCGATATCAGGCATCCTTCTCGCCTCCTGTGTCGTCGAGGCCAGTGTTCCCCAACTGGCGCTGCTCCAACTCTGCCCCGTCGCGCCTCCATCTTCCCCAGCGTGCCGCCGCCTGGTACTCCGGCTCCCAGCTGTTTGTATTACTATTGTGATCTGGAAGTGATCAAGTATGTAGTCTCACTGCCAACGCAGTATGAGCCTATCAGGGTCACACATAAGAATGTTTGGAGAAATTAAGAGATTGACTTAGTATGATTTGCTCATATGATGAGTTGAAAAGACTTAGCACAACCAGGCCTTGGAAAGTGTTGAGTGCGTTGAGACCACTCAACGCTTTCGTCGAGTTAAGTGACTCGTCGAATGATGGTGTTGAGTGTGTTGAGTTTACTCCGCGATTCGTCGAGTCAAAGAGTTGATTCGTCGAGTATGACACTTAAGCGTTGAGTGTGTTGAGTATACTCGACGATTCGTTGAGTCAAGGAATTGATTCAACGAGTCTGAGTCTCAGGCGTTGAGTGCGTTGAGTTCTCTCAACGCTTTCGTCGAGTTAAAGGTTGACTCGACGAATCTGGCACCTTGGCGTTGATTCCATTCAGCGCCTTCGTCGAGTCAAGTGTTGATTCGACGAGTTTGGCGCTGAGAGCGTTGAGGCGTTGAGCTCACTCAACGCCATTCGTCGAATATCATATGGATACTCGACGATTCGTCGAGTATAGTTTGTATACTCGACGATTCGTCGTATATGTCATTGATACTCGATGATTCGTCGAGACAATGATTGTCTGGTCGAAGATGCTGTTTTCTAAGTCTTGGTCTGCAAATTGCAATGAGAGCTGTTCTATTTATTCGTTGGGTATAAATAGAAGGTTTTAGGGTTTCAAAGTAACTCTTCATTCTGTCTAAGCACACGAGCCGCACTGTGCGAAAGACCCGAGACCTAAAAGACGACGGAAGTCGTTCCGCCCGCCGTCGATCCCGTTGCCGACTCTTAGCTTGATTCCGGTGAGTGTCGCCTCCGACTCTTCTGCAACGGGCCTAGCAGTCCGTGAAGACGCAAAGCTTTCTCTCCCGACCTAGATCTTGTGCGACAAGATTCTACGGGTTCTCCCATTCGTGTGGACTTCCTGTAGAAGTGCGCACAATATTCTGCACTAGGGACTATAGCCGCAATGTGATTGCCTGATCTCGTGGACCATCTAGGTTGAGTATAGACTCAATCCCATAAAGGTAATTAATTTTATTTTACTGCCTTCTTGATTAATGTTCATCGCTGTATTCGAACTCTTTTGAGTTTTCTTGTTCCTTATTTCCGCTGCGCACAAGTGTTGTGACGTATAGCAAAACCCAACACCAGCTCCGCTCACTCCCCCTTTTTGCCGGCTTCCGGAGCCTCCATCCTCACTTTCCGATTCCCCTTCTCACCAAAGCCATGTCGTCCTCCATTTCTACTCCCCTGTAACCCCCAAACCCGTCCAGCCACCGCCTCCAATTTCCTGTAACTCCCAAAACCGACCAGCCACCGCCCCGATCTCCAGATTCCGCAGCAATTCCGGCCAGCCAGTGGCCCCAACACCCGTGTAACCCCTCTTCCTGGGAAACCCCCGCATGTATACCTTTCAGCTCTTTACTGTTAACTTCTACTCATGCAATTAATTTTTTCTGGTCGAATTGTTAGCGCTTGCAAATTCTAATGGCTCCTACTATCGATATTTTCCTTCAAACCTAGCACGTCCTTTGTCATTTCTTTGAGCTGACCGCTTGCGTAGTAATTAAACGCGCGCTTGAAGCCAACACTAGGAATTCGAGCCGAATCGTCCCGAGTAGAGACTTTGCTAACGAAGTCCCTATTCTCTCGGGAAAGTCTTTGCTAAGTCGTTAGCACCAAATCGGGTTGCATCAATTTGGTAGCAGAGGAGGTTCGATTCACTCCTATTGTGAATCGAACAATCCGGTATTTTCCTAAATTGTTTTCCTTTTTTATTAAAAAACAAATTTTTTTTTCAAAAAAATATCTTAAAAAAAAACAGTGAGCTTATTTTTTTTAAAAAATATATTTTATTATTAATATTTAAACAAAAAAAACTCCACTTTTTCTAAAAAAATGGAGGGTAGAGCGGACAAACTCGAGTCGAGCGTCGATGACTTAAATCAACGCATGGGCAACCTCATGCAGATGATGGAAACACTCACCCTCCAAGTGGGAGATGTTACCCAAGTCGTGAATGAATTGTGAACTTCCGTCAATAACTTAGAAGCCGCTCGACACCTAGGACTAAATCAGGAATCATCACCAAATCCTAGGGAGGATGAACCTTTGCCGCCACCCCTTGATCCCCAAAACCAACCACGATGGGATACGAGCATCATGTTGGATGTAAGAGATTTTGAGGGCCGAGTAGAACCCGAAGGATGCCTAGATTGGTGCGAGCGTATGGAGCGATTCATGGCTTGGAAACAGATGCCGTTGAATCGCTAAGTTGAGTATGCCACCCTACGGCTTAAGGGCCCCGCACTAGTCTGGTGGGTCCAATTAGAGCGTACCCGTTCCACCTTAGGTTTGGCCCAGATCACGACCCGAGTCGAATTTAAAAACCAGTTGCGGAAGCGATATGTTCCCCCAGATTATCTCCAAAATTTATATCGCAAATTCCACACCTACGACAAGATAAACTCTTGGTTGACGACTATACCAACAAGTTCCTTATTTTCCAATCCAGGTTGGACATTCGAGAGGATGACGATATGACTGTGTCTAGCTATGTTAATGGTTTACGTTATGCCATCCGGGAGTAAGTATAGCTTCATGACTTTCGAGACCTAGGGGAGATCTACAGCAGGGCCCGACGTGGAGAAGCATCACTACAGAAAAAAGGCTTTCGGCCCTCGGATTTAAGAGAGACTTTCTAACACGAACTCTCTCAAGCCTCTCAGCCAGATTCACCCTCCCGGGTCCACTAGTGGCCTTACTCCGCCCCCTGCCTATACTAAAGGCAAAGATGTTGTGTGTTCCCAACCCAACCCGGGAACCTTTTGGTGTTTTAAGTGCATGGAACCAGGACACAAGTCTTCAGAGTGCCCTCGTAGGCAGTTTGTAGATGTGGTTAAATCCGAGGAAGATTAGGAGCCAGAGTACGGGGTCTTCCTTACGGACTCCCAACCGGACGCGAGCGTCGTAGACGAAATCAAAGTAGGAGAGCATGCAGAACACCTAGTCATTGTCATGCAGCATAGTCTCCTCACCCCCAAAAATTCCACAGAGAACGAGTGGTTGAGACATAATATTTTTCGTATGATCGCGCGCATACATGGGCAATTTTGCTCCATCATTATTGATAGTAGGAGCATGAAAATTTTTGTGTCGCAGCGTATGGTAGAGAAGCTTAAACTCAGAACTGAACCTCTAGGAAAACCCTACAGTTTGTCTTGGGTCACTAGCTCCGTGACTATTCCAGTCACACATCGGTGTTTAGTAGAGTTTTCCATAGGGGCATCCTACCAGGATTCTGTTTGGTGTCACGTTTCGACCATGGAGGTTTGCCACATTTTGTTAGGGCGTCCGTGGCAGTTTGATAAGCGCGTAGTTCATGACAGAGCAAAGAATTCTTACACTTTTGAACGTAGTGGGCGCAAGATCGTTCTTCTTCCTCAGAATAATGGGCCCTTGCCTAAACCCTTGGATCATTCCCCGCCTAGTTGCACCTCGACTTCTCCTATTGCAGCATTTTCCTTTCCTTCAGCCCACATGTTACTTTCTGGTTTCCAATTCCAGGAGGAGATGAAGTCGAGTGAAGTTGTCTATATTTTAGCTGGCCTAGATTCCAGTCGAGAGCCCACAGAGATACCCAGTTTAGTGCGCCCCCTTATTTCAGAGTTTTCTTCTATTATGCCTGATGAACTACCAGATCATCTTCCTCCCATGCGAGATATAAAATATTGTATCGATCTTATACCCAGTGCTAGCCTACCTCACTTACCACATCATCGTATGAGTCCTAAAGAGCACGAGGAGCTCCACCGTCAAGTCACCGACCTAATAAAAAAGGGTCATGTTAGGGAGAGTATGAGTCCCCGCGCAGTTCCTGCACTCCTCGTCCCTAAGAAGGATGGAACTTGACGTATGCGTGTGGATAGTAGAGCCATTAACAAAATTACCATTAAGTATCGTTTTCCTATCCCTCGACTGGACGATATGCTCGACATGCTCAGTGGGTCCAAAATTTTTTCCAAGATTGATCTCAAAAGCGGCTACCATCAAATCCGGATCTGACCCGGGGATGAATGGAAGACTGCTTTCAAGACCAGGGAAGGACTCTACGAGTGGCTTGTGATGCCTTTCAGCCTCTCCAACGCCCCTAGTACCTTTGTGCGACTCATGCATAAAGTTCTCCGCCCTTTGATGAGAATATGTGTGGTTGTTTATTTTGATGACATCTTAGTTTATAGCAATGACTCGGATCAGCATCTTGTGCACTTGCGTCAGGTCCTTCAGATCCTTTTGGAGAACAAGCTTTACGTGAACCATAAGAAGTGCGTATTTTTGACCGATAGTTTGAACTTCTTAGGGTATATTGTGTCGGCTGACGGAATTAAAGTTGATCCAGAAAAGATCCTAGCAGTTAGAGCGTGGCCGAGTCCAAAGACTATCACTGAAGCCCGCGGTTTTCATGGATTAGGCTCATTTTATCGTCGGTTTATTAGAAATTTCAGCACTCTTATTTCGCTTGTGACCGACTGTCTTAAAAATGGTCATTTTATTTGGACGGCCGAAGCAGAACACGACTTTTCTCTTATCAAGGAAAAGTTGACTAGTGCTCCCGTGCTAGCACTTTCTGACTTCGAGAAAATCTGTGAGGTAGATTGCGACGCTTCAATTATTAGAATAGGAGCTGTCTTGAGTCAATAGGGACGGGCCGTCACGTTTTTTAGTGAGAAGCTAAATGAGGCCAAAACTCGTTATTCCACCTATGATCTAGAATTCTACGCCATCGTCCAAGCCCTTCATCCCCGACGTCACTATTTAATTCAACGTGAGTTCATCCTTAATATCGATCATGATGCACTTCGACACTTGAACTCCTAGGAGGAGGTGCGTAGGCATGCCAAATGGGCAACCTTTATTCAGGAGTACACCTTCCATTTGAAGCATAAGCCAGACGTTTCGAATAGATTAGCGGACGCACTTAGCCGTAGGTCGCATGTCTTAGTCACCCTTCAGCCGCACATCCTCGACTTAGATAAGCAAAAGGGCCTCTATCCTTCCGATCCATATTTCGGTAAGATTTGGAACGCTTGTCAATTTAGTGGAACCGATCCCACCACAGAATGTATTTTGAGTGAAGGTTTTTTATTCAAAGGTACCTGCCTTTGTATTTGTGAGGGGCCACTTAAGGAGATCATACTAAGAGAGCTTCATTCTTCTGGGTTAGGAGGTCATGTTGGGCAAAACAAACTTCTGGAGCTCGCTAACTTCCGATTTTATTGGCCTAAAATGAAGGAGGATGTTGCCAAATTCGTTAGGACATGCACGACATGTCAATTGTTTAAAAGACACGCCCAAAATACCGATCTGTACATCCCTCTCTCCGTTCCTGAGCGGCCTTAGGATGAAATTTCGATGGATTTTGTCGTGAGATTACCCCGAACCAAACGAAGAGTGGATTCGATCTTATTGTGGTTGATCATTTTTCGAAGATGACTCATTTTATTCCTTGTAAGAAAACGACCGATGCCATGCATGCTGCCGATTTTTTTTCGGGAGATCGTATGTTTACACGGGATTCCCCGCTCTTTTACTTCCGACTATGACACTCAATTTTTGAGTTATTTTTGGAAAACTTTATGGGGAAAACTTGGGACCCAACTCAAATTTTGGAGCGCCTATCACCCGCAGACGGATGGGCAGACTGAGGTAGTGAATCGAAGCTTGGGCGATTTTCTTAGATGTCTAGCAGGAGAGCATCCGAAGCAATGTGACTTAGTTATTCTGCAAGCTCAAAGAATCGTTCTACTACCAAATCTCCTTTTAAGCTAGTCTATGGCTACCCCGTCCCGTTATTACTCGATCGTCATTCTCTTCCTTCTTTTGAACGAACCTCTTTTGATGCGCTAACATATATTGATCATTTAAAATATTTGCATAAGTTGATTGCTAATAGTTTGCGAGCATCTTCTGAGAAATACAAGGATGCGACAAAAAAACATCGCCGCGAGATGTATTTCTCAGAAGGAGATTGAGTTCTTGCTTTTTTCAGAAAAGAGAGGTTTCCCGTGGGCACCTATCACAAGCTACAACAACGATGTTTTGATCCATTTCAGGTTAAAAAGTGTCTGGGGAAAAATGCTTATCTTTTAGACTTACCCGCTGAGTTTGGAAGCTCTCCTATCTTTAACATTGTTGACCTTGTGCCATTTTTTGGCGAGCCTCCTGACACTATCCTTGTACCACCCACTTTCGTTCCTTCCACTCCACAGTCAACTTTAGCCCCATCTACACCCTCCATTGAGGAGATTGAGCAGGTGTTGGATGCTCGTGAGTTTCAGACGCGCACCGGTACTTATCAGCGTTACCTCGTTTCATGGAAGGGCAGGAATATATCAGACAGTTGATGGATATGTGCCGCCGAGCTTCATCGCCTCCGTCCTGATCTTACTATTGCAGGTTTTTGCCAATTCTCGACGGGGTCGAGTCCTTTCAACCCCGGGGGAATTGATGCATCCGTGGTCGCATACGGATGAGCTGTGTTTGTGTGTGTGTTTTCTTTTTAAAGTACCCTTATTATAATATGTTTGTTGTCGTCATTCGTCATTGTATTGACATTTGTATCGTTGTATACCACTTTTTCGTTGTATCACATTTTTATTTTATTGTCGCGACTTGTTGGATTGACCGGCCAACTCGACCTTAAATGAATAGGTACAGTAGTTTTAGGCGTTAGGATTCAAGCGTGATATTATTTTAATTGAATGAGAGAAATTTCAATTCCTTATTTAATAATATATGATTAAATCAGAATTGAAATGGGAGTTTCAAAATTTAAACACTTCCTTGATTGCCCATGAAATCTCTTGGGTTTCTAAAACCCCTCATCTTTTATTCATGAAATTACAACCCCCATATTATTAAATTCCCCTATTGTAACCGATACCTTCTGATTCCTCCTATTAAACCAAACCTATCGGACCTTTGAAGCCAGCTGGAGTTAAGAAATTGGGAGAGACAAAACTTGTCTTCTCTCTCATTTTCGTCCGGCAACCATCCCAACGATCTCTCGTTTCCCCCCAGACACTGCCGCCCTGGTTCCGACCGGTATCAGGCGTCCTTCCCGCCTCCTGTGTCGTCGAGGCCAGTGTTCCCCAACCGGCGCTGCTCCATCCCTGCCCCGCCGCGCCTCCATCTTCCCCGGCGTGCCGCCGCCTGGTACTTAGTTAGGAAGGTCATCCAGTTGCCTACTTCAGCGAGAAGCTGAATGATGCTCGACAGAAGTATTCAAATTATGATCGAGAGTTATATGCCATTGTATAAGCACTGCGTTACTAGCGTCATTATCTCCTGCACAAGGAGTTTGTTTTGTACTCTGACTACCAGACACTGAGGTACCTTGACTCACAGATGAATTTGGGTCACATTCATGCAAAATAAGTGGAGTATATCCAAGAGTCTCATTATGTTCTCAATCACCAAGCGGGCAGTGGGAACAAACCGGCTGACGCCTTGATTCGTCGAGTCAACATTCTCCACAACATGAGCACTCGAGTAGTGGGCTTTGAGCGACTAGCTTATGATTATCCAGAGTTCCCAGATTTCAGTGACATTTACTCCATGCTTTCGAGGGACCCTCCTTACCTTCGCGAGGGTTATGCGATCTCAGACGGGTATTTATTCATGGGCCTGCTCCTCTGTATTCCTCAGTCGCCCCTTCTAGATTTCCTTATCTGGGAACTACATGCACGCGATGCAGCAGGACACTTTTGGCGAGACAAGATGATTGCGTTAGTCAAGAATCACTTCTTCTAGTCTGGCCTGAAGAAGGATGTTTCTAGGGTTGTGAAGCATTGTCAAGTCTGTCAGACCGCGAAGGGATCCCTTCAGTCCACTTGATTGTACACTCCACTACTCGTTCTCCAGAGTCCCTGGACTGATATTAGTATGAAATTTATACTGGGTTCCCTCGCACTTTGAGGAATCTCGATTCGATCTTTGTTGTGGTAGACCGTTTTTCTAAAATGACCCATTTGTAGAAAGACAGTCGACACCCTCTCACGTTGCTGTGTTATTCTTTAGGGATATATTTAAGTATCATGGATTACCAACTTCCATAGTCTCTGTCCGTGATGTTTGTTTCATGAGTTATTTTTGGAAGACGTTATGAAAGAAGACTGATACAACCCTGAAGTTCTCCTATGCCTACCACCCACAGACGGATGGACAAACTGAGATTGTCAACCGTAGTATCAGGACATTATTACGTTGTCTTGTTGGGATAGTCTGTCCACTTAGGATTCTGTTCTACCTATAGCCGAATTTGCATATAACAGTTCGTCAATAAGACTACATGTTTGAGTCCATTCCATATCATGTTATGGTATGATGCTAGGAAATCTATTGACTTGATGTATGCTCTTCTCAAGTCTAGATCCAGTGAGTTAGCAGAGTCTTTTATTCAGCATGTGCACGCACTTCATGAGTCGGTCCAAAAAAAGTTCTAGTAATGATTATTATAAAGATTGAGCAGACCGGCACAGACGGGAACAAATCTTTGAAGCGGGAGAGCAAATGTTAATTTACATTCGACCTGAGAGAGTCCCACAAGGATCTACAAAGAAATTAATGCTCGCCGAATGAGCCCCTAGACAGTCGTGCAGCAAATTGGTACGAACTCATATGCAATTTATATCCCTCGTGGTATGTGCATCAATCGAGTATTCAATGCAGATGATTTGACTCCTTACTATGAAAAGCTCGTGTATGTGAACCGTTTCTCCACACCCCATACTTGAGCCTTCACATCCTATTGCCCCTACCCGTTCCTCCCTATTTACACCTGAGGAGTTGCTCCACGAGGATCGCATTGCACCATCGACGGTCCCATCGATCCAACAGTTAGACGGAGATACATTACATCCAGAGCCATCTACTTCTACTGACAACATACTTCAAATCATTGATCATGACTTCTACACCACGGTGGGCGAGATATTGTGCATTATCTTGTTTGTTGGAGCGGTCGCCCGCTACACAATGCTACATGGATTTTTTCAGAGGAGCTCGAGAGACTCGCCCAACGGCTGCGCAACGAGTACAACCATCTTCAATCACTGGAGTTAAGTGCTTTCAAGCCGGGGGAGTCAATATTGCGCAACGCCCGACACAGATCTATCCAGCCGGAGGCGGTGATCCGCTACCTAGTCGGAAGATCCGAGTCCGTGGTTGCGTCCCGATGATCGATCTGAATCGATTTGATATATTACTTTTTATGTTTTGAGTTGTATTTGATGCAATCATCTTCCAGTGGCCTCCTTGCACAACCCTTGATGTTCAGTGCTCTCCATAGCCCTCTAGTCTCCGAACAACCTTCATACTGCAGAAGCCAGCTGCTTCCAACATTCAGAAAGGCCCATTCCAGCACCAGTCTTTACTAGCCAGCAGTTGGATACATGTGGGTGGCCTAAATTCAACTTTGAGCCACACTTTCGGCTTCCCAAAGTTCTCCAAATATTCATCTAAACCTCCCCCATTTCAGATTTGTGCGAGTTCTCTAGTTTGAAGTCTTTTTTATGTTTTATTTGGTGTTAATTTCCTTCTCAAGAAATATTTGTTTGTAATCATTGTTTCCAAGTTTTGAGACGTATGTTCCTATTTATTTAGCTATTGGATTTCGAGCTCTCATGCATTTGTACTATTTCTTGTGTTTTCTTCTTTTATGCTTTTATATACTGTGGCAAATCATATATATATATATATATATAGATTCATAAAAAATTTTTTGCATGATAAAATTTGTCGGAAGTGTGCCTGCATATAGAAAGTATCCTTAGCCTCTCTAGGACCTTACCTGCGTCAATCTGGGCACCAACCATCGTGTCCAGAAGGTTGTCGAGGCGAGGTATGAGAAAATGGTATTTCACCGTAATCTTATTAATACTGCGGCTATCAATACACATGCGCCAGTTCTCATCCTTCTTTGGAGTAAGAAGGGAGGGTACCGCGCGTGAGCTCAAACTCTCACAAATGGAACTTTTCCGAACGAGGTCATCAACTTGTTGCTTTAGCTCGGCGTGTTCAGTCAAGTTAATGCGGTAGTTGGGTAAATTGGGCAAAGTTACCCCTGTGACTAAATCAATCGCATGTTGGATGTCTTGGAAAGGCGGAAGGTCATCAGGGAGCTCCTCAGACATGATGTCATAATATTCATCCAACCCATGAAGAAGGATCAGATCACTAATCACAGTGTTTGTAGAGATATCAGAAGATACTGTGGCCGCCACTACATACACAACTCAAGATTCTAAACTCTCTCAAAATGTCATCCTTCCTCAGAATATGCAAAGGTCTCGATGACCTCACACCAATGGACGAGTCGACCTTACCCGAGTCCCTGGGTTGGTTTGAAGAGAGGGTAACCTTTTGACCTTTATCAAAGAATACATGTATTCCTGATCGACCATAACACGTGACCTCACAATCATATAATCAAGGTTGCCCTAACAGTACGTGCGAAGGATATAATCAATGATGTCACACCAAACCTTGTTCTCGAAGGATGCTAAAAATATAGGAACCATGTATTGTTGGGTGACCTGGATAGCGGACTTGTCCACCTAAATGACTCGATAAGGATATGTATGCAACTCCACTGTAAGTTGCATATGCCCATGCCTTTCTTAGCTACGATGTTTACACAACTACCACCATTGAATACTAACTTGCAGAGACCTCCTGTGATGGAAAATAGGTGTAAAAGATAGTGGTGCGACTTCAGTTCTCTTCTTTATGAGGAATGTGGAAAAGGCGGCCAATCAATCCTAACTCTAGCGACCTCTCAACGCTGCTCTCCCAACCATCCTCTACGGTCGCTATAACCTTTTCAACCGGGACATCCTCAGCCTCAGTGTTTGACTCACCTAAACTCTTCAATCAACAAATTTCTAGTAGGGTACTATGCAACCATATGTCCCTTGCTAGAGCACTTGTAGCACTGTATGCCCTTGTCTTGGGTGCTCCAGGAATAATAACTTGCCTTTCACATCCGCAGAGGTGTGAGGAGGCACCGTGATAGTGGTTGTGGTTGGGAGGGCCTCCTAAATGTAGAACGTCAGGTTGGGATGGAAGCAGGCTGATCGGCATTGGGTTGAGTGGGAGATGACTAGTCAGTGTCTGACTGAGGTGGGGAAGTGCCAGTCGGGGATGCTGATAGTGGAAGAAGTTGGTTGTGGTAGGAGGGGATGCAATTGATTGACAGTAATATGTAGTCGGAATTATGGTGGAGGAAACATTTGTGGGATGCTGCTGGTGGGATATCAGGCAGGGAGAAGGTAAGGCAAACAAAAAATCTTAAGAGTCACACCAAGGGGAAGCCTCTTAGAGTCGCACTGAACGTAGAGACCGATGGTTTCAGGAACTGAACTGAAACTATCGATACCTAAATAGTAGCTTGCATGCATATATATATATACAAGTACAACTAGGGCATCAAATTAGACGTCTCATAGCATCCAGACTGATCAGATGTCAAATGTAATTCCAACATAATAAATAAGTAAAAGAAATAGACTTGGAAGATCATACAGATGCATCTGTGGACTCGAATTGTCTGTACGGGCAACGGATCACCACCTCCTATAGAAATAAACGTACGTGGGCCGGCGATCTCCATCATGCACCTTTATCCATTGCAACTAGGTTTCTTCATAGATTGTAGTTTCTTGAGATATTTTTCATGGATAAATTAACGCAAGAACTTTTAGAGCTAAATGTGGTTTTTTGTGTAATGTTGTTGCCGTTTTTTCAAGTTAATTAAAATTTATTGTCTGAAGTAACATATGTTTTGGCATTTTATGCACATTTCCTACCACTCCTGTTTGCAGCAGTTCTTTTGATGTGCTTGTATGTTATGAACATCTAATTCTAATTAAAGTTGCAATGCCACTGTTTCTCCGGGTGATCCATTGCAACTGGGTTTCTTCATAAATTGTAGTTTCAGTTGAATATATGTATTTTAGGCATCTTTGTTATATTTTTATTTGTTTCCGTTTCTTAGTTCACGCATTTTGTCACGCGGTGTTTATCCTATAAATATGTATTCTCTGTCCGGTTTAGAGAATCACAATAATATTTCTTCCTCTTCTCTACTTGGTATCAGAGCCGACACTTCTACCTCCCATACGCCCTACCCCATTCATCTTCCGCACCGCGTCCCGCGGGTTTCTCCAACGCGCGACTCCGCACCGCATCCCGCGGGGTTCTCCAGAGCGCGACTCCGCCACATCCAGCGCCGCTTCCGCCTCCCTCTTCCAACGCCGCCCACCCTCTTCCAGCAAGCCACCATAGCCTAGGGCCTCTGCCTCCCCTTGAACTTTTTTCGGCGGAGTCCCTCGTCAACGTTGGGTTCTTCTCCGCCCGGTTCTTCCGGGCACCCCTCTGGCCCTTTGTCTCCGGCCGTTTTGCCTTCCATGGGGGCTGCCAGAGACGTCGTGGTCACATCCTCCGGTGTCCTCTCCGACAACACAATCTAAGGGACACTCGTAGGATGTATTTTATTCTGCTTTGAGATCATCGTTTTTTCTTCCTTCAGACAATCATCGATGGGAGATTCCTCCGAAATCTTGTCGGCTCCTATCAACGGAGACACTCTAACTGGAGCCCTCCACGTTCCCTCTGTTGATCCTCCTTGGAGCCACGACCAATCCGGCTATTTGAAGATCACTACTGTTGTCTTTGATGACACAAATTATATAGAATGGTCCAGAGCAGCTCAACATATTATTCAAAATCACTAGCTATACGAACATATTGATGGTATCACAATTGAGCCACTGCGTACTGATCCTTCATGGAGAAAATGTGATGCGAACAATTCCTTGGTTGTCTCGTGGTTACTTTACTCTATGTCCCCTCAGGTGTACCGCAGCTACATGCTTCTGGATTCGGCTTATGAAATTTGGAAAAGGGCCCGTGACACCTACTCTCAGGCAGACAGTTCGACGCAGATTTATGAGCTCACTCGACGTGTTTTGGAGCTAAAGCAGGGAACCATGATCGTCTCTGCCTACTGCTCTGAGTTCGAATGCCTGTATCAGGAAATGGATTATTTCAATACTTTTACCGCTGCTTGCAGTGCCGATGCACAGACTCTTCAGAAGGATAAAGATCGTTTCCGAATTCATGTCTTTCTTATGAGTCTCAATATGGAATTTGATGTCGTTCGCCTATACGTCCTCCACCGTGAGCCTCTTCCCTCTCTTTGGGAAGCGTTCAGTATGCTTCTCAGTGATGAGAATCGTTGTCGCTCTCTTGGTGCCACTGCTGACCATTCTACTCTTGCTGGGATTTCTCGAGGCCCTCCTCCTATCTGCAGCCATCGTGGGAAGAAAGGCCATACTAAGGACGTCTGCTTTCGCCTACACCCTCATCATGCTCCCTCTGGTCGGGGTTCTGGTGCTCGTGGGAGTGGGGGTCACCGTGGTGGTGGTCGTTCGTCCGGTGCCCGTACACAGTCTTCTGCTCATTCGACTGAGGTTTATGAGGACAGCTCTGGGGGCCATTTTACTATGGAGTTGGGGGCCTTTCGTCGTATGTTGCTCTCCCAGCCTGACCCTACATCGGTTGATCCCACTGCTACGTTTGCTACTTCAGGTATCTCCAGTGCTCACGCTGTGTCTTTATCCCCTTACGAGTGGATTATCAACTCGGGTGTGACAGATCACATGACTGGCTCTGCCTCAGGTTTTACCTCCTATACTCCACTCTCTGGTCGTGATAAGGTTATTGCAGCTAATGGTTCCCTGCCTTCTATTGTTGGCAGAGGAACTGTTGTCTGTTCCCCCGACCTATCACTCTCTCCGGTTTTGCATGTCCCTTCGTTTTCTCGCAATCTTCTCTCCATAAGCTACTTAACTACTTTAAATTGCTCCGTAACCTTTTACCCTGATGTTTGTGTGTTTCAGGATCTGGGTACGAAGTAGATGCTTGACAGTGGTAGGAACATTGGCGGGATGTACTTGTTGAACCAGGCGTTATCTTCCAGTGCTCTTTCCACCACCAGGGCTCCTACCTCACACGACATCCGGCGCTGGCATCTGTGCCTTGGCCATCCCCTCTCCTTTATATCTCACCAAACGTTTTCCCGCTTTCAGCTATTTAATTAAATCGTTTAAGTGTGACACATGTAATTGTTCAAAATATGTTCGTCATAGTATCGGTCATGTTTTTCTTCATAGTTTCACTCCGTTTGATGTTATTCATTCTGATGTTTGAGGTCCCTCCCCGGTGTTATCTTTATCTGACTATAAAGGGTTTGTTATCTTTATTGATTGTCATTCTCGTACTACTTGGTTGTATTTATTAAAAAGAAAGTGTGATGTTCTTCCTTGCTTTCAGTCCTTTCATAAGATGGTTGTGAACTAGTTCAACGACACAATTCGTGTGCTTCTTAGTGATAATGGTGGAGAGTATGATGATCGGTGAGCGTTTGGTACTTATATGTCCGAACATGACATTATTCACCAAACCACATGTGTCCACACCTCTACTCAAAATGGTGTTGCCGGACAAAAATAGGCACTTATTGGAGGTTGCTCGGTGTTTGTTAATTGCAATGCACCTTCCCAAGTCCTATTGGGGTGATGCAGTTTTGACTGCTACTCATCTCATTAATCGTCTTCCGTCTCGCCCCATTTCCTATGATATGCCTCTCTGCAATTTAGCCAAGAACCACATTGTTCACACCTCTCACGTCGCCCCTCGCATCTTTGGCTCGGCCTGCTTTGTTCATGTTCATACGCCGCATCGCGATAAGCTGGATGCTCGCTCCCTCCGATGTGTCTTCGTTGGATACTCTCCTATAACCAAAAGGTATCGGTGTTATCCTCCTACATGTCGCTATTACTGCACCGTTGATGTTAATTTTCTTGAGGGGGAGTCCTACTTCGGTCCTCGTCAAGGGGAGACGAGTGGTAACAATGACAGGACCATTGACTCTCCTCTCCCGATTGTGGCTTCTCCTCATATTCCCACTCCTCCGGCTCCTAGCTCACCGACTGTTGCTTCTCCTCATATTCTCGCTCCTCCGGTTCCTAGCTCACCGACTTCTGCTTTCGTTCCTACCACGTCCATTCCTCCGATTCTATATACCTACTCTCGCAGACCTCGAATGGTTGAGCAAGTACAGACCATGGTTGTGCCACCGATGCCGGTGCCTGTCTCCTCTCCAAATTTAGACGATGACCTCCATGTTCCCTTTGCTCGTCTTAAAGGTAAAACGGGTGGCACCGGACACACCATTGCCAACTACATTTCTTACTCTCATCTCTCTCAGGCTTAGAAAGCTTTTATCTCATCTCTTTCCTCTATTGTGATTCCTAAACCTTGCAGGAGGCTGTTCAGATACCTGATTGGAAACATGCTATGAAAGAAGATATACGTGCCTTGGGAAAAATGGGACATGACGGCTTGCTCATATTCCCCCAGGAGAGTGAACTGTTGGATTACGCTGGATCTTCTCTGTTAAGTAGAATCAAGATGGGGTGGTGGAGCGGTATAAAGCACGCTTGGTTGCTCAAGGGTATACTCATACTCAAGGAATTGACTACCAAGAAAATTTCGCTCTGGTTGCAAAGATGAATTCTATTTGGGTGATTCTCTCTTGTGCTGCGTATTGTGGATGAGAATTACAACAACTTGATGTTAAAAATGCATTCTTGCATGGTGATCTTGAAGAAGTGTACATGACAGTTTCTTCTGGATTTACTAAAGACGAGTCCAGTGGAAAGGTCTGTCGTTTGCAAAAATCCTTATATGGTCTGAAGCAATTCCCTAGAGCTTGGTTTGGACGGTTTAACAAGACCATGCTCCAACTGGGATATACTCAAGGACAGGCTGATCACACACTCTTTATCAGGAGAGGAGCTCAAGTTTTGATTCTTATTGTATACGTGAATGATATCATCATTACATGAGATAATCTAGAGGAGATAGATTACTTAAAAAAAAACAATTGGGCAAAAAATTTGAGGTCAAGGATCTGAGGAAGTTGAAATACTTCTTGGGAATTGAAGTAGTGAGGTCTCATCGATGGATCTTTATCTCTTAGAAAAAGTATACTCTTGACCTTCTAGAAGAAATTAGGATGCTTGGTTGTGCTCCTGCGGATAGACCTATTGAGGCTAACCACAAGGTCGATGTTGACACTAGTGGAGAGAAGGTGGGTGTTTCAAGATACCAACGATTGATTGAGAGACTCATATATTTATCTCATACTCGTCCTGATATTACATACGCCGTGGGGGTTCTAAGTAGATACATGCATGCTCCCACCATTCGTCATCAGCAGGCAGCGCATCGGGTATTGAGATACCTCAAGAAGTCTTTAGGACGTGGATTTTTGTTCTCTGCAAACCAACCTTTGGAAATTGAAGTGTTTACAGATGCCGATTGGGCCGGCAGTCAAGACGATAGGAAGTCCACCACCGGCTATTGCTCATTTGTGGGCGAAAACCTTGTATCGTGGAAGAGCAAGAAACAAAATGTTGTGGCTCGCTCAAGTGTGGAAGCAGAATATGGGGCTATGACGCAAGGAGTATGTGAAGGTTTGTGGTTGAAGACAATTCTCCAATATGAGTCTCCAGGTGAACAAGCAATTACTATCTATTGTGACAACAAGGCTGCCATCAGTATTGCTCATAATCCTATTCAACATGATAGGACAAAGCATGTTGAGGTTGATCGACATTTCATCAAAGACCACTTGGATAAGAGAAATAAATGCACTCTGTTCGTGAATTCACATGACCAACTTGCCGACGTCTTTACCAAGGGGTTAAGTCACGACAATTTCATGAACAATACAAGCAAGCTGAGAATGATCGATATATATTCCCAACTTGATGGGGGGAGAGTTGAATATACGTATTTTAGGCATTTTTGTTATATTTTTATTTGTTTCCGTTTTTGCTTTTATTTGTTTCCGTTTCTGCTTTTATTTGTTTCCGTTTCTTAGTGTTTTGTCACGCGGTGTTTATCCTATAAATATGTATTTTTTGCCCAGTTTAGGGCATCGTAATAATATTTCTTCCTCTTCTCTACTATTTCTTGAGATATTTTTCATGAATAAATTAATGCAAGAACTTTTTAGAGCTAAATATGATTTTTTGTCTAAAGTTGTTGCAGTCTTTTCAAGTTAATTAAAATTTATTGTCCGAAGTAACATATGTTTTGGCATTTTATGCACATTTTCCCACCGCTACTGTTTGCAGTAGTTCTTTTGATGTGCTCGTATGTTATGAACATCTAATTCTAATTAAAGCTGCAATGCCACTGTTTCTTCTGCTGATACTTCACTATTCATTTTATTCAGAGATTTTTTTTGGGGATTGTTAACCGCAGACCAAATATGGCTATTCACAGATTATTACTATTCGCAGATCCAAAGATACTCAGAATTGTTATTCACAGGAACTATTGTTATTCGCAGACCAACATTAAAAGTAAAAAAAATATCAAGGAGCCCACCAACAAGGGCATAGTTCATTACCCCCCAAATTGAAGTCTACATCAAAATTTATATAACCTGCATCAAAAAATCAGAAGCACCGACACCACAAGTGCTCAAAAAATATCAAATACATCAAAATATACATAAGCTGGATCAAAAGATATGAAGCACCAACACCACAAGTGCTCAAAAAATATCAAGTGTACATCAAAATATTATATAAGTAGCTCAAAATCACAAGTGTTCAATAACACCAACACCTTGCCACTGACCTGTAAAAGAAATATCTTCAAATTATTAACACTCATGTTAGTACTAATCAATAATTGCATTAAGAAACTAAAATCAATATTATAATGAGCATTAACATACCTCAGAAGTACTAACCATCCAAATTGACTATCTCCTCTTGTGTATTCTCTTGCATTTGAGTGGTCTCCAATCTTGAAATAAATATATTTTCCCATGACTCAGCAATAGGATCTCGAAACCTTCTCCATGGCGAGACAAGACGTGGCAATGGACACCCGTCGCGCAACATCAAGTGTACAAAATGATTATCATCTATAAAGCCCATACATACTAGTCTTGGTGTACCCGGTGGGCCGGAATTTAGGGGAAGAAATGTTAGACTTTGAAATGTTGAAAGCTGGATTAATGCAATATTGTAGCAAGATGACACCATAAGGCCCATATCTGGCATTGACATCCATTTCTCTTGTGGTGCTGGTATTTGAGCACAATCAAGAGATGATAATAAACACTCGAATCTCGATGCACCATAAATATTTTGTACATATTCTCCTTAATCCATAGTTCCCTAGTGAGGTCCAACCTCACTTGAGCCCGGTTCTCTCCCATATCCATAGCTCGGCTAATCACTCGATAGCCACAATGTCCGTCACCAAGAACATTAATCACTTCTGTAATATGATCTGCTATATATATCGACATTTGCCTACATACATCAACAAAAAATTGTTGGGTAGTAGTAAGCGTAGGCTTCCGAAATGAGTAACATGTTTTTTTTCTAGCCGTCATTTTTGCCTTGTGTTGTTGTTTTCTCTTCTCTTCCTCATTCATTAACACGTGCTCAAACTGTGATGGATTTCTTTTAGTAGACCTAGGGTCCTCACTTAGTTTTTTGTAGGCTCCCTTCGGTCGACCCTTTAACTTTAAAGGTACTTTAGGCTCAACTGTTTGATAGGAGGTTGGATCCATAATTTCACAAAGTTTCCTTTTTATTTCTTCCCTTTGTTTAGAACTTGCAGCATAGAATCTCCGTCTTATCCCTTCAAACTCAGCAGATATGTCATCCGGTTGATCTATATTAATGTTCTCATCTAATGACAAGAGCCTCCAATGTATGTGAACCATGCATAATGGAAAAGCTAAGGACTGAGTAATATATGGTTCCAATTCATGAGCGCATGGCAAGCCCATTGAATATCTTGTCTTATGTGTGCAATCACTAGCTTTTGCATAGACATAGTTACCCGACTGTACACAGTCTTCTTCTGCTTTAATGAACCCAAGTGCAGACAAAGAAATGTGTCCTACTAGATCTGTGTACAATGATCCTGTATATAAAATGCTGATCTGGATAGTGCTTTGTCCAAAAGATTTTTTTATATCTGTGTGTTGCAAATATATCATTTGGTCAAAAGTCCGCCAAACATTAGTCAAGTTGCCAATAGAAACTTCAAGAAATTTTTTCAACTGGCTATGTCCACTCTCTACCCGATTCGTAGATGAGTTTCCCAAATGTAGAAATCTATCCACCCATGCACATACAAAACTATCCTTGAATGGATCAATCCATGTGGTGAGAACATATGTGAAGTCTTTATGATATTTTTCACCATATGTGGTTAGCATTACATTAAACTGCATGTTAAACTCATTTTCCGTATTTGAGTTTACTAATCTTTGCCATACACTCAAAAAAGTTTCACACTATTTGCCTGTTGTAAAATACTTTTTGCAGTGCCCCAAAATATTTCTATGTACATGAACTTGACATAAAATATTCTTTGAATGCGGAAAAACAACCTTCAAAGCATTCATAAGGGCTAACTCTCTGTCTGTAATAAAAACAATGGGCATAACACTTGGATCCAATATTGATTTAAAACATTCAAGAGCCCAAATATAGCTAGTTTCCATCTCATTTGACATAAATGTAAATGCCGAGAAAAAAGATTGATTTGTAGAGGTCATGCCCGCAATTGAAAGTAGCGGCATACGATATCGATTAGTTTTGTACGTACAATCAAGCTAAAAAACATAAGAGAACATAGAACTTAATTTGATAGCCGTGGGATGTGCAAAGAACAATCTTTCCAACTGCTTAGTACTCTCCTTAACCATGTTGAAACTAACATATCCCGCATCTGTAATACACTTATATAGAAATTGAATTTGACTTAGGCCACCCAAATCTTTTTTCTGAAGTGATACTCTTTGATTATAAATTGTTCTCATTGTGGAAGTATTTTCCGTACTTCTTTTTTAAAGTGCAGCTAATATTTTTCTCGGTTTAACCCCTCCTGAGTACATAACTTCAACCAATTTCTCCTCATTTTCACCCAACCTCCCTGCATACGGATGCGCCTCCAAATGGACGACTCTATGGTTATGAGTACCGTTTAGAACTTCTACTCTCCATTCATCAACATTAATCTCCTTTTGCCCTTTAATAGAGAAGGGACACCCACACTTCTTAGTGGTGGTTTTTCTCAAATTTTTCTTAACCCATCCCTTTTTATTTTGATTTTCACGAACATATCCCGCTAAGTGTTCTGCTCTATCACAGCCCAGAATAACACGGGGGCGTGGTCTACCATCCAATTTATCAGAACTCTGTATGGTGACAACAAAACTAAGTGTTCTGCCAACGTTTCGTACCCACGCAATTAACTCATCTCTTGACCCAAATACAACATTAGACTGAAAGTGTGTAGTCATATCTATGCAAAACAGAGTATAAATATTTGCTCCTAACACATATAAAAATGTGGAGAAAACATTGAGAACATTACCATACGCGAGCACATTTTCTTCATTGGTCTCTGTGGTTGGGACATTATCCATTGATCTTCAAGAACTATGCCAACATTTCACATGCAATAAAGCGAAGAAGCTCTAATTATCATTAATAGCAATAATTAGACTCTTCCCCTAAACTCTATAAAAGGACATGAACAATAACATAATGACACATAATAAGTTAAACAACATGACACATAATAAGTTAAATAACATAATGGCACATAATTGGTCTCTGTGGTTGGGACACCCACACTCTCCATTCTTTTACTGAAAACCACGAGCAAGTAGCTGAGCCTTGTACCTATCCACAGAACCATCAGAGCGAATCTTGACCTTGAAGATCCACTTCCAAGTAATAGGAACAATACCAGGTGGAAAAGGAACAAGATCTCATGTACGAGTGTGCTCAAGCGCCTCTAACTCAGCAGACATAGCAACTTGCCACTCAGGTTTCTGGAAAGCCTCGCGGTAGGAAGTCGGCTCTGGAGTATTACAGACAGTAGCAGGAAGAGCAAGTAGGTCCAGCAGTAGGGTGGCATGACTAAGGCAGTCGGGAGGACGCCTCTCACGAGGTGGGTTGCGGCGTACAAGAGGATCATCAACATGACACTCGTTGGAGGAGACAAGAACTAAGTCTGGGGGCACTGGAGGCAAGGAGATAGGAGGACGACGACAAGTAGTGGTAGGGAAGAAGAGAGACACGGTCCTAAGTGGGCAGCTCATCAGAGGGAGAAGTCTATGACGGAGGAGAGGTGTGAGGAGGTGACAAAGTAGACTGCGGCAAAGGAAGAGGCGGTGACAGAGTAGACTGCGGATAAGGAAGAGGATGACATACCAGAGGAGAGAATACATCTGGCGGGGAGATGAGAAGAATGACACGGGGGGCGTGGTCTACCATCCAATTTATCAGAACTCTGTATGGTGACAACAAAACTAAGTGTTCTGCCAACGTTTCGTACCCACGCAATTAACTCATCTCTTGACCCAAATACAACATTAGACTGAAAGTGTGTAGTCATATCTATGCAAAACAGAGTATAAATATTTGCTCCTAACACATATAAAAATGTGGAGAAAGCATTGAGAACATTACCATACGCGAGCACATTTTCTTCATTGGTCTCTGTGGTTGGGACATTATCCATTGATCTTCAAGAACTATGCCAACATTTCACATGCAATAAAACGAAGAAGCTCTAATTATCATTAATAGCAATAATTAGACTCTTCCCCTAAACTCTCTAAAAGGACATGAACAATAACATAATGACACATAATAAGTTAAAATGTTGGATCAATAGAAAATACAAACTCAGTATTAGAATTTTGAGAGACAAGAAGATAAACATCCCCCGATAATCATAAGATCTATAAGAGAGAGCTCTGGAGGGGGCTGCCTAGAAAGGGAGTGATATTGAATGTAAGTGAGACTATCTTCAAGATCCCATGTTAGGTGTCATGGAGGGAGGAATACTTGTTTTGCACACCATTGTTCGGGGATATACAATTCCTGAGCTTTGGTTTTTCAATTATGTAATGTGATTCTATTCATCAATGAAAATAAGTCAATACCAAAGCTGCTGCCATTTTTCTTTTTCTTATTTTGAAAGGTGAGAACTAACAAATCCCTCTTCAAGATAAGTATCCAAAAAGCAGATAACAAATTTTCAACAAAAAAGTGACTTTGATAGAGAAAAGCAAGCTTTTGAGCTTCATCAGGACTCAACAGATCACAAATAACACTCCACAGCAAACATCACTAACTAGGAACATAAGTAGCTTCAGCAGAGGAGCTCTACAAGATGCATTCTGGAGGAAGGTAATCCGAGCTTCATGGGATATCTGAGAACAAAGAAAAATGAAGCTTTGAGACCTTTAATGGCCAAAGGAAAACCTCAGATCAAAGAGGAATATGTGGGCGTTTTGAGGAGGGATAAAACAGGTTCATGGGGCATAAACCCACCACTACCAGCTCCGGCGCTTCATGGGGCATCGCATAAAAAGGTAAAATCAAACTCAAATCGCGGCATCGAACGGTCACCGAGAGGACACAAACCTTTGCAGGCGGGCGACGTCGGCGAGCAAGCGGTCTTCGTAGGCGAGCGGGCGGGCGACGTCCGCAAGCAGGCAAGCGACTTCGGCGATCACGCGGGCTACGTCGGGCTGGTGGCTGGGAAGATGCGCGAGGAGAGGATTTAGGGTTGGTGGCTGGGAAGATGCGAGAGGGGAAGCTGCGGGGGAAAGATCGGGGGTTGTGAGATCGATGAAAAGGAATTAGGTTTGGTTTGTGAATAAAGGCTTTCAGAAACGAAGGGGAATATTTAATGGATTTTAAAAGTGCGTTTTTTGGTCT
Source organism: Platanthera guangdongensis (assembly GCA_039583875.1). NCBI lineage: Eukaryota > Viridiplantae > Streptophyta > Magnoliopsida > Asparagales > Orchidaceae > Platanthera > Platanthera guangdongensis. The sequence continues at coordinate 250,629,085 of CM077150.1, forward strand.
ACGAATAACCATATTTGGGCTGCGGTTAACAATCCCCTTTTCTTAAACAATTTTCTGTATATCAATGCAAGCTATTTAATTGTCTATTTATTTATTATTATATGTCAGTTTTGAATAGTTTTAACTAATTTTTGTCTTGCTGCAGATTCTTGAAGGTATCTCTGGTACGTGATATACTCTTAACTTCAGGTGAACTATTTTTTTTTTATATGAATATATTTGTGGTTGTTGTTGTATATTTGCGGTAAAGTACGAAAATAAATTTTTGTATTGATTTCTCACAAACATATTATGCATCCTTTGCCTGCATCATCCGCAAGCCATCATTACCGTGATAGAAATTATGTATTGCATATACTTGATAATATTTACTGCACGTACCAAGTGTGGGAGTGAGTTACGTCTATAGAACTATTTGGAAGATATTTATACAATTAAAATTAAATGTGTGATAATAAGAACAAAAACCAGATCCACTTATATCACATATTCAGTCACATATTTTAGATTAAAATAAAAAGTACAATGATAACATATACAAAAAAGGTCGTCTACCTCCTACTTCTTGTCAAGCTATCTCTACAACTTAAACTTCCCTATTTCAACTTTTCACTACCACCTACTTCTTGTCAAGCTATCCCTACAAACTTCCCTATTTCAACTTTTCACAATAAAGATAAATTCACTTACTAATATCCCTATACTAGTCGGTGGAGAAATCTGATGTAAACTTTACAATGAACAAGGGAATCCAAAGTAACAGCAAAATTAAATGCCTATAAGAGTTACTAACAAGTATAGTGCTTGTTAACGTCTCGTAAAAACTTTACCATTATGAGTTCTCTTTTTAAGGTCTTGTAAAAACTTCGGTTGCTCTTACTAATTACAAATGGATCTTGTTATGATGTTTAATGACATCCAAATATCAAAATACCGTACCTTAAAAAAGCTAGATACATATATTACTTCATGAAATAAGCTTGGTAATGAAATATGGAAAACTTTGAATAGAAAATGATTCGAATATTTACTTATAAAGTAAATGTAATATGATCTTTAACTTTTTTAAAATATTTATGAATGTTTGAGATATGATAATAACCTGCAACTAAAAATTAGAACCTTTGAAATGTTTAAATATACCACTTCTTGCCAAATGAGGTACGCTAAACTTTTGATATAATATAATGATTATACCCTAAAGGCGTAAAGAAAATATATTTACTGATTTAGAAGATAATAAACACAATTAGGCTTAACAAAAATAGCAACATATTCACACAAATCCTTTAATAAGAGATAAATCAAGCTAGAATTTGGAAAACTAGAAGAGATTGAGCAAAAGAATCAAGCATTCAGATTTTTATCTTCTTTGGATGATTGAGCCGGTTCATAACTTTTAAGAAGTCGGTCGAGTCTCCCATATTGTAAATGGAGGTGGCACGAGATAAGGGGCGGGTGACTGGACGCCTGGAGTTGTCAGATGCGGCTGAATTTGTGTTGCCGCGTGTGCCGCGTCGTCTCCCAATGGTGGCGTCACAATTTGATTGCTTAGTTTAATTCAATCACGAATTAATAAGCATGCAAATTTGAATAAGTAGTAATCAATTAATCCGGGGAGAGATTAATTAATTAATAATAATTCATTAATATGACAAGGCCGCATTGCTTTAAATGGAAGCATGGCTTTAATATGAAGGCAGCAATGCAACGTTAATAAGGAAGGCGACATCTTAATTGAGCGGAAAAATCGCTCCTGATAGGAGGGAACGCGAAAACCCGTACACAGGCCGACGCTCGGGCATGAAGAGGAATGTTAGTGGCACTTGCTTGGACGCCCTTGTGCTGGGAGTATGGGAAGGAACTGCGCGAGGATCGTCGATCAGATCAGAAGGAGAAGAGTACGCCATCAACGTCGATCGGCTGTGTTGCGGGAGTCAAACAACGACCAGAAGGCGTCGTCGATTTCCTCGGGTCGTGAGGATGCTTCTTTGGTGTGTGGAGGGCCCAGCTAAAATGTGCGTCGGGGTTGACTGTGGGCATTGGAGCTTCGGTGGCGGCTATGGGCTGCAACAGAGGATGTCGTTGGGAGACGCCGTGGGAGAGTGTCGTGCCGATGATCTCGCGAGAGCTGCATCTGTTCTGTAGGAGCAGTGACCGAATGACTGGTGGCGGGATTGCACTGGAAGATGTGGAGGCGAGGAGGGCCCAGTCGGGGTGTCTACTCCTTGCGGGGTTTCAGAAAGGCCCGACAAAAATTGACGGTCTTCGTCAATGCTTGCAGTGCGAACACAGGAATCAGAGGAAGGGTGAGCTCTGATACCAAGTTGCGATGAGTCTTAGACTGTTGCCGAAGGTGAGGCCGGATGTGGAGATGACGGTGGCAGAGGTACTACAGAGCCTTGACCTCCGCTGCCTAAGCGGTGGCATGCTCTCTCCGTTGCTTCTAAGATATCTTTTAGGGTTAGGGAAAATAATATTTCTTCATTCATACCATCATAGAGTAACAATATTCATTATATGATAAAAGAGTAGAGCGCAACACAATATCATATATCACATTGAGTACCAACTATGTACATCATCACTTGACTTGTTTTTGAATTAAAAATAATACATGTCTGAATTTTCACTTTGAATAACATATGCATACTTAATTATCATGTGTAGCCAAGTTTCAAAATTTCTTTTCGTTACTCATTCTTTTTCCTAAACCAGCCTATGCCAACACAAGAATCAGAGGAAGGGTGGGCTCTCATCATTTGAGAAATTGTGTTAAAGCTAGGTTGTTTCCCCTAAAAGGAATGCGTCACATGGTCCGAATGCGGCATCTTGACAAGGACCGCTGCATCTCCAGAATTTGGGTGTAGTGTTAAATTTGCAAGAGTACTCGTTGTATGGTTCGAATGCGGCGTCTTGGCAAGGACTACTGCACTTTCAAGAGGACTTGATTGTAGTGTTACATAAGTAAAAATTCACACATATTAGACCTCCTAGGAAAGTATGTCGTAAGAATTATGACCGACTTAGGTTTAGAAATTGGAATATAGGTATGCTAACGGGAAAAATGATATAAGTAGTGAATACGATGATTAGGAGATGGATAAATATTTTATGCCTGCAAGAGAATAGATGAGTGAGTGAGAAAGCTAAAGTTTTAGATAATTCATGTTTTAAATTATGATACACAAGAAAAAATAAAACATGTATTGAAGTAGGTATTATTGTGGATACTTGGAGGGATGTAGTTGTTAGGGTAAGTAGAAAATGTGATAGCATCTTAATTTCTTAACTATTAAATTAGTCATAAGAAAGGAAACTATTAATGTTATCAGTGCTTATGCGACACAAGTAGGTTTAAATGAAGTTATTAATGTGCAATTTTGGGACGACTTAAATGATTTTGTAAGAAATATTCTACAAAGAGAGAAGATTTTCATAGGAGGTGACTTAAATGAGCATATAAGGAAGAAAAATATAGATTATACAGATGTTCATGGAGGATTTGGATATGATGAAAGAAATGAAGAAGGACGAAATATTTTATACTTTACCGTATCACATGTGTTAATTGTGATAATATACTTTTTATAAAGAGGGAAGAACATTTAGGCTCTGTTTGGTTGTGCTGTTGCTAATGATAAGCTGCTGATGGTAAGCTGCTGATAGAAAAAGTGCCGATTCCGGAAAATGGAGTTTTGTTAAAAAACTGTTTGGGTGAAATGAAGTTTGCAAAACGGAGTTTTCAAAAAGTTGTTTGAAAGCAAAACGGAGTTTTGAGTGGAATTTTTTTCTCTATTTTTTCATTACGAACAATTTAATTTTTGGAATAAACATATTTTTTTAATAAAGTAACATCAACACCCAAAAAAATGTTCGATACAGATATTTTATAGTACCCAAAAAAATTTTCATCATTAATAACCTTGATAAATTCTACTATCAATTAGTAGATCTCTGGAAAGCTGCAATTAATTTATTTCTACATCAACCAACACAAATATTGTTTATGCATTATGACATTTTAAAAATGCAAGTTACTTGTTCATTTCTGTTGGTTTTTTGCTTTCACATAGTCCAATTCAAGTGTAAGCAGTGCCAGAGCAAAATCCTCCGACGGAAAAAAACTAGACCGCTTTACAAAGTGCAATAAGAACACAAAAGAGAAAACAATGCTTGAAAAAATTACAACAGAGATTGCAAACTCACGTCACAACAGAGATTGCAAACTCCAACAAGCACAAGAACCCGACTCGATCTAGGGATTGCAAACTTCCTCAAATCACTAGTAGAGCAATATGAGAAATTGGTGAGCGCGAGTTCTTGGCTAGGCGTGCTTACTACGATCATCTTGGAGGCTGAAGCCGAGTGACCTAACCCTAGCTTCCCTGTCATCGGCAGAAGATCTCCCTGTTCTTGTACACGAGATCACAAAGAAACGATCTTTCCTACTTATGCGTCGATTGACTTCAGAAGTTGCGCACGGAAACTCCGATCAAGAGAGAATATCGTGTCTTGAGGTCGTCTTCCCGAGCGGCAGCGGCTTTTGCAGTTGACAGCAGAAAAAAATTGCGGCCTGCAGCATCAAGAAAGTAACAGACCTAAATAAACGGAGGTTTTGAGAAAATTCGAACCAAACGCTGCTTATTCCCAAAATGCCGGTGCGTTTCCACCGCACCACAGGCCATCAGCCCAACCAAACGCCACCTTAATTACGTTTTAAAGCAAACCAAATAAGTCACAAATTGATTATTTTATGACTCGCAAAATGGATAAAATGATTTGTAGGATTGCAAAGTCATACAAGGAGAAAGTTTGACAACACAACGTCGGTTAATGGTTTTAGACATACAAATTAACTATAATAAATTTATGACAAGAACAAAAATGTTGTCAAAAATTCGGTGGTGGAACTTGAAGATGGAAAAACAGGTTGCTTTCAAGACAACAGTTATGGAACAACTAGTTGATGACCCTTATGTTGATCCTAGTGCCTCATGAGAAGTTATGTCTTCACATTTAAGGATAAGTGAAAAGAACGTATTTAGAGTATCAAAAGGTCGTGCGCCCCACAAATAAAGAATCTTGGTGGTGAAAAGAGCAAGTGCAAAGTAAAGTGAGAGCAAAGAAGGCTAGCTATAAATCACTTTATGGTTGTAGGACCGATGAAAAATTAGGCAGGTATAAAGTCATCAAAAAAGAAGCTAAACATGCAGTAAGTAAAGCAAAAAATTATGCTTATGCAGAATTTTATAAGCGACTAGATACCAAAGATGGAGAACGTGACATATATAAAATTGCTCGAGCTAGAGAAAGGAAGTCAAAAGATTTAAGCCAAATAAATGCATAAAGGATGAAACAAATACAGTTTTGACGGATGATATGAATATTAAAGAACGATGAAATTTTTTTTTATCAACTTTGTAATGAAACAAAAGACAATGAATTGAACTTGAAAAAGTTAAGTAAATCAAATGAGTATAGGAACATAATGTTTTATCGTAAAATTCAAGTATCAGAGGTAAATAATGCTCTAAAGAAGATGAAAAATGGAAAGGCAGTTGAGCCAGACGATATACCCATCAAATTATGAAAATGTCTAGGGAATGAAAGAATTTTGTGGCTTATATGTTTTTTATATAAAATACCGAAGTCAAAGATGATGTCAGACCAATGAAGAGAAAATATTTTGGTATCTTTGTATAAGAACAAAAAAGATATACAAAATTGTGTTAATTATAGAAGAATTAAATTGTTGAGTCATTCCATAAAACTATGAGAATGAGTAATAAAAGAAGAGTAAGACAGGAGACTAACATCTCGTAGAATCAATTTGGATTCATGCCAGGACGATCGACCTTGGAAGCTATAAATCTCTTGAGGATACTCATTGACAACTACCGCGAATGAAAACAAGATTTGCGTATGCTATTTATGGATATTGAGCAGGCTTATGATAGAGTTTTAAGAGAGATCTTATGGAGAGTCTTAGGGTCTGTTTGGCAGAGCGGCACAGCAGCGGCATGCCGCCGATTTCCGTGCCGCTCCGCCAAACAGAAAAAACGCACCGGCGGTGGCAAGGCGGTGGCAGCCTTGCCACCGCCATTTCCTGCCGCGGGTGGGCACCCGCGGCAGGGACAGCGCTGCAGCCCTGAAAACAGGGCTGCAGCGCTGTTTTTTAAAAATATATATATTATATAATATTAAGTTTTATATAATATTAAATATTATATTATATAAAATATTAATTATAAAATATTTTATAATTAATAAAATATAAAATATTAAATATATAGAAAATAAATATTATATAATATATATATATATTTATAATTACATAATTAATATTTATATACATAAATTTATAATTACGAGTCGAGCTCGAACTCATCTTGTCTTGTTCATGAACTCACGAGCCGGCTCCTGAGTTTTTTATTTTTACATTTAAAAAAAAGAAAGAATAAGAAAATACGTGCGTCTTGAGTGAATCGATTGCGCATACGTGCGTCTTGACGTCCGTTAGGAATTGTAGTGTCGAGCCGGACAAGATCGGAAAAACAATCTATGGCTCGTCCGAGCATATTTTGGGGAAACCTATCAATATTAATATATTTACTTTTATAATTAAATAAAATTAATGTCGAGCAAATTGTTTGTTTATTTTTTAGATTTCGTAAATTCTACGGGTTGTTTAATTATTACAATCTCTGTTTAATTCTGCACCACTGTTTCACACAGCACTGCAAATACAGTTTTCCAAACTGTTTCATAAATTTTTCCACCACTGCAAAACAGCTGATTCCTGCACCACTGTTTCTCACCACTGCTTCCTGCACCGCCACAGCTTAGCCAAACAGGCCCTTAAAAAAGAACGGTGTAAATGTATCATATGTTGACATATTCAAAGATATGTATACAAATTTAGTGATAAGGGTGAGGAGATCTAGAGGATTAACACATGAATTCCCTATCACAGTTGGCTTACATCAATGTTCAATTTTAAGCCCTTATCTTAGATGTGCTCACCAGACATATCCAACAAGAAATACCTTGGTGTTTATTGTTTGTGGATAATATCATTTTGGTCAATGAGACGCGCGAGGGTGTAAACGCAAAACTTGAATCTTGGCGAGACACTTTACAAAAGAAGGGTTTTAGGTTGATCAAGGCAAAGATGGAATATATGGAGCTTAAATTTAGTAGTGCAAGAAGGGCATATGACTTTGTTATTAAGTTGGGTGATCAAGATATTTCCTGTAATGAGAGTTTTAAATATCTTGGATCAATAGTTCAAAAAGACGGAGGTATTGATAAAGATGAGACACATAGAATCCGAGCAGGTTAGTTGAAGTGGAGAGGCGCATCAGAGATCTTATGCGATCAGAAGGTACCATTAAAACTTAAGGGCAAATTTTACCGTTCTGCAATTAGACTAGTGATGCTCTATGGTTCTGGCAGTGACTTGTGTACATGAGCAAAAAATGGGAGTTGCGGAGTTGAGAATGCTTAGGTGGATGTGTGGACACACAAAACTGTATAAAATTAGGAATGAATGTATCAGGGATAAGAGAGGAGTAACACCAATTGTAGAGAAGATGCGAGAAGCTCGACTAAGATGGTTTGGATATGTACAAAGGATACCATTAGAGACGCCTGTTAGGCGTTGTGAGAGTCTAGTCATTAGACATGTTAAATGAGGGAGGAGTAAACCAATAAAGACTTGCAATGAAAATTTAAGGAAAGACTTGATGTACTTAGGCATTAGTGAGATTATGACAAAAGATTGGGCACAATGGCGACAAAGGATCCATATAGGCGATCCCACTATAGTGGGGTAAAGGCTTGAGTGTTGTTGTACTCATTCTTTTTCCTAAAAAATCAGACAACTAAATGATTAGTCTTTACTAAAGACTAAGTGAAAACTTTACATTTTCAATTACCTGTATATGCAAATAAGGAGAATCAGTCAATGTAAATTCATATTTTCTTATTTCAATTGAATTCATATGTAGCAATAGATTTCAGATTCGTAGTAAGATATATTCTTCTGTCTTTTGAGTCAGTACATTATCTATTATAATCAGCAATAAACAATTTACTTGCACATGACATAATGATATATTTCACGTTGCGTTTATATAAACAGTAAGAAAGTAATTGTAAAAGAGTGTAACGGTCAAATAACATTCATGGTGTAATGTGCATTCTTGTAATTCATGATTTCCTATTTCATTTCATTATAATCATGTTCTTTTTGTACTTCTGTGCTCGTTTTCCATATGTTTTCTTTTCATTACGTTAAGGGACAGTTCATTTATATCAGTCTTCAGTCTTGGGCCGTTCCACTTGGGTCGAACTCAGTGTGTACAACTCGCTTAAGACCCGTTAAGGTCCAACTGAGTTGACTTGGGAGTGTGATCTAGTGCGTACTACTCACCTAAAACCTATTAAGGTCCAATTGAATTTAAATCAGTTCACGAATACCCTTAACGTATGCATGGATGCAATCCTTTTTTTTCATTTGTGTCAGTAGAAAATAAGGAATACAATCTTATGATTCACTCAATTGCTTTGCATCAAGAGAGAGACCCAAAAATAAATCTCAGATGTGTGACTAATCTTAAAAGGAGGAGGCTGCTAATGACATCAATTTGTACCATACGCACACCAAATTCCAACACTCCCTCTCAAGGTGGGCGAAAGATATCCACTAAGCTCAACTTGTCACACAATCTACATAAATCTACTGAGCTACGTTCTTTTGTTAGACAATCAACCATTTGTTCTTTTGTAATAATATGACCCAACTTCAGCATCCCTCTATCCATTTTTTCTTTGACGAAGAACTTATCGATCTCTATATGCTTGGTTCTATCATGTTTGACGAGATTGTTTGCAATGCTATTGACTGACTTGCTATCATACTACAATGTCATCTGTCCACTTTAAGTTCATTCAGCATGACTTTCAACTATAACAACTCCCCTACACATGAGGCCACGAGTCTGCCTCGGCTGTAAATCTCGCAAGTACAGTCTGCTTCATGCACAAAGCATACACGACCAAATGTTTTGACGGGAAGAATATCTTCACTCTTACCTTACAGTATCTCAATCAGAGACTTCTAATCCAATACTTGCGAGGGCATCCGATTGATTAAGTAGAGTGTTGTTAGCATAACTTGTCCCCACAAGTACTTGACACCTTCATTGCTATCATCATACTCCGAGTCATTTCCAGAAGATATCTGTTCTTCCGTTCTGCTACTCCATTCTGCTCTGGTGTCTATGAACACGTAGTTTGTTGCTGGATTCCCTGTGAGGACAAATACTCTTCAAACACCCTATTGGTGTATTTTATCCCAGTATTAGATCTCAACACTTTTACCACCGTACCGTGTTGAGTTTGAATCCTTTATGAAAATCCTTGAAGTAAGCAAGTACTTCACTTTTGTTTTTCATTAAGTAGAGCCCAGTCACATGTGAGAAACAGTCAATGAAAGACACAAAATGCCGAAATTCATTTATAGTGGGCGTGAGGCATGGTTCCCAAACATCAGAATGTATCAGATTAAATGAATGAGAACTCATACTTCTAGGAATAAAATAAAAATTTCCTAATTCGCACGCATAACATACACGTTTTTCTTTATTTTCCTTTTTAAATAGAAGGGGATGCATCTGACTCAAAACAACAAAAGAAGGATGACACATACGCCGGTGATGAAGTAGTAGTATGTCTGCACTCTTGCCGACTTCTGCAACTTCTTCAATAATGGTTAAAAGGGCTAAGTCCATATTTTCTCTATCCTGGTACCACAAACCACTATGTCATGTGTCAGTCCCAAGTCTTTTGCCGGTCTCCTTCTCTTTGAAGATCACCTTCGAGATATTAAACAAAACAACACCTTTTAGTTGAGATATGATAACACTAAAGGATAAAAAATTCACAGGAAAGGAATGAACATGCAAAGCATTGGACATAGTTAAAGTGTTGGTACATTGCACGGTACCCTCACCAATCACTGGTTGAGTTGTGCCATCGACAGTTTTGATGCGCTCTGAGATTGCTAGGGGAGTATACAAAAAGAATTCCCTAGCATCCCCAGTGACATGTCGAGAAGCACCCGAACCGACTATCCAATCTTGTGATCCAGTATTGGATATAGATATGAGGGCTGGGTTTCTCTCGTACCTGTGGTTGAATGAGCGAACGAGGCAACACTACCCCTTGATGAAGCTATCATGAGTCCATCGTCAATCACTCCCTTCTACTTTCTCCGCATCAGTTGTGAGTAAGCGTTCACAATCTCCTACTCTGAATTAATCATATCATCCCTACTTTCGTCTTCCTCATCCTCAGCTATCATGAGGTTTGCTCAGTAGACTGCTTGTCCACCACCTCTACGTCCTCCATGGCCGCGCTCACGACTTTAAAATATTCCCCGACCACCTGCATCCCCCTCCTTTGGTGGCTTGGGGCCATACATCCAGAGATGTTCTATTTCACCATAATTATAATATTGTCGCGTCTCGCTCCTGTATCCCGCGTGCCCTTGATTGGTGACCGCTAGAGCCGATTTCCCTCCAGGAAAAATGGTTGCACCTGACTGTAGCCTAATCCGGCTCTCCTCCTGCATTATAGCTGAAATTGTCTCATCCAAGATAGGAATCTTTGGCTGAGTGAGCAACATTGCACTCCTTTGCTCAAATGTTGTGTTCAACCCTCTCATAAAGTGCATGGTCCTCTGCTGAGCATCTCGCTCTCCCTTCGAGCATTCAAGGTCTTTGCAGCATGCGACTGGTGAGAAATAATCATAGTTTGCCCATAGTCGCTCCAGATCTGCGACATACTTCTGTATCGAACGATCTCCCTGGGTTACAGTCTCAATCTCCCGTTCGATCTGAAACACACGCATGTTGTGTCGACTCTTGCATAGAGCCTCTGTAACTTCCCCAAACATCGCTTACAGTCTCTATGCCATCCACCGTGATAGCGATAGACGCGACCATTGAGTTTAGAAGCCAGATGTGTAACAGACTGTATGTAGTCTTCCATTCGTTGTACCCATCCGAGTCCTTCTCTGGCTCCCTCTTCTCGCCAGTCAGAAATCCCTCCAGGTTCCTTCCGGAGAGTGCCCTTTTCACCCGACACGACCAACTTAACTATGTAACTGGTCCATCGAGCTTCAGCTCCACAGGGGGAAGATACATCTTTATCAGAGGCGACGACGACTGAGCCAATCCCTCACCCCTTGACATCCGCAGGAACTCAAAGAACACTTTTGGATCCGCCTCCTCCATCTTGACAACCAATTTCTCCATGAGTAACCCACAAATCTACTTTGACCATCGCGCCGCACTGTCGCACTAGATTCCACGCTCACCACAGAAACCCGCTTGCTCCCATAGCCTCCTCCAATTCTGCGCACACGACAACTCCTTCTGTGCGCACTCCTCCCTGTGACAACTCCTTTTTCCCCTTAGCTCACAGCCGGGCGATGCGCATTCCGTGACAATTCCTTTTTAACGCACTGGTAGGAATCACGGGATCCCGCAGGTCTCCTGCCGTGCGCATCCGTGATGTGTATCCCGCAAGTCTCCTCCCATGCGCATCCGTGATGTCTCCTCCCTGTGATGCGGCAAAGAATTCTACTAATTGTGAATTTCCTGGCTCTGTGACCTTGCGGGATGGGCAATGCGCGATGCACAATTTTCCACGATCCTCCTCTCCGCGATCCTCCTCTCCGCGTCACGCGATCCTCCCTGTCGTGATGCACTATGTTTCTCCCGCAATACTCCCTGCTGCGTCTCTTCTCTTCTCCAACATATCTAAACGGAAAGAGAGAAGCGACCGAAACCCTAAAACAAGCCGCCTGATTTGAGAAAAAAAAGGGTGCCTATCTCGCGCCTTCCTTTAGGTGCTCGCGCGAGTCGGGCCGTACGATCGGGGATCCGATGGTACACCAAATAATATCATATTTACATTTTTTTAAAAAAGAAAAAACAAATAAAAACAAGCTTATTTTGAACCATCTGATCGCCGATCGTACGATCAAGACTCGCGCGAGCACCAAAAGGAAGGCGCGAGATATGCACCTAAATTTTTTTCCTGACTCGATGGGAGAAGAAGCCCTTTGCGCTCCTTTACTGCGAGGCTGCAGATTTTCCTTTCGGCGGACTGGGAAAAGAAAAGGAGGGGCAAAGGATACACACAAGGGGGAGCGATTTCTTTCCGAACGTAGCTTTAATACCAAGTAGAAAATAAGGAATACAATTTTATTATTCACTTAATTGCTTTATATCAATACATATCTCCCCTATATAGACACACAAGAAGGAGACCCAAAAAAAAAATCTGATGTGGGATTAATCCTAAAAGGAGTCCGCTAACGACACACCAATTTGTACTATACACACAACAAAAATGTCGTTATAGTCTTATATATATTTATTCATTCCCTTCTTTCAGTAGTCGCGATATTATCTATTAGTGTTAATGAATTGTGAGCCTATATAATTTCATAATAATTTAGCACACATGCAGTAAATAAGCTCGCTATCAAATTTAATACCGGTGTGTATAATGAAAATACTTGAAAGTAAAACATAAATAAAAAATGTAATCTTCACAGTAAGTTTCTCTTTTCTTTTTTCTTTCATTGGGGTGTCATCACATCGATCTTGGAACATTGTTCTTCTTAGTGTCTGTAAGGACTCTTCAATATGAATTGATGTTGCGTTGTTTAATAGACTCCACATTGACTCCTTAGAAGATTTCTATTAACGGTCTGTCATAGGGGGAAAACTAAGGTGGTTAAAAAAATAGAAAAACAAATTAAATTCCCACCACTTTTGCTTTAATAACATCATAATTTCAAATAAACCTAAAAGGTAAGGAATTCCCGATTTATATCATTTAATTAAAGTGTGTTTACTTGATTTAATATCAAAATAAAAGGCAAATAATTCATGATTAGTCAGTCTACCAAATTACAATGCATCCATGGGGTCGGCATGTGCATAAAATTGTGGGATTTCAGTTTTCCCTCAATTACACAGCTACTGGAACAGGATGGAATGGCAGGATATTTAAAGATTAATATGGTCCAGAGGATGCAGCAATCCAAAACAATGATTTTATTAAGATAAACATGAACTCCCAATAATTTTCACAATTAACCCCTTCAAAAAGATCCATAGAAGTCGCAAAATTGAAGTATTAAAATTATTTCAGCCATACTTAAGGATAGTAAGTGGTTTTAATTGCAGAAAATATTTAACCTCAACCTTACTAAAACCATCTACCATGCAGTCCCTTCTTTTCCCTTATTTATTTGCAAAAGCAGCCAAAGTAACTCAATCCAAAACTCTAAAGGAAACTCCCTAATTCAAAGACGTTCAATTAACCTCAATAGATATAAGTAAGCCTATACTAACTGTTGAGATTAAATTATCCAGCAGGTCACGTGTATGTGGGATCGTGTTTGGCTCCCCCACCGCGTTCCAGGTCTGGGTGTTGACCCCGGTGGGCCCCTCTGGCGGAATATCCCTGCGGGCCTGTGGTTGAGGTTAATCCCACACCGCCTGCAGCTTTCTCCCCTCCGTGTTCATGTACCCCGCCACCCTTCATCTCAACACATGGGTTTTGAGATGAACTGTTGGGTTGACGGGTTCTTTCATGGTATCAGAGGGAGGTTGTCCTGCTGCGGGGGTGTGTTGACATTAAATTATCCAGCAGATCACGTGTATGTGGGACCGTGTTTGGCTCCCCCACCGTGTTCCAGGTCTGGGTGTTGACCCCGGTGAGCCCATCTGGCGGAATATCCCTGCGGGCCTATGGTTGGGGTTAATCCACACCGCCTGCAGCTTTCTCCTCTCCGTGTTCATGTATCCCGCCACCCTTCATCTCAACACCTGGGTTTTGAGATGAACTGTTGGGTTGGCGGGTTCTTTTACTAACCATAGCAGACCTTCTACTTAAGGTAGCCGACCACAACAACTTTTTCCCCAGCACCCCAAATAAGAATTAGACGAAACAGGAGGAGAAGAGAGGAGGCTTACAATGGGGAGAAGGAAGTAGCTACGTACTGCTGTGAAGAACACCTTTCAATAGTACACGATTCTCCATCATTTTCACCTTAAGGAGATGGGTAACAGCCGGTCCAAGGGAGAGGTGAGTAGTTCTTTCAAAATCTTGCTGAGGGAGAGATAGGCGATCCATGCCTTATTCCTGCGAGTGAGTGAAAAATTTGAGGGAGAGGGAGAGGAAGTAGGGAATTTGCGTAATCACCGGGCAAAAGCGGCAGACTGAGCGTGGGGGGCGGGGGGGGGGGGGGGGGGGGGTGGCTGGATTTTGGAAATTAGAGGGGCTCGGCAGGCTCGGTATTATTAGCTCCTTTTAAGCCGGTCCAAATTCATCGCCCCAGACTTCACCGCCTAAGGCTTCACCACCCATGATTAAAACTAGGTTAATAGGTTTTAATGAACCCAATCTTTTCATTACTCTTATTTCTCATAATTCATTTTGTTTTTCTATTGGCACACCAATACTTAGTTCTCTTAATTCTTTCAGTTTTTCTATTGCCACACCGATGCTTCTTATTTCTCTTAATTCATTCATTTTTTCTATTGGCACAATCTTATTGAAACAACTTTGTTTAAAACAATACATGGCGTTAAAATTTTTTGCCACGACATTTCGTCAATGTCTTCCTTTTATTTTTCTCGAAAATATCTTTATTTCAATGGTTACTAGTTTCATGTACTTGCATGAGATTCGGGTGTTACATATATGCTTGCGCTTCGTAATAACTTTAGACAGCTCAAAATACTAATACAGGTTGTTATGTGGCATGACGATGCCAGTTATCTTTAATTTATGTGTGTTAATTTGTATCGTAATTTACCCATTGTCGTAAGGCCAAATGAGGGACATGTTTTGAACCTATTTATGTGTGTGGTTAGACATTATTGGTAAGGAAGAATTTATAAGTAAAAATCTCTTTCTCTCTCTTAATCCTCTCCTTCCTATCTCTCTCTACCCCCTGACGGAAGAAACCGTGAGTTTACCCTAGCTGCCAAAAATCCCGCGCCTTTCTTCTTCCCGATCAACGCCGCTGCAAGGAGCACGGATCCTCCTCGCCGCTATAGCTCCGCCACCGGTGACACGGTCAAGGGGGAAGGCCCATAATAGTTTGGTATCAGAGCCAAACCCATCCGACGCGACTTCCGCCTTCCCAAAACCCCGCGATCGGCATCCCTACTCCGCCGATTCCTCCGCCAGCAACTCGTGCGAGCCGGTACTACTTTCCAAACCCCCAACTACTACTCCGCCGCACCGCACCGCCTCTTCTCCAACCCCCGCGGCTACCACCTCACCGCATCGCAGTGCCGACTTTTCTCCCAGCACCGCCGCAACAACTCCATGGTCCAGTACCGCCGCCGGCCTCCTTCCACCACCACCAATCGACTATCCGACCCTATCTCAGCTGGCGGATGCTCGCCCCCTCACGCCGACCTCATGACAATCTTCCAAACCACGTTCGCGACTCAGAACGTCAAAATGGACGCTCTCAACGCACGCTTGGATGCCCTACAACAGATGCCCCCTTCCCCTCCCTTGAACACAACCGATCACCCTTCCACAAGCCGCGTGGACTCCACCGTTCCTCCAGACATGGACTACTCCGCCTATGCACGGACTGTCCGGATGGATTTTCTCATCTACGAGGGCCGCAAAGATCCTCTTTCATGGCTTACGCGTTGCGATATTTTCTTCGCCAACCAGCGCACACCAGATGAAGAACGCGTTGGCATAGTCTCTTTCCACTTACTCGGCCCAGCACAATTGTGGTTCACTCAACTTCTGCGGGATCACCCCAACATCTCTTGGGCATATTTCAGTACGACCTGCACCCTGAGGTTTGACCCTGCTCTACAAGAAAACCCACTCGGAAATCTTGTGAACCTTAAACAGGACGGCTCTATCGACACCCCTATCTAGAACAATTCCAGATTTTACTGTCTCGGGCGACGTCCATCTTACCGGAACAACAGGTTCCCCTTTTCACTGTCGGCCTCCACGAGTGATTACGTTGGGATGTGGAGTTCCTTCTGTCATGTGACCTCAACACCGCTATGAGCCTCTCCAGGGTTTGTGAACGGCGACTGCTACTGGATCGTCCGCCTTTGGGACGTTGGGACCATTAGGGCATTACTCTCTAGCCAGCTTGCCGGACAAGTCACCATTCCAGGACGAAACTCCGCGGCCTACTATTCGCTGCCGTTTGTCCCGCACCGAGATGTCCGCGCGTCGCGAGAAAGACTTGTGCTACAATTGTGATGACCACTTCACGCCAGGACATCGATGCAAACACTTATTTTGGCTGGAAGTAGACGACCCTCCCGATGTGACGCGACAGGAGGGGAAGACACTGTAATATCCTTCGATCCAGCTTGAGGACAAGCTGTCTCAAGACGGGGGCGGCGATGTTATGTGGCGTGACGAACAGTTATGTTTAATTTACGTGTGTTAATTTTTATCGTAATTTACCCATTGTCGTAAGCCCAAATGGGGGGCATGTTTTGAACTTATTTATGTGTGTGGTTGGACATTATTGGTAAGGAAGAATTTAGAAGTAAAAATCTCTTTCTCTCTCTTAATCCTCTCCTTCCTATCTCTCTCTCTACCCCCTCACGGTAGAAACCGTGAGTTAACCCTAGCCGCCAAAAATCCCGCGCCTTTCTTCTTCCCGATCAACGCCGCTGCAAGCCGCACGGATCCGCCTCGCCACCATAGCTCCGCCACTGGTGACATGGTCAAGGGGGAAGGCCCATAACACAGGTTTTGTAGAGCTTGTTCAGAGGTGGAGAGTTTTAAGGAGTGTAAATAAATGCTAATGAACATAATTGAGAGTTTCTCGATGTGATAAGGAAGCCCAGTGACAAAAAATGGAAAGTTGTGATGCACTGGATGATTGTAATGACATCGAAGATGGAAGAAATAACTCGAGCTCAGTCAAGAGAGTTAAGCAACAATTATCCTATTTGAATCTTGTGATGAATTGACTGAAGCGCAGATGGGCTCAAGCAAGAGTCATAAGTTCATTTAGTCAACTAAAGCTAGGGAAGTGCATTATATGAAAATCTTGAATTCAAACCAAGTAGCTGATGGCAAGGGACAAAACAAGCTCAATTGGGCTTGAATTAGGTCTTCATCCACTCATTACTGAGGATTCAACTGCAATCAAAAGAAATCAGATGGTTGAGATTGAATCCATGTCCGAGAAGCATGATGGTAAATATGGATTTAAACCCGACATAAGGTGATTTTTCGGTTTCATCAACAGCTTATAAGTTTTTGAAGTCAAAGGATTAGATGATTACAAAAAGTCGAGTAAAAATATATTTAATGGGACCAATCAGATTGTTGGATCACAAGATGAGCATATCAAGGTTCCTTTAGCAATTAATCCAATGTCCAAGAGTATATTGTGATGATCAAATAATGTATTTTAGTTCAAATCAGGATTATAATTTTGATTTGTCATCTAGAGCTCTTGGTAAAAATTATTACGATGCCCTAAACTGGGTAATACTATTTCTTGAGCTATGAGAGGAGTTTTTGTCAGTGTCATTGTAATTGGCTTGCTGCTACTTTTGTTCCTTCTTTGGCTTTTATTACTTTTTGCAGTTTTTTTTTCTTTGATAGTAGACAACGATTTTGTTGAAAAATTAGTCTTGGGCCCATTACTAAAGCCCATACATTGGTACATTGTTTAGTCTCAGTTAGACCCACATCTTGGGTTTAGATCTTTCTTCTCCTCCTTATAAAATGTACATGCATACTCATGTATTTTGCAATTTTCAAATTTTGGGGTTTTGGAAATTTGGTATAATAAAATATTTCCTCCTTGTTTCCTACTTTTTCTACATGGTATCTGATCCGATCAGCTCTTAGCAACATGTTTTTATTTCTGTTGATTCTCCTTCCACCTGTAGACATTCATGATCTATTTATGAAACTCCAACACCTTAAGGGATTGGTCACACGTACCTTTGGCTCTGTTGGGTACATCTCTAGCGAAGGTATCTCTTATTTTTCCCATAATCTTTCTTGGATCTTGGACTCCGGGGTCACCAATCATATTCACTGTTTCTACTGCATGCTATCTCATTAATCAGATGCCATCTTCTACTCTCAACTTTACGACACCATTTTCCCTTCTCTTTCCCTCTACACCGCCCTTTTCCCTAATGTCTCGCATCTTTGTCTGCGTTTGCTATGTGCACTGCCTGATTCCCACCATCGACAATATTGCTCCTCGTGTCACCAAGTACATGTTCATCAGTTACTCTTGCACACAGAAAGAGTATATCTCCTACTCTTCGATTTAATGCAAAGCGGTTATCTCAGTGGATGTGACATTCCTTGAAAACCAGTCCTTTCACTCCTCTCCCCTACTTCTTCAACCCTCGCTGCCATTCCATGCCATGTCGTGCCTAGCCATTCTTCGTCTGCTCCAGTTCTTCCAACACCCACCACCATACCATCCTACCCGCCTCCCCTCCGCGTCTAATCTCGTCGCCCTCCTCGTCTAGACGCCCTACAATATTCTCCATCTACTACTTATGACTTGCAGTCTGCTGATCTTGCTCCAGCCTCTAATGCTCATCCTCTCTCGAATTATGTCTCTCTACATTGGTTGTCTCTGGCTCTTCAAAGGTTTGCCACTTTGTTGTCTTCTATCTCCACCTTGTTATCTATGCAGAACGCTCTTCAACATCAGGGGTGGTGGACAACCATGGGTGAAGAAATGATGGTCCTCTGGGCCAATTACATTGGGAACTTTTACCCCTTCCCTCTGGTCATTCATGTGTAGGGTGCAAGTGAGTATTGACTGTGAATCATCGTATTGATGGCATGATTGAGCGGATGGAAGCCTATATGATGTCTCATGGTTTCACACAACAATACGGTCTTGGCTATGAGGATACTTTTTCACTAGTCGCTAAGCTCAATACTATTTGGGTTATCATCCCCTGGCGGTTCATCGTCATTGGCCATTGCATCAACTTGACATCAAGAATGCTTTTCTTAATGACGACTTTGTTGAAACAGTCTACCAACAACCTCCTGATTATGCAACCACAATGGAGTCTCTAGTATGCCATCTCAAAAAATCTCTCTATGGTCTCAAACAATCTTCTCAGGCATGGTGATACCGCTTGTCTATGTCGTTGATATACTTTTCATAGGGGATGACCTCCACGACATATCTATGGTCAAAACATACTTGATGTTACAGTTTTAGAGTAAAGATTTGGGTACTCTCTGATACTTCTTGGGTATTGAGGTTGCTCGGCGTCCCGATTGCCTCGTCTTATCCCAATGAAATATTGTTTCAACTTTCTCCACGATGCAGACTACTCTGGGTGCAAGCATACTGACACACCTTTGGATGCCAATCACAAACTCTGCGCTCATGCCTTCGACACTGATCCGTTTCTCGCTAATCCAGAATATTATCGTCGTTTGGTCGACAGGATTATTTATCTGACTGTTAGAA
The DNA here is from genome assembly GCA_039583875.1 of Platanthera guangdongensis. Classification (NCBI taxonomy): domain Eukaryota; kingdom Viridiplantae; phylum Streptophyta; class Magnoliopsida; order Asparagales; family Orchidaceae; genus Platanthera; species Platanthera guangdongensis. The sequence goes on from CM077150.1 coordinate 250,648,655, forward strand.
GATCCGATATATCCTTTGTTGCCAGAGTAGTCAATCGTTTTATGGATACTCTTGGAGTTCCCATCTTCAGGCAGTTGAGCACATTCTTAGATATCTGAAGAATGCTGATGGACAAGGGCTTATGTATAAACCCTCGTCTACTTTGCCCCTCATTTCTTATTCTGATGCTTATTATGCTGGCTTCCTCAATGATCGTTGTTCTATGAGTGGCTACTGCATATATCTCGGCGGACACCTAATTACCTAGCGCAGCAAAAACAAACTGTGGTGGCATGCTCCTCTGTAGATGTTGACTATCGCTCCATGGCTTCTTTTGTGTCTTGAGCTAACTTGGTTGGAGAGTCTTCTTATCGAACTTGGAATAAAGCTCCCCTTTCTAGCCACCTCTTTTGCGATTGTCAAACCACCATTCATATGGCAGTGAATCATGTATTCGATGAGCACACTAAACATATCGAGGTTGATTGTCATTTCATCTAGGAGAAGGTTCAACTTGGTAAATTGGATTTACATCATGTGCTTGATGCAGGGCAAATTTCTGATGTCCTCACTAAGGCCTTATCACGATCATTGTATCATCAATTCATTTGCAAACATGAAGCCTATGACTTGTACTCTCCAACTTACGGGGGAGTGTTAAATAATTAGTCCAAGTCCTATTATTAAAACTCATTTATTGGCCATTGTTTACTCTCATGTAGTCCCACATCTTAGGTTGTAGTTAAGATCTCTCTCCTCCTCCCTATAAAATGTATATACATGCTCATGTATTATGTAATTTGGAAATTTGTTTTAATAAAATTATTCCTCCTTGTTTCCTAGTTTTTCTACATATTTTGAATAATCCGGTTTTATACATGAAACAAAAAATCTCTTCCTTTCCTAAAACATTGTTCTCATATGCGATCGAGAAGTAGAAAGAACAAACACAATATTGCATTAATCTGGAAACAATCATACAAGATATAATCCGGAGCAAGCTCCGATCAACTCTTGGAGGCTGGGTCCTTGATGCAACCCGCGTCACGATTTTTTATTTATTATTAGTGTACTTGTCCGTTATTTTTGTAGCGTGTAGTTTCGCGCCTTTTGGCTTTGTTTTGTAGCCTCGAGTTGTACAACGCGTATTATAAGCGCTTGAGTGTTATTTTCTTTCGCGCATGTTGTTCGCGCAATTTTGTTTGATTCGTTGGTGTGGCTGGCCAACGAGATCCTAAATGCATAGGTCCGTTAACTAGGAGATGAGTTAGTTTAGGGCAAGCCTAATTTAATTAACTATTTCAAAATGTAATGCCTCCCTAAGCTCATCGACGGCCCCACCTTGAACCCCCCCCCCCACACACACACACACACTTTCCAACTTTATAGAGGTTCATATGCGTGTCATTAGCAAAAGCCCTCTAAACATTAAATCAATTTCATGTGTGTGCCTATAGCCAAAGCCCTCCAAATATGAAACCCTAATCCCTCCTATAAAATACCCCCACTTCATTCTCCAAAAATCGGCTGGGAATGAATTGAATGAACCGTTCGGTTTCATTCAATTTTTCCCCAGCACCGCCAGCCTCGATCGACTGTTCCTGCTCGACGGAAGCCTGACACCGCCGTTCCCTTCCTCGCCAGAAACGTCACCGCCGCCGGATTCCCTATTGGCTGTCGGCAACAGCTCCTGCTACTTCCGTCGACAACCCCGAATTACAGGGCGTCCTCCCCGTCTGGTTGCAACAACCCTTCGAAGCTTCGTTGGAGCCCTCTTCAGCCACCGACGAGCTCGTCTGAGCATACCTAGGCTACGACGACCCCTCCTGCCCCGTCCTACACCAGATCCCGTGAACCCGGTGCTCTCCTCCCCTCCCAGCGCTGGACGCCGCCACTCCAGCCCTCGCCATTGTCGACAACACTGTTCTGTTCCCGGTGACCACCTGTAGAGCTCCGTCGATCTTTGTTTCTGTTGACAAAGCTCTCCTTGGGCACATCCAGAGCTCCACACCATCTCCAACCCAGTCCCCACCGGTCCGAGGACCCGTCAGCCACTGCCTCTTCCCCTGGGTATACCTCTCTACCTCCCTCGCTTGCGAACCATCAGTTGATGTTTTATGCTAATATTTGAAACGAATAGGTAATTAAATTAGAGCTTGCCCGACTAATTAAGTCTCCTAAATATCGTTCGTTACATATCCGTGGTTGCCACTTTCATGAATGCTATGCCTGTGTAATCGTGATTTCATAACGTTAACATGCACATGCGATATTCTCACGTTCGCTAGCGCCGTTTCGGTCGTTTATTCGTTCAAAATAGCCCGCGAATTCTCTCGCGCCACAATTATTTTTAAAAGATCGCATTTTACTTTGTTTCAAAAACTACACCCCACCTTAGTTTACATCAGTTTAGTGTGCCTGCTGGGATATCTCACTTCTATCGTGGGATGGCCGTGCGCCAGTCATTTTAAAATTCTAGGTTTAGATTTTTTTTCATTTAAAAAAATGGGTGATTTAGATGCGCGTATCAAATCTTTGCGGAAAGCCATTAAGTTCGTTACTGCAGAACTCGAGCAGTATCTTAGTAGGTAGTGCACCTCTGTTCACAACCTAGAGATGACAGTGCGCACGCGTTATGCTTCTCCTGCATACCTTCACACTTCATACCACATAGTGTAACCCGAGGCTAGGTCTTTCGATAGTCCTCTGTCTCGCCTCGTTAGTCTCACGATGAGCACCTTAGTCTCACCCACCCCCATCGTGACACTCCCTTCAGTCGAGGAGGTTCTTCCCGAGCTCCTACTCCAGGAAGAAGAGCTTTATCCTATCTTTATCACCCCGACTGAAGTCGTGACATTACTTGTCTCCACTATAGCACCCCCTTCGATCGAGAAGTTTCTTCCCGAGCCCCTGCTCCAGGAAGCAGAGTCGTCTCCTACTTTTATTATGCTAGCTGAAGTCGTGGATCCACTTGCTACTATGACAACACCTATGTTAGCAACTGAATTATTTTTTGAGCCCCCGCCGTCAGAAGAACTTGTTAGTGGTGTGTTTCTCCCCTCGGATGACACATCACCGCTCTCTCTTCTCCCCGAGGAGTTGGCTAGTGATGAGATCCTCAACTTAGGTGACCTAGACTCATTCGTCATATGTCCTGACTTTGTTAGCACATAAGCACACTACCACCACAAACACTTGAGCCCACAGACGTTGTGCTTGGTGGACACTCGCTAGTGACATTAGAGTCACCAACCTATATTGACCTTGTTTATGGCGAACACGTGTTTTGTTCGCATCACTTCTTTATGGATATAGGGGAGCATGTTGCACTACCACATCACTACCGTTTGCATTCTGACACTTCTAGGTTTAGTAGTCTTGAGGGTGTCGAGACGATACTTAGATATTTTACTCCTCATCGAGACACTCGCTTCAAAGGTTTTTATGGAAAATTTTACATGATGAATTTGGGATCTGTTTAAAATTTTGTGACTCGAGCGGAATTTCATCATGCGAAATTAAGGCGATATTCGATCCGGGTCCAGCAGACGTTCGTATGTGTCTATCGGGCGAGCGTACGTTGCGTTATGAGTTACTGATTCCACAGGCTGATTCCACTTGCTTCATTGTCTCTCTCCTACTACATGTTTTCCCCACACACCGCCCCAGTCATCCTCTGAAAGCTCTAATAGTTACTGTTAATTTAAATATTTGACATGAAATTTTGACTCATGGATTGCGAGCTTTTGGGATGAGAGGTTACTTGCAGGTTTTGGGTCGCAGCCATGACATCAGCAAGACATCATGCATCATCTCTTCGATCGACGCTCAGACTTTCTACTTACAGGTCGCATCGAGTCTCGTCGGGGTCGAGCTCTTTCAACCCCGGGAGAATTGATGCAACTCGCATCGCATTTTTTATTTATTATTAGTGTACCTGTCTGTTATTTTGTAGCGCGTAGTTTCACACCTTTTGTTTTTGTTTTGTAGCGTCGAGTTGTATTGCGCGTATTATAAGCGCTTGAGTGTTATTTTCTTTCACGCATGTTGTTCACACAATTTTGTTTGACTCGTTGGTGTGACCGGCCAACGAAATCCTAAATGCATAGGTCCGTTAATTAGGAGATGGGTTAGTTTAGGGCAAGCCCCCCTAAGCTCATCGCCGGCCCCACCTTGAAACCTCCCCCACCCCACATTATCCAACCTTATAGAGGCTCATATCTGTGTCATTAGCAAAAGCCCTCAAAACATTAAACCAATTTCATGTGTGTGCTTATAGCCAAAGCCCTCCAAATATGAAACCCTAATCCCTCCTATAAAATACCCCCCTTCATTCCTCCAAAAATCGGCTGAGAATGAATTGAATGAACCGTTTGGTTTCATTCGGTTTTTTCCCCAGTGCCGTCAGCCTCGATCGAATGTTCCTGCTCGATGGAAGCCCGACACCGCCATTCCCTTCCTCGCCATCTACGTCGTCGCCGCCGGAGTCCCTATTGGCTGTCGGTAGCTGAAGAGGGCTCGGTATGCTCAGGCGAGCTCGTCGGTGGCTGAAGAGGGCTCGGTATGCTCAGGCGAGCTCGTCGGTGGCTGAAGAGGGATCCTATGAAGCTTCGAAGGGCTGGCGCAACCGGACGGGGAAGACACATGAAAGGGAATGGCGGTGTGCCCGATGCGTCATCCTCCACCAAATCTCGTGAGCCCGGTGCTCTCCTCCCCTCCCAGCGCTGGACGCCGCCACTCCATCCCTCGCCATTGTCGCCAGCACTGTTCTGTTCCCGGTGACCACCTGTAGAGCTCCGCTGATCTCTGTTTCTGCTGCCAGAGCTCTCCTTGGGCACATCCAGACCTCCTCCACACCATCTCCAGCCCATTCCCCACCGGTCCGAGGACCTGTCAGCCACTGCCTCTTCCCCTGGGTATACCTCTCTACCTCCCTCTCTTGTGAACCATCAGTTGATGTTTTATGCTAATATTTGAAACGAATGGGTAATTAAATTAGAGCTTGTCCGGCTAATTTAGTCTCCTAAATATCGTTCGTTACATATCCGTGGTTGCCACTTTCTTGAAAGCTATGCTTGTGGAATCGTGATTTCATAACGTTAACATGCACGTGCGGTAGTCTCACATTCGCGAGCGCCGTTTAGGTCGTTTATTCGTTCAAAATAGCCCGTGAATTCTCTCGCGCCACAATTATTTTAAAAAGATCGCATTTTACTTTGTTTCAAAAACTACACCCCACCTCAGTTTACATCAGTCCTGGAAAGAGCCTTACTCTCAAAGAGCCTCAAAACAAGAGATCCTAAGGATGCCCAACACACTCTTAGCCTCCTCCCCCTTATATAGATTAGGGAAGTCACACTTAATAAGACAACACATTTAATATAATTAATATGAAATAATAGTAATTAATTAATATTAACTAATTAATTAATACTAATTAATAACCAAATCACGATGGTCTCTAAATGCGCTCCGGGTGGTCCCGATGAGAAGTGGCCGCTCCCGCAAATTTGTGAAGGTAACATGCCATCGCCCTTGAAAATCGACCTTGCCCCCAAGGCCGAGTGTCAAAATTTTAGTGTGGTCTTTGAGAATGCCCTTAGCTTGCATGATCAAAAAGAAATGATGGCGGATGGAGGAGGAATAAGGATGATGTTGACTCGAGGACGCTAAAATTGAGGTGGGTGGAGTTGTGCATATAATTTGTGTGGGTTGACAAAATTCATGGGTAGCTAAATGGGGTGAGAGAACGGGGCTAAAATGGGGTTGCCGATGGTAGAGGGGGTGTGAACTGTCTTGACTGCTAGTAGCTAGGGCTCTTGCGGGCCATTGCTTGATTTCGTTGGCGCCAGCTTCAGAACGTGGAGGTGTTGAACGAAGGCAAGATTTTCTGATGCGGGGACCCGCAAATCGGGGTAAGGCGGTGGCAGAGCAGAGATCGTCGGGGTGGTCGTTGTTGGGTGCAGATCCGAGCTTATCAGCGGGGCGGCAACCTCCCATGGTTCCTCAACGACAGAGCGCCCAAGAAGATTCCTCCTTTATGCATTTGTCGTTGGCTAGGTGTTTAGCAATGAGGGAACTCATATCCTGGAGCTCATTATGGATGTCATGGATGAGGTCGAGGGCGAGCACGGTACTGGTTCCACAGAGGTTGAACTTCCGGGGACTGTACGCGCTCAAATTTACGGGACTTGCGGGAGTATGCATGTAAGAACGAAGGCATTGGTCGCGAAGAAGGAACTGGAGTGGGAGGAATATGAGTAAAAAGGATAGGAAGAAAATAAACAACTATCAAAAGTGGAATGTCAGAGGTCCCATCATCAACACTACTCGTCCCCCTGACGAGAACCAAAGTTATAACCTTCCCCCCCCCCCCCCCCCCCCCCCCCCCCCCCCCCCCCCCCCCCCCCCCCCCCACACACACACACACACACACAAAATGTAACGTTAGAAGATGCGATGAGTACGACAATGATAATAACGGTAACTTTTTGGTGGGGGAGTACAAAAACGCATTTAAGAGAACAGACATTCAACTTGTCACGATGAGGAATATCGACATGAACAAAACGGATGATCCCGAATATATGAGGAGAGTTGTTAGAAATATGAACATTGTGTTTAGAGGAAAGACAAAAAAGAGTAGCGCAGTGTAGAGAGCGAGAGGGAGGCGATCCATGAGATGGGCCACAGTCAAAACAACATCACCCAGTAGACTTGGGAAGGTGCATGACATCTAATAGGCTGCGAGCAACCTCCAACTATTGTTTATTTTTTCGTTCCAAAACTCCATTTTTAGTAGTGGTGTGAACACAAGTGGGTTGGTGAAGAATGTCATTATCGATAAGATTTGTGTCAAACAAACCCCAGTCATCGTATTCACCACCATTATCACAAAATAACACCCGAATTTCTCCACCAAACGGTGTCATAATTATTTTATGAAAGAGGTGAAAGTAATTTAACCTTCATTCTTCCTTTTTATCAAATAAACTCACATAGTACAAGAAAAATAATCAATAAAAATCACAAATCTTTTTTAGTAGATATAGATAACGCAAGGGAAAGAGATGCATGACTTGATGTGTGAATCACATCCAAGGGAGAAGAACTAGTAAGGGATACTTGACTTGGATTGTGATAAATATGTTAAAACAGTTCACAAGCATCACAAAAAAACTTTGCAAATAACTGAAAGAAGTAAAAAGTTTGGTAAGATATAAAGAGGAGGGGAGTCCAAGACATTGATGCTAACGTCGAATGTCATGGATAGTTGGAGCACGGGTGGTGGAGAGCACACTAGGGGGGCAATGACTTATCCAACAAGTATAGTTCGCCAATATTTCTATCACTGTCAATGATCCGCTTCGTAGCAAGATCCTAAAAAAATACAAATATCAGAAACGAAAGGCGTAGAGCCATTTAACGAATTAGTTAAATGACTAATCTATGAAGCTGTTACGCCCCCGGACGAAGCCCGACTATTTGGGCCTCAGTACACGAGACGGCGGGGGAGATGCAGAGGCGACAACGGGGCTGAACCAACTGGTTTAGCCCCCACTCTTTGAAGAACCGGCCCTCGGGGGATGAACCAACCCGGTTCAGCCCCCATTGGGGCCGGCCGGCCTTTGATCCGGGTATAAATATACCCGAAACCCCCCTTTGGTGGACAAGCAAGAATATTCCAGGTTTTCCCTCTTCTCTATTTTTCTCAACCTTAGTTTTCTAATCTTCTCTAGATCTCCATCTCCCTCCCCTTCTCCTAATAATTGGTATCAGAGGATTTTTTTCTCCACCATGGTAACCACTCGAACGCAAGAGGAAATTAGGCGCTTGGAAACCCTAGAGGAAAATCTCGTGGGATTGACGGACTCGGTGGCCGCAATTGAGGAAAACGTGAAAACTTCCACCCAAAGGCTAGAAAAACGGATCGACACTCGAATGGAGGAGATCATGGCGTTGTTGGCACAAAACTTGAAGGGTAAGGCCGTGATGGAGGAGGATCCGGACGGATATTCCACTGCACGGGTCGATCCGCACCGGATCGGCGCCAGTGGAGGGCAGGTCGGCTCGACAAGGGGAGCGGGCATTGCGCAGGGGGCCGGATCGAGCACGGGAGTCATCAGCGGTGTCGGAGCAGACGGGGGTGGCCCTGGAGGGGTCGGATCGGGCACGGGAGACATTAGCGGGTTCGACGTAAGCGGGTGTGGCCCCGACGGGGTCGGATCGGACACGGGAGGCATCCGCGGGTTTGGCGCAAGCGGGGGTGGCCCCGGCGGGATCAGAGCGGCCGGGTTTGGCCCCGACGGGTTCGACGCAAGCGGGGGTGGCTCCGGTGGTTCGGTATAGCGGGTTTCAGCACCGGTGGGGGCGGCTCGGGGGTTTGGGCGCTAGAGGTGGTGGGTGGCCGGTTCCCCCATATGGAGGGGGGAGGGTCTGCTACCTCATCCGACGAGAGGAGGCATGCAGTGGGGTGGTGCTCCGGCGGTGGGACCGTTTCGCCATGGCTTCCCGGGCATGCCTTTTGAACACGAAGAACCAAGGAGGCCGACGGGATGTGGACAGGAGGCGAGATAGCGGGGACAGGTCGGCTAGTGGCCGAACATGCCGCCAAAGTTGACACACATGAATTTTCCGAAGTTCCATGACGACGATGCTTTGGAGTGGTTGCAGAAGGCATAACTGTTCTTTAGTTATCAGGAGGTTCCCGAATGACAGTGGGTGCAGTTAGCATCGTTCCATCTGGAAGATGATGCTTTCCAGTGGGTGCCGTGCTTTTTGAGGGGCAAAGATTATGTGCCCTAGACAAACTTTGTGGACGGTTTCTCCGCTCGCTTTGGGCCGTTGGAGTATGAGGACTTTGAGGCACTCCTGCATAAGCTTCGTTAGAAGGGTACCGTGATGGAATACCGTACTGAGTTTGAAAAGTTGGCGAACCTAGTACAGTAGGAAGAAAAGACGCTGCTCAGTTGTTTTGTGTCGGGTCTCAATGACTATTTGCGGGATGAGATACAGTCCTACATGCCCCACAGCTTAAACCATGCGATCAGTCTTGCTCTGATACAGGAAGAACGTTACAACAGGCAACGTACCCGCAACACAGCATGTACTACGATCACGACTACCACGGCTACGGTCAGGAAGGAACCGCAAAGTCCAAGCAAGCCGTTTGTCAATCGGCTGACTTGGGCGGAACTTCAGGCGCGGAAGGACAAAGAGTTGTGTTTCAACTGTGACGAGAAGTTCGTTCCTGGGCACAAATGTCAGATGGTTCAGGTGTTCATGCTACATGAGGATGGGGAAGAGGAGATGGACGAGGGTCCTGAGCCGGAGCTGACAGAGGAGTTGGCAGTGACTGAGTTCGGAGTTTCGTTACAGGCGATGGAGGGCTGCACAACCCCCCTCACTATGCACATGACAGACAAGATCCGGAGAGAAAACATGACGATCTTGATTGACAGTGGGAGTACCCATAATTTCATCCATCCTGAGGTGGCGCGCAGATTGGGACATGTGTTGGTTCAAGGGGCGTCCTTTCAGGTTATGGTGGCCGATGGTAGCAAGCTGTTGTGTGAAGGAGTATTGAGGCAGGTGGAGCTCAACATACATGACTACACAGGACGAACCGATGTTTACCTTCTCCCGATTAGAGGTTCCAATATGGTGTTGAGAGTGCATTGGCTGCGTCAGCTACGACGAGTCACTTTTGACTGGGATCACGACCATGAAGTTCTCACAGCACGGGAAGCAGTTTTGTTTGAAGGGCATCAAAACATCTCCGATTAAGGAGATATCTGTTCGAAGTCTTCAGCGGCTTGATGAGGAAGGAAGCATGATGGCGGTGCTGTTGGGAATAAGGGCGGGCGACATGGGGGCATTTGAGGTACCCGTCCAGATGCAGTCTATTCTCGATCGGTATACTGACATATTTTAGGAGCCCCGTGCTCTTCCACCACCGCTCTTTCGGGACCATCAGATCGTGCTTAAGGGGGGAGCGGAGCCTACCAACGTCCGACCATACAGATATCCGCACATGCAGAAGGTTGAGAGCGAGCGCAGTGTCCGGGAAATGTTAGCTGTAGGGATCATCCGCCCCAGTACGAGTTCTTTCTCCGCTCTGATTATCTTGGTTAAGAAGGATTGTTCGTGGCGGTTTTGTGTCGACTACCGCGCACTGAACAGTGCTACCATGAAGGATAAGTTCCCCATTCTTCTGATTGAAGAGTTGTTGGATGAGCTACACGACGCACATTGGTTCACCAAGCTTGATTTGCGATCCGACTATTATCAGATCCTGATGCGGGAGGAAGATATCCACAAAACGACCTTCCGAACACACGACGGTCACTGCGAGTTCCTGGTGATGGCCAACGGCCTGACCGGGGGGCCGTCCACTTTTCAGGCCAACATGAACGAGATCTTTCGGGAGCTCCTTTGGCGCTTTGTGCTGATCTTTTTTGATGAGATTCTCATCTACAACGCCAGTTGGGAGGAACACTTGGCCCATGTCGAAGAAGTCTTTTCTATTCTCCGCAAGAATCAGTTTTTTATGCCAAACGGTCCAAGTGTTCCTTGGGTCAGGAGGAGGTGGAGTACTTGGGGCATCTCGTTTCAGCTCAAGGCGTCAAGGCCGACCCCCAGAAGATTGAAAGTATGCTTACCTGGTCGCGACCCTAGACTATTCGGGCACTGCGTGGCTTCTTAGGCCTCACGGGCTACTATCGTCGCTTTGTGAGAGACTATGGCAAGATTGTCAGGCCTCTTACCCAGTTGCTGCAGAAAGACGCCTTCCTCTGGCAGGAGGAGGCTGAGGAGGCCTTCCAGGCGCTCAAGAGAGCGATGGCGACGACACCGGTCCTCGCACTTCCAGATTTCAACAAGGAATTTGTCGTGGAGACTGATGCTTCCGGAGTAGGGCTTGAGGCTGTGCTGATGCAGGAGGGGAGACACATAGCCTTCTACATCAAAGCGTTGACTCCCCGGACGCTGGGGTTGTCCACGTATGAGAAGGAGATGTTAGCGGTGATTCATGCTGTGGAGCTGTGGCGGCCTTACATGTTGGGATGACACTTCAAGATCCGGACGGATCATCAAAGTCTCAAACACTTCCTGGAGCATCAGGTCTCTTCACCTTTCCAACAGAAGTGGGTTACCAAGCTTCTGGGCTATGATTACGAGATTGTCTACCGGCAACCGGGTTGCTGATGCGTTGTCCCGCTTGCCTGAAGGTGCCCTTTCCCAGATTTCTACACCATTGTTTGATTCCATTGATGAGATCCAGGAGGAGGTGCAGCGTGATCGCGAGTTGCAGACTATTGTGTAGGATCTGCGTCAGGCGCGTGCGACAGCTCCGGGCTACCATCTCCAAAATGACAGGCTGTACTATTAGGGTCGCGTGGTCATTCCCTCACAGTTTGCTTGGCGGACAGTCATGATGCATGAGTTCCATTCGTCACCGACAGGCGGTCACGCCGATGTTCTCCGCACTCTTCAGCGCGCACGGGCCAATGTGTTTTGGAATGAGATGCGCCGGGATATCCAGCTATTTGTTCAGCAATGTGACACTTGCCAGCGCCAGAAATATGAGACCACTTCCCCAGCCGGGTTACTTACGCCCTTGGAGATTCCACACCAGATTTGGGATACTGTCTCCATGGATTTCATTGATGGCCTGCCCAAGTCTAAAGGCAAGTCCGTCATCGTGGTGGTGGTCGATAAGTTGTCCAAATACATACATTTCCTCGCGCTGAGCCATCCGTACACCTACGAATCTGTCGCCACTCTTTTTGCCCGCGAGGTTGTCCGCCTTCATGGCATACCTCGGGCAATCATTTCGGATCGTGATTCAACGTTCGTTGGCAACTTTTGGAAGGAACTGTTTCACTTACAAGGGACCTCTTTAGGTTTCAGCACGACTCACCATTCACAGACAGATGGCTAGACAGAGGTACTCAATCGAGGTGTGGAGACATACCTCCGCTGCTTCGTTATGGATGAGCCGCGCACTTGGACGAGTTGGTTGCATTGGGCTGAGTACTGTTACAACACTTCCTACCATTCGGCCAGCAAGCTCACCCCCTTTGAGGTTGTGTATGGTCATCCTCCTCCTTCCCTGAGCAGTTATGAGTCGGGTAGTACGACGTTGGCCGCGGTTGACCGTGCACTCCGTGATCGTGACCGCACACTCGCCACCTTGAGCGAGAATCTTCGGACAGCGCAAGATCGCATGAAGGCACATGCTGACAAACATCAGACGGATCGCGAGTTTCAGGTGGGGGATGAGGTCTTTCTCAAGCTCCGCCCCTTCTGGCAGTTGTCTGTGGAACAACGGACGAACCAGAAGCTGCTACCCCGTTACTATGGTCCCTTCCGGATCACCCGACAGGTTGGGCCGGTTGCTTATACGTTGGCATTGCCCGAAGGATCGAGGATACATCCGACTTTTCACGTTTCCTTGTTGAAGCAGAAAAATCGGCGACAATATTCAGCCCAGTCCTCTCTTGCTCGAGACTTCCAGCGCGGGCGAGCTGCGCCCGATCTCTGAAGACATCTTGTTGATCAAGTGGAAGCGCCGAGGCACGACGTACTGTCCTGAGTTACTAGTCAAGTGGAAGAATCTAACAGCAGAGCACAACACCAGGGTCGACTTGTTGGAGTTTCAGGAGCTCTAGCCCGATTACCACCTTGAGGACAAGCTGGTTCTCGATGGGGAAGGGAATGTTACGCCCCTGGACGAAGCCCGACTATTTGGGCGTCAGTACACGAGACGACGGGGGAGATGCAGATGCGACAACAGGGCTGAACCAACGGGTTCAGCCCCCACTCTTTGAAGAACCGGCCCTCGGGGGCTGATCCAACCCGGTTCAGCCCTGGGGCCGGCCGACCTTGGGTCCGGGTATAAATATACCCGGAACCCCCCTTTGGTGGACAAGGAAGAATATTACAGGTTTTCCCTCTTCTCTATCTTTCTCAACTCTAGTTTTCTAATTTTCTCTAGATCTCTATCTCCCTCCCCTTCTTCTCCTAACAGAAGCATGAATACTTGCTCGAAGGCAGCGTACCCATACCGGTTACGTATTCGGTACCGGTAAGTACCCAATACTCTACAGATACACCTATGTGGACATACTTGGACTTAGCACATCATTCTGCATATTGTGATAAGAGTCTATTTTTCTAGAGTAAACATAAGTTGGCTCTATGCTAGGAAGTGTTGGAACGTCCAATTAAGTTGTGTATTTGTATCGAGTATGTTTCTGGTACTGACATGTTTTTGTTACAAGTACGTGTATTGAACGTGTCGGTAAGATGCAAGTTATTAACAAAACGTCTAACTTGTCTCTAGGCTAACCGGAGATTGAAGATATTGATCTCCAACAATGAAGTTGATCTCCAACGGCGCACAAACAAAGGGGGTAACACAATCTCCCCCCAACGGCGCACAGGCCGCCACATGGAACTCTTGCTAAGGCCCCACCCGCTCAAGGTCTTAGACCCGAGCTTGCCTGCAAGCTCTGACGTCTCATGTCAGGATTCCAACAAACACAAACTGACCGATTCTAAGAAGCCTTGCTGGACCCCACCCGTTCATGGCCTCATTGCCCGGGCTTGCCCCCATGCTTGGCATTCTCGTCAGTCTCACAGAAGGGAACTAGTCTCGCCAGGACACTCTCCACACATGACATGTACGTCACGGGATAGCCAGCCGACCACGGAGACACAGCCACGCCTTGGCACAACACAAACCAAGACAATTTCACCCTAGTCCCTCATTTGTACTGCAGCGTTCCCGCGCACCAAGGAAACATCTACCACTCATGCGGAGCTAACCTTGCCCACCAAGGAAACCATCTACCGCCATTGAGGAGCTAACCTTGTCCGGTTCCGACTACACGTACTTACTCGAGAAAAAAGGGAAAACATCATCACATCACAAAACGGCATCTTGCCGCAACGGAATCTCTACGAATCCTTAAAGCTCGTATGCAACATCACCCAGTCGGACTAACGGTCGCGACTACGGCTTCACCCACCATGCCTAATCCACTAACGGAGCGGATTTCTAATGCAAAACATGCCGGGGACGGACTCAATCGACCCGGAGGTCTCTCTTGAACCTTGGCGACCCAAACCCCTCTCATTTGAGAGTTTGGTGCCCAAAAATTAGAAAAGAAGAGATGCTAAAACATGCATCCTAAAACCGAGAGGAGAAGTGTCGTTACCTTCCGACTCCTCTTCCTAGCCATGGAAGATTATCCGGATGAAAACCTTCACAAAGATCTAACCTCCACGGATCTGGACTCGGCTCGCGATTTGGAGCACCGAAGCCTCTCCTACAGCCCAATCCCTCATTCACCTTCTTTTTTGCTCTCCCTTCTTTCTAGAATTTTAGTAAGAGAAAGCTTGGAGAAGAATGAGGGTTTCCAACCCTATTCTCGGACTTAACTCCCCAAGAGCAGTCCTGGACCTCCAGATCCCAAAATAAGGGAAAGAGCGGCCACGATCCGTCTGAAAAATAAAATACCTGGGCCGAACACGGTCTGGCACACGCCCGTGAGGGCCGTGTCCCCTATTCGCCGTCAAAACCGACGCGCCTGGAACAGCACACGGGCATCCGACACGCCCGTGTTTGACCTGACACGCCCGTGTTCCAACTGACACGCCCGTGTTCCAACTGACACGGCCGTGTGGTCGGCCATGTGCCTCCATCGACACAGCCCCAAAAATAACCCGAGAACTACACGGGTACTGGACACGCCCGTGTCCACCTCAACACGCCTGGGCTCCAAGCCGTGTTCACTGTCTCGACACTTCGTCGAGCGAAGTTCGTCGACCATGCGGGACACGCCCTGTGACACGCCCGTGTCACAGGCCGTGTGCCCCTGTATCGACACTCGACACTCGTCGAGTGAACTTCGTCGAGAGAAGTTCGTCGACTGACTGACACGGCCTTGGACACGCCCGTGTCCTAGGCCGTGTGCCTTATCTCGACACATCGTCGAGCGAAAATCGTCGACTCCCCGGACCGATCGTCGACACGGGCTCGACACGCCCTGAGACACGCCCGTGTCTCAGGCCGTGTGCCTTGTCTCAACACATCGTCGAGCGAAATTCGTTGACCTCTCGACCAAAACGTCGATTGGAGCCTGACACGCCCTGGGACACGCCCGTGTCCCAGGCCGTGTGCCCCCTGCCAAAAACCAAACTTGGCCAGAAAACGCTGGTCGACCCTCTCTCAAATTTTGGGGTGTTACAATCCGACTTGTCTGAATTTTGGAGAGGTTTATGCTGCGTTTTCTAGGGACCCTCTATATTCTGACAAGGGGTTTTAGATTATCGACAGTTGCTTATTTCGGGGTTCCCGCCTTATTACACCTAGGACCTCATATCATGACTACCTAGTATGGGAGTTGCATGCGGGAGACGCCGTCAGTTATTTTGGAAGAGACAAGTTGGTAGCCATCGCGGAGGACCGTTTCTATTGGCCTAGCCTGAAGAAGGATGTTGCTAACATCGTGCATCATTGTCGTGTCTGCCAAAGATCAAGGGTACAAAACAAACTACTGGCCTGTATACCCCATTGCTCGGCCTACACCTCCCCTGAGAGGATATTAGTATGGTCTTGTACTTGGGATTCCTTGCATTCTGAGAAAACTTGACTCCATTTTTGTAGTGGTTGACCGGTTTTCGAAGATGACCCACTTTATTGCGTGTAATAAGATCGTCGATGCACCCCACATCGCGACTTTATTTATGAGTGACATCTTTAGATTACACGGCCTATCAAAGTCTATTGTGTCTGATAGGGACATGAGATTTATGAGTTATTTCTGGAAGAAGTTTTGATGGAAGACTGAATCACCCGGAAATTTTCTTTGGCTTACCACCCCCAGAATGACGGGCAGATTGAGGTGGTGAAAAAGAGTTTAGGCAACCTACTTAGGTGTCGTGTAGGAGAGCATGCATATAGTTGGGATTCAATACTCACTATCATGGAGTTTGCATATAATAGTTCTATCAATATGTCTACTGGGTTGAACCCATTTCATATAGTGTCAGGGTATGACCCTAGGAAGCCCATTGACCTCATCCCCGTCACGTTAGAATCATACTTAAGTGAGTCAGCTGAGTCTTTTGCACCAATTGCACATCATTTGCATGAGTTACACGAGTCAGTTCGATGACAAATTAATATTAGCAATGAATATTATAAAACACATGCAGATGTACACGAGCGAGAGAAGATATTTCTGGAAGGTGAGCAGATGATGGTAAGACTGTGAGAGTCTACCTGAAGAGGCTCCCACAGGGGCCTGCCAAGAAGCTGAGCACTAAGCGATTGGGTCCCTACACGATCATAAGACGCATCGGCTCAAATGCCTACGAGCTTAATATCCTGCAAATTTGGGTATCCATTTGTTGTTTAACATTGAGGACCTGAGCCGTACTTCGAGCCTCACGATTATGTAGAGCCATATAGTGTGGATCCTTCTGAGCCTATGCCACAACTCGTTCCACCACACTCCCAGCCCATGTACATCCCTTACCCACCCCGGAATTCGTCTCCAATGGTTTCACCTTCATCACCACCACTCGCACAAGATTCTTCTCCTTGTAAGTTGAGCGCTGACAGCATCACTGAGGTTCTATCACATTAGTACGTCCCCTCTTTGGACGGTCTTGTTTGCCTCTATTTAGTACATTGGCGTGGACTACCCTTCACCGACGACACCTGGATAGTTGCCGCTGAGCTTGATCGACTCTCCCCCGGTCTTCGACTTTAGTAAGATCGTCTCCATTCATTTGAGATGAAGACCTTTTAGTTGAGGGGAGTTGATGGGGATCCTTTGGAGGTGACTCGCAGCAAGGCGGGACCCACCTTTGTTTATTCGCGCAGGAAGACTTGTTCGGATTAGCAATCCGACTCCACGGCTATGTCCGACACCGTTTCAACATTTTTTTCTTACATTGGATTGCCATTTTCTATTTTATTATCTGCTACTCTAAAACCGCCCCACCTTCCTTTATTAGCTGCTACTACCCTATCGAACCTCTGCCAACACAACCGCCCCCACGTCCACCCCTGTCCAACCTTGCATCAGCACCGCCAGCCTACCTCCCTACCTATTCCTGCAGGCGACCTCCCCTCCGCCCCTCCCCAACAGTCCGCCGGCCCACCACCTCCCCACCACAACCCCGATCTCATCCCCTCCAAACTTGCCACTGTCCGTGAGCCTCCAGGAGAACTCATCAGCCTTCCCTTTGCCGCCATAGCCCAGATCCGACCCCCAAAGCCATATATCCAGCTGCTGTCTCGTCAATCCAGCCATCGGTTCCACTTCGGATCATCTCTATTGTGCCACACATCTCCAAATCTGCTCTCCTACTGCTGCCCTATATTGTCGTGAGTGTTTCTAGTTGTTGGATTGTTATTTTCTTAATATTAAATCCTTGTTTGTGATCTTTCTTTGCTCGAATATTGGTTTGTAGAAACTTATGCTAGTGTAGTCACTTGATTTGCAGGAAGTGTTCATTTTCCGCACGTTTCATCTTGGCCCTCCTTGTGGAGGAAAGCCATTTCCACCTTGCTTCTAAGAAATTTAATCTCGCTTGTTATATTATTAGTGTGGGATAAATATTTGTTAATATAATTGTTGTTGTCAATTTTACGTGGTTGCATCACACTTAGCATAGATTTCGTGGAACCTAATTCCCCCACATCCACTAGCGTGCATTTTAGGTGTCCAGTACACAGCCTACCCTACATCAGAAGGTACCCTAAGATGCATTATATGAAAGATGCATCTAAATTGGGTTACAAAATGGATGAATACTTTAATAATGGAGTGTTCGTTGTTTGCTAAAAAATGCTGGACTTTTTGAGGCTTTTTGGACTCAAGAGGTTAATGTGTAGTTTTTTTTTAATTTATGGTTCTCTTAGTTGCCATTGATTTGCCCATATGGTCTATTTCACCTGACAGTTATTCTGGTTTGAAAATATTTGTTTTTTTTTCTTTTGTTCATGTGAGCAGATAATTTTGGGGCGAGGGAAAGGAATTGCATATTTTTAGAGTGTGTTGATGAGATGAAATAATATTGACAATTGTGTGCATATCATAAGTCGTTTAAGTTATTAGTAGAGTGCACTTTTTCATTGGTCTGCTACGTCAACTTATGAGGAGTTTGTGATAGATCATAGGATAAACTATGATGTTGAGAATGAGTTGGAACTTGATGTTGAGGTTTCGTGGAGAGCGAGAAAGGACTCCAATTTAATCTATGGATACAAAGATTCAATATATTACGGTTGAGAATCAATATTACAATATAGTTACGTGTAGATAAAATGACAATCAAACCATCTTTCAAATATAGTTCTACGGGTATGGATTGTCTCAGCTGAATGAGTTAAACGTGAGAGGCCTTCTACATAGGATGCTATTAAATGCCACGGAAATGCAAAATGAATTATTGTAATGCAAGAGAATATTTAGTCACTTAGAAAAATGAAAAATGGGAATTAGTCAGGCTGCCAAATTAAAAAATGGTATAAGATGCAAATGAGTGTTCAAACTAAAAATATTTTTCTAGGAGTCAAGGCAGTAAGATTCAAAGCACGAATTTTGTAATCATCAGACTCAAGACAGGGTTATTAGCAAGGATTTCACTCTGAAGGAGGGTGTGTTGTAGTTTATATGTAGTTTATTTCAAGTCTTCCTTAGTGTATTAAATCTCGATTGGCATAGTTTGGTCTTTTTCTATTTTTAGATTTCCTCCTTACTCAAGTATATGTATGAGTAAGGTCTCTCTCGATTAATTGAATCAACATTATTCCTCTCTACTTAGTATCAGAGCAAGAAACCCTTACCGCATCCGCCACCCGTGCCTCTCGCGTCTCCCGCCCGCATCTCCCCTCTTAGATCTCCCACTCGTGTCTCCCGCTCGTGCTTCTCTCGATCGGATCGGTCGCCTCCTCCCATCCACATGCCTGAGTGGCGGTTCGTGCTCGACCCGGTAATGTGGCTGACGGGCGGAACCGACAACGCTGTCGGTTGCTGAGGAGGATGACGTCGCCGTTCTTAAGTGAAGCCCTTGTTTTTCGTTGCCCCTCTTCTCTCACTGCTCTCCGTCGCCGCTGTTCGTGCTCGACGCCGCCGTTCCCTGTTCTCGCTGCTACTGCCTTTACGCTGCCGCTGGTGCCAGCCTACCTTGCTGCTGCTGCCTTGACGCTACCGCTGGTGTTGGCCTGCCTTGACGCTGCCTTTATGCTGCCGCTGGTGCCGACCTTTCTTGACGCTGCTGCCCCTATTGGATTCAGCTGCTGCCTTGATGATGCCATTGCTGCCTAGATGTTGCTAATCTGAGAGCCCTTCCTTGTGTGATCAGAGAGCTCTCTTTGCCAATATGGGTGATCCTGTTTCTTCTATATCTTCTCATGGTGTAATCCAGCTTCATATGAGTGACCCTCAACGGCCTCATGGCCACTCCAGCCCCTTGAAGATTACCACGGTGCCCTTGGATGACACGAATTATCTTGAATGGTCCCGCGCTACCCAACATGTCATTCGTAGCCAACAAATGTTTGGATATATTGATGGGACGATTAAGGAGCCCCTCAATACTGATCCCTCCTGGAAGCGTTGTGATTCTGACAACTCTCTTGTTGTCTCCTGGCTCCTGCATTTGATGTCTCCTAAGGTATACCAGAGTTATATGTTGATGGACTCGACATTCAAGATCTGGACCCGTGATCGCAAAATGTACTCTCAGATTGGCAGTTCCACCCAGGTATATGTGGTCACTCACCACATTTTGGAGTTGCGGCAAGTATCGTTGACCATTTCATCATTCTTCTCGGAGTTTGAGCGCCTTTATCAAGAGCTGGACTACTTTGCGCATTTTACTCCTGCGTGTACTGCTGATGTCGTTCAGTTATAGCAAAATGAGTATCGCTTCCATCTTCATGTCTGTTTGATGAGCTTGAATATGGAATTTGATATGGTATGAACACATGTTCTCCACCGCTCTCCTCTTCCTTCTCTTCGGGAGGCATTCAGTCTGGTTCTGGGTGATGAAGACCGCCTCAAGTCCCTCAGTGTTATGGCAAATCCTGATCGTTCTGCCCTGACTAGTGTTAGTCGTAATCATATTCCCACTCCTGGATCTTCTGTGCCCACTTACGATTATTGTGTTCAAAGGGGACACTCTTGGGAGGCATGTTTCAAACTTCATCTCCATCTGACACCTTCTGGACGTGGGCGTGGTCGTGGACTAGGACGCGGGGGGCATAGACATAGTGGCTACCGTTCTCATGATGCTGCTTGCACTACATATGTCTATGATGAGTCCCAGTGTTCCGCTTCCGCCTCTTTTACAACACAGGAATTGTATGCTTGTCGTCGCCTGCCTTACTCTCAGTCTGATCCTGTCACCGGAGGTTCTACTTCTCTTGCTACCATTGCTATGCCTAGTGGTCATGCTGTCACCACCTCACCTTCTGAATCGGTGCTCGACTCCGGTGGTACACATCACATGACTGGGTCTTCCTTAGGTTTTCTCTCTTATACTTCTTTGTCTGATAAGGACAACGTTATTTCTGCTAACGGTTCTTTGTCCTCTATTGCAGGCAAGGACAACATCTCTTGTTCTCCGTCCATTTCTCTTCCCTTTGTTCTTCATGTTCCTTCATTTCCTCACAATTTACTCTCCATCAGCAATATTACAAAATCTCTTAATTACTCGGTAACTTTTTTTTCCTGATTCTTGCGTCTTCCAGGAACTGGGTACGAAGCAGAATATGAGCAGTGGTAGGAACCGTGGTGGCTTGTACTACCTGGACACCCATCTCTCTCAGGCTCTTTCCAATTCTATTGTCACTGCTGATGATGTTCTTCGCTGGCATCTGCGTCTAGGACATTCATCCTCTATGTATCTGCAAAAATTATTTCCTGTTTTTTACCTTATCTTTAGAACTTTGCTTGTGATGTATGTGATATACTAATATATCCAAACATGTGTGACATATTTCTTTCCCTAGTAGCATTCTGTTTGATGTTATACATTTTGATGTTTGAGGGTCGTCCCCCATTTTATCTTTATTTTGTTTTCGATGGTTTGTCACTTTTATTGATTGCTTCTTGCGTACTACATAGTTTATCTGTTGAAAAAGAAAAATAAAGTTTTTCCTTGCTAACCCAATTTAATGTTTCTGTTCGGGTTCTTCGAAGTGACAATGGGGGGGGGGGGGTATGATGATCGTGGTGCCTTTGGCTCTTACCTCACCACTCATGGTATCGTCTACCAGAAAACGTTTGTGCACACCTCTACTTAGAACGAAGTGGCTGAACGTAAAAATCGACACCTCCTCGAGGTTGCTCTCTCTCTGACTCTTAGCCACTATGCACCTTCCTAAATACTATTGGGGTGATGTGGTACTTATAGCTGCTCACCTTATCAACCACCTTCCTTCTCGTGTTCTTTCCTTTACTACTCCTCTAGCTCGTCTCTCCACATCCGACGTAGTTCATACTTCCCATTTGGCATCCCGTGTCTTTGAGTGTGTCTGTTTCGTGCATTTGCACCAATCTCATCGCGACAAACTTGACCCTCGGGCTCAACGTTGTGTCTTACTTGACTCTTCTTTTACGACCAAAGGATATCGCTGTTATCACCCCCCCTTCCCGACGTATGTTCTGTACCATGGATGTCACCTTTTTGTCAGAGAGAGAGTAGTGGTGATACTGGTGATACAAATGTTACTCATGCTCCTCTTTCTCTTCTCCCTTCCATCCCTTCCATTCCTTCCACTCCGGTACCCATAGCTCCTATTTTGGTACCGGACTTCTCTACTACGATTTCTCCTTATGCCCATATATACCATCATCGTTCAGGTACACAAACTACTACGGTTCCACCTCTACCAGTGCCAACTTCAGACTTAGATTCTGATGATGTTGATCTGCATATCCCGCTTGCATTGCTAAAGAAAGATAAAACTACTTGTATGCAACATCCTATTTCTAATCATGTGACTTACCATCATCTTACCCCGATTCATCAGGCTTTTGTTTCGTCCCTTTCCCTAGTCGTTATTCCTAAGACATGAAGGAAGCTTTGGAGATACCTGCTTGGACAAAGACTATGCACAATGAGATGTCTGCCTTTGACAAAAATCACACATGGGATGTTTTTTCTCTCCCTCCAGGAAAGAAAGCTATAGGTTCCCGATGGGTCTTCTCTGTTAAGTAGAACCAAGAAGGGAAGGTGGAACAGTACAAAACACGTCTAGTCGCTCAAGGATACAATCAGACTTAGGGAATTGATTATCAAGAGTCCTTTGCTCCTGTAGCAAAGATGGATTCCATTCGGGTATTGTTATCATGTGTTGTATGCCTGGATTGGGACCTCCATCAACTGGACGTGAAGAATGCGCTTCTCTACGGTGAGCTTGATGAGGAGGTGTACATGAAGTTCTTTCCGAGTTTTGTGAAGAAAGGAGCTGAAGGGCTTGTATTCCGCCTAATGAAATCCTTATATGGCCCGAAGTAATCACCTAGGGCCTGGTTCAGGAGATTTCTCGCGACTATGCTCAAGTTTGGGTACAAGCAAGCTCAATCTGATCATACCATGTTTATCCGGAGACATGAACAGAGGGTTGTGGTTCTCATTGTCTACGTTGATGACATTGTGATTACCAGAATGACACAAAGGAAATTCCTAATCTTAAGACTCTCCTATCTGCCGAATTTGTATTGAAAGACTTGAGAAGATTACGATACTTCCTGGATTTCGAGGTGGTTAGATCTGAGCAGGGTATCTTTATATCCCAACAGAAGTATATATTGGATCTACCAAAGGAGACTGGTATGCTTAATTGTGTTCCTGCGAATACCCCTATGGAAGAAAATCACAGGATTGAGGAAGATCGTGGTGGTAATCACACAGATGTATCACTTTATCAAAGATTAGTCGGAAAACTTATTATCTATCTCACACACGCCCTGACATTACGTTTGCGGTCGGTATCCTTAACAGATATATGCATTCTCCCAGGATTAGACATCAAGAAGTGGTGTATCGCGTGCTGCGTTATTTGACGAAAGCCCCTAGTCATGGTCTCTTATTATCCAAAAACAACAACTTGAAAATTGAAGTTTTTACTGACACTGATTGGGCTGGATGTCGGGATGCTAGAAAGTCCACGACAGGATATTGTTCCTTTGTTGGTGGAAACCTTGTGACATGGCATAGCAAGAAGAAGAATGTTGTGACTAGGTCAAGTGCAGAGGCAGAATATCATGCCATGTCTCAAGGCCTATGTGAGAGACTATGGCTGCGTATCATGTTATAATATCTGAGTTTCTCTAAGACAACCCCTTTCTACTTGTTCTGTGACAGTAAGGTAGCTATTAGCATCACTCATAACTCACTCCAACATGATAGGACAAAGCATGTTGAGGTTGACCGACACTTTATCAAAGATCACTTGGATAAAAAGACAGTTGTCACTCCTTTTGTTCATTCCAAAGATCAACTGACCGATGTGTTTACGAAAAGCGCGGGATGATGTGTTTACCGATGATATTCAAAAGCTTGGGATGACCGATATCTTCCGTCTGATTTGAACGAGAGAGTTGTAATTTACATGTAGTTTATTTCAAGTCATCCTTAGTGTATTATTGACTCCGATTGGGGTAGTTTGGTCTTTTTCTGTTTTTAGGTTTCCTTAGTGTATTAAGACCTCTCTCGATTAATTGAATCGACATTATTCCTCTCTACTGGGTGTTGGTATATATGAGTTATTCTCTTCAGTTTTGAGGCATAATTCTTTTCATATTTTGCTTTCCATGGTCGTTACACTTGATCACAGGATGGAGCAATTGATGTTAAAACTGCTTTTTTTTCGCGGGGAGTTGACTAAGATCTTTTTGTCTCATCTTGAAGGCTTTTATACCACAAGTAATAAAGATCATATGTGCCTACTATAAAATTCCTCACGGTCTTAAACAGTCTTCTTAACAATGGAATAGCCATTTTGTTTTTTTATGATAGATAATGTTTCTGATAGTTTTGTTTAATTGAGGAAATTGTTTGATCACTCATTCATGTGACATGTTATAGTTGATAACTTGATATATTGATTGTAATAAGGGGTAAATTCGAAATTGGCAAGTTGAAGTCTCATTTCAATGCTTAATGTGCGAAGAAGAATTTTTTAGAGCAACACAAAATATTGGGTATAAAAATACAGACATGGTAAGCATGCACATAGCACTTGTCTCAAAAGTACATGGACAATGTGTTCTAGCCTTTTGAGATATGAAGTCCAAACTAGCAAGTACTTTAACTAATTATTTATAAGAATCACCTCCAGTCACCTCAGACTGAGGAGGCAAAGTACCCGTCTTGTCTTATGTAAGTGCAGTTGACAGTTTTATCTATATGCCATGATGTGTAGTATGCTGGATATTTCACATCTTGTTAGTGTGGTCAACCTAGATGCAGATGAAATCAGATAGAATTTGATTTTGTAAATGATTTTGATAGATGTTTTGTTTGGTAGGGTAGTTCTATATTTTGGTTATGTAAGCTGAAAGATTGTTTTTTGGATTACTGTTACTTTATCTTCTACTGATGTAAACTATATGACTCTTTCTGGAGAAGTACAAGAGGATATATGATTGTGTTATTTTTCGAATACTCCTGGTGTTCAAAGCCATCATTGGAGGTGTACTATGTAGTCTAAGTACAATTCATTTGACCAAAAATCAACTGTTTCACAAGAGAATGAATCATATCGATGTAATGTTCACTTCATTGGGGATGTTATTAAGGGATGTAATTTTCTAGTTTAGTAAATTGCTAAACTGAAGAGAAACACTTTGACCAAACTTATTGCAATAGAGATGTTCCCAGCATTACTTGGACAATATTGGATGTTGCAGTCGAAGTCAAGGAGCTCTAAATTGAATGACAATTCAAAATGTTTTTCTGATGTGCGCCTTGGGGAATTCAAGCAAAAGTTTAGTTATGTCTGTCTTTAATTAGAGCTGAATCATTTCACTTGTGCTGGTTCAATTCAGTTTTATAAGTCAAGGAACACAGGAGCTAGTAGTATTCAAAATGAAGTTGTGCGAGTGAGGGATTTAGTAGCTAAATGAAGAGAAGCATGTGCCAAAGCTCAATGCCTATAGAGAAGAATCGATCTTACATATAGCCTTAGTTGAAAGAGACTTCATTTATTCGTGACACAGACAAAAAGAAAATGACGGAAGGGTCTTAGTTATGTTTCCCTGTGCAGCCAATAGTAGAATCCACTTTTTTTTGGTATAGACAAAAGATGGAAGGAGACATTTGTAATATTTTGTTTGTAAGTATAGACGATGTTTATAAGCATTTTTCTTCTATCAAAAAATGATCGTTGTTCTTTTTCTTTTGTGCACGTAAATTAATCACACTGATTAATCAAAGCATGCAAATCTCAGTGTCCTTTTTTGTTAGTTGTCTACTCTAATTGCTTTGAATTGCATCATTTTTGCAGCAGTAATTTTATTCCAACTATTTGTGGTAAGCTTATTCCACATTTTTCATGCATTAATGTTGAGTGCTACCAGAAGTCTTAATTCTAGACTCTTCAAATCATCTTAAATAACTTTCATGCATTACTTGGGTCTATTTCTTCTACCTAATCCATTACGCATTCTTAATTTATTATAACTTCACCTAGTAGCTCATGTCAGATCCATCATTATTAAAAGTCTATCCACTTGCATGGTAAAAAATGTGAAAATTTTGGTTAACTCACCTATTTTTTTATTTCACATAATGTGATTATTAGATTTATACGACAATATCTAGCATATTTTGCATTGTTTTAGTGCATATTTTCAAAGGAGATCAGTTGTATAGTGCGATATAAAAAATTCACGATCTTAAATCGTCGAACTAAAGTGCAAACTAAGTTGGGCTCGGTGCACAAATTTTTAAACACCAATCACTTGATGATTCTACATCAACATATTTGTTTCACTTATCTTACCGGGATGATAGACGAGGTTCTTACTTTTCATGGTTGTAGGGTTTTCTCAGTTTTCAAGCAGTTTTGTATTGGGACGCCATACGTTTTTAGTTTTTCCCGCTCGTTTTGTTATCAATTCTGGGGTCGAGCCGGTCTCTTTGTTCTGGCTCGGGATAGTGGCATAGTGCCCACAAGATGAGCAACTGATCCCAGCCTCCCATATTTCCTGATCTGCATTTGGCGCCTATATGATCCATCAAAGTGTAACAAATGAGCTGAGTTGACATTGAAAGAAAAAAGCCCATCAGCCGTTCACTCTTCTTCTCCGAATGTGTTCATATTCCTTCACATTGCTGAAAATAGAGATTAAAGTCACACTCTCAAGTCTCATTATATTTGTTTTGCTTATACAAAGTAGATTGAATTCAACACTCTCGTTTACCTCAACGATACCATTAATCATGTGGATTATAATTGCATATCGAGAAGATTACAAACTTCTATAAGAGCCCTTTCAATTGGACGAAATTGGAACCCTAGAACTAGAATTGGAGGCTTGTTTTTAATGGAATTGGATCTCCATTTTAATTCCAAAACCCTAATCCTAAAGGCTTTCACAACATGTGATCATTGTAAATTTTCTGATCTTGACTTTTTTCCGTCTAAAAAAATACTGATATATTTCCTCAATGTGCAACATTTCAGGTAATGTATGAATCATGGAGGCGAATTCATTGATGCTCAAATCATGAGATTGCTTCTCTGAACACCCCTTGTTGATATTTAAAAAAAACTGGTTACTACAAAGTAGACCCTATGTTTCCTGTGTTTGGTCCCAAGAAGGCTGTTTTAGCCCCATGCTATCCTGTTGAGAGTCTATAATGCTGAGATCCTGTATCCTACCATTTAATGATACCTGCACTTGTTATTGCTTTATTATGTAAGATCATTTGTTCTGGACGAGTTTCTAATCTTTTGATATGATAGGGTCTCTGATGTTTTTTTTATGCTGACCTTACATGGCTCGGTGTTGGACCGACATCACACTGAAACCGTGCACTGTGATTCGACATCGGCGCGGTTTAGTGTTGGGTTGAACATTTTGAGTATATTTATTTGTGGTGTGGCATGGTTCTTAAATTTTTCGTAGGTGTAAATCGAACCCACAGCAAGAGGCGTGGTATTCAATCGGTGAAATCGTATCGCACCTGAACTGTCTTCGTGATTTGAAATCGGTTTGCACCAGAACTATTCTGCTTGATTTGAAATCTGTTCAGTGCGTTTTCCGCGAGTTCGTTTTTTTCCAGCCCTAGATGTAAACCCACACGCAGCTACTAATGATTTATTTCATCCTAACTCTATGCACAATACCAGTCAAATTTTATAAACATCATGTTCAAATACTACAATTTAGTTAACTTATCTTACCAAAATATCAATTTTACACGTATAATATTGTGGGACACTAACCTCTGCTAGTAAATTCACATGACAATTCATGAAGACTGCAATGTTTACAAGTCAATTGATACTGGCTAGGAAATTATTATTGGCGTGGTGTATGAAACAGCCCCACTCTTTTGATTGCTTTGGGACATTATTTATTATTATTGTTAATATAACTAAAATATCATTAAAATAATAAAAATGTGTGAAATAAAGTGATGCTGCATAAAATGATGCCTATGCATCAACCCATAAACTGAATGTAGGGGTGCATGTGGTTCGGGTCGGTTTGGGGCCAATCCAAAACCAAACTAACATGCTTCAGTTTTTGGTAGGTCCAAATCGATCAGAATCCAATCCAGTTGATTTCTCACCAATGAAGCGTATAAATAGGGTCAAGGTCAAGATCCCCCTTTATTTCTCATTCACTCCTCATCTGGAAAGTCCTCCAATGGATTTTATCTCTCCTTCCTCCTTCACCTTCTTCGTTTCCTTCTCCCCCTTTGAAGATCTTCAAGCCCCCTTTGAAGATCTCCTTCGTCTTCGAATCCCCCGTCTTCAAATCCTCCAAAAATCTTCATCCTTTCTTCTCTAGAGGAATTTCCTTCTACTATTTCCTCTATCTACTCCTCCACTTTCCCTCTTTGTGCACTCTCCCACGCGCTCTTCCTTGCGCGCTCCCACGCACTCCTCTTCCTTGCACGCTCCAACGCGCTCCGCTTCCTTGCGCGCTCCCGCGTGCGCCGATTTTTCACGCACTCCCCTGCGCTGCGCCTCCCTGCGCGCTCCCTCGCGTTGAGCCTTCTCGTGTGCTCTCACACGCGTCCCTTCCTCGTGCGCTCTGCCATCAAGTCAGGTCTAAGTGCACCTCCGCGTGTTCCACTCTCAAAACCGCTACAAGTGTTCAATGCCCTCAGCTTTGCAACGAAACCATCAAGTGTCAACAAGTCAGCAATTCTCGTCTCCTCTACGGGAGACGACCCACAAAAAACAGGACACGCCAGACGCATCACTCGAGCTCACAAGCCCCAGTCATCAGAACAAGTACAACAAGTTCTCCCGCCTCCAAGAACTACCAAAAGATTCCAAAAAATAACGAGTGCATCGCTCCATGCAGCACACGAAAAAATAATTTGCTCCGTGAGCGGTGGCCTGTCACCCTCTGAGTCTCTCTCTTTCCTCAATGACTGTAACGAGAGGCGGCCTGTCGCCCTCGAATTCTTGAAAAAATCCTGTAACAGTGCTCAAATCTAGTGGAAGTTTGGTCAACACAGATCCGACCACGTGGTTTTTCACCCAGTTGACAGGTTTTACATGTTAAAAAAATTGTCTTGTCAGCTTTTCTCTCATCGACTGTGTGCCCGCTAAACTGCTCCGTGGGTTAAGACGAGCTAAGTTAATTCGGTCCGACCGAGGTGTCGAGTTTGGCCCCAACAAGCCTGTCTTTAATAAGCTGGAAGTGAGGGCAAATATCAATTATATGTGCACACCAAAGTCAGCACGACCATCAAATGAGAAATTTTCTTCCCTACAAATGTGAACAGGCTCCGTCAGTGACCTCCTTGTGAGGTGTCTCCTTTAGTCATCCTTTTAATATTATTTTAATTTATTGTTAGTTGTTTTTTTTCATTAGGCCACTTTACTTGTCTATATAAGGAGGCCTAGAGGAGTTGGGTTGGAAATGTGGGAAGCCATTCACCCACATCATCGACTACCAGCTCCCGTCCCCAAGGCGAACAGCTCAGTTTCTATCGCACTTAGAGATGCTATGCTTCTCTTCATACACGTCATCGACCTTCCTCCCCATCCCTTTGCCCTGACCCTGCTTGCAGTAGCCTTACAATCAACCCCCTTCAACACCAAAATGTAAAACAACTTTGAAGATCTTGAACAACTAGATTTCTCACATGTCAGGGGCGGATCCAAGAATTTTGATTAGGGTGAGGCTCAGCCACCAAGCGAAGTCAAAAAAATTTTTAAAATAAAATTTTAAATAAAAACATTTTTTAAACAAAATATATTATACATCTTCAGTAAGCAAAAAAGATACAAACAATCACGTACATGTTACTTCAATTGTATGCGGTGATTTTTCACTTCATAAAATTCATCTATGATACAATCTTTGTCAATTTTCTCCTCTTTTCCCGCTCAATGTATAAAGTCATGCAATTTGGAAAAAAATCGTCTTCTATCTTGTTGTGAAGTTTCATTTTAATAAGTATCATAACAGAAAATTACCTTTCCGTGGTTGCTGTTGATGCCAAAAAAAGTCAAAATGAGCCAATTCAATTTTGTAAGTTCTTGTGAGAAGAAATATCAAGCTAATAATATTGCAACTGAGTGTTCAACACATAAATTTCATGCTCGCTGAAATCTTTAGGATAGAAATTCTTTGCAATGACGCATATATTATTAATATTGAAAAATTTGTATTTATCACTTGAATCTAAAGTTATTCTTAGACGAAGTAGTTACATAGAATTCTCAATGAATCATGAGTTGAGATCCTGCAATGCACAATCTGTTGTGAAATTGAAAATATTCACTCAAAAATGATACTGATAGTCGCGTAACCACCGTAACCACCACCTGGAGGCTATTAAAGGCTTCGAGGCATCCTCATTTCTTACATTTCTCCTCTGTGCATTTTTCTTCCTCAGGCCAAAGCTCTGTCGAAGTTTTCGTACAAACCACCGTTCCTCCATCAGAATTCTCCAACGAGCCACCGTCCCTCCACCAGAATCCTCATGTGTGCCATCGCCGCTCCACCAAAAACTCGATTAAGCCCGACATCACCACAAAGAAGACGCTCTGCCCGTTGTAGCAAGAAAGCCTTGTTCATGCTCAGCCTCTAGAAAGCCCTCCCCAACCTCACTCTGCACGTTCCACGCCCATCCTCACACTAAGATTGTGAAAACTAAACCTCTTGTGGAGCAGTCTGTTGCTCATCGAGCGCCAAAGATTCTCTCTAACCACCAAAGTGTAACGAGGAGCGACGACAATAATAATAATATTTTTTATAATCTATCGATAATATATATCTATACTTACTATTAAGAGTGAAATTTGTGAGGTTTGGTTTGGTTTGAACTCAAACCGCAATCACACAAAAAGGGAGGTTTTTGACTGAACAATTGCACTGCACCAAAATCGTGATGTGAGGTTGAAGACATTGGTGCAGTTTGGAGTCGGTTTATAATAGTTCAGTTTCGATTTTTATACAGTTATACAATGTATTTTAAATATTACTCACATATTTTTCAAAAATGTTTTATTTTAAATATATAGAGGGTATATAACTATTGTTTAATTGTAATCATAAAACACAAATCTAATTGTAGCTGATAAATTAATCAAATCGAATTAACTAATATATTCTTCAAACAAAATTTTAATTATAAAATAAGACTTCAAGTGCAACAAGTTAAAGTTCTTTACCCTATGTTGAATCGTAATCTTCAGCCACATGAACGTTGCATCAGCATTACACGATCATTATCTTTGAATTTTTCAATTGAGATTGGAGATCCATGATTCACTTCAGCCCTCAGGAGTTAGGAAATCAAAATTAGAATATTATTTAATAACAAGCAAAGAAGAGTAAAAGATGAATGATAATACCAGGATAGTTTCTAACATGAATACCAGCAATCGTTGTCAAGGAAGAGACGAAGAGGAAGAAACCACTAGTGAAAGAAGAGACAACAAAGCTATGGAAGAATGAAAGTAACATGTACTTATTAGCGGTAATTGGAATGCCAAGTCCTCTCGAAGAAGATGGTACAGACACTGACAGAAATGTGGGTTCCTCTTCAGTGTGAGTTCCCCCGGACAAAGAAGATATGAGTTTAGGAGCTTCTCGTCATCTCTGCTCTGTGTTCTCTTGGGGAGATGAGGAAAAGTGAATTCGGGGACGGTGGTTAACAGACAAATAGGCCAAATAAAATAAATGAACAAAATAATAAAATAACCTATCGAGAAAAATAAACAAGTTTGACACAAATAAAATAATACAATACAGTGGAGCATGAAGTATTGAATTTATAGCATATCTAGTTGATATATATGAAAGATTTGATGTTTTTACCTCAAATAAAATATGCGAATAATACAATAATCTAAACAAAATTCTTTGTAATAATATCGGTGTGATGCGGTTTTGTAGGTTTTGCAGTGCCAAAAATCACACCGTAAACTATGCGGTTTTGCAACCAATGCAAGCACTCCACAACAAAACCGTTCAATGCGCTTTATAATCGGTGGGTCTGGTGCGACTTTGTTGTTTCAATTTTTAACTTTTAGCCCTACTTACTATATTATATAAAAAGTACTACCCATTGTTATAATGTGAAATTCCTGCATTCGGGCCCCGAATATCGAAGTCTCTCTTGAAAAAAAACCCGAACGAGCTTACTTTTCCCCTCCAATGTTTTATTGTTGACCTCACCTATTCATTCCGCTGAGTTTGATTTTAGTTCTGGATGAAACCGCTTGGATTCAGACGAAACCACATAGAACCAGGCAAATCAGTTAGTGGTCGATTTGATTTTTCTACTTGTTGAACCGTAACCAAAATTGTTGACATGGCGATTCCAAAAATTATGCTGGAACCAGAACCAGAACCAAAATAAAAAATGATTAAACCAAATAAGGTTTTGATTTAAATTTGAAGAGTCATTACCCTAGTGATTTGGTTCACGAATTTACTAGAACCAAAATCGAACAAGAACCGTGACATCTCTAATAACACTGGATCGTTAACTACAGGGAAACGATTGTCGATTGGAAAGTGGGCATCGACAGGGAGGAATGAATCGTCAAACATGGAATATGCTCGGTTGTTTGCGATCGTCAAGGGTGAAAGTGAGGTGATAGATCTTAATTTATTCTAAATTAGAATTAAGAGATAAAAAGTCACAGCACAAAGATAAAGAAGGAAAAGCAAGCACACAGACGACACAAGAATTTATAGTGGTTCCCCTAAACTTGGGTACATCCACTCTTCTACCACCCTGGTAGAAATCCACTTAGGTTTTTGATCAGGTGCCCTATCACCACAAGATCTGCTTCAGGTAGATCTAGAAACCCTTCAGGCTTTTGATCAGGTGCCTAAAAACCAATAGGTTTTTGATCAGGTGCCATATCACCAAGGAGTTCACTTTTGAAGGGAGTAATAATCCTTTACAAGAGGTGGGGATGAGAGAGTGATGAAGGTCTTCTTTTCTCAATCACAATGAGAAGACTATGTGGATTCAGTGATGTTGTCAAATCTCCCCCTGAGATGTAGAATAATTCAGGAGTGGAAGCTTTGCTTCAGGGTGTAGGCCTTCAAGTTGATGTTGCTCTCCAACAAGCTTTTAGACTGATATGAATTGATTGTCTCTTGAAAGCCTGAAACAGATGAAGAAGATGATGTTGATTTGCTGTAAGAAAACTTGTAGCTAAGTTCTTCTTTTGTGAGAGAAAAAGCCTTCTTGAATATTCTCTCTCTATCTCTTCTATTTTGTCGAGTGCTGTATTACTCTTCTTATATTCTCTGTAAGATATAATATCTGTATATTTAATGCCTGAAGAATTCAAGCATTTGAATTCTTTCTATCTTGGAATGGCTAAATCAATTCCCGAGAATGGAATATGTCTTGAGAAATCAATTGACATTTAATCACTGTAATAAGCCATATTTTATACTGTCATTCAAACGGCTATATTTGATAGCATTAAATCTGAGAGCTATAAATGCCTGCAGTTAAGCCTTAATTAAATCTGCCAGCTGTAAATAAGAAGGTCTGAAAAACGGCATAGGAAATCGCCAAACTAAATCTTAAAGCTTCTTTATTCTGCATTCTTCAAACAGGGTTCGGAGATCGTTGAACTCAGCTCGGAGATCGTTGAGCTGAGTTCAGAGATTTTGAACTGCATCTGAATTTTACAGTTTTCTTTGAGCTGAGCTCAGAGATCGTTGATCTCCGCTCAGAGATCTTTAAACTGAGTTCAGAGATTTTCTTCCAGCAATTTTCTGAACTTCAAATCTGAACTTCTCTGGAATTTTTCTGAATGACCAAACCTGGAAATAATCCTATGACCCATGACTATACATTTTGGGTCAATCTAATAAACCCTAATAGTGATCCTTACCCAAATCCAACCTTGGGTTCCAACAATCTCCCCCTATTTGGGTGAGGACATTATTCACATAAAATAAAACACAAAGCAAAAAAAAAAAAAAAAATCTGCCTGATTAAAAGTTTTTCAGCAGATGTACAATAGTACTTTGAGAAATAAAATACATGAAACAAAAAGCTACTAGAAAATCCTAATAAGCAATTTTCTTTACAAATAAAATTGACAATCTCCCCCTATACAGCTACTGCTGTATCCTCTGCATTTCCTGAAAAGAGAGGTTAGGAGTTCTGGACCCATATTACCTTGGGTCCTATTTTTCTTTCACAATAATAATTTGAAATAAAAGAATAAAAATTTCTGTTTTGAAATTCTGAGTTCGACGAAAAATATTTTCGTCGATCTGAGTTCGACGTTCGTCGTTCTCGGTTCGACAAAGGGTATTTATTTCGTCGATCAAGATTTTCTGACCAGAAATCTCTGTTCCGAGATCGTCGACCTGAGTTCGACGAAGAGTGTAGTTTTCGTCGAGCTCCGTTCGACGAACTATGTTGAACATAAATTTTCTGAAATTTTTTAATTTGTTTTGGTAAAAATTCAGTTATGTTGTCAAAATCAAGGGAAGAGATAACCTGATCCTCTTCTGATTCACATTCTGATTCTCCATCAGAGACTGATTCTTCATCATGTCTGCTGCATGAAGCATTTATTGTCATTAGGCAAAACTCTCTTGCTCTTGACTCTTCTTCATCTTCAGTTGTACATGATGAAGTTTTAGAGTCACTCCAAGATTCAGTATTTAATGTTTTTTATTTTGTTGATCCAGCAGCCATTGCTGTGAGGGAGTCCCAGATGTCTTTTGCTGAAGTACATTCAATAACTCCTTCAAAAATGTCATCAGACATTGATTGAGCAAGGATGTCCATTGCCCTTGCATTAGCAATCTTTAGCAATTTTTGAGCTTCTGTCCATTGAGGTGATGAAACAGCATTCATGCTTGTTGTTTCCAATGGTTGATAAGGACCTGTCAAAATAGAATTGAAAATGGCTTCATCAATAGAGTTCATAAAAAGCCTAATCCTTGTCTTCCATAGTGCAAGCTTATCCAGATTGCACTTAGGAGGTCCAGTGCTTGAACATTCTTCATTTTGTGCCATGAAAAACTCTCAAGAAATTTAAGATCTATCAGATCGTTTTGGTTCAGGTGTTAGCCTGTGCAACCACTAAGGTGTGATATTTTAACCAACCTGACATTGATACCAATTGAAAGTGAGGTGATAGATCTTAATTTATTCTAAATTAGAATTAAGAGATAAAAAGTCACAACACAAAGATAAATAAGGAAAAGCAAGCACACAAACGACACAAGAATTTATAGTGGTTCCCCTAAACTTGGGTACATCCACTCTTCTACCACACTGATAGGAATCCACTTAGGTTTTTGATCAGGTGTCCTATCACCACAAGATCTGCTTCAGGTAGATCTAGAAACCCTTCAGGCTTTTGATCAGGTGCCTAAAAATCAATAGGTTTTTGATCAGGTGCCCTATCACCAAGGAGTTCACTTGTGAAGGGAGTAATAACCCTTTACAAGAGGTGGGGATGAGAGAGTGATGAAAGTCTTCTTTTCTCAATCACAATGAGAAGACTATGTGGATTCAGTGATGTTGTCAAAGCTCCCCCTGAGATGTAGAATAGTTCAGGAGTGGAAGCTTTGCTTCAGGCTGTAGGCCTTCAAGTTGATGTTGCTCTCCAACAAGCTTTTAGACTGATATGAATTGATTGTCTCTTGAAAGCCTGAAGCAGATGAAGAAGATGATGTTGATTTGCTGTAAGAAAACTTGTAGCTAAGTTCTTCTTTTGTGAGAGAAAAAGCCTTCTTGAATATTCTCTCTCTATCTCTTCTATTTTGTCGAGTGCTGTATTACTCTTCTTATATTCTCTGTAAGATATAATATATGTATATTTAATGCCTGAAGAATTCAAGCATTTGAATTCTTCCTATCTTGGAATGGATAAATCAATTCCCGAGAATGGAATATGTCTTGAGAAATCAATTGACATTTAATCTCTGTAATAAGCCATATTTTATACTGTCATTCAAACGGCTATATTTGATAACATTAAATCTGAGAGCTATAAATGCCTGCAGTTAAGCCTTAATTAAATCTGCCAGCTGTAAATAAGAAGGTCTGAAAAACGGCATAGAAAATTGCCAAACTAAATCTTAAAGCTTCTTCATTCTGCATTCTTCAAACTGGGTTCGGAGATCGTTGAACTCAGCTCGGAGATCGTTGAGCTGAGTTCAGAGATTTTGAACTGCATCTGAATTTTACAGTTTTCTTTGAGCTGAGCTCAGAGATCGTTGATCTCCGCTCAGAGATCTTTGAACTGAGTTCAGAGATTTTCTTCCAGCAATTTTCTGAACTTCAAATCTGAAATTCTCTGGAATTTTTCTGAATGACCAAACCTGGAAATAATTCTATGACTCATGACTATACATTTTGGGTCAATCTAATAAACTCTAATAGTGATCCTTACCCAAATCCAACCTTGGGTTCCAACAAAGGGAAATGAGCGATTTTCAGTCGTGGATATCCGATTGAGAAATGCAACGGTCGTCGATATCCGATTGAGAAATGCAATAGTCACCAATCATAGGAAAGGATAGGTAAATTGCCGATCATTGAATTAAGAGATCAGTGTTCGTCGAGTGAGGGTTGTAGGGGCAGACTTGCGTCAGAACTACAAAAAAATATATAGAGATACACGTGCACGTACACACATCTTCGAACGGGCTTCGCCCGTTTTCGATGCGGCGCTGCGGGCTTCGCCCGCAATCAAGCGGGCTTCGCCCGCTTAGCAACGACATTGGTTGTGGGCGGCAATACATTTGTCATGAGTGGCGACATTGGTCGTGGACGACGATATTGTTCGTGGGAGGAGACATTGTTCGTGGGCGTCAACATTGTTTGTGAGTGGCGACATTGTTCAGGGAATGCGACAATGTTCGAGGACGGTGACATTGCTCGGGGGCAGCAACATTGTTTGGGGGCGGCGACATTTGTCGGCAGTGCCCGTTCTCGATGCGAAGTTGCTGGCTTCACCCGCAACAAAGGGGCGACAGTACCCAGCCAGCAAACAGCGGGCTTTGCCCGCCCCCGGCTCAATGCACTCAGGTGGCCTTCGCCCGTTCTCGATGCGGCGTTGCGGATTTCGCCCGTGCTCGATGCGTCGTTGCGGGCGCATCCAGACGAAGCGACGACAATAGGCGAAGCGGCGACATTAGGCGAAGAGGCGACATTAAGCGAAAAGGAGACATTAAGCGAAGATGCGCTAATAAAAAAATTATTTTAACCTTGATGGGTTAAAATGTTAAAAAAAGATAATAAGTAGTGTTTTAATGTTTTTTTAACATAGTGCGCACTTCAAAAACCATTGAAAGAGTGAACACACTTCACAATGCTTAGGACGGTTAACAACCTATACGACGCTTCATAGCAGATTTTAAATGGTATTTTATGAGTTGACCACAATTTTCAGCATGTCTCTCCATTTTAATAGCATGTATGCCAAAAAAAAATTTGTTTGAGAAGGCATAAAGGAGGTGACAAAAAAAGATAATCGCAGGGAAAAGTGAACACGCTGAGCGAAATCAATAATTTTGCCACAGAGAAATTGAGCAGTTCATGATATTTATGTCTTTCAAAAAAAATAACAAATCTGAAATTCATTAAACAATGAAAGAGTTAACGTGGGGAGCGAGACCAATTTTTGAACCCATATTTTCATAGTACTGGAGACCAAATTTTTTCTCATAATTTTTATAGTACAGGAGACCAAATTTTTTTTAGCAAACTCATTATTTTAATGCCAGCGATTTTTTTAGGGATCTCTTTATAAAAAAATGAGGTATTCTTCTCCTCTAGTCAACACAAAATAAGTTGAAAAAATTGAAGCTCTGTTTTAATAGCTGTTCTTCTCCTGTTGTCAACAACAAAACAAATAATCTGGAGCCGCCTCGCCCTCCACGGCTCACCCTGAGACGGGATGAAGTGTGAGTAAATCAAAATTATAGAACATAAAAAATCGAAGTTCTAGGAGAGGGAAACAGTCAAAAATAGCTAAATGATCTGTTAAAACATGAAAAAATGAAGTTTTGTTTTAATAGATAATTCCTGAGTAGTACGAAGAAGATCAATAAATCAAAGCTGGAAGCCTGGAACCTGCTGGATCTGAGCTCTTCTTTGAAGGGAGGAGGAACCACCGAGGAGAGCTAGGCTTGGAGGACGCGAGGCGGCAGCTATGCGAGCTATAAAAATAGGATAAAGCGAAGCTCTGTTTGAGTAGTCATTTCCTGAGCACTACGAAGAAGAAGAACAATAAATTAAAGTTGGAACCTGCTCATGAACCTGAACGCTCCTTTGAAGGGAGGTAGAACCGCCGAGGAGCCGCTTGGAGGAGGCGAGGCTCCGCGGAGGAGGCGCCGCTGAGGAGGTGCCATCAAGGAGGAGTTATGGAGGAGGATCTGCGGTGAAGGAGCTTTGGAGGAGTCGACGCTCTGCCACTGAGGAGGTTTAGAGAGGAGGCGTGACACATGGCTGACAGGAGCGGCGGGCAACTATAGATGAGCAGGTGGCTTGCCGTGTAGCAGAGGATTTTGGTTTGGCGTGTAGCAGTTTGACATAGGTTTTGTTGATGTGTAGTAGGTGGCTTATTGCCTTGCTGTGGTTTGCAGCAGGCCAAAAGATGCAGCAGCTTTTGGGAACCAGGAAAGCTGCAGCAGCTTTAGGGAACCAGGAAAGATGATGCTGCTATGGTTTGCAGTAGACTCAATGCTCCCGGTTCAAATCAAAAGAATCTTTATGGCTTTATCCTCTTTCCCGGTTCCCGTTGCTTTTCAAAACAAAAGAAATCCGGTGGCTTGTTTATTAAATTGGATGGGTTAAAATCTTTGATGTAGTTTGATCAAACGGTCCAAATCAAAAGTATGGTGTGTTCGTTAGATATGTATATTGATTTATATAATAAAGATATATATATATATATATATATATATATATATATATATATATATATATATATATATATATATATATATATATATATATATATATTGTGGTGGGTCGCTCGACACTCTTATAGACTGGTCAAATTAAACCGTCTTAACTCGAGGGTGAGTCAAGTGTGCAAACAGTCACATAGATGACTAACAACTAGCAATACAACTTTTAACGTAGAAAATCAAGAAAAGGGTGAAAACCCATGAGG
Organism: Platanthera guangdongensis; assembly: GCA_039583875.1. NCBI lineage: Eukaryota > Viridiplantae > Streptophyta > Magnoliopsida > Asparagales > Orchidaceae > Platanthera > Platanthera guangdongensis. Next base: position 250,687,491 of record CM077150.1, read on the forward strand.
CTGGATTGGTGTCGACCAAGATGCACTATTCTCTGGAGGGTTATAAAAGTTATCTTTTGAGGTGACGGGATGCTACTCATTATAATGATTTTTCTAGACCACGAAGGTCACTTGGAGTAGAGTGTTGAGGAGCGTGATCAGAAGCAACTGGAATGATGAATGTGGCAACAGGGCTTTAAGCTCAAAGGACGCAGTTGGATGAGGTCTTCGAGCTCTTCGAGGGGGCCTTTGAGGAGCGAAGGATATCTTCAAGGCTCCGAAGGAATCTTCAAAGGCTGAAGGAGATCTTTGAGCATTCTTCAATTGATCTTCAAACTCCGAAGGCGATCTTCGAGCGCCAAAGGAGATCTTCAAGTGCTGAATGAGATTTGAATTTCTTTATTTCAAGAATAGCTAAATCACCTAGAGGGGGGGGGGGGGTGAATAGGTTTCTTACTCCTTAGTGACTATCTTTTGTTTTCATTTAGTTTGCTGCTTTAGTGGTTGGTTAATTTCTGCTTTCAAGATGAGCTACCTGCACAAAGAAAACCAACACAATAGAGTACACAAAGATTTATAGTGGTTCCCCAATCTTTGGGTACATCCACTCTCCTCCCACCTTGCTAACTTCCAATTGGTCAAGGCTCTTCTCCAAACCAATGCTCCAAGGAGCTTACACCTCAGATCTGTCAGTCTCCTCCAAGACTTACACCTCAGCCACAAGGGCCTACACTCAGTGATATAAGTATCACCTACCTCAGGCAATTAAGCCCTACCACTCAGGCTATGGAGGATAGCCCTACCTTAGAGCAAACTTGCTCCTACAACTTAGAGAGATACACTCTCCTACAACTCAGGCATAAGTGCCCAACCACTTAGTGATTAACTGATCACCTACCTCAGAGCAAGTTTGCTCCTACCTCTCAGATCCACAAAGGATCATACAAGATGAAAGTGAGTTGTTGAGGTTCTTGATTGGACACAAGAGGAATTTCTCTGTGACAATCAACCTTGGGTGAGTTATACTCAGCCCCACTTTGACATCAGGAATGTTTTCCTGTGTCTACTTTACTGGACTATATACACCTTAGCCCCAACTACTTCACAACAACAAGTATATCCACCTAAGCTGGAAGTGACTTGCAGAATATTGTTCTGCCCCTTTCTGAACTGAAACAAAAGTTCAGCTCTCTCTTCTTCACAGCAACAATGATGTAGAATCTTTGATATATGCTGGAAGCAACTTCTAGATCAGCTTCTCTGTACCTTTCTGAACTGAGCTAACTGTTCAGCTCTATCTTCTTCTTCACAGCTCCCCATGAGAATGTTCTTTAGAATTTGTTGGCTGGATCTGTGAAGCACCTGCAGTAAGGGTCGGCCCTAGCTGCTATCTCTTTCTCAGTGAATCACCCTGAGCTTGCTAGCTAGTGTAGATGAAGATGGCACCAACAATCTTGCTATTAAAGATGTTGATGTCAACAACTAACTTGTTATGCCTCAAGACTTGCTATCTTGGGCTCATTGTTCTTCAGCCACACCTACAATAATGGCGATTAGGAAGAACTACTGCAACAACTTCTCTTTCTGTAAAGATCTTCTAGTTTTATTTAATGTAACCCAACGACTCTTTTAGCAGTGGGTCCCACTCCATTAATGCATACTGCATCCTTGCTTTAACGCCTAACTGACATACAGTAGGCCTGTGGCGCCTTTTGTCATGTACTGTGGCTTTTCCGCTAACAATTTGAATATTGTTGACTTTTTGACTTGCTGATATCAGCACCTGAAGACTTCGTCAAAATTCAAGCATTAGTAGTATAGGCATTGAGTGAGTGAGCTTCACTCAACACCAAAGTACTTAAACAGTTTTACTGTCTCTTGGCATTGAGTGACTTACAGTCATTCAATGCCAAACTACTTAGAATATAAATCTGTTTCTAGGTGTTGAGTGATTCAGCTTCACTCAACGCCAACTTGCTTTCTCAGCTTTCTGCTGCTTAGCGTTGACTGAGTGAGTATCACTCAACGCCAAAATACCTTAGACAAAATTCTATCTTCACTTGGCGTTGACAACGATGAGTGAGTAATGCACACTCAACGCTTTTTGCCTTAACAATTTCTGCAGCCTATTCTGCATGTAAGGCGCTGAGAGCGTTGAGTGAGCATGCCTCACTCAATGCTTTCTGCCTTATCCATTTCTACTTCTTTAACATCTTAAGTGTTGACAGCGTTGAGTGAGCATGTCTCACTCAGTACTTTTTTGCTTTAACAAATTCTGCATCATGACGTTGAGAGCGTTGAGTGAACATACTTCACTCAACGCTTTCTGCCTTAGCCAGATTTTCTGTTTAAGAATTAAGGTTGAGCTCGACGAACTTAGAACACAGTTTGATGAACTTTGAGCTCAGCTCGACGAATAAGTAAAAGCTCAGTTCGATGAACTTTGAGTTTAGTTCGACGAACATTGAGCTCAGCTAGACGAACAAGTGAAAGTTCAACTCGATGAACTTAGGCCTTAGTTTGATGAACTCTGAGCTCAGCTATTCAACTATTTTGAAGCTAAGGCATTAAATGAGTGAGCTACACTCAACTCCCATTGACTTAGCCACTTTTCACCTCATTTATCTTTAGGCTTTGACTATGTTAGCCTAACTCACAGCTTTTTGCTGTATGACATTGAGTGAGTTGACTTCACTCAACGCCTGTGGACTTAGCCACATTTGAAGCTTTCCACTTCATGGCTTTAACTGAATAGGCTTTACTCAGATCTATAAGTCATCTGGCATTGAGTGAATGATCTTCACTCAACTCCTGTGGACTTAGACAGTTTTTTGTCTTTCCACCACTTAGGTAAGAACTTACCTAACTTAGCCACTTAGGCTACCTGTCCCATCATTGCTTACTAGGACAATCTGCAATCATTAATCTTAAACATAAGTTAGATCACAACATGTGTATACATTGTTTGCTGGTTCTTGTTCAAATTTAGGACATTGGGATCAATGGACCCAACAGGATCTTTGATGGGGTCTTCAAACTCTGAAAGAGATCTTTGAATGCCAAAGGAGATCATTAAACTCTGAAGAAGATCTTCAAGCGCCGCAGGAGATTTTTGAAGGGATCTTCAAACTCCGAATGAGATCTTCATGCATCGAAGGAGATCTTTGAAGGGATCTTCAAACACTAAAAGAGATCTTCGAGCGTTAAAGTAGAACTTTGAACGTATCTTGAACCGTCAACAAGAACTCTGGGAGATCTTCAAAGGAAAACTCATAAGTTCTCTCAGGCGTAGAAGGCAAGGTCCTTTCAAATGAAAGCTTTGAGTCCCTTTTATAACTTTTGAGCAGGTGATTTGGTAATTATGCCGCTAGGGGCGGTTATCTACAGAACCATGATAGAATTTTTAACTATTTGCACCCCTATAATGTGTAATTTTACTTTGTGCACCTACATGATGAGAGATTTTACTATATGCACACTTATGGTAAGATACTTTACTATGCACAAGCCCAAGATTAGGGATTTTACTATTCCCACACCAAGTGGGGGATTTTACCATTCATACCCTCATGGTGAGAGAATTTTACTATTTGCACACCATGCTGGGTGATTTTACTATTTGCACCCCCATGGTTGGGGATTTTACTATTGGTACGCCATTGTGGGTGATTTTACTATTCGTACCCAATGGAGGGGGATTTTACTATCTTCATCTAACATGATCGGTAGACGATGGTGGTAGCGACCGATGAGTTCGATGATGATTGATGAGCACAGCGGTGAAGCATGATCGATAAGCGAGGCTGGTGGTGCAAAGGAGAGAGACAGGATAGGCATGCATGTCCCATGCATGCCTCACAACATGCATGGCCCATGCAGGCCTCACAACCTGCATGGCCCATATAGGCCTCTCAACGTGCATCACCCATGCAGGTTACGCCGCATGCATGAACCATGCTGGTTGTCTAGCATGAATGGCCTGGAAAGTCTCTGACCATGTGAAGATGGCATGCTTGCACAACCTACTTGGCCTCTGATCGTGTTGAGGAGGCCCTATGGCCTATGTGTACAACACCATATCCCGCCGAGCGGGATCCTCCCCAAGTGACGCGCTCGGGACATGATATGGGCGATGTTTTGGTGCAGCCCCGTTCGAGCTCACGCGAGTTCTCGTGCACGCGTGCGGAGGTTTTGTGCGTATAGGTTTTTTACAAATGAAAGTTAATATTATAATGCATATTATATATATATGTGTGGATTGAGTTGGAAAAAATAGAGGCATGGGGTACAACAAAAGCAAAGAGAGAAAAAGACAGCAGAGAAATAAATGGGAGGAAGCTCGGGTACAGGGGGACAACATGTTTTATTAAAAGAAAAAGAAAAAAGGGGAGGTGGCTCGGGGGGATGAGAGCAAGAACAAAAAGGCAAAAAAGGGGAAAAAGAGGAGAGCAGGGGGCTCGGGGAGGAAGAAAAGGGAAACTGAATGGGACATCTTGATCTGGTTTTGGTTTTTCTCCAGCGTAGCTCCCACGACCTCTTGCAGTTGTTCGACGATGATGACGTCGGGCTTCCCCCCCCCCCTCTGACCTCGCAGCTATCGTCGGAGTCCACCTAGGGGTCCGATGATGTCCCATGTCTTTCTCACCAACGGCGCTGACAGAGTACTCCTTGAGCTCCGACGCCCTGAAGCCCTCGACCCGACAGACCCTCCACCGTAGCTCCCTCCAAACGGCGTCCTTCCAGATCCTCAGTCCCGGGCCTCTGTGTTCTTCCATTTTCGACGCCAAGGAGAGTTCTTCCTTATTGTCCGCCGGATTCCACAGTATCTCGGCATATAGAGAAGAAAGGAGAAAAGGGAGGATCAGGGGGATGGGGTTTGATAACTCTAATTTTATCCGTATATTTATATATTTTTTATTCAATAATTAATTAGTTTTTGAATATAGTTTATGTTTCTATTATCTAATTCCCTTATTTTTTTATTTTAGGACCAAATCGGGCTGCAATTATTAATATGAAGTTTACAGGATCGATCAGGAGACAAATTTGGAAAGAGCCGAAAAACTGCAAAGTACACGCCCCTGTCACAGGCGTGACCACCAAGTCACGGGCATGACATTCAGGCGCGCGTGTTCCAGAGCCCTCTGCCACGTCAATTAAAATTACACGCCCTTATGTCACGGGCGTGCCAAGTCGACACGGGCGTGCTATCCAGGCGTGCCACGCTGATGATCCAGAACTCCAAATCCACGTCGGGTTAAGGTTACACGCCCTGACACGGGGGTGACATATTGGTCACGGGTGTGCGCCAGAACCGTGACATCCTGGTGTGTCAACTAAATGCTGAAGTTTCCAGATTTTGGCGGTTTTCGTCTTACACGCCCATGGTCATGGGCGTGCTCCGGGGCGTGACTCTTCCAACAACGGTCGAAGTTACTCCTGCCGTTTCTGCTTCCCGCCGTTCTCAGCAACCGTCAAGACACGCCCTAGGTCACGGGCATGACCTAGGGGCGTGACCCGCCAATTATTGATTTTTGGCGGTTTCACGCCAACGTTCTGAAGAGTTGAAGATGACGGTTCCGAGCCCGACACGCCCTAGGTCACGGGCGTGACCTAGGGGCGTGACCATCCAGCAACTTTGACTATAAAAACCAGGCAATTCCAGAAGCTGGGAGAGAGTTTTTTGGGGAGCTTAATTCTATTTTATTTACTGTATTTCTTGCATTTTAAATTCATAGTGTAGCCTTTATTTCCAAGTACTCTTTATAATCATGTCTCTTCTCAATCTTTCTTGTAATTCTCCCATCATGATGAGCAGCTAATTTTCAATTACACTTGATCATGATGAACTTTGAAATGGAATCAATTTCTTATTTTTGTCTCAAATTAGCAAGCATTCTATTTTATGTACTTTGATTTATCATTGATTTAAGTTTCTTCGAATCCATAAGTTGCAAATTATGTTTATTCGAGCTTAGATCTGTATCCTAGATTTACCGAGAGGTTGTGGATACGAATAGATCA